>CM016619.1:40586486-41210262 GCA_005393395.2 Gossypium australe
TTGTGTTGATATTTTAGGGATATTGATTCAAGTTGGATATGCTTAGGTGGAGGAGCAAAAGTCCCTGCTTAAGAGTAGATCTAGCATAATTAAGCGGAGTTGATTGCACGCCTAGAGATAGGGTGACGAGATTTTGCCAGAGTAGGGTGAAACCTAATATGGGACTCCATAGATCGAGTTAATGCGATTCTAGGGGTTTTAATTAGAAAGAGATTTCAACTAATCAATCTAGGGTTAGACGTTATTCGCTGTTAGATAACAAGTGAAGTCTAGGTGGATTCTTCCTAAGGGTATCATTTTAATGCGATTCTAGGGGTTTTAATTAGAAAGAGATTTCAACTTAGGGAATCTTACGGATCAAGTCAAGTGAATAAATCGTCTGGTTCAGTGTTAGATAACAAGTAAAGTCTAGGTGGATTCTTCCAAAGGGTATCATTTTAATCAACTGAGTTTTCCCAATAGTATTTCCCCAATTCATTCTTTTTGTCTTTGCGTCTTTAGCTTAGTAGTTAGTTAAATTTAGATTAAACAACAACTTCACTTTCGATATTAGTACTTTTAGTTCCTTTGGGATTCGACATTCCGGTCTTGCCTAAACTACACTACTTTCGATAGGTGCAGTAGCCTCAAATCGTTGTCAGAGTTAGTTTCCAGGTTCGATCATTCTCATTATAAATTTAAAACTCTAAAATCGATGATCAAGTTTTTGGCGCCGTTGCCGGGGAACTAAAATGTTAAGAAAGCTCTATTTTTATTACTTAAGCCATTATTTTTATTTTCCGCAATTTACTTTTATTTTAGGTTAAATTTTGATTTTTCTAAATTTTCTTCCTTTCTTTTCTCTAGCAGGTACTTCTAGTTTATGACTAGAAGGAACCCGAGAGGACCTTTAGTATACGACAGTGATATTGAAGCTCTCGCAGGAATTGCAGAGAAATTAGGCGAGCCCTAAATTACACAGAAGAAGAGCGAGAAGGCAGATCCAATCCTACTGAAGGGATGGACGAGAATAATCCACCACCACAAGATGTGGTAGAAAATAATGCTCCGCGTACTATGTATGATTATGCTAAACCTCATTTAACAGGAGTAGAATCGAGTATTGTTAGGCCTGCTATAGTTGCTAATAATTTTGAATTAAAGCCTAACACTATACAAATGATTCAACAATTTGTTCAATTTGATGGTTTACAGGACGAAGACCCAAATACTCATATAGCTAATTTTTTAGAGTTCTGTGATACCTTCAAAATAAATGGCGTTTTTGATGATGCCACACGTCTTCGGTTATTTCCCTTTTCATTAAGGAATAAAGCCAAACAGTGGTTAATCTCGTTACCACGAGGGTCAATCACTACATGGGTCAAATGACCAAAAAATTGTTATTAAAATATTTTCCATCGGCCAAAACGGCCAAATTACGGAATGATATCTCTTCTTTTGTGCAGATGGATACAAGGATCTCTTGAGAAGGTGTCCGCACCATGGTTTACCCTTGTGGCTCCAAGTCCAAACTTTCTATAACGGTGTGAACCCCTCAACGAGGCAACTAATTGATTCAGTCACCGGTGGAACCCTGAACAATAGAACTCCTAAAGCACCCTATGAGTTTATTGAAGAGATGTCACTGAATAACTATCAGTGGCAGGTTACAAGGATAAAACCAACAAAATCAGCCGGAGTTTTCAACCTTGAGCAGTAACCATGCTATCAACACAGGTAGAGATGATGAATAAAAAGCTTGATAGTTTGTGTTTTTCACAGTCACATCCAGTAATACAGTGCGACGCAAGTGGAACTGTGGCGAATCCTAAGTACCAACCCTACCAACCAGGCACAAAAAGCGAACAGATGAACTATATAGGTAATAATTTCAGATCTAATAATAACCCGTATAGTAATACTTATAATCCAAGTTGGAGGAACCACCAAAATTTTTCATGGGGAGGTCAAGGAAATCAAAGATAACAATCTCCTTGAAATTGCCAAAATCAGCCCTATCCACAGGAAAAGAGGCTGAACCTTGAAGAGATGCTGACAAAATTCATGGCAGCCACAGAAACCTGTCTCCAAAAAACTGAGACAACGCTCGATAATCAACAAGCATCAATAAAAGGGATTGAGAGCCAAGTCGGAGAACTTACTAAGTTAGTTGGACAACTTACTAAGATAGTTTCTGAAATTTGATCAGAGATTTCCGAACGACCGCAAGGGCGTCTACCAAGCAACACTGAGATTAACCCTAAGGAGCAAATCCAAGCCATCACAGCTCATGATAGTATAAGGGTAGATGAACCCAATCCAATACAAGAAAACGAGGTAGAAAAAGGTAAAGTTGAGGTAACACAAGAAAAGCCAAAACCGGTAATCAAAGAGTACCAACCTTGCATTCCTTATTCCGAAGCGATGAAGAGAGACGATACAGAGGAACAGTTTGGTAAGTTTCTTAAACTTTTAAAGAAATTACATATCAACTTACCTCCTATTGAAGCTCTTTCACAGATGCCAGATTCGAGGAAATTTTTAAAACAACTCTTGACGAACAAGCGTAAGTCAGACGAGGAATCACATGTGGAATTAAACGCAGTATGCTCAGCAATGTTATAGAATAGACTACCGCGAAAGCTAAAAGTTCCAGGGAGTTTTACAATTCCATGTTTAATTGGTAGACTAACTGTTGATAATGCATTAGCTGATTTAGGAGCAAGTATAAATGTCATGCCTTATAAAATGTTTAAACAACTAGGTCTAGGGAAACCTAAACAAACTAGGATGAGTATTCAATTAGCTAATAAAACTTTAGAATTCCTAGGGCTATTATTGAAGATGTTTTTGTAAAAATTGATAATTTCGTTTTCCCAGTAGATTTTGTTGTTTTAGACATGGATGAGGACAACACGATCCCCCTAATTTTAGGAAGACCATTCTTAGCAACTACCAGAACTAAAATCGATGTTGATGCAGGCGAACTTATACTTTGTGTAGGCGAGGAGACAGCCACTCTTCAAGCCCTCGACTCAGCTAGAACATCAAGTAACCAAGGTGAGAATGTAAATTCCATTAATAACCATTCGGTTAACCCTTATTTTCAGGAAACACCACAAGATTACAAACCTGAGCCGAATCATGGACCTAGTGCCAACAAGGAAGAATTATATGAGGAACGAAGCCTTAAGGTCGATAAATTAGAAGAGTGGAAGACACACTTTAAAGAGGAACCGGAACCACACGAAGTAAAACCGAAGGAGCCCCTAGAAGAGCTCATAGGAACAATAAACCACTTCAAAATAGAAGACCGGGTACTGTTAGATAAAGTAGATCCTCGAATCATCACATTAGACCTGAACATGAACGAAGAAATTCCTCTTGAGGTACGTAATATCTTCCCATACGGAACAGTCGAGGTAAACAATTCAACATTCGGCACTTTTAATGTAAACGCTTCTTGACTTAAACTTTATAGTGAGAATAGAGCTGATAGCATGAGGGAAGATATTCAAACTTTTAAACCACCCTTATTTTTGCAAATACGAGGAAAGTCTAGCTTAAGACTTTAAACGAGCGCTTCTCAAGAGGCAACCCGAGCACTAACCCTATTTACTTTGGCAATTGTCTTCATCTTATTTTTTTTCTTCTCTTAGTCTTAAACACCTAGCATTAAACTAACCAAAAGTGCAGATTTACAGGCCACACGACCTTACACACGACCGTGGCCGTGGCCGTGTGGACCTCAAGAATCTCTATACTGACATGGCAGGGATGGTACAAGTTAGAACAAATCAATTTTCAGAGTCACGGACTCAAACCACCACCCCACGGGCACCGACAAAACCCCACGGCCGTGCGATGCGGCCATGGTCGACACTGTTAAATTATACACGGGCGTGGTGACCTGAGCATGGGCGTGGGAGAAACAAACGAAGCCCACCATGGTCGTGTGACATGGCTGTGTGAGATACCACGCCCACGAGACACGGGCGTGTAAATGTACCTGACTTGAAAATCTATATAAACCACCCCTCCCTCCCTCTTCTCAACCACTTTCTCCCATTCCATCCTTCAGAATTTCCCCCTTCATATTTCTCTTATTCAATCCTTCCCTAATTCCTGATCCTCAAAAGCTCAATGTCAAAGAAACGGCAGAATCAAAGCACAATCTCCCTCATGGAGACCGAGCTACATAAGTTCATGCCGGCCGCTTCATCCATTCGACAAGCCAAGGGTCTTTGAGACCATTTATCTTTTGTTTTACTTTTATCTTCTCCTTTATTTTCCTTCTCTTTGACAATCTTATGCTTAATTTAGTTTATTTTACTTTAGTTTCTTAGTGTCAGGTTAAAAAGGCTGCTTGGGAATCACGCCACTTCCGCCACCGCCAGCACCTCCGTAGCCTTAGAAGTCACACCCACCTCGCGAACCATCTACCAATAAGGATTTTCAAGCCCCTTTACCTTTTAGCCTTAGTTTATTTACATTTTTATTTTCTTTCTCTTTATATTTCTTGTCTTTAATTATATATTTAGTTTATTTTAAATGTGTCTTAATAATCCCTAGCTAATTCTCTACGAGCTCCCCAATTTCTTCATCTAGCGCAGAGCTCACTAGCAGCAACCACCCCTATCGACTTCCAACTTTGGGAAACCATCCAAACTCAGGAAGTTTCACCTCTCCCTCTCTCTTAAATTACATATATATCTTTGTACATTGAGGGCAATGTACATCTTAAGTGTGGAGGGGTAAAAGTGCCTAACTTTCTTCATTGTTCTTAAATCCCTGAATTATATCTTGTTCTTGAGTAATTTCCTCATATTACTAATTAGGATGAAATTTCTGATGATTTATGATTTTTATTGATATGTTTTTGAAGTAAGCCATAGTTAATTGTACATTGATGATTAAATTTGAAGGATACTGGAGAATCAAGCATGATAAGTCTATTTTTCAAAAATTAAATTTTTTTTTAGGTTGTCTACCTGAATCAGAATGTTACCTTGAAGTTTGAAAAATTACAAGGTTGATATAAAAACCCATAATTTTTTGTGAGACTTTGAGCTTTGTAGAGCATTTATTCTTTTTCTTGCTCACTTTATTGATTATGAGTGTGTCAACATTGAACTATTATTCTAGAACTTGCCTTGATTATACATGTCAAGACCACACCTTTGATTTGATATACAGAGATGATAAAGGCACCTAGGTTTTAACCCACTCACTCCACTAAAAACCTACCTTCAAAATTAACCCCTAGTGAACCCCGTTTAATCCTAACAACCCTTTTTATTGACTCACCCATTAATATTAACCCAAAACCCTTTGTATTTGTTATCACCATTCCTTTTTGACTACCCTTATATCGAGATTTGATTTGATTAGTTACCTAATTATATTATTTCAGTAGTTGAATTTATCCCTTATTATTTGACTTGTTCTAAATAAAAAAAATCGAAGTATATTTAGTATTAGTATTATGAAAAGTGAGCTTATACAGTTAAAGTTTATTTATCAAAAGAAAAGCTCGTATTATTAGGGTTATTACTTTTCAGTTGATGTAATTATTGTCTCAGTATTTTTAGATAGGTAACTTGTCAATTTGATCTCGATTCTAACCTTCTAATTCAGCCTTTATCCACACCTTTAACCCTAGCCCCATTACAACCCTGTTAAAGACCTTTTGATATGTTTATCATCTCATTTTACAGTGGTGGAGATTTGATTTTCAAGCAAGCCTATGGGATTAACTTTTCAGGTTCGACTTTTGAGTGCTTAATTTCGAACCTTAAACACTTCGAGTGATTTGAGTGAATCTTTTGTAAGGATGTCAATCCTTGTCAATTTTGAATTAAAGGTAATTATTTAGATAAGGTGTAACACCCCAAACCCGGCCTAAACGTTACGACCGGATCTGACATGTCACAGGAAAACGCGTATGAGAGGTTAGAGGTTCCGGTTTAAAATCTTGTCAAAACTCATTGATGTGTTTAAGCTCGTAGAAATCTTGGGCATGATCGTTTAAAACCAATAGTGTATTTTGAAACCCGAAAATTTTGAAAACTCAATTAAATCCATAAGTAAGAACAAAGCTATATCATTTACAAATCCGAATAGTTTCTTTTAGTCGCTTTTAAAATCATTTTAACTTAATGTAGAAAAATCTTAAGGTTGGAAAACATTTGAGTTGCATTCATTTTTAATTACAGAGTGATACCCGATGGTAAAGTTTAAAACATATCGATTTGTAGTTTTGAAAACCTTATCTTTCCCAGTTTTATTCAATATTAACCCAATAATTTGTTAAGGCATATTTGAAATCGAATCTAAGCATATAAATAACCAAAGCATAATTTTAAAAGACCTTTTACAGTCCCAACAAAACCAAATGAAAATAGATGAAATAAAGTACCAAGTTTTTAAATCAGTGCAACTTCGAATTTATTCATGGCATGGTCACCTCGAGCCTACCCGGCTCCATGTCCACGATCTAGGTGTCACCTGAAATGATAAGGGAGAAGGTGAGTCGCAAGACTCAGTGCATAAATTTCCCTCCCTATTAATGCAACAAACTAACACACACCACAACAAGTAATACAATTAATGCACCCAATCCTAACCATCCATAACACCTTTTCTACCCCGTGTGGTACCAAACCACTGGTGGTGCCAAACCACTGTGACCCAAGTCACAAATAATCCATCTGTGGGGCTAACCCACGTGTGATACCAAATCACTGGCGACGATCCCGTATCTCAAAAGTGAGGCCAACCACGGTGGTGTTAAACCACAGGGACAAGTCGCTATGAGGTGCCAAACCTCTGGTGTCCCAAAGACACAAATGTGATACCAAATCACTGGTGACCGAAGTCACGAATAATCAAGTTGTGGGGCCAACCCACGTGTGATACCAAATCACTGGCGTCGATCCCATAATATCATCCGTGGGGCCAACCCACTGTGGTGCTAAGCCACTGGGACGAGACGCTATGAGGTGCCAAACCTCTGGTGACCCAAAGTCACAATAAATCAATCTGTGGTACCAAACCACTGGAGGTGCCAAACCTCTGGGGTCCCAAAGACACGGATATCATCTTCCCCCTCCTCTCATATCACCTATTATCATGCTATACTCATGTAATCATACAATTATGTAAATCATGCCAACACGCTTAGTTACGCATCACATAACACATATATGCCATACATCATGATATCATGTATCGAATATCAAAAAGTCATATTGAAACGGACTTACCTGAATCCGTGCACATACCCCAGAAGGTATCATATCAAACAACCATACTATTCCGGCTTTATCAAACAATCAGGTTATTAAGCATATTACTAAGCAAAGAGTGTGTTAGTTTACACACCTGTTAAAACGCAAGCCTTAATCCTAGAGAACCGATCTAAGACCCTCGATTACCTAGCTCCTATCGTCCCTTGAACACAAGCCACTACACGTTAAGTGCTCCTGCTTCACTTCCCTACAATCGGCAGTCATACATCCACATCAATAGCCTTCGGCTTTGAACACTAAAAAGAATAGACCATTAGAATAACTTCTTACCACCACTTACCAATCGATTACTCCAAGAAGACGACCTCACTTGATTGACTCCAAATACCCGGAGGCCCTACAACACATTGGTTCCAACAAGCGATTAACATACTTCCAATCAAATGCCGAAATCGGCTCTTACCTTTGTAACAGTCGATAGAGAACAGAGAGGGAAGGAAATAGGCATTCGGTCATAAACACTTACCTCCTCCAACGATTGAAAAAGAAAAACCCAAGGAGATCAACACCCCTCTAATATTCGGCCAAGGTGAAAACTAATAGAAGAGGGGAAATTTCGGCAACAAAAGGGAGAGATTCGGTTAGAGTCTTGAAGGTAGAAACGAAAGAAATGTGGTTCAAGAAGAAAGGAGAAATCGGCAATGGGAGATTAGAAGTGAGAGGGGAAAGATTCGGCTTGCACAATGATGGAAGAAAACAAAAGAAATGGGAGGAAGAAGGTTGATATTCGGCTACCAACCAAAATGAGAAACAAAAAAGAAGATAGGATGTTTAGGAGGGTAAAGTTTCGGCTACCAATGCAAATGAAGGGAGAACAAGGCAATTTCGGAAAGGTATAGGTTGCTTGGGAGGTTTTCGGTTTCAAGAAAGAAAATGAGAGACTCACTTGGAAATTCGGCTAGCTATTGACAAAAGAATGAACTTCGGTTTTGACACAAGCTGACCGAAAATGTACCAAAAATGCCTAATAGAATTCGACATTCCCCACTTACTCACCTACCAAAACCGGCCATTCCCCCTTGAAGACTCCAACATTCGGCCACAACCTACAAAAGCTCATGACCACTATTTCAAATAACTTTGAACTAGTCAACCTCCTTGATTTACTCTCCACCCACCATTCAAATTATTTGACTTAGTCCATGGCAGAGTTTGAACTGCACACAACTTCTCCCCCTCCTTGACGTCAAAATGGAAGCAAAAGGATGGGACTTCTGCAGCTCGAACACGGGACCTCCTCCCCCTGCAAGTGGCGTCACACACAAGCTCTAAGTGGGGCCTACCTTGCCACTCTACTAGCTCAATTCTTGTGCTAACATCCACCTAAAAATACCTATAACCCCTAGCTCCTTCAGCTCCATTCACTTAAAGCTTAAAAACTAAAATTTTTCCTACCACTCAGGCTTACACTAGACTTACAACTAAGCCCCAAAACATCAAAAATACTGACACCATAGTCCAAACACAAGCACTCAATGCCATTACAACTAGCCCCTATTTCAGGATGTTACAATTCTACCCCCTTAAAATAATTTCGTCCTCGAAATTACTTACTAACAAATATTTGTACATCTTAACTCACCGCCCTACGCTTATGCTGCGCACTCTGATCTTACTAAACTATCTTACTTTCTAGGCACAATCTCTAAGTTCACATCCAAGGTTCTAGATACTTTACTAGCAACAGAAAACAATCTGACTTAACCACAGACAGGATAATTAAGGGTATTCCAGAAATAGAGAACGTACCCGCTGCTAACTCTGACATATCTTCCTCCTCGTGACGGCCAACCGCATAAACCAACCTTGGTTGCCTCGCCTCTGCACCTTCAGCACCTCGGCCACGCCCGTTACCAACACCACGACCCCTAGCTGCATCCTGACCCCTCTGTGGCGGCGGTCCTTCATTTCTAACCTGAGCACGGTTCTGACCCTCTGACTGAATCCTAGCCAACTTCCACAGACAGTCCCTCACACGGTGATCCAACAATCCACACTCGAAGCATCCTCTTTCACCAGTCCAACATCCTCCCCAATGAGACTTCCCACAACGGTTACACTGAGCTGGCCTCTGATTAGCAGTAACAAACCCACCAGACTGATTTAGCCCATTCTGCCTAGCCCTTTTCTGAGAATCTTCGGCCGACCCAGAAGATCCAAAACTCCTCTTATGCCTATTCCTATCCATGTTCCGCCTCACAGACTCTTTAACTCCCTCGGCAACCTTAGCCTTCTCTACCAGAATAGCAAACTCACGCTCCTGCTGTGGAACAATCAGCAACCTTAATTCATCTCTTAGACCATCCTCGAATCGAAAACACCGCTCGTGTTCAGTAGCCACAATGCTCTTAGCATAACGACTCAGCCTCAAAAATTCTGCCTCATATTCCGACACAGACTTACTCCCCTGAACCAGCCTCAGAAATGCTTTTCGTTGATCATCCATGTAGCCAGATCCAATATACTTTTTCTGATATGCAGCCCTAAAATAATCCTAGGTAAGATCTTCTACTGCAACACTGTCCCGAACCGTGAGCCACCACTGGTATGACTCATCCCGAAGAAGCGAAACGATCCCCTTCATCTTCTCTTCAGCAGTCAGGTCTAGATCGTCCATGATCCACTCTGTCGCCTCCAACCAATACTCAGCCGTACTGGGAGCCACACCCGAAACACCTCGAAATACTTCAGCCCCGTTTGCTCGGAGTCGCTCAGGCACAGATTTTCGAGCTCCTGCGCCTCCACCTACTCCAGCTACCCTTTCCAGAACTCGCAGCATCGCCTGCGACACTGCGTCATCCCCAGTCTGATCCTGAAACTCACCACCTCCAACTGGTGGTGGTACCGGTATCTCATTCTTCGACCCCTGACCAGACCCTACTGGTTCGGAAACTGTCATCCTACCTCGACCACGTCCACGACCACGTCCACCCCGAGCGCTCATGACTAAAATCTCGACTTATCTGATTTAGAAGTTTTATGCATCAGTAATTATTCCACTCTCTTTAAAGGCAAAGGCTTATGAATATTAAAGAAGTTTTGTTTTCGCAAGTTCACAGAGTCCTATCAGTTTCAGTCTCTATGTAATCTGCTACTGCTAGTCATCCAATCACATCACAACCAAACTCACAATCAATAGTAAGGGGTACTTACCTGGGCGGATTGGTGCCGGAGACTCGGTGCCATTCCTTTCAAACCATGTATTTTAAAACAAAACACTTAAACCAATCATTTAAAATAGTTTGGGCCTCGGGCCCACAACCGAGTTTTTGAACTTGGCTCTGATACCAATTTTGTAACACCCCAAACCCGGCCTAAATGTTACGACCAGATCTGACATGTCACAGGAAAATGCGTATGAGAGGTTAGAGGTTCCGGTTTAAAATTTTGTCAAAACTCATTGATGTGTTTAAGCTCGTAGAAATCTTGGGCATTATCGTTTAAAACCAATAGTGTATTTTGAAACCCGGAAATTTTGAAAACTCAATTGAATCCATAAGTAAGAACAAAGCTATATCATTTACAAATCCGAATAGTTTCTTTTAGTCGCTTTTAAAATCATTTTAACTTAATGTAGAAAAATCTTAAGGTTGGAAAACATTTGAGTTGCATTCATTTTTAATTACAGCGTGATACCCGATGGTAAAGTTTAAAACATATCGCTTTGTAGTTTTGAAAACCTTATCTTTCCCAGTTTTATCCAATATTAACCCAATAATTTGTTAAGGCATATTTGAAATCGAATCAAGCATATAAATAACCAAAGCATAATTTTAAAAGACCTTTTACAATCCCAACAAAACCAAATGAAAATAGATGAAATAAAGTACCAAGTTTTTAAATCAGTGCAACTTCGAATTTATTCATGGCATGGTCACCTCGAGTCCACCCGGCTCCATGTCCGCGATCTAGGTGTCACCTGAAATGATAAGGGAGAAGGTGAGTCGCAAGACTCAGTGCATAAATTCCCCTCCCTATTAATGCAACATACTAACACACACCACAACAAGCAATACAATTAATGCACCCAATCCTAACCATCCATAGCACCTTTTCTACCCCGTGTGGTACCAAACCACTGGTGGTGCCAAACCACTGGTGACCCAAGTCACGAATAATCCATCTGTGGGGCCAACACACGTGTGATACCAAATCACTGGCGACGATCCCGTATCTCAAAAGTGGGGCCAACCCACGGTGGTGTTAAACCACAGGGACAAGTCGCTATGAGGTGCCAAATCTCTGGTGTCCCAAAGACACAAATGTGATACCAAATCACTGGTGACTGAAGTCACGAATAATCAAGTTGTGGGGCCAACCCACGTGTGATACCAAATCACTGGCGTCGATCCCATAATATCATCCGTGGGGCCAACCCACTGTGGTGCTAAGCCACTAGGACGAGACGCTATGAGGTGCCAAACCTCTGGTGACCCAAAGTCACAATAAATCAATCTGTGGTACCAAACCACTGGAGGTGCCAAACCTCTGGTGTCCCAAAGACACGGATATCATCTTCCCCCTCCTCTAATATCACCCATTATCATGATATACTCATGTAATCATACAATTATGTAAATCATGCCAACATGCTTAGTTAAGCATCACATAACACATATATGCCATACATCATGATATCATGTATCGAATATCAAAAAGTCATATTGAAACGGACTTACCCGAATCCGTGCACATACCCCATAAGGTATCATATCAAACAACCATACTGTTCCGGCTTTATCAAACAATCAGGTTATTAAGCATATTACTAAGCAAAGAGTGTGTTAGTTTACACACCTGTTAAAACGCAAGCCTTAATCCCAGAGAACCGATCTAAGACCCTCGATTACCTAGCTCCTATCGTCCCTTGAACACAAGCCACTACACGTTAAGTGCTCCTGCTTCACTTCCCTACAATCGGCAGTCATACATCCACATCAATAGCCTTCGGCTTTGAACACTAAAAAGAATAGACCATTAGAATAACTTCTTACCACCACTTACCAATCGATTACTCCAAGAAGACGACTTCACTTGATTGATTCCAAATACCCGGAGGCCCTACAACACATTGGTTCCAACAAGCGATTAACATACTTCCAATCAAATGCCGAAATCGGCTCTTACCTTTGTAACAGTCGACAGAGAACAGAGAGGGAAGGAAATAGGCATTCGGTCATAAACACTTACGTCCTCCAATGATTGAAAAAGAAAAACCCAAGGAGATCAACACCCCTCTAATATTCGGCCAAGGTGAAAACTAATAGAAGAGGGGAAATTTCGGCAACAAAAGGGAGAGATTCGGCTAGAGTCTTGAAGGTTGAAACGAAAGAAATGTGGTTCAAGAAGAAAGGAGAAATCGGCAATGGGAGATTAGAAGTGAGAGGGGAAAGATTCAGCTTGCACAATGATGGAAGAAAACAAAAGAAATGGGAGGAAGAAGGTTGATATTCGGCTACCAACCAAAATGAGAAACAAAAAAGAAGATGGGATGTTTAGGAGGGTAAAGTTTCGGCTACCAATGCAAATGAAGGGAGAACAAGGCAATTTCGACAAGGTATAGGTTGCTTGGGAGGTTTTCGGTTTCAAGAAAGAAAATGAGAGACTCACTTGGAAATTCGGCTAGCTATTGACAAAAGAATGAACTTCAATTTTGACACAAGCTGACCGAAAATGTACCAAAAATGCCTAATAGAATTCGGCATTCCCCACTTATTCACCTACCAAAACCGGCCACTCCCCCCTTGAAGACTCCAACATTCGGCCACAACCTACAAAAGCTCATGACCACTAATTCAAATAACTTTGAACTAGTCAACCTCCTTGATTTACTCTCCACCCACCATTCAAATTATTTGACTTAGTCCATGGCAGAGTTTGAACTGCACACAACTTCTCCCCCTCCTTGACGTCAAAATGGAAGCAAAAGGATGAGACTTCTGCAGCTTGAACACGGGACCTCCTCCCCCTGCAAGTGGCGTCACAGACAAGCTCTAAGTGGTGCCTACCTTGCCACTCTACTAACTCAATTCTTGTGCTAATATCCACCTAAAAATACCTATAACCCCTAGCTCCTTCAGCTCCATTCACTTAAAGCTTAAAACTAAAATTTTTCCTACCACTCAGGCTTACACTAGACTTACAACTAAGCCCCAAAACATCAAAAATAATGACACCACAGTCCAAACACAAGCACTCAATGCCATTACAACTAGCCCCTATTTCAGGATGTTACATAAGGGGAGACACCTAAGTTTTCGTGATACAAATGTATGACTTATATTGTTTGAATCTTTAGGACTCTTTGAGTTAAATTATCCATGTATAAATTATCTATGAATTATGATGAGACATTGTTGATAGGAATTATGAATTATGGAAAGTTTGTTTTAATTGTAAATTGAGAATTTAGCTTGAGGACAAGCAAAAGCTTAAGTGTGGGGGTATGTGATAAACTATAAAAGTAACATATTTTAATCCCACATTTAGCATACTTTTGGATGATTTATCCCTTGATTTGTGTAAAAAAGGTGCTCTTAATCCTTTCTTTTCATGTCTTATACTCAGGAAAGCACCGGAGGATGGAAAGAACAAGAAACGGGACTAAAATAGACCAAATTCGGCCGAAGTGGAAATCGACACGGCCTGGACTTAAGCCCACACGGCCATGCCTCCTTGATAAACTAGAACACGACTTGAACTCGATTCACACGGTCGTACCTCGTTAAAGAAATTCGAACACGGCCTAAAGACGATTCACGCGAGAGTGTGCCATGGCCGTGTCCCTGTCGCTGGAAAGAAGAGTTTCATTCGGAAAAGGATGCTTAGGGGCAAAGAAACCTATTTCGAAAGCCTATATAAACCCCCTGAGTATTACCTAAAACGGGGCGGTTAGCTAGGCCAAGGAGCCGAGCTAGAAAGGTCATATTTGTGGGAAATCACTCGAAGATAGCCAGTTGATCCATCTCAAGAAGCCGAAATTCTACTGAACAGGGCGGATCTCTCCTTCAATTCCCTCAGGGGGTCTTAGGGATTTCTTATGTTTTGTTTTATCTTTTCTTCTAAGATGTTTTCGTTTATTTTTATGAACTAAACCCTTCAGATACCTGAAGGGGATGAAACCTAGGATGAATCTTGTTATTGTCTTCTGAACTATATGATAAATATTTGACTTCTTCTTAATTATGTGCTCTTAATTCTTATGTTGATATTTCAGGGATATTGATTCAAGTTGGATGTGCTTAGGTGGAGGAGCAAAAGTCCCTGCTTAAGAGTAGATCTAGCATAATTAAGCGGAGTTGATCGCACGCCTAAAGATAGGGTGACAAGATTTTGCCGGATTAGCATGAAACCTAATATGGGAGTCCATAGATCAAGTTAATGCGATTCTAGGGGTTTTAATTAGAAAGAGATTTCAACTAATCAACCTAGGGTTAGACGTTATTCGCTTCGAGAGAAGGTTTAATATAACTTAGGGAATCTTACGGATCAAGTCAAGTGAATAAATCGTCTGGTTCAGTGTTAGATAACAAGTGAAGTCTAGGTGGATTCTTCCTAAGGGTATCGTTTTAATCAACTAAGTTTTACCAATAGTATTTCCCCAATTCATTCTTTTTGTCTTTGCGTCTTTAGCTTAGTAGTTAGTTAAATTTAGATTAAACAACAACTTCACTTATTTTAGGCTACATAATAAAAAGAAAGTTAGTATTAGTACTTTTAGTTTCTTTGGGATTCGACATTCCAGTCTTGCCTAAACTACACTACTATTCGTTAGGTGTGCTTACCTCAAATCGTTGTTAGAGTTAGTTTCCAGGTTTGATCATTCTCATTATAAATTTAAAACTCTAAAATCGATGATCAGTTTGGCTTGTTATTGACCTCAACTGTATCTTCTTCTACCACCTTCTTTTGTTTTAAATTAGGCACGTCTAACCCTTCACTATCTTGAGCTATTATGGCTTGAACTTGCTCCCTTGGGTTAGTTTTGGTGTTGCTAAATAGTCTTCCCTGTGGCCTCTCAGACATTTGCTTTGCAAGTTGCCCGAATTCCATGAACTCTTGTGTCAATGCCTCAAGTTTTGTTTCTATCTTTTGGAAACGTGTTTCTGTATTTTGAGACCGTATTTCTGAGGCTGCTATGAAGTTTGGCAGCATCTCTTCAAGGTTCGGCTTCTTTTCCTATGGGTAGGGCTGTTGTTGGAAGTTTTGGGATGGTTGTTGCCTTTGATTTCTTTGATTGCCCCATGAGAAATTAGGGTGGTTCTTCCAACCTGAATTATAAGTATTACTATAAGGGTTATTATTAGATCAGAAATTGTTACCCATATAGTTCATCTGTTCGCTTTCCATGCCCTGTCCGTAGGGTGGGTACTCAGGATTCGGCACTTCTTTATTTGCGCCACACTGCATAACTGGATGTGCCTACGAAGAACCATATAAACCATCAAATTTTTTATGTAGCAATTCTACCTGATTTGATAGCACGGTCACTACACCAATGTTGAAAACTTCGGCTGCTTTGGCTGGCCTTGTCCTTGTAACTTGCCACTGATAGTTATTCAATGACATCTCCTTTATAAACTCGTAGGCTGCTTCAGGAGTTTTGTTGTTCAGTGTTCCACCGGTGGCTGAATCGATTAGTTGCCTTTTTGAAGGGTTCACGCCATTGTAAAAAGTTTGGACCTGTAGCCACAAAGGTAATCCGTGGTGTGGGCACCTCCTTAACAAATCTTAGTATCTCTCCCATGCATCGTAAAGTGTCTCTAAATCCATTAGCACAAAAGAAGAGATATCATTCCTTAACTTGGCTGTTTTGGCCATTGGGAAATATTTTAATAAAAATTTTTCGATCATTTGATCCCATGTAGTGATTGACTCTCGTGGAAGAGAATGCAACCACTGTTTGGCTTTATTCCTGAGAGAAAAGGGAAATAACCGAAGACGGATGGCATCATCAGAAACGCCATTTATCTTAAAGGTATCATAGAATTCTAAAAAATTTGCTAAGTGTGTGTTAGGATCCTCATCTTGCAAACCATCAAACTGAACAAACTGTTGTATCATCTGTATAGTGTTAGGTTTCAATTCAAAATTATTTGTAACAATAGTAGGCCTAACAATACTAGAGTCAGTTCCTGTTAAACTAGGTTTAGCATAATCATACATAGTACGTGGAGCATGATGTTCGGCCATCTCTGGAGGTGGCGGATTATTCTCTACCATCTCTTCTGTAGTATTAATTTCGGCTTCTTGCTCTTCTTCTATGTAGTTTAAGCTTCGCCCTATTTCTCTACGATTTCTGCAAACGGTACCTTCAATATCACTGTCGTAAAGTAGGGGTCTTGTCGGGTTCCTTCTAGTCATAGAGGTGCCTGAAAGGAACAAAAGAAAGAAAATTAGCAAAGTTAAAAATAAAAGTAAATTGCAAAAAAAAAATGGCTAAAGTAATAAAAATTGAGCTTTCTTAATATTTTAGTTCCCCGGCAATGGCGCCAAAAACTTGATCGCATGTCAGAGTCTTAAAAATTTATATAAAGAATGATCGAACCTGGAACCTAACTATGAAAACGATGTGAGGCAAGCGCACCTATCTAATAGTAGTATAGTTAAGGCAAGACCGGAATGTCGAATCCCAAACGAGCCAAAAGTACTAATACTAACTCTCTTTTTATTATCTAACCTAAGAATTAAGGGAATTGTTTATCTAATCTAAAGTTAACTATCAACTAATCTAAAAACTCTAACACAAAGGATAATGGAATTGAGAAAATAACTTTAGGAAAAACCAATTGATTAAGATGACACCCATAGAAGAATCCACCTAGACTTCACTTGTTATCTAACTCTGAACCAGACGATTTATTCATTTGACTTGATCCGTAAGATTCCCTAAGTTACATTAATCCCTCACTCGAGACGACTAACGTCTAACCCTAGGTTGATTAATTGAAATCTCTTTCTAATTAAAACCCCTAAAATTGCATTAACTCGATCTATGGACTCCCATATTAGGTTTCACCCTAATCTGGCGAAATCTCGTCACCCTATCTCTAGGCGCGCGATCAACTCTGCTTAATTATGCTAGATCTACTCTAAGGCAGGGACTTTTGCTCCTCCACCTAAGCACATCATGCTTGAATTAATATCCCAGAAATATCAACACAAGAATTAAGAACGCATAATTAAGAACAAGTCAAATATTTATCATATAGTTCAACAAACGATAACAAGATTCATCTTAGGTTTCATCTCCTCAGGTGTCTGAGGGTTTAGTTCATAACAATAAAAGAAAACATCTCAAAAGAAAAGATAAAACAAAACATAAGAAATCCCTAAAACCCCTTGAAGGAATTGAAGGAGAGATCCTCCGTCTTGAGTATAACTCCGGCTTCTTGAGATGGTCAACTGGCTGTCTTCGAGTAAATCCCCACAAATCTGCCTTCTTTGGCTTAGCTGGACGCCCCCTGACTAAAGCCCTGGGTTTCCCCTTCAAGTTTCCCCCTTGGGTGTTTATATAGACTTTGAGATGCCTTACTTGGTCCCTAAGTATCCTAATTCAAGTAGAATTCCTACTAGGGTGTTTGAATAGGCTTTGGAATGTGTTTCTTTGCCTCCAAGTATCCAAATTCGAGTAAAACTCCTCTTGGCTGTAGCAGGGACACGCCCATGGCACATGCCCGTGTAAGTCGTGGCCAAGCCGTGTTCAAGTTTGTTGAATGAGGCACGGCCGTGTGGCTAGGGCCCAGGCCGTGTGGATTTCGTGATATGGCCCATTTACTCCGTTTTGGGCCCGTTTTCCGTTCTTTTCGTCATTGGGTGCTCTCCTAAGTATAAAACATGAAAACAAAGGATTAAGAGCACCAAATTACATCAAGGCTCAAATCATCCAAAAGCATGCTAAATGTGGGCTTAAAATATGTTACTTTTACGGTTTATCAGTCGCCGACGCCTTGAGTAGGAAATCTTTCTTCGCTTTGAGAGCGATGAATACAGGATTGACTTTGTCCAGTAATGGTTCAATTCTAGCCGAGCTGAGAGCTAGATCGTTGTTCCTTTAATGGATTTGTGAAGCTCAGAATTGTGACAGTGATTTGCAATCTAAGATAGCTCAGTGTGAATTAGGCAGTGATTCAGATTTTCATATCGAATCTGATGGTTGTTTGTTGTTCCGAGGTAGAATATGTGTACCGAAAGATGATGAACTTATTTTAAAAATTCTCCATGAGGTACATAATGGTTGCTTGTCTGTGTATCTGGGTAGTACGGAAATGTATAACGATTTGAAGACATTGTACTGATGGTCAGGCATGAAACGAGATATTTCAAAGTTTGTTTTGAGATGTTTGATTTTTCAACAAGTAAAAGCCGAACACCAAGTGCTTTCGGGTTTACTTCAACCAATAATGATAGCCGAATGGAAATGGGACAGGATTACGGTGGATTTTGTAACGGGATTGCCTTTGACTCCGAAAAAGAAATATGTCGTATGGGTTGTGGTTGACTTAATGACGAAATCAACTCATTTTATACCGATACGTACTAACTACTCAGTGGATAAGTTAGCTGAATTGTACATTTTTGAGATTGTGAGATTGCACGGGGTGCCTATTTCTATTATTTTGGATAAAGATCCGAGGTTTACTTCGAGATTTTGAAAAAAAGTTACAAGAGGCTTTGGGTACACAGTTAAATTTTAGTACCGCGTTTCATCTGCAAACCGATGGTCAGTCAGAAAGAACGACTTACATTCTTGAAGATATGCTCTGATGTTGTGCTCTAGAATTCGAAGGTAGTTGGGAGAAATATCTACCATTGCTCAAATTTTCATATAACAACAGTTTTTAGTCGAGTATAAAGATGGCACCTTATGAGGCATTGTATGGCCACAAGTGTCGAACACCTTTGAATTGGATCGAGCTCAGTGAAAAACAGATTCACGGGGTTAACTTGGTTAGGGAAACTAAAGAAAAAGTAAAGGTAATCCGAGATTGCTTGAAAGCCACTTTAGATTGACAAAAGTCGTGTGCAGACTTGAAAAGAAAAGAGATTGAATTTCAAGTCGGTGAAAAGGTATTTCTGAAAGTATCTCCGTGGAAAAAGATTCTAAGATTTGGCTGTAAAGGCAAGTTGAGTCCACGTTTCATTGGGCCGTATGAAGTTATTGAAAGAATAGGGCCAGTGGCATATTAGTTAGCTTTACAGACAGAGTTGGAAAGGATCCATAATGTGTTTCATGTGCCTATGGTATGACATTATCGACCAGATCCTTCACATGTGATTTCTCCGACAGAGGTTGAGATTTGACCAGATATGACTTATGGTGAAGAACTGATCAAGATTTTGGCTCGGGAAGTAAAACAGTTGAGAAATAAAAGTATAGCCCTAGTGAAAGTTTTGTGGCAAAGACACGGTGTGGAAGAGGCTACGTGGGAACCTGAGGAAGCTATGTGAAAACAGTACCCAAACCTATTTTCTGGTAAGATTTTTGGGGACGAAAATCCCTAATGGGGAGAGTTGTAACAGTCCGATTTTGGGCCTAGTCAGAACAGTGGTTTCGAGACCACAAATCTGACATAGAAAAGTTCATTTTTATTATATTTTTGTGGTCTACAGTTTAACGAAATTATTTAGTGAAAATTTCGTTCGAAAATTTTGACGTTTGGGCACTCAATTTAGCCAAAAGGACTAAATTGTAAAAACTACAAAAGTTGAGTTCTACATGTTAGAGGTGTCTAATTGCTATGCAATTTTAAATTGAAGGTCCTTAGATGGTAATTAGATCATTGGTTAAGTTAGTGGACAAAAATGGACATGGAGTAAGAGAATTTTCATGTTTTAAGTTTGGGGCATTTTGGTCATTTGGCTAATTAAATGAATTAATAATCAAATGAAAAGCCAATTTTTTCTCATCTTCAACCCCTTGGCCGAAATTTACAAGACGAAGACATAGCTAGGATTTGTCAAGCTTCCAAGCTCGATTGTAAGCCCGTTTTAGCCCCGTTTTTAATGATTTTCATGTTTTTGATATCCTTGTAACTTGATCTATCTATTTATATCATTAACTTAAGGAATAATCAAGGCCTAGGGTTTGACCTATGTTGTATATTTGTGTATTTTGATGTCTAATGGTGGGTTATGCATGTTTGATGTGTGATAAACAACTTTTGCTAGATGGTTTTTGATGAAAATGTGAAAAGGACCTATTTGTAAAAGTACTATAAAATATGCGTAAAAGTGTGATTAAATGAAAAATGTGGACTGCTATAAGTATAAAAGAAGACTGGCTAGGCTTGGGAATCGAAGAAATTGAATAGATTTCATTTTTCGAGCCTAGGGGCAAAAGTGTAAATATGTCTCAGTTTAGGCGTAAAAATGTAATTTTTCATAATGTGATTTTTGGACTGAATTGAATAATTTGAATAATAAATGAGTTAAATTTGCTATTATAGATCAAGAGAAACGAGGTTCGTACCTAGATCGAGCGAAAAACAAAGTATTTGACGATTAGGTCACATTCCTACTATTTTTGTACCGAGGTAAGTTCGTATGTAAAAAATGCATTGTTTTATTTATGTTCTAAATGCTTTAATATTGAATGAATTATGACTGACTCCTTGAACATAGTCGACAAAGTTCGACAAGCGAGAAAATCCCGGTTGAACCTTAGGAATAGTTAGGATACAAATGTCATGACATTAGGGTTATATGAGATTTCATGTAACATCATATCTGGAATATGGCATCGATATGAGATTTCGTGTAAGACCATAGCTGGGCTATTGGCATTGACACAAGATCCCATGTAAGATCATATCTTGGATATAGCATTGGTATGGTACTGTGAATGTGAGATGTCCCGAGTATCCTTTAGTATTCGAAGTGGTTCAATGGGTAGTTTAACAAAAATGTTAAAGTTTTGAAAGACGTTGGTATTTTGCACTTGGGTACAGGTATGTACACAAGACTCATGCTTAATGAGCTCGATGTGTGATGAACCCTCGGTAAGTTTATGATTGAGTAAGTTTGAGTATGAGATTTATAGTGACATTTATGTGAATTTACACCATGTTAATTATGTGTTAAACGTGTGTTATAACGCCTATTATTTGCATAGGAACTTACTAAGCTTTAAAGCTTACTCCCCTTTCTTTTCCCTTATCTTATAATGTCACCAAGCTAGCTCAGGGATCAGAGATTGTCAGCGATTCAATCACACAATCAACATATCATTTTGTGTACCGATAAATTTAACTTTATGAGTTATGGCATGTATAGGGACTTGGTCATTTTGTTATGTGTCATAATTGATTTGGCTAAATGTGTTGGCTTATTATTGTTGATAATTCATTTTGTAAATGGCCATTGAAATTGGCTAATATTGTTTAAATATATGTATATATGATGATGCTTATCATGGATGTGGGAATTTGCGTGCTTGAGTTGATAAGTATGTGATGGTTGTATGTGATAGATAGTAGTGTATTAATGAGTGTTGCTGCCTAGGTTGTGGTTGATTTGGTTGAATTTATATGCTTGGATTGGTATTATGTTTTGTTGTGTAGGTATGTGCATGGAAGGGTGACAAAATGGCTTGGTAAATACCCTTGTTTTTGTCCACACGACTAGACACACGGGTGTGTGTCTAGTCCGTGTGTGACACACGGCTTGCCCCATTGGCGTGTGTTATGGCCTTGTGTCCCCTGCAACTTAATTTTTACAAAACAGAATGGTCAGTACTGAGCACACGGGCAGAGACACTGGTGTGTGTCTCAGCCATTTGGACGGCACGACCTCGAACACGGGCGTGTGCCCTGGCCGTGTGAAGTCTGCAGCTATTTTATGAAAAATTATGAAAATCTAATCGATCACATGGCCTGAGCACACGAGCATGTGACTTGGCCGTGTAACCTCAATTTGATGATGACTTTAGAAATAGAAAGCTCCCTAACTTGAACACGACCTGAAGCTTGGGCGTGTCTTAGGGTCACACGGGCATGTCCCGAACCCACACGGCCGTGTGACCACTTTTACATGAAAAATTTTCTAATTTTCCCAAATGTTTCCAAAGTTCTTGGTTTAGTCTCGAACCGCTCCGATGCATGTTTTGGGCCTCATAGGCTCGTGATAGGGACGATATGAATGTATGTGTAAGGTTTTAAACTTGGATGGAAATTTATGTCTCAATTTTATATGTTTGCTTTTGTTTATGTCCGGTAATGCCTCGTACCGTGTCCTGGCGTTGAATACGGGTAAGTGGTGTTACACAAAGCATCAACAACTACATTCACTTTACCTGGATGATAATCAATAATCAAATCATAGTCTTTCAATAGCTCAATCCACCTACGATGTCAGAGATTCAAATCTTTCTGCGATTTTAAATACTTCAAACTTTTGTGATCTGTAAAAATGTGACATTTTTCACCTTATAAATGGTGTCGCCAAATCTTTAGCGCAACCACAATAGCTGCCAGTTCCAAATCGTGCGTCGGATAATTCTTTTCATGCGGCTTCAACTGTCTAAAAACATAGGCTCTCACTTTACCCTCTTGCATCAAAACACATCCTAAACCGTTCAAAGTTGCATCGATGAAAATAACAAATTCTTTACTCGATTCAGGCTGAACTAACATTGGTGCCTCAGTCAACAGTGCTTTCAACTGATTGAAACTTTGCTGACAATTCTCAGACCAGTCAAATTTCACATCTTTTTGCAATAATCACGTCATCAGTGTAGCAATCATTGAGAACCCCTTGATGAATCTTTTGTAATAACTAGTTAATCCAAAAAAACTTCTAACTTCGAATACGTTTCTCGGAGGTTTCAATCAACAACTACTAAAATTTTACTCGGATCAACTCTGATGCCTTCGACTGATACAATATGTCCCAAAAACTAACTTCTTGGAGCCAAAATTCACATTTGATAAACTTGGCAAACAATTGCTTATCACGCAGGGTTTGCAGTACAAGTCTAAAATGCTCAGCATGCTAAGACTCATCTCATGAATAAATCATAATATCGTTAATGAATACCATAATGAATCTCTCTAAACATGGTCTGAATATTCTATTCATCAAATCCATAAATATTGCAGGTGCATTAGTCCAAATAGCATCACAAGAAATTCATAATGTCCGTACCTGGTCTTGATTGCAGTTTTCGGCACATCTGAATCGTCAACTCGTAGCTGATAGTAGCCAGAACGAAGGTCAATCTTCGAAATACTGTTGCACCTTTCAGCTGATCAAATATATCATCAATTTGCGGCAGTGGATATTTATTCTTGATCGTAACTTTGTTGAGCTGACGATAATCAATACATAATCTCATTGATCCGTCTTTTTTCTTAATGAAAAAAATTGGTACACCCAAGGTGAAAAACTGGGTCGAGCAAAACCCCTATCTGTTAATTTTGTAAATGTACTTTTAACTCTTTTAACTCAGTGGGAGCCATTCTGTATGGTGTTATTGATATCGGCGATGTTCCCGGTACTAACTCAATAGCAAACTCAACCTCAATGGTTGGCAGTAATTCGGGTAACTCCTCTTGAAACACATCAGAATACTTACAAAACATAGGCACTAATTCAAGTTTCAACTCAGAAACTTTAGAATCCAGTACATATGCAAGGTAAGCGTCACAACCTTTACTTACATATCTCTACACTGACATAGCTGAAATAACAATAGGCAACCCACTCAAACTATCTAATTCAATTCGAAGAGTCTCACCATTTTGACATCTCAATACAATAAGCTTTCGCCTACAATTCATAATAGCATCATGCAAAGTCAGCCAATCCATGCACAAAATCACATCAAACTCATCAAATGGCAATAGCATCAAATCAGTTGAAACACTATAACCCCGAGTCATCAAAGGAAAATTCTTGCAAACCTTGTCAACTAACACATACTAACCTAGGGGGTTCGACACTTTAACCATGAATTTAGTGGACTCAATAGGTAAATTCTTACTTGATACTAAATTCGTGTATACATATGAATGGGTTGATCCATGATCAATGAAAGCAATAACATCAGTATCAAAGATAGAGAAAGTGCCAGTAATAACATCTGGCACAGAAGCTTCCTCCTGTGCACGGATAGCGTAAGCTCTGGCTGGTGCTTGTGCTTCCGATCTCACCCACAGAATATTTTGTTCCAGTACGACTATTACTCACATTTCCAAGATTACGAAGTGGTCTACCCCTCGCAGCAGTGTTGATGGGTCGAACATTCTGAGCTTTTTATTTCTCAAATATTTTCAGGCAATCACAACTAAAATGCTTATACGAACAACATTTGAAACATGTACCATCTTTTGCTTTGCACTCACCAAAATGTTGGCATCTACACCTTTGACAATCAAGCTTATTATCTTTAACACTACCTACTCTCGCTACAGATGTAGCTTACGTCTTTAAACCTGCATGTTGTTTGCCTCAGTCTCCACCAGGATATCCCACTGAAGCAGTGGAACGGTTATAATGTTCTCCCAATTTCTTTGATGACAACTGATATTACTTTCCTGATGATCTCTTTCTTGACTCTCTAACTTCAAAATCAGCTTTCCTCTTCTCTTTGCTAAGCTCCTCGACTTTATGAGCTCGATTAACTAGCACGACAAACTCCTTCTGTTCAAGTATCCCGACTAGAAGCTTTATATCTCCGTTTAAGCCTTCTTCGAATAGTTTACACATGGTAACCTCAGTTGGAATAATTCTAGGGCATATTTGCTCAATTTCAAAAATTCTTTTTCGTACTCAAAGACTGACATTTGGCCCTGTTTAAGTTTGAGAAATTCTTTAAATTTTTTATTAAGGAATCTCTGACTTATATATTTTTTTCTGAACTCGGTGTGAAAAATTCCTAATTCATACACTCTCTTGGCATATCGAAGTCAAGGTATTCCACCATTGATATGCTGAGTCCTTTAGTAGAGATACCGTACACTTTACACACTCTAACGCTATATAGCATAACTCGTTGAAAACTCTAATGGTATCCTCTAACCAAAATTCAACTCTCTTAAGATCATCATCCACTGTAGCTCTAAATTCTTCAGCCCTGTACTTACGGATCTTACCAACAAGCGGCTTGTTAACTCGTAAAGGTTCCAAACCTTGAGGAATAACGAGAACCAATAGGGGAACAGGTGGGGATGGAGGTCGTTGAGCAACCGGGTTTGTACGTACAAACTCTATAAACCACTCAGTCATCATCTGGAAGAAAGCTACTTTAGCCTCTCCTCCTTGGCCCTCAGATACGGGCCTTGTACCACTTGACGCTACACCATTCACGGAGGCTTGAGCATTACTCTCAACTTCATCGGAGTTAGCTCAGTTGGATGTCATTGCTATAAGAAAACATATTTCAAAACAGGTCAGGAGTTATCACACTACCACAGGTTATATAATGGCATGTATATCTAGACTCTCACACACTACGTTCAATCTGAGAATCGACTAAACCGTAGCTCGGATACCAATAAATGTAACACCCTTAACCCGTATCCGTCGTCGAGATAAGGTTACTGAGCATTACTGGAGATTTCAATTCAAAATGAACAAAAATTTAAAACATTCAATTCACATCATCAATCATAGCAAAAACAATCAAAGACATACATATTGTCCCTTATTCGAACCCTCGACGCCCTAAAAACACATTAGAAACAAATCGGGACTAAATAAAAAATGTATAAAATTTTTCGGTAGAAGGTGAAAATTTTCAAACTGTAAGGGTCACATGGCCGTGTGGCTAGGCCGTATGACTCACACAGCTATCACACATGCCCGTGTTTCAAGCCGTGTAGACATTCAAAGTAGGGACACACGGTCGTGTCCCAGCCCGTGTCCAGGCCCATGTAACTCTCTGACTTGGAAAGCATGGCCAAGCCACACGCCCGTGTCCAAGGCCGTGTGCCATTCGAAATGGCCTCACACACCCATGTGCCAGGTCATGTGCTAAGTTGTGCAACCCTTTTGTAAGGTACAGGGGACACACGACCGTGTCGTATGGCCATGTGTCACACATGGTTGAGACACACGTCTGTGTCTCTGGCTGTGTGGGCAAAAAATAGGTTATTTCCAAGCCATTTCTCTCACCCATTCAAGCATCTTCCTAAAATCAATTTTTCCACATATAAACAAGCCTTTAAATTTCACTAAACCATGCATAATCAAGCTACACAAATAAGGTACATAGGCATACAACCAATATGCCTAAAGGGCTTCTCAATCACCACAATTAAACATATATAACCATATGCATAGTTTGGCCAAAAGTTCAACTAACCACTTTGTTTACCAATCAAATTCACAGCAAAAGTACCTATGATAAACAGTAAAAGTAACATATTTTAATCCCACATTTAATATGCTTTTGGATGATTTATTCCTCGTTTTATATAAAAAGGTGCTTTTAATCCTTTCTTTTCATGTCTTATACCAAGGAAAGCACCCGAGGGTGAAAAGAACACAAAACGGGCCTAAAACGGAGTAAATGGGCCTTAGCACGAAATTGACACGGCCGTGCCTCGACGAACACCTAGAGCACGGCCTCAACTCCGTCACACACGGCCGTGCCTCAAGTTAGAAATCCGAACACGGTTAGGTATTGATCCACATGGGCGTGTGCCATGGCCGTGCCTCTGTCGCTGGAAAGAGCAATTTCAGTCGGAAAAGGATACTTAGGGAGAAAGAATCGCACTCCAAGAGCCTATAAATATCCCCCAAGTACCACCTCTGAGAGGGAGCGAAAGCTAGGCCAAGGAGCCAAGCCGAGAAGGTCAAAGTTAGGTAATAACACAAGGATAGCCAGTTACTCCATCCCAAGAAGCCAGAATTATACTCAAGACGGCGGAATTCTCCTTCAATTCTTTCAGGAGGTTTTAGGGTTTTCTTATGTTTTGTTTTATCTTTTCTCTTGCGATGTTTTGTTTATTTATTATGAACTAAACCCCTCAGATACCTGAAGGGGATGAAGCCTAGATGGATTTTCTTATTTGATTTTTAAGTTATATGATAAATTACTTAGTTTGTTCTTAATTATGTTGCTTAATCCAAATCTAATGTGCTTAGGTGGAGGAGGAATAGACCCTGCCTAAGAGGAGATCTAACATAAGTAAGCGGAGTTGATCGAACGCCTAGAGATAGGGTTACAAAATTTTGCCGAATCAGGGTGAAACCTAATATGGGAGTCCATTGATTGATTTACTACTATTCTAGGGGGTTATTATAAGCGAACGAGAGTTCCACTAATTAATCTAGGGTTAGACATTATCCGCCTCGAGAGAGGGTTTAATATAGGTTAGGGAGTCTCACGGATCAAGCTAAGTAAAGAAATCATATAATTTAGGGTTAGATAATAAGTGAAGTCTAGGTGGATTCTTCCCGAAGGTATCGTCGCAATCAACTAAGTTTTTCTTCAAAGTTATTTTCCAGTTCGTCTTCTTGTCTTTGTGTCCTTAGTTCAGTTGTCGTCAATTTAGTTTAAAAGCAATCTTCACTCTAATTTTAAGGCTAAATAATAAAAAGAAAGTGAGTAATAATACGTTTAGTTCCTTTGGGTTCGATAACCGGTCTTGCCTAAGCTATACTACTGTTCAATAGGTATACTTGCCTTTAATCATTGTCAGAGTTAGTCTCCAGGTTTGATCATTCTTTTATAAATATTTAAAGCTCTGATTTACAGCGATCACGTTTTTGGCGCCGTTGCCGGGGAACTAAAATATTAAGAAAACACTATTTTTATTACTTTAGCCCTAATATTTATTTTCTGCAATTTATTTTTCTTTTCGTTTCTATTTTTTTTCTGTTTGCTGAAATTTTCTTTCTTTCTCTTCCAGCAGGTACCTCTAGTTTATGACTAGAAGGAACCCGAGAGGACCTTTGATATTCGACAACAAAATTGAAGCTACCGCTCGTAGGAATCGTCGGGAAACCAGGCGAGCCCTAGATTACACAGAGAGTGAGGAAGAAGATAGATCCAATCCTATTGAATGGATGGACGAAAACAACCCACAACCACGCGATGTGGGGGAAAACAATGCTCCACGCACAATGTTTGATTATGCGAAACCGCATTTAACAAGAGCATAATCTAGTATTGTTAGGCATGCTATATCTGCTAACAATTTTGAATTAAAGCCTAACACAATACAAATGATTCAACAGTTTGTTCAATTTGATGGTTTGCAGGACGAAGATCCAAACACGCACATAGCTAACTTTTTCGAGTCCTGTGAAACCTTCAAAATAAATGGCGTTTCTGATGATGCCATACTTCTTCAGTTATTCCCTTTTTAATTGAGAAATAAAGCCAAACAGTGGTTAAACTCGTTACAACGAGGGTCAATCACTACATGGGATCAGATGACCGAAAAGTTTTTGATGAAATATTTTCCACCTGCCAAAACGGCCAAATTACGGAATGATATCTCTTCCTTTGTGCATATGGATATAGAGACGTTATACGACGCGTGGGAGAGATTCAAAGATCTCTTGGGGAGGTGCCCACACCATGGTCTACCCTTGTGGCTACAAGTCCAAACCTTTTACAACAGAGTAAACCCCTCAAAGAGGCAACTGATAGATTCAGCCACCGGTGGAACGCTGAACAACAAAATTCCAGAAGCAGCCTACGAGTTCATTGAGGAGATGTCATTAAACAATTATCAGTGGCAAGCTTCAAGGACCAAACTGACAAAATCGGCAGGAGTTTTCAATGTCGATGCCATGACCATGCTATCAACGTAGCTAGAGATGATGAATAAAAAGCTTGATAATTTGTGTTCTTCACATGCACATCTAGTCATTCAGTGCGACGCAAGTGGAACTGTGGCAAACCCTGAGTACCCACCCTACCAACCGGGAGCAGAAGATGAACAGATGAACTATATAGGTAATAATTTCCGATCTAATAATAATCCTTATAGTAATACTTACAATCCAGGTTGGAGGAACCACCCAAATTTTTTGTGGGGAGGGCAAGGAAACCAAGGAAATCAAAGGCAACAACCTCTTCAAAATTTCCGAAATCAGCCCTATCCACAAGAAAAGAAACCAACCTCGAGGAACATCTCCAAGAAACTGATAGAGCAATCAAAAGCAACGAGAGCCGACTTGGTGAAATTGCTAAGTCAGTCAAGGAAGTGACTAATGCAGTCGAACAACTCGCAAAACTAATGTCAGAACGACCGCAAGGACGTCTACCAAGTAACACCGAGGTTAATCCTAAGGAGCAAATTCAAGCAATCACAGCTCAGGACAGTAACGGATTAGCTGAACCTGATCCAATACCAAAAAAAAGGGTAGACGAAAGTAAAATAGAGGTACCACAAGAGAAGCCAAAACTGGTAATTAAAGAGTATCAACCTTGCATACCTTATCCTGAAGCCATAAAAAGAGATGATTCAGAGGAATAGTTCGGTAAGTTTCTTAAACTTTTAAAGAAATTACATATTAACTTACCTCTTCTTGAAGCTCTTTTTCAGATGTCAGACTCGAGAAAATTTTTAAGACAGCTCTTGACCAACAAACGCAAAATAGATGAAGAGCACCAAGTGTAACTAAATGCAACATCCTCGACGATGTTACAAAATAGACTACCACAGAAACTAAAAGATCTAGGGAGTTTTACAATTCCATGTTTAATTGGTAGTCTACATATTGATAATGTGTTAGCTGATCTAGGGGCAAGCATAAACGTCATGCCTTATTCACTGTTTAAATGACTAGGTCTAGGGAAGCCCAAACAAACTAGGATGAGTATTCAATTAGCTGATAAAACTGTTAGAATTCCTAGGGGCATTATCGAAGATGTTCTTGTCAAAATCGATAAATTTGTTTTCCCAGTAGACTTTGTTGTCTTAGACATGGATGAGGATAATTCAATCCCTTTAATTTTAGGAAGGCCTTTTTTAGCAACTGCCAGAACAAAAATTGATGTTGCTACAGGTGAGCTTATACTTCGTGTAGGAGATGAATCGATCAATCTTCAAGCTCTCGACTCGGCCAGGGCAACAGTCGATGAAGGTAAGAAAGCCATTTCAGTTGATAATCATATTATTCAATCTTCCTCATAAGAAACATCACAAGGCCTAAACCCTGAGCAGGCTCATATCGACAAAGTAGAGTTACACAAGGAACAAAGCATTAGGGTCAACAATTTAGAGAAGCAGAAGACAGAGATCAAAGAAGAGCCAGATTCACACGAAGTAAAACCCGAGGAACCACCAGAAGAGCTCATGGGGACATCGAATCACTTCAAAATAGGAGACCAAGCACTATTAGACAAAACCGACCCCCAAATCACAACCATAGACCGGAAGGCAAAGGGAGAAATCCTTCTCAAGGTACATGATATCTTCCCACACGGAATAGTCGAGGTAAGCAATCCAATATTCGGCACTTTCAAGGTAAACGCCTCTCGACTTCAACTTTATCTAGAGAATAAAACCGTAAGTACGAGGGAAGATATTCAAACCTTTAAACCTCCCTAAAATTTTCAAATAACAAGGAAAAGTCTAGCTTAAGACTATAAACAAGCGCTTCTCGGGAGGCAACCCGAATACTAACAACATTTTTTTTACATATGTTTTTATTTTTTTTCCTTTTTAAACTGACCAAAAATGCAGGTTTTTCAGGCCACACGGCCTTATACACAGCCGTGTCCGTGGCCGTGTGGACCACCTAAACAGCCACACTGACAGGGCAGAGACCGTGCAGTCAGCCCAACCACCCCCAACGTCACGGATCCAACAACCCTCCCCACGGGCACCGACAAATAGGGTACGCCCGTGCCCTAAACCGTGTGAGGCTACTGACTTTCACACCACAGACAGAACACGCCCATGCTGGCAACCGTGTGAAGCCACTGACTTATTGAACACGGGGGAGACACGCCCGTGTAGAACGACCGTGCCAAAAGAAAAACTTCAGAAGCATGGGCGTGGGAGGTGGCCGTGTAAATCGACACACCCTGTGACCACGGCCGTGGGGGAGCACAAAATTTGAAAATCTATTTAAACCCCTCACCTCTTCCCCTTCCCTCCATCTGATTTCTTCTTTATTTTCTCTCCTTTTCACTCTCATCCGTCTCAGACGCTTCAAGACCTTAAATCCTTGAGCAAATCAACACCATGCCGAAGAAGCGAAAGAAGCTACGCATAGACTCATTAACAAAGAACGATCAAACATGAGTTCATGCCGGCAGCTTCGTCTCAACACCAAACCAAGGGTCTTTGAGACCAATTAGTTTTTATTTTTTGCTTTCTCTTTTGTTTCAATTTCCTACTCTTCTCCTTTATTTTCCTTATCTAAGCTTCTCTACTGCTCTTTTCATTTAATTTTCTTTTAGCTTCTTAGTGTCAGGTTCGCTAGGCTGCTAGGGAATCACGCCGACCACCACGATAACCTCACTACTCTCACCACCGCCACCACATCCCCAATCTTAGCATTGATTCCCACCTTGCGAACCATCCTTTAATAAGGACTTTATAGTCCATTAGTATTTTCTTGTCATTTCAGTTTTCTTCTTAGTCTCCTTCTTTTTAGCTTACTTTTCTTTAATTTAATCTTTAGTTTATTTATATTATGTTTCAATAACCCCTGGCTAATCCTTCATGAGTTCCCCAATTTCTTCATCTAGCGTAGAGCTCGGGAACCAGCACCACCACCATACCGACGCCTTCGCCGTATTTGCCACATCCTCCACCATAACCTCCACGACCCCTGCCCTCCTCCAAGGAAACAGTCCACACCTCAGGGAGTATCATATCCCCTCCTTTTTGATTTTGAATATAAATGCATTATATATCTTTGTACATTGAGGTCAATGTACATCTTAAGTGTGGGGGGTAAAAGGACCTAACTTTTTGCATTATTCTCAAATCCCTGAGGGTAAAAGTGGAATAAAAGTGCCTAATTTTTTTTCGTTATTCTCAAATCCCTGATTTAGTCTTGTTTTTATGCAAAGTTGTCATATTACTAATTATGATGAAATTTCTGATGATTTGTAATGATTATTGACATGTTTTAAAATAAGTCATATTTAATTATACATTGATATTTAATTTAAGGAATACTAGAGAATCAAGCATGATAAGTCTGTTTTTCAGGAATTAAAATTTTTGCTAGGTTGTTGACCTAAATTTAAATACTACCTTGAAATTTAAAATTCATAAGGATGATGTCAAAACACCCATAATTTTTGTGAGTATTTGAACCTTATAGAGTATACATTCTTTTTCGTGCTCATTTTTTGATTATGAGTGTGTCAACCATGAACTGTTATTCTAGAACTTGCCTTGTTTTTACATGTCGAGACCACAGTTATGTTTTGATATACAGAGATGATAAAGGCACCTAGGTTTTAACCCACTAATTCCACTAAATAGCCCACCATTACAATTAACCCCTAGTGAACCCCGTTGATCCTAACATACCCTTTTTATTGATTTACCTACTAATATTAACCCAAAGCCCTTGTATTTGTTATCCCCATTTCTTTTAACTACCCCTTAATCGAGACTTGATTTGATCAGTTACCGAAGTTTATTATTCTGATAGTTGATTTTATCATGTATTATTAGTTTATTCTAAAAAAAAAAACTCAAGGTATTTAATATTAGTAGTATGAAAAGAGAGCTTACACAATCAAAGTTTGTTTTCAAAAGAAAAGGCTCGTATTAGTAGGATTATTACTTTTTAGCTAATGAAGTTTCGAAAAAATTTTAGGTAGGTACTTGTCAATTTGATCTCGATTCTAACCCTCTAATTTCAGCCTATGACCACACCTTTTACCCTAGCCCCGTTACAACCCTAACAAAGACCTTTTGATCTATTTGTCATATCATATTACAGTGGTGGAGATTTGATTTTCAGGCCAGCCTATGGGATTAACTTTTCAGGTTCGACTTATGAGAGATCTTTTTCTAAACCTTAAACACTTTAGAGTGATTTGAGTGAATCCTAAGTGAGGATATCAATCCTTGTCTGTTTTGAATTAAAAAGGTAGTTATTTAAAAGAGGGAAGACACTTATGTTTTCGAGGTACAAAATTATGACTTATCTCGTTTGAATCTTTAGGACGCTTTGAATCAAATTATCCATGTATGAATTCTCTCTGAATTAGGATAAGACATTGTTGATAAGAATTATAGATCATGAAAAGTTCATTTTAATTGTAAGTTGGGAATTTTGCTTGAGGACAAGCAAAAGCTTAAGTGTGGGGGTATTTGATAAACCGTAAAAGTAACATATTTTAATCCCACATTTAATATGCTTTTGGATGATTTATTCCTCGTTTTATATAAAATGGTGATTTTAATCCTTTCTTTTCATGTCTTATACCCAGGAAAGCACCCGAGGGTGAAAAGAACACAAAACGGGCCTAAAACGGAGCAAATGGTCCTTAGCACGAAATTGACACAGCCGTGCCTCGACGAACACCTAGAGCACGGCCTCAACTCCGTCACACACGGTCGTGCCTCAAGTTAGAAATCTGAACACGGTCAGGTCTCGATCCACACGGGCGTATGCCATGGCCGGGCCTCTGTCGCTGGAAAGAGCAATTTCAGTCGGAAAAGGATACTTAGGGAGAAAGAATCGCACTCCAAGAGCCTATAAATATCCCCCAAGTACCACCTTTGAGAGGGAGAGAAAGCTAGGCCAAGGAGCCAAGCTGAGAAGGTCAAAGTTAGGGAATAACGCGAGGATAGCCAGTTGATCCATCCCAAGAAGCTGGAATTATACTCAAGATGACGGAATTCTCCTTCAATTCCTTCAGGGGGTTTAGGGTTTTCTTATGTTTTGTTTTATCTCTTCTCTTGCGATGTTTTGTTTATTCATTATGAACTAAACCCCTCAGATACCTGAAAGGAAAGAAGCCGAGATGGATTTTCTTATTTGATTTTTAAGTTATATGATAAATTACTTAGTTTGTTCTTAATTATGTTGCTTAATCCAAATCTAATGTGCTTAGGTGGAGGAGGAGTAGACCCTGCCTAAGAGGACATCTAACATAATTAAGCGGAGTTGATCGATCGCCTAGAGATAGGGTTACGAGATTTTGCCGGATCAGGGTGAAACCTAATATGGGAGTCCATTGATCGATTTACTGCTATTCTGGGGGATTATTATAAGCGAATGAGAGTTCCACTAATTAACCTAGGGTTAGACATTATTCGCCTCGAGAAAAGGTTTAATATAGGTTAGGGAGTCTCACGGATCAAGCTAAGTAAAGAAATCATATAATTTAGGGTTAGATAATAAGTGAAGTCTAGGTGGATTCTTCCCGAAGGTATCGTTGCAATCAACTGAGTTTTTCTTAAAAGTTATTTTCCAGTTTGTCTTCTTGTCTTTGTGTCCTTAGTTCAGTTGCCGTTAATTTAGTTTAAAAGCAATCTTCACTCTAATTTTAAGGCTAAATAATAAAAAGAAAGTGAGTATTAATACTTTTAGTTCCTTTGGGTTCGATAACCGGTCTTGCCTAAGCTATACTACTGTTCGATAGGTACACTTGCCTTTAATCATTGTCAGAGTTAGTCTCCAGGTTTGATCATTCTTTTATAAATATTTAAAGCTCTAATTTACAGCGATCAACCTAATATGCTATTTAACACCTAGCATCATTAGCCATATATGTCATTTATAACCAATATATCAAATCACCACATTCAAAAATATCAAAAGACAATTTATAACAAACATGTTTAACTACCATTTTAACTTCCATCAAATAGTTACCATAAACACCAAAACAAAAACCATTGCAAGGCCAAATATATACATGCCAACTTAACACCATTTCATCATTCAAAATACCAAATTTACAAGCCAAAACATAATGGCTATAACATCAACCAAACACCTATACATGCCATTATAACGAAGACTGAAAAATGTCAAAATATACCAATATAGCAGATGTATAGTGTGATAGGTCTGCGACAACTTTCCAACCCAAACAAGGTCTGATTAACTACAAAACATAATGAAATAAACACAAGGTAAGCATGTTATGCTTAGTAAGTTTGTAGTATATAATATATGCTTATCAATACGTTGCATAATCTTAAATTACATATGTATCAATTCAACATAATAATAAATGATTCATAAACTTAATTCAAGTGAATTTATACTTCTCATTTCCATGGATATCACATACTTACTACTTTCTATAGTAATAAAGTAAATTGCGTCGATAATTCTTACTGAAGCTCACACAATAAAACCATGATGGTTGTCCCAACCCTTTTCATAGCTCGATAGCCAAAGCTATCCCTTTTCACATCTCGATAGCAGAAGCTATCTCTTTTCATTTTTGATGGTCGTCACCATCCCTTTTCATTGTTGATGGTTGTCACCATCCCTTTTCATAATTTGATAGTCGAAGCTATCCCTTTTCACAATTCGATAGCCGAAGCTATCCCTTTTCATTACCAATGATCGTTACCATCCCTTTTCCTAATTTGATAGCTAAGGCTATTCGTTTTCATTATTTTGATAGCCGAAGCTATCCTATTTCATTAGCTGATGATCGTCGGTACGCCATTGGATTTTTCCACCGAAACACAATTTGACATTATATAAAATAATAGCATTTTAAACATAATTGAAAAAGTTATTTCAACGTACGAACTAACCTCGACAATAAACGTAGAAATGGAGTTGATTAATCCAAAGCTTTTTCTTTGCCTCGATCTAAAGCTGTACGTGGTCTATCTTGATATGCATAGATGGAGTATGGCCGAACCTTGAGAGGTGTTTAATGGGTTCCTTAGGTGCTACAATTTTACCCTTTTTTATTTTAAGTTGTTTTTATTAATTTACTAAATTAACCTTAAGTAATAACCTTTAAAAGCATTAAAAATTTATCCACCTTTGCCCACTATTAATATTAATGGTCTAATTACCTTTTAAGGCCACTCATATTCCAATTTCATAGCAATTTGAGACCTTTTACTTATAGGACTCAAATTTTGCACCTTATGCAATTTAGTTCTTCTTGTCAAATTAAGCATGCTAATGATAAAATTTCTAAACAATATTTTTATACGACACTACTAACATGTTGTGGACATTAAAATATTAAAAAAATAAATATTTTGATGTCGAATTTGTGGTTTTGAAACCACTATTTTAATTTCACTTAAAACAAGCTGTTACAAGAAGAACTTCGGGAAGAAAATGTTCGCTTGTCCAATACACACTCCAGTATTGTTTAGAAAGGGGTTGAAAGGGGTTGCCTGCGTCTTTCCTCTTCCTATCTCTATTCACCCACTACCTTCTAATTTGCCTGAGGATCTTTGCTCGCAGTTCTGTGCCCTCGAGTGTCCTCCTTTGCTTCTTTTTAAATTGTTTTTTTCCTTTTCAGGATAATTACAACAACCCTAAGATTTATCTTCTCCTCTTTTCTAGGCAGATTTATTTGGTACAAGTAGATTTGGGTTGAAACTGATATGCATTGAATGTTGACTGGACACATTCTTGGCAGTTCCATGCCCTACGAGCTAGTAATTTGACCACCCTTTTGCCCCGACAAAACTTCACTTATTTATTTTTTATTCTTCATCCTGCACCTACCAATACCACAAAACACAACCCTTCCACGAGTAATTAAAAGCACCTAATATTTAAATGCAGCCCAAGCTGTTAATGAAGTGATGAAAAGACGAATGAAATGTTCTAAAATATAACTAAATGTACCTCAGTACAAGCAATTAGCTAGGCTTAAAGGCATGAAATATAACTCTTTTCAAAAGGTATCACACCCCCCAAATCCGAGTTATTGCTTGTGCTCAAGAAAAATATGCATGCATGCGTAAATGCCGACATTTTGCCAACGCACCAGACTAACTCACATGTTCTAGGTATATCGAAAAATATAAACACATCATCGAACATCATAAGTATAAATTGTACTTCTTATAGACAAAACAATACTTTAGTGGTTACTATGTAGTGGCAAAACATCTGTAACACCCCAAACCCGGTCAATACGCCACGACCGAATTTGGTATGTCACTAAGGAAAACGTTTTGAAGAAAAACGAGTTAACGATTAAATTTTTGTGAAAAACTCATTGAAATTCTTTATTTGTAGAAAATAAGTTAAAACTGAAATTTACTTTGAAATTACATAAAACTTTAATATAAGTAAATAAATCATAAGTTAGAAAAGGCTATATCATTTTAAGAAAAACTCGAATTATTACTTTGAAAACCATTAGCATTTGAATGTAGAAACTCAATATTTGGAAATCATTAAAATTGTAGAAAACACTTAATTTCTATTTTATTATCAAACATTTTACATTACCCAATGATAAGATTTTAAAACCATTGCGTGTTTATAATTTAGAAAACTTTGGGCTCAATTATTAAAATAATCATGAAATTTATAAACCATATTAAAAACATGTTCAAAACATAAAAATAAAATAATCCAAAACATAATTAAACAGGCCTTATTACAAATCCATAAAATATGAAAACCAAATTAAAATAGAATACCTAAATGGAAGTTCATATAAAAACCAACTTTTATTGCATGGCCTCCTCGAGTTCATCCGGCTCTATTTCCGCGATCTCACGAATCACCTGAAAATATAAGGGAGAAGGTGAGTCACCAAGACTCAGTGCATATTCCCTCTCCCGGGTAAATACCACATACTTACACAAATTATAACAAAGCAACATATATGTATAATGCACCCAACCTAGCCATCCATAACTCCTTTTCTACCCCGTGTGGACCAAACCACTGGTGGTGCCAAACCACTGGTGTCCAAAGACACAAATGTGATACCAAATCACTGGTGACCGAAGTCACGAATAATCCATCTGTGGGGCTAACCCACGTGTGATACCAAATCACTGGCAGACGATCCCATATCTCAAAAGTGGGGCCAACCCACGGTGGTGTTAACCACAGGGACAAGTCGCTATGAGGTGCCAAACCTCTGGTGTCCGAAGACACGAATGTGATACCAAATCACTGGAGATACCAAATCTCTGGTGTCTGAAGACACAAATGTGATGCCAAATCACTGGTGACCGAAGTCACAATATCAATCTTCCCCCTCCTCTCATGTTGCCCATACCAATGCAATAAACAAATCATGTCAATATACTTTGATAGGAATCACATAACAAAAATATCATAAGTCGTAGATCATGATTTCAATCCTCATGTATTAACAACATATCGAAACGGACTTACCCGAATCCTCATTCATACCATCATGGTATCATATCCAAATCTCATCGTTTTTCCCACTTTCATAATATGATTAGTTATAAAACACACATAAATACATATATAAACCAAGTTATAAAGTGTGTAAGATACACACCTTTCACCAAAGCAAAACTAACTTCCGGGGATCCGATCTATCGCACTAGATCCTTGTCCTACAATCGGCCATATCACAATATTTTAATGAAAACCATTCGGCCAACAACATAACTTAATCCAAATAACCTTAGGCTTCCTCAACCAACTTTAAGAGTATAGAATCCTTACCACTTGACTTACCAACTTCGATTTGCTAAAGGAATGGCTTAAATCGATTGCTTCCGAAATCCCAATGAGCCTAAGAGAATAATCGAATCCTAAAAATGGTTAGAACCTTGCAAAACAATGCCCAAAGGTACCTTTGTCCACAAGAAAACATCACAGAAACGAGAAAGAAAAGAAAGAAAACGTCCATGAGCACTTACCCCTTTTTATCCAAAATCAATAGAAGAAAACCAAGGAGAGTCTACCCTTGAATATTCGGCCAAACTAAAAGAGAGGAAGAAGGTTCGGCTATGGTTGATTTGTTTTAACAACAAGGATTCAATTAAAGTTGAGAAAGAGAAAGGAAAACAAAAGAAGAAGATGGAAGAGATTTCAATGGAAAAGAAATGTTTATGGCTTAAAATAAAAGAAAGTAAAGAGAGATGTGGGAGAGATTCGGCCAAACACTTCTTTGCCAAAAAGAAAGTGCACAAAAAATGCACAAAGATAGATTATAGTTTCGGTTTCAAAAGATCAAATGAAAGAAAGGAAAATGGTATCATTTGATTCAACAAAAAGAGGCTAAAATCAAAAGCAAAATGCACCAAAATGCACAAGACATATTCGGCCAAAGAGGAGAGCTTTGGGGAGGAAAAGAAAAATGCCAAAGATGCACAAAAATGCTAAAATGACTAACCAATTCCCCTCCAAACTACCTATCAAAATTCGGCCACCCCCCTAGCCTTACATGCCGTCCACATACATGGTCTCCCAAGTCAAATCTATCCACCCAACACTTTCCAAAACCAATTCCTTATATCATGCCTTATGCTCTCCCAACCTTCCTTAACTTTAAGAATCTTATCCCCAATATCAAGCTTTCCTTAAACATATATTCAACTTACCAAAAGAAATAGTCCAACCTATCATGAATAAGGTTTGACCGTCCATAAATGCTATGATGCACAAAGATATAAAATTCTCAAAATGCCTTCCATGTTACTCGAACCATTTCCCTCATGCCACCTTTCATGCATCTTAACCACCATGCCACTAACTCCACATGTGTTAGAATTTAACACTTAAATTAACTTAAGTGTCAAGCTAACCTAATCCACTTCAATAAATGAACCATACTAATATTTATTCTAGCTTCCTAAATAAAATCAAGCCTTCACAAGACTATGCTAACACACAAAATTCCTACCCGAGCCAACACAAAATAATACTCAAATTTCCTAAAGCTCAAGGCCCAATCCTACTAGGCCCAATTTCGGGATGTTACAGATCTACCCTCCTTAAAGAAATTTCGTCCTCGAAATTTCCAACTAACTAACAGTCGTACCTCCTATCTCGCCACACTACGCTCTTGCTGCGCACTCTGATCTTAATAAAAACCACAATGTACTTTTTAACAGAATCTTGAATCCTTATTCCCACAACCAAACATCTAATCCATAATAGCAAAACGTTATCTACCACTTATACCAAAAATTTTCCTACATCAATCATTATTTCCATCCAAAACATACCTAACTTGAGAGTGAGAAAACAATCCCGAGCCTTATGCTCATAAGACCCGCATCTCAAGCATACTCCAACCCTCCTCCAATATTCTCCCGGATGACGCCTTTGGCAAAACTCACAAGCTAAAAAGTTTGGTCGAACATTGACATATTTCACAGAACGAGATTAAGACCCTAAAAAAAACCGTGATCTCTATTCTTCTCTAAAACTTCTTTAACTAACTGAGTCAGCTCATAAATCCGAATTCGATCATAAGACCCCGTCTCAACTACTAGCGATGCTAACGCCTCCATTTCGGAAATATGCCTCGGTGCCGAAGATCTAGCCCTCGCACAACCGGCCTTTACCACGTCCATGACGACCACGATCTCGAGTACTCATGACTAACGTCTCGACTTATCGAATTTATAAGTTTTATGCATTAATCAATATTCCACTTTCTTTAAAGCACAGTTTTATGAAAAAGTTTCTATAAGTGGTTGTTTCGCGAGTACATCCAACCTATAATTTTGGGTCTCTAGAGTAGTTCCTACTACTACACAGTCATATTATCATCATCATATCATCAAAATCAATAGTTTGATGTACTTACCAGGGCGGATTGATACCGGAGACTCGGGGCCATGCCTTTCAAATCATATAATTTTCAACAATAACATTTTAAAACCATACTTTAAAACATTTTGGGCCTCGAGCCCACAGCCGAGCTTTTGAACTTGGCTCTGATACCAATTTGTAACACCTCAAACCCGGTCAATACGCCACGACCGAATTTGGTATGTCACTAAGGAAAACGTTTTAAAGAAAAACGAGTTAACGATTAAATTTTTGTGAAAAACTCATTGAAATTCTTTATTTGTAGAAAATAAGTTAAAACTGAAATTTACTTTGAAATTACATAAAACTTTAATATAAGTAAATAAATTATAAGTTAGAAAGGGCTATATCATTTTAAGAAAAACTTGAATTATTACTTTGAAAACCATTAGCATTTGAATGTAGAAACTCAATATTTGGAAATCATTAAAATTGTAGAAAACACTTAATTTCTATTTTATTATCAAACAATTTACATTACCCAATGATAAGATTTTAAAACCATTGCGTGTTTATAATTTAGAAAACTTTGGGCTCAATTATTAAATTAATCATGAAATTTATAAACCATATTTAAAACATGTTCAAAACATAAAAATAAAATAATCCAAAACATAATTAAACAGGCCTTATTACAAATCCATAAAATATGAAAACCAAATTAAAATAGAATACCCAAATGGAAATTCATATAAAAACCAACTTTTATTGCATGGCCTCCTCGAGTTCATCCGGCTCCATTTCCGCGATCTCACGAATCACCTGAAAATATAAGGGAGAAGGTGAGTCACCAAGACTCAGTGCATATTCCCTCTCTCGGGTAAATACCACATACTTACACAAATAATAACAAAGCAACATATATGTATAATGCACCCAACCTAGCCATCCATAACTCCTTTTCTACCCCGTGTGGTACCAAACCACTGGTGGTGCCAAACCACTGGTGTCCAAAGACACAAATGTGATACCAAATCACTGGTGACCGAAGTCACGAATAATCCATCTGTGGGGCCAACCCACGTGTGATACCAAATCACTGGCAGACGATCCCATATCTCAAAAGTGGGGCCAGCCCACGGTGGTGTTAACCACAGGGACAAGTCGCTATGAGGTGCCAAACCTCTGGTGTCCGACGACACGAATATGATACCAAATCACTGGAGATACCAAATCTTTGGTGTCCGAAGACACAAATGTGATACCAAATCACTGGTGACCGAAGTCACAATATCAATCTTCCCCCTCCTCTCATGTTGCCCATACCAATGCAATAAACAAATCATGTCAATATACTTTGATAGGAATCACATAACAAAAATATCATAAGTCATAGATCATGATTTCAATCCTCATGTATTAACAACATATTGAAACGGACTTACCCGAATCCTCATTCATACCATTATGGTATCATATCCAAATCTCATCGTTTTTCCCACTTTCATAATATGATTAGTTATAAAACACACATAAATACATATATAAACCAAGTTATAAAGTGTGTAAGATACACACCTTTCACCAAAGCAAAACTAACTTCCAGAGATCCGATCTATCGCACTAGATCCTTGTCCAACAATCGGCCATATCACAATATTTTAATGAAAACCATTCGGCCAACAACATAACTTAATCCAAATAACCTTAGGCTTCCTCAACCAACTTTAAGAGTATAGAATCCTTAACATTTGACTTACCAACTTCGATTTGCTAAAGGAATGGCTTAAATCGATTGCTTCCGAAATCCCAATGAGCCTAAGAGAATAATCGAATCCTAAAAATGGTTAGAACCTTGCAAAACAATGCCCAAAGGTTCGGCCTTTGTCCACAAGAAAACATCACAGAAACGAGAAAGAAAAGAAAGAAAACGTCCATGAACACTTACCCCTTTTTATCCAAAATCAATAGAAGAAAACCAAGGAGAGTCTACCCTTGAATATTCGGCCAAAACAAAGACTAAAAGAGAGGAAGAAGGTTCGGCTATGGTTGATTTGTATTAACAACAAGGATTCAATTAAAGTTGAGAAAGAGAAAGGAAAACAAAAGAAGAAGATGGAAGAGATTTCAATGGAAAAGAAATGTTTATGGCTTAAAATAAAAGAAAGTAAAGAGAGATGTGGGAGAGATTCGGCCAAACACTTCTTTGCCAAAAAAAAAAGTGCACAAAAATGCACAAAGATAGATTATAGTTTCAGTTTCAAAAGAGCAAACGAAAGAAAGGAAAATGGTATCATTTGATTCAACAAAAAGAGGCTAAAATCAAAAGCAAAATGCACAAAATGCACAAGACATATTCGGCCAAAGAGGAGAGCTTTGGGGAGGAAAAGAAAAATGCCAAAGATGCACAAAAATGCTAAAATGACTAACCAATTCCCCCCCAAACTACCTATTAAAATTCGGCCACCCCCTAGCCTTACATGCCGTCCACATACATGGTCTCCCAAGTCAAATCTATCCACCCAACACTTTCCAAAACCAATTCCTTATATCATTCCTTATGCTCTCCCAACCTTCCTTAACTTTAAGAATCTTATCCCCAATATCAAGCTTTCCTTAAACATATATTCAACTTACCAAATGAAATAGTCCAACCTATCATGAATAAGGTTTGACCGTCCATAAATGCTATGATGCATAAAAATATAAAATTCTCAAAATGCCTTCCATGTTACTCGAACCATTTCCCTCATGCCACCTTTCATGCATCTTAACCACCATGCCACTAACTCCACATGTGTTAGAATTTAACACTTAAATTAACTTAAGTGTCAAGCTCACCTAATCCACTTCAATAAATGAACCATACTAAAATTTATTCTAGCTTCCTAAATAAAATCAAGCCTTCACAAGACTATGCTAACACACAAAATTCCTACCCGAGCCAACACAAAATAATACTCAAATTTCCTAAAGCTCAAGGCCCAATCCTACTAGGCCCAATTTCGGGATGTTACAACATCCAAATTATATAAAGTGCAACCTAACTACACAATACACCCCCAAACCTAAGGGATGCATTACCCTTAATGCATGTGCATACAACAAAAATATACCTATGGATAGACAAATGTCATGGAAAAATGAAATAAAATGCATGATCATTAAAAGAAAAGAGAAAAAAACTTATCTAGCTTGGGTTGTATTGTAGGTACTTTTTTCAGTTCTTAGTGTGGACTTGAGGGCACTGACATTGTACCTCAACTTCCTTTTCAGGTGGTTTACATCTTCGTATTCGTTATAGATTTCCATTAGATCATCGATCAATTGATCAATTGCAAGATCTTGGGCAGTCGCAAAGGTTGGTGAAAATGGTGTTACAGGAGTTTTGCCTTCTATAGTGGCAGGAGTTGTAGCAGTAGTAGGGTCATTTTGTCCTTCCTTTCCTTCTTTTTTAACCTTCCCAGGTTCAATGGATGTTGACTTCTCTGTCTCCTCAGCAGCTTGTCCAACATCAACATTGATCTTTTCATTATTGAGTTAACTCCGATAGTAGTTGGAGCTGGTTCTGCTTCAGTCTCAACATATAGGAGCAAAATCATGAGAAGATATGGAATTCTAGCATTGGTTTCAAAAAATTATTTTGCAAAGATCGCTTAACTATCAAATCCCTATCCCTCATATATGACCAATACTAAACTTGTTAGTCTTTAGGTTGGACTAACTCTTCAGCTAGTTGGTACTGCTGACTTTCAAATAAGGACATCATTTGCTCTAGCTGCTTCAAGGAATTCAACATTCGCTGATCGAATGAGCCCTAAGTGACTAAAGGTGTTGCTATGGGAACGTGTGATAAACCGTAAAAGTAACATATTTTAATCCGACATTCAGCATACTTTCAGATGATTTATTCCTTGATTCATGTAAAAAAGGTGCTTTTAATCCTTTCTTTTCATGTCTTATACCCAATAAAGCACCCAAGGATGGAAAGAACGAGAAACGGGCCTAAAACGAACCAAATTGGGCCAAAGAGGAAATCGACACGGCCTGGACTTAAGCCCACACGGTCGTGTGTAATATCCTAGATTTGGGGGCTATGCATTTTAATTGGTATTTGTGTGTTAGTGTGCTCTGTATGCTATTTAGAAGTGTTTGGGGGCTTCGGGAAACCTTGGGCTTGGGTAGGAGCCATGAGAAAATTTTTGGTTTAAGCTAAGTAGAGGGCGAGTTAGGGGAGCTAGGCCTTAAGAGAAATTAGGTGTGGGTTATGACACAAGAAGTGAGGTGGTGGAGTGGCATGGGACGCTACCCAAGGTGCAGGGGAGATTGCGTCAACAAGGGGTGTCAGGGGAGGAGGTTCGAGTCACGCAAACAACAATGGAGTGTTGTTTTATTTTTGCATTTTCCGTCAAGAGAGGGGGAAGGTGTTGGACGGCATTTGGACTTTGAAGGGATGAGGGTGGACTTGGTCTAAGTTTTTGGATGGAAGGAGGAGAGAGTTTTTAGGAGTTTGACTCATTCAAATGAGTTTGAATGAGTGGTGATGAGGGAAAATAGGAGCAAAATAAGGGATTTGAGAGGAGGAAGGGCTAGTGGCCGAATGTGGGACTCTAGGGAGGGGTATGTTTGGTTTTGAGGTGTTGTAAGGGGGGTGTGCCGAAATTCATAGTTGATAGTTTTGTTTTTTTCTTTTTTTCTCCAAGTTTTGGTCAAGAGGGTTATAGGTGAGTCATTTGGGTATTTTGTGCATTAAGGTGTTGCCGAAATTCCTCTACTCTTTTCCTATCCTTCTTTTTCTTTCTTTCAACTTCAACTCCATACCTATTTCTTTTGGTGGCCGAATCTTGTAGTCCTCTTTTTTCTCTTTTCTTTGCTTGAAATCCTTAAAGCCGAAACACTTCTTGGGTTAGCCGAAACTTTCCTCTTTGGATTCAAAAGCTGAACCATACCTCTCAGTTCCCATTGCTTTTCTTTTCTTTCTCATTTTGAGAACTCTCCTTTCTTTTGCAAGGAAGCCGAATCTCCCTTTCACCATCACCCTTTACCTTCTTTTACTTCTACTTCCTATACTTATTATGTTTGAGTATTTTCGCAAGCCTCACCCCTGTGCAGTCGACTACTCTCTCTTGATCTTTTCGAACGTGTGTTGGTGGTAAGTAATCTCTTCTTTGGCAATCAGTTTTGCTTCTTTTTCTTTTGGTGTGCCGAAACCAAGTGGTTGGCCTTGGTTTTAGGGTTGGCCGAATATTCATAGGGCCATAATCTCATGTTTCTTTTGTTGGTAGCCAGCATAGAGGAGCATTAAAGGGGTTCTCTTGGGTTCGACTACTCAAGGTAAGGGGATAGTATTCGGCCAAAGGCCATTTTTTATAAGCTTCGTGTGTTGAAACCGAATCTAACTGGACTGTGTAGGGATTTTGACAACTGGGAGTGTTAAGCAGATACCTTTGGGAGTCAATTTCATATCAGTAAGAATACGCAGTGAGTTTTTAGATTTGATATGTTTTGGCTATAAACATTAACGGTTAACCAAATGTTCTGATTAAGTGATTTTGGGATGGATGCGGGTACCAGTCAAGGAGTGTAACAGACCAATTTTGACCCTAATCGGAACGGTGGTTTCAGGACCACGAATCCGAGCCCGATAAATATTTTAATATTATATTTTGTGTTTATTATATGTGAATTGATGTGTGTGAAAGTCTCGTAGAAAAATTTAATTGTTTGAGTGTTTAATTTAACAAAAAGGATTAAGTTGCTAAGGTGACAAAAGTAGTGAGCATGAAATTAGAAGGGTAAAGTAAATTGTTTATTAAACTTAAGGATTTGCATGTCAAATTCCCCATATTTTTAATATAGTGGACGGTAAGCATGCTATGAATATTATATTGTTTTAGTATATTATAACTAAAGTATTATTATACTATAAGCATGCTATAATATGTGTTAATTGTTTAAACAAAAATAAGTATCTTTAATTCTATTCTCTCTCTTTTTCCCCCATCTTCTTCACCGATTTTATTTCAAAGAAAAGAAGAAAACTTGAAACCTCCATTTTTCGGCTGTGCATGTAGTAGTAAGGTGAGTATTTTAGTTTGGGTTTAGTAAATCTTTACATATTGGATTTGGTTGCTTGGAATGCTAATAAAATCATGTTAAAATTTTGGGGTTAAGCATGTTAATATTCGGCCAAGCATGAGCACTCTTGAGTTGTATTTGATTTGAAAAATGTTTAGTATTGATTCAAAAATAACATGTATTGCTTAAAAGACTTAGATGAATTGAAGACTTGTGGCTTAAATTGTATAAGAGTTATAGAATTTATTTTGGATTTGAGCATAGGGATGTTCTTATTATTCGGCTAGAATGGGATGAATATAAATAGTGGTTATTTAGCTTGTTGTTTGGTCATGTATTGAAGGATATGCATGTGTACATTGAGTTAGACAATTCGGTCATAAGAGAAGAAGAAATTAAGCTTGTATATTCGGCTTTCATGAACTTAAGCATGTTAAATTATAAAAACTGATTCATAGAGACTTGTTTGGAGATGGGGAACATTCAACCTTTCAAAAGGGGAAATTAAATTCTTGATATTTCGTGTTTTGAATTTTAAGGATTATTTTATAAATATTATAAATGTTGGGGGGTTAATCGGCAAATTGTATATTTATATGATTTTGCTTTTAATTGAATGAAAATGTGGTTGAATTGGTTTAATTTGAACCGAATTAGATCCAAAACAAAAGGAAAAGAATTTGGAGCGAGGAAAAGCTAAACTAAACGAATAGCCGGAAATTTCGAATCTATCGACTTCCAAGGTAAGTCTCTAAGCATACTAATGTTAATAAATTAATTATGAACGTAGTGAATGATGAATTGTGGAAATTTAGAGTATAAATACATGATATAGCCGAATGTGAATGTATAGTATTGAATTGAATTTATTTTGCTTAATGCAAGGTGATTAAGTAAGTTCTGTTCAATAAGTGATAATAATGTTAAATGTGTTGATATTTCGATCTTTAAGCCTAGCAGGCCTAGTGCCAGTGATTTCTTTCGGGCTCTGAGCCTAGCAGGCCTCGTGCCGGTGATATTTATCGGGCTTTATCGCCTAACAGGCTTGATGCCGGTGATGTGTTTTATCAAGGATAAACCGAATATTATTTAAGGCAAATCATAACTAATGTATCTAGCTAACGACTCAGGTAAACACGTAAGGTATGTTATGTTTTATATTACTTGAGTCAAGTTAATATTATGGGGATGGTGTTATATATATATGTTTGAGGCTAAGATTGATGCGTATGTGTATTATATGATTGAATTCGAATTTGAATGTACTATTATGGAAATTCGGCCTTCAAGTAGAAATGCTAAGAATAAAGGAGATTTTAGTGCGATAACATGGTTGATATGAATGCTATACTTATACGAATTGAAGCATGTGATTTTTGTAATATACTTATCTGAGTTTCAAGGAGATGTAGGTTGAAGGAATGAAGTACAATTACTTAGGTTAATGAACTATGAGTATTCGGCCTTGTATAAATAAATATACTTAAATGTTTATGTAAAATGTTATAAGTTGAATGACTTAATTGTTTAAATGTTTAAATATTATATTATTTTGAGCTTAGGACTTACTAATCTAGTAAGCTTAATTGTGTGAAATGTTCTCCTCTGTTTTTTAGATTTTGGTTACGCTACGGGCTCGAGAGGGATCGTCAAGAAAGTCGCCCACACTATCAACTATTTTGGTACTCTTTTAGTTGTGTTAATTTAGATAAAGGCATGTATAGGAGGAATTTTGAAAATGACCTTGTTTGAGTGAAAACTTTAATATTACATGTAATATAGCCATACGAATATGGCTTAAGTTCTATGTTTGTTGGTGTGCAGATACATGGTTTGATAATTTAGTAATGCTTATGAGTATATTATATGATGCAAAAATATTGGAAATTTTGTTTGAGCATATTCGGTTTTAATCTAGGTATATTGCATTTATATATATATATATATATAGGTTGTCACGGCACCTAGGTGTAATATGTTTAGTTGTGTAATACTTATTATATTAAATATGTATGTTTTACTTGAATGTGCATTATAAAAAGATAATAATAAAAAGAAAAGGATTATTCTCAATAGTTATGTATTCGTCAATATATAGTATTAAGTAGAAAATGTTTTTGGATGTTATATTTGAGTTCAAATTTCATTTGTACCTGACACATAAATATTGTGTGCTTGGTTCGAACATATCTATTGAAATAAAATAAGTATAACATTTTTATTGAGATGCTTTGCCTGGTTTAGTAAGTGTGTGTATATATATATATATAATATATTTGTGAGATAAGTGATTAGTAGTTAATATACATTCGAATGTCATTATTATTGATAAGAAATGAATATGTTTCTAGGAGGGTTAGTTACGAATCCAAATGAATGGTGCCATAGTATATTCGGCCAAGGTGTAACATTATATATATTGATTAGTAACTGATTCGTGAATATTTAAGTTATGTGATTCAACCATTCGTGTGTATTAAGGACGGGTAGTAAAACTCGCCATACTTTTAATTTCTATTTTTTAATTGGTTGTAATGTTATACAATATGAAAATGATTATATTGTTTGTGCGGGAATCCAATAGAAGTCTATTTCGAAATTAATTTAGAGTAGTAATGCCTCTTAAACCTAATCTGGCGACGGATACGGGTTAGGGGTGTTACATTTGATTGGTATCAGAGCTTACGGTTTAGTCGGTTCTAGGACTACCGTAGCGCGTGTGAGTCTAGCTATACATGCCTTTATCATATATTGATAGTGTGGTGACTTCTGTCAGCCTGAACTTTGTTTTATATAGTAAATGGACACTGATCCTGAAAGAGCCGTAGCAGATGATGTAAAGAGTGTAGCGCCTGACCGTGCACACGGATCAGTGCCGGTAGACTCTCGACCCGTTTCGGGTAGCCACGAGGGGGAGACTAAACAAGCCTTCTACTAGATGATGAACGAGTGGTTTACCCAGTTTATTCAGACTAATCCGGCTGTATACCAACCCCCACCCCCGAATAATCCAACTCCGATTCCTTCAGCACCCCCGATGATCCGATGAGATCTAGTAGGCCTCCAGCTGACAAAATCCGAAAATTTGGGGCCGAAGAATTTAAAGCCAATGATGATGATGACGCAGAGCGAGCCGAAATGTGGCTTGATAACACTATTCGGGTACTTGATGAGCTATCTTGTACTCCATATGAATGCCTGAAGTGTGCTATATCTTTACTGCGGGACACTGCATATCACTGGTGGAATACACTAGTATCAGTGGTTCCGAAAGAAAAAGTGACATGGGATTTCTTCCAGAATGAATTCCGCAAGAAATACATCAGTCAAAGATTTGTTGATCAAAAACGAAAGGAGTTCCTTGAGCTGAAACAGGGGCGAATGACCGTGACGGAATATGAACGGAAATTTGTCAGGCTCAGCAGATATGCTAGAGAGTGTGTTTCTACTGAAGCTATTATGTGCAAAAGATTTGAAGATGGCCTGAATGAAGATATAAAGATGTTTCTTGGCATTCTTGAAATTCAAGAGTTTGTGACACTAGTTGAACGGGCTTGCAAAGCTGAAGAGCTCGGGAAAGAGAAAAGAAAGGCTGAGACTGAAGCTAGAGATATTCGTAAAAGATCTTCGGGTAAGGTCTTTCATCCCACATCCAAGAAGTTCAGAAATGACCATAGTCGAAATAAAGCTATTTCAGATTTACCTAGACGTGATCGACCCCCCGTGGGCTCCTGAGCTACCTCGATGGCCAGTGTTGGTAATGTTCCACAGAATCGAGTTGAATGCAAGCACTGTGGGAAATGGCATTCTGGGAGTTGTAGATTTCATGATCGATCTTGCTTTAAATGTGGATCGTCAGATCATTTTATTAGAGAATGTCCGATGTTAGATGAATAGAATACAGTTCAGAACATTAAGCCGAGCAACATGTCAGTGCGAGGCAGACCACCCAGACATTCAGGCAATATAGGTGGTAGTCAGAAAGGAACGAAGAACACTATAGTTCGGTCTGAGGCTAGAGCTCCAGCTAGAGCTTATGCTGCACGAGCCAGAGAGGATGCTTCTTCCCCCGATGTCATTACCGGTACTTTCACCCTTTATAATACCACTGTGATTGCACTAATTGATCCTGGTTCAACTCATTCATATGTGTGTGAAACTTTAGTATTCGGTAAGACTCTGCTAGTTGAGTCTACCGAGTTTGTGATTCGTGTGTCCAACCCTTTGGGTAGATGTGTGCTTGTTAATAAAGTGTGTAGGGGTTGGCCGTTGATGATTCGGGATTATTGCTTCCCAGCTGATTTAATGTTATTGCCCTTTGATGAATTTGATATAATTTTGGGTATGGACTGGTTAACTTCACATGAGGCAGTAGTGGATTGTAAAAGAAAGCCTATTGATTTGAGATGTCAAAACGGTGAGACCATCAGAATTAAATCCTGTGATGTAAATGGGTTTCCTACAGTAATATCTTCGATGTTAGCTTGGAAGTATGTGAGAAAAGGGTGTGAAGCTTATTTGGCTTATGTACTAGATAATAAATTGTCCGAGAAACAAATTGAATCTGTATTGGTTGTATGTGAATACCCAGATGTGTTTCCTGAAGAACTACTGAGTTTACCACCAGTACGAGAGATTGAGTTCGGCATTGAATTAGTACCGGGGACGGCTCCGATTTCGATAGCTCCGTATCGCATGGCACCTACTGAGTTAAAAGAGTTGTGTAACACCCCAAACCCGGCCCAAACATTACGACCGAATTTGGTTTGCTACAGAGAAAACATTTTGAAACCCGTTTTAAAACTGATTTAAGTTTTGTCGAAAATCTTTCATTTTCAAGTCTCTTGTTAAAAAAAAAACCATACTTAGTGTTGTTTAAAAATATTTATTAAGTCGAGTTGTTTATAGATTTAAGAAATAGTTCTAAACAAATTAATCCAAAACATAGAATAATAAAAATATATCTAGGAGGCCTTATTACAACTTAATTAAAATAAAACCAACACTTAAATAAAACAAAATCCAAGTTCATCTAATTATAATTTTCACTGCATGGCCACCTCGAGTCCATCCGGCTCCATCTCCGCGATCTACTCATCTGCAAAATGTTAAGGGAAAGGGGTGAGTCACCAAGACTCAGTGTGTAATCCCCCACCCGGTAAAGTAACTCATACACAAGACATTAATAAACATGCACATGCAACCCAACCTAACCATCCATACTCCTTTTCTACCCCGTGTGGTCAAAACCACTGGTGGTCAAAACCACTGATGACTTAGAGTCACAAATCAGATGATGGGGCCAACCCATCGTGTGGTCAAAACCATTGATGACCAAAAGTCACAATATAACAAATGTGGTCAAAACCACTGGTGGTACCAAACCACTGGGACTTAGTCGCAAATAATCAATCGTTGTGGTCAAAACCACTGATGACCATAGGTCACAATAATCTGATGGGGCCAACCCATCTTGTGGTCAAAACCACTGACGACAGTCCATAATTCATCCCCTCCTCTCATCAATCCCACCATCACATGCTTTTATAACAATTTTTATAAATCATACCGTAGCATTTAATCATCATGTGATGGCATGCAAATCATATATCAAAAATCACAAGTTAGGGGACTTACCCGGAAACCATGCTTAGCCATAAGCAAATCACTACCACATAGGTGAATAACAACAACAATAACCATGTAAATTAATAAAGTGTGTAGTGAGTTCTTACACACCTGTTACTATCGTAATTCCTCGATCCCAAAAAGCCGATCTACGATGCTAGATCTTGACCCTAATGCCTTTGAGTACTAACTACGGCAACCGGTACGCGAATTTCCTGCACTTTCCTACAATCGGCAACCATTAATATAATAGCCTTCGGCTTTAGAATAATCGAAAGAATAAATCCTTAAAATAAATCCTTACCACCTTTAAAATTCGGCCAAGATACTTCTAAATGGAAGAGAGTTTCGGCACACCCAAAGGAGTATATTCGGCTAATAAAGAAATTATTAAGAAGAAAGGGAAATTAGGGGCTTCGGTTTTGAGAAGAAAATAAAAGAAATGAATGGAAGATGATGGTGTAAGAGACTCGGCCAAAGTTTAGAAAATAAAAGAATGGTTTTTGGTTTTGATTAAAGGTTGAAAAGAGAGTGAAAAAGAATTGACCAAAGGAAGAAGAAGAGAGATGGAAGAAATGGAATTCGGTCAACACAATTTTAACCAAAGAAGAAAATGCACAAAATACAAAATGTAGTTTGGCTAAAAGGGAGAATTGAGAGAGGAAGAAAGTGGTATTTTGTTTCAAACAAAAAATAAAGTTGTCATCAAAAGAATTTTGCACCAAAAGTACCTAAAACATTCGGCCAACAATGAGAGCTTTTTGGAGAGGAAAAACAAACACAAAATGATGCACAAAACAAAAGATTGGCCAATATCCCCCCCAAACTACCTACCAAAAATTCGGCCACTCCCCCCCAACCTTACATGCCGTCCACATTCATGCATTAAGGCATAGGATTTCTTTCCTAAACATTCTCCACCTTCCATGCCTTTGACCCCTCTTAATACCATAACTTAGGATTTCCTTTCCCCAAGTTCAAGCTTATCTTATCCCAAATACATACTTTCCTAATCTAACATTCAACTTACCAAAAATTGAAAGTCCAAGCTTATCATAAACAATGGTTGACCGTCCATCAATGCTAGAACAAAAATAAAAATAAACTCTTTAAAATGCTAAACATGCTACTCGAACCTCTAACCTCAAGCCACCTTTCAAGCGCCTTAACCTACTTGCCACTTACTCCTCTTATGCTTTAAATGAACACTTAAATTAACTTAAGTGCTAGGCTCACCTAATCCACTTCATTAAATAAACCATACTAAAATTTGTTCTAACTTCCTAATTAAAATCAAACCTTCACAAGACTATACTAAGCCCACAATAAAAATTATACCCGAGCTAACACAAGTAACAAAATGATATTCAAAAATTTTCCTAAAACCCAATTCCCAATCAGCCCAATCCTACTAGGCCCAATTTTTGGATGTTACAATTCTACCCTCCTTAAAGAAATTTCGTCCTCGAAATTTCCAACTAGCTAACAGTCGTACCTTCTATCTCGCCACACTATGCTCTTGCTGCGCACTCTGATCTTAATAAAACCAATATACTTTCTAGGTACAGTCCCAAAGTTCACACTCAAGGTTCCATCCATTCTCTAATACCTTTCATACCTACTTATTCACTCTTCGCATTTCTGTCCTCTTTCTATCCCAGGGGTATTTACGTCATTTTCCTATAGGGGTATTTTCGTAATAAATTGGAAAAATTTTAAAATTTTAACAAATCAAGACATTTTAAAATCTCCAACTCTGGAGGGTCTTTTCGAAAATTGCCAAATTTAAAGATATGGTAAAATTTTGGAAACCAGGGGTATTTTGGTAATTTTGTCAATCAGGGGTAATTTCGTAAATTTCCAAAAGTCAGGGTATTATTTTGAAATTCAAGATTTTGGATACTTTTGCAAAGTAAAAAGATTTTATTGAAATCGGGGTAATCTGATAATTTTAGAAATCAAGGGCATTTTCGTAATTTTGCCACTAGGGGCATTTTGGTAATTTTGGTAAACCGGGAATATTTTGAAGATTTTTCCAAAATAAATTTTTCCTAATATCTAGAGAGTACTTAAACAATTTTAAAACTCGAGTTTTCATGAAAACATGGCTAATCCCTTTCGGGTTTTATTTATTGTGTTTAGCCTATGACCGAGTCCTCTTGGTTAGGGTGAACCGAAGCTACTCACCAGGTAGGATTCCTGCGAAGAGGAGGTGAGTCACGAGGACTGCTTAAGTACCAAGCTCTTCCGGATCCAATCCTAGACATGCGCACCAGGATTACCACACCCTAACTCGGCGACTTGGTCTTAGGTTTGTTTAATTAGGCTTTTAAAAGTCTTATGTCTTTGTTTGAGATAAACTAGTCCTAAAGTTTAAAATACTTATCTCTATCTACGTTCCATGCTTCCTACCCTTCTACAAAATATAATTCATACAAAAAAAAAATTAGAGGTACTTACCTGGGCGGATCGGTGCCGGAGACTCGGTGCCATGCTATTCAGAACCAAAAATATTTCTCAAAGGCCTACTAAAATATTTTGGGCCTTGGGCCCCCACAACCGAGCTTTGAACTGGGCTCTGATACCAATTTTGTAACACCCCAAACCCGGCCCAAACATTACGACCAAATTTGGTTTGCTACAGAGAAAACATTTTGAAACCCGTTTTAAAACCGATTTAAGTTTTGTCGAAAATCTTTCATTTTCAAGTCTCTTGTTAAAAAAAAAACCATACTTAGTGTTGTTTAAAAATATTTATTAAGTCGAGTTGTTTATAGATTTAAGAAATAGTTCTAAACAAATTAATCCAAAACATAGAATAATAAAAATATATCTAGGAGGCCTTATTACAACTTAATTAAAATAAAACCAACACTTAAATAAAACAAAATCCAAGTTCATCTAATTATAATTTTCACTGCATGGCCACCTCGAGTCCATCCGGCTCCATCTCCGCGATCTACTCATCTGCAAATGTTAAGGGAAAGGGGTGAGTCACCAAGACTTAGTGTGTAATTCCCCACCCGGTAAAGTAACTCATACACAAGTCATTAATAAACATGCACATGCAACCCAACCTAACCATCCATACTCCTTTTCTACCCCGTGTGGTCAAAACCACTGATGACTTAGAGTCACAAATCAGATAATGGGGCCAACCCATCGTGTGGTCAAAACCACTGATGACCAAAAGTCACAATATAACAAATGTGGTCAAAACCACTGGTGGTACCAAACCACTGGGACTTAGTCTCAAATAATCAATCGTTGTGGTCAAAACCACTGATGACCATAGGTCACAATAATCTGATGGGGCCAACCCATCTTGTGGTCAAAACCACTGACGACAGTCCATAATTCATCCCCTCCTCTCATCAATCCCACCATCACATGCTTTTATAACAATTTTTATAAATCATACCGTAGCATTTAATCATCATGTGATGGCATGCAAATCATATATCAAAAATCACAAGTTAGGGGACTTACCCGGAAACCATGCTTAGCCATAAGCAAATCACTACCACATAGGTGAATAACAACAACAATAACCATGTAAATTAATAAAGTGTGTAGTGAGTTCTTACACACCTGTTACTATCGTAATTCCTAGATCCCAAAAAGCCGATCTACGATGCTAGATCTTGACCCTAATGCCTTTGAGTACTAACTACGGCAACCGGTACGCGAATTTGCTGCACTTTCCTACAATCGACAACCATTAATATAATAGCCTTCGGCTTTAGAATAATCGAAAGAATAAATCCTTAAAATAAATCCTTACCACCTTTAAAATTTGGCCAAGATACTTCTAAATGGAAGAGAGTTTCGGCACACCCAAAGGAGTATATTCGGCTAATAAATAAATTATTAAGAAGAAAGGGAAATTAGGGGCTTCGGTTTTGAGAAGAAAATAAAAGAAATGAATGGAAGATGATGGTGTAAGAGACTCGGCCAAAGTTTAGAAAATAAAAGAATGGTTTTTGGTTTTGATTAAAGGTTGAAAAGAGAGTGAAAAAGAATTGACCAAAGGAAGAAGAAGAGAGATGGAAGAAATGGAATTCGGTCAACACAATTTTAACCAAAGAAGAAAATGCACAAAATACAAAATGTAGTTTGGCTAAAAGGGACAATTGAGAGAGGAAGAAAGTGGTATTTTGTTTCAAACAAAAAATAAAGTTGTCATCAAAAGAATTTTGCACCAAAAGTACCTAAAACATTCGGCCAACAATGAGAGCTTTTTGGAGAGGAAAAACAAACACAAAATGATGCACAAAACAAAAGATTGGCCAATATCCCCCCCAAACTACCTACCAAAAATTCGGCCACTCCCCCCCAGCCTTACATGCCGTCCACATTCATGCATTAAGGCATAGGATTTCTTTCCTAAACATTCTCCACCTTCCATGCCTTTGACCCCTCTTAATACCATAACTTAGGATTTCCTTTCCCCAAGTTCAAGCTTATCTTATCCCAAATACATACTTTCCTAATCTAACATTCAACTTACCAAAAATTAAAAGTCCAAGCTTATCATAAACAATGGTTGACCGTCCATCAATGCTAGAACAAAAATAAAAATAAACTCTTTAAAATGCTAAATATGCTACTCGAACCTCTAACCTCAAGCCACCTTTCAAGCACCTTAACCAACTTGCCACTTACTCCTCTTATGCTTTAAATGAACACTTAAATTAACTTAAGTGCTAGGCTCACCTAATCCACTTCATTAAATAAACCATACTAAAATTTGTTCTAACTTCCTAATTAAAATCAAACCTTCACAAGACTATACTAAGCCCACAATAAAAATTATACCCGAGCTAACACAAGTAACAAAATGATATTCGAAAATTTTCCTAAAACCCAATTCCCAATCGGCCCAATCCTACTAGGCCCAATTTTGGGATGTTGCAAGTTGAAAGCACAGTTGCAAGAGTTGACAGATAGGGGCTTTGCACGACCGAGTTTCTCTCCTTGGGGTGCACCGGTTTTATTTGTGAAAAAGAAAGATGGGACTATGCGAATGTGTATCGACTATCGGCAATTAAATAAGGTAACTATAAAGAATAAGTACCCGTTACCTCGGATTGATGATTTGTTTGATCAGTTGAAGGGGGCTTCAGTATTTTCGAAGATAGATTTGAGATCGGGCTATTATCAGTTGCGAGTCAGAGATACAGATGTGCCAAAGACTGCATTCCGAACGAGGTACGGACATTTTGAGTTTCTGGTTATGCCTTTTGGACTCACTAATGCACCTGCTGTTTTTATGGATCTAATGAATCGAGTCTTCAGACAATTTTTGGATCGGTTTGTAGTAGTGTTTATTGACGATATACTGATCTACTCCAAAAATGAAAATGAACATGCTGAGCATTTGAGATTAGTGCTACAAACTTTAAGAGATCAACAACTGTATGCGAAGTTTAGTAAGTGTGAATTCTGGATGAATGAAGTTAGCTTCTTGGGTCATGTTGTTTCAGCATCAGGTATTCGGGTGGATCCAAACAAAATAGCAGCTATACTCGATTGGAAACCACCAAAGAATATTTCCGAGGTCTGAAGTTTTCTAGGCCTTGCCGGATATTACAGACGATTTGTAAAAGGTTTTTCTGTAATAGCTGCACCTTTGACAAAACTACTACAGAAAGATGTCAAGTTTAAGTGGTCAGAAAGGTGTCAGAAAAGTTTTGAGCAGTTGAAAGCCTTTCTGACCGAAGCTCCAGTGTTAGCTCAGCCTGAATCGGGTAAAGAATTTATTGTTTTTAGTGATGCTTCTTTGAATGGGTTGGGTTGCGTGTTAATGCAGGAAGGCAAGGTTATAGCCTATGCTTCAAGACAATTGAAGCCGCATGAGAGAAATTATCCGACTCACGATCTGGAATTAGCAGCCATTGTTTTCGCATTGAAAATTTGGCGTCACTACTTATTCGGCGAGAAATGTCATATTTATTCGGATCATAAAAGTCTAAAGTATTTGATGACTCAGAAAGATCTAAATTTGAGACAACGCAGATGGTTAGAATTGCTGAAAGATTATGAATTGGTGATTGACTACCATCCGGGAAAAGCTAACGTTGTTGCAGATGCGTTAAGTCGAAAATCATTGTTTGCTCTTCGTGCAATGAACGCACAGATAACTATGTCTGGTGATGGTTCGATCATAGCCGAGTTACAAGCAAGACCAATGTTTACTCAACAAATTTGTGATGCACAGAAAGTTGATAAGGATTTGATTGCTAGTCGAATTCAGTGTGAAAAAGGTGCAGAATCAGATTTTCAGATCGATGCTAATGATTGTTTGAATTTTAAAAGCCGAATGTGTGTTCCGAAGAACTTAGATTTGATATAGATGATTTTGAGTGAGGCCCATAGTGGTCGACTGTCGATACATCCGGGTAGCACGAAAATGTATAATGACTTGAAACAGTTCTATTGGTGGCCTGGCATGAAACGGGATATATCTGAATTTGTTTCCAAGTGCTTAATTTGTCAGCAAGTAAAAGCTGAGCATCAGGTACCATCCGGACTACTTCAGCCAATTATGATACCTGAATGGAAATGGGATAGGGTTACAATGGATTTTGTATCCGGTCTTCCTATGACACCGAGTAAGAAAGATGCCGTATGGGTTATCGTTGATAGACTGACTAAATTAGCTCATTTTATACCAGTACGTACAGACTATTCGCTTGATAAACTTGCTGAATTGTATGTATCGCAGATTGTAAGGTTGCATGGTGTACCGAGTTCCATTATTTCAGACAGAGATCCGAGATTCACATCGCGGTTTTGGAAGAAATTGCAAGATGCTTTAGGTACTAAACTTCATTTTAGTACAGCCTTTCATCCGCAAATAGACGGTCAGTCTGAGCGAATTATTTTGATATTGGAGGACATGTTGAGATGTTGCGTTCTCGAGTTTGAAGGTACGTGGGAACGGTATCTACCTTTGATTGAATTTGCTTACAATAATAGCTTTTAATCTAGTATCAAAATGGTGCCTTATGAAGCTTTATACGGGCGAAAATGTCGCACACCGTTATATTGGACTGAACTCAGTGAAAATAAGATACACGGGGTTGATTTGATTAAAGAAACAAAACAGAAGGTAGCTATTATTAGAGGTAATTTGAAAGCTGCTTCGGATCGTCAAAAGTCCTATGCCGATTTGAAACGTAAGGACATTGAATTTCAGGTCGGAGATCGTGTATTCTTAAAAGTTTCCCCGTGGAAGAAAGTACTCCGATTTGGTCGGAAAGGCAAGTTGAGTCCGAGATTTATCGGACCGTATGAAATCATCGAACGTATTGGGCCTGTTGCTTATAGATTGAAATTGCCCGCTGAGTTAGAAATGATACACAATGTATTTCATGTTTTGATGCTTCGCAAGTACAGATCGGATCCATCTCATGTAATTACACCGTCAAAGATTGAAATCTGATCCGATTTGACATATGATGAAGAACCGATCCGTATCTTATCTCGGGAAGTGAAAGAGTTGAGAAATAAGAAGATTCCACTAGTAAAAATATTATGGAATAGACACGGAGCTGAAGAGGCTACGTGGGAACCTGAGGATTCAATGAGACAACAATACCCGAAATTGTTTAACGGTAAGATTTTCGAGGACGAAAATCCTTAAGGGGGGAGAGTTGTAACAGACCAAATTTGACCCTAATTGGAACGGTGGTTTCGGGACCACGAATTCGAGCCCGATAAATATTTTAATATTATATTTTGTGTTTATTATATGTGAATTGATGTGTGTGAAAGTCTCGTGGAAAAATTTAATCGTTTGAGTGTTTAATTTAACAAAAAGGATTAAGTTGCTAAGGTGACAAAAGTAGTGAGCATGAAATTAGAAGGGTAAAGTAAATTGTTTATTAAACTTAAGGATTTGCATGTCAAATTCCCCATATTTTTAATATAGTGGACGGTAAGCATGCTATGAATATTATATTGTCTTAGTATATTATAACTAAAGTATTATTCTTTTATAAGCATGCTATAATATGTGTTAATTGTTTAAACAAAAATAAGTGTCTTTAATTCTATTCTCTCTCCTTTTCCCCCATCTTCTTCACCGATTCTATTTCAAATAAAAGAAGAAAACTTGAAACCTCCATTTTCCGGCCGTGCATGTAGTAGTAAGGTGAGTATTTTAGTTTGGGTTTAGTAAATCTTTACATATTGGATTTGGTTGCTTTGAATGCCAATAAAGTCATGTTAAAATTTTGGGGTTAAGCATGTTAATATTCGGCCAAGCATGAGCACTCTTGAGTTGTATTTGATTTGAAAAATGTTTAGTATTGATTCAAAAATAACATGAATTACTTAAGAGACTTAGATGAATTGAAGACTTGTGGCTTAAATTGTATAAGAGTTATAGAATTTATTTTGGATTTGAGCATAGGGATGTTGTTATTATTCGGCTAGAATGGGATGAATATAAATAGTGGTTATTTAGCTTGTTGTTTGGTCATGTATTGATGGATATGCATGTGTACATTGAGTTAGACAATTCGGTCATAAGAGAAGAAGAAATTAAGCTTGTATATTCGGCTTTCATGAACTTAAGCATGTTAAATTATAAAAACTAATTCATAGAGACTTGTTTGGAGATGGGGAACATTCAACCTTTAAAAAGGGGAAATTAAATTCTTGATATTTCGTGTTTTGAATTTTAAGGATTATTTTATAAATATTATAAATGTTGGGGGGTTAATCGGCAAATTCTATATTTATATGATTTTGCTTTTAATTGAATGAAAATGTGGTTGAATTGGTTTAATTTGAACCGAATTAGATCCAGAACAAAAGGAAAAGAATTTGGAGCGAGGAAAAGCTAAACTAAACGAATAGCCGGAAATTTCGAATCTATCGACTTCCATGGTAAGTCTCTAAGCATACTAATGTTAATAAATTAATTATGAACTTAGTGAATGATGAATTGTGGAAATTTAGAGTATAAATACATGATATAGCCAAATGTGAATGTATAGTATTGAATTGAATTTGTTTTGCTTAATGCAAGGTGATTAAGTAAGTTCTGTTCAATAAGTGATAATAATGTTAAATGGGTTGATATTTCGGGCTTTAAGCCTGGCGGGCCTAGTGCCAGTGATTTCTTTCGGGCTCTGAGCCTAGCAGGCCTCGTGCCGGTGATATTTATCGGGCTTTATCGCCTAGCAGGCTTGATGCCGGTGATGTGTTTTATCAAGGATAAACCGAATATTATTTAAGGCAAATCATAACTAATGTATCTAGCTAACGGCTCAGGTAAACACGTAAGGTATGTTATGTTTTATATTACTTGAGTCAAGTTAATATTATGGGAATGGTGTTATATATATATGTTTGAGGCTAAGATTGATGTGTATGTGTATTATATGATTGAATTTGAATTTGAATGTACTATTATGGAAATTCGGCCTTCAAGTAGAAATGCTAAGAATAAAGGAGATTTTAGTGCGATAACATGGTTGATATGAATGCTATACTTATACGAATTGAAGCATGTGATTTTTGTAATATACTTATCTGAGTTTCAAGGAGATGTAGGTTGAAGGAATGAAGTACAATTACTTAGGTTAATGAACTATGAGTATTCGGCCTTGTATAAATAAATATACTTAAATGTTTATGTAAAATGTTATAAGTTGAATGATTTAATTGTTTAAATGTTTAAATATTATATTATCTTGAGCTTAGGACTTACTAAGCTAGTAAGCTTAATTGTGTGAAATGTTCTCCCCTGTTTTTTAGATTTTGGTTACGCTACGGGCTCGAGAGGGATCGTCAAGAAAGTCGCCCACACTATCAACTATTTTGGTACTCTTTTAGTTGTGTTAATTTAGATAAAGGCATGTATAGGAGGAATTTTGAAAATGACCTTGTTTGAGTGAAAACTTTAATATTACATGTAATATAGCCATACGAATATGGCTTAAGTTCTATGTTTGTTGGTGTGCAGATACATGGTTTGATAATTTAGTAATGCTTATGAGTATATTATATGATGCAAAAAATATTGGAAATTTTGTTTGAGCATATTCGGTTTTAATCTAGGTATATTGCATTTATATATATATATATATATATAGGTTGTCACGGCACCTAGGTGTAATATGTTTAGTTGTGTAATACTTATTATATGAAATATGTATGTTTTATTTGAATGTGCATTATAAAAAGATAATAACAAAAAGAAGAGGATTATTCTCAATAGTTTTGTATTCGGCAATACATAGTATTAAGTAGAAAATGTTTTTGGATGTTATATTTGAGTTGAAATTTCATTTGTACCTGACGCATAAATATTGTGTGCTTGGTTCGAACATATCTATTGAAATAAAATAAGTATAACATTTTTATTGAGATGCTTTGCCTGGTTTAGTAAGTGTGTATATATATATATATATAGTGATATATATATATTAATATAGTGATAAGGATTAGTAGTTAATATACATTCGAATGTCAAATGAATGGTGCCATAGTATATTCGGCCAACGTGTAACATTATATATATTGATTAGTAACTGATTCGTGAATATTTAAGTTATGTGATTCAACCATTCGTGTGTATTAAGGACGGGAAGTAAAACTCGCCATACTTTTAATTTCTATTTTTAATTGGTTGTAATGTTATACAATATGAAAATGATTACATTGCTTGTGCGGGAATCCAACAGAAGTCTATTTCGAAATTAATTTAGAGCAGTAATGCCTTTTAAACCTAATCTGGCGACGGATACGGGTTAGGGTTGTTACAAGGAGAGAAAGGGGTAGTCCCTACCCCTAAGTTTAAGAAGCGATCAGTCTTTGCGGTACGGGATTGGCCACCGGGGTGTGGGCCAGCGTCAGAACAGAAGCATAGGCAAATAGCTGTAGTTTCGATTAGAGATAGCACCGATATTGAGGATGTGATTCTTCAGGTTATCAGGTGTGTGATTAGTTTGTAGTTTCCCGATTATATTAAATTATGGTATGTGTTATGAGTATGATGACTAATGCAGTGGAAATAATGAGATGGTTACCCTTAGTGGGTATGTCGATAAGCAGGTCAGTGTTAAATGCCGATAAAATTGTGGTTATTGCTGTATATATGTGCTGTATGTTTGATTAACATGTTCATGCATTATTTTATCATATCACTATCGTATGTTGCATAAGCATTGGGCGGGATTTGTATATATGAAAGAAGGACAGGGTGTACATTTATGTACGTGGTTTAGTGATTGCTACGAGCCTCACGTGGATTGATGATTGGCTCTGTGCCTCATCGTGGTTTGATGCTAGATATGAGCTACATCGTGGATTGACGTTGACTGAGGTCACGTTGTGGATTTATTGTGATTTAATCACGTGGACCAGTGGCTAGACCACTTGGTGGATGGCATTAATTGCCGAATTGGTGTGTTGAGGTTGGAGGGTCGATTTAGTAATCCCCTGGTGTGTGGTGGCTGGATACGGGGGTGTGTAGAGGATGGACCCTAGGCTGGGTTGGGTGCATTATGCATTTTTATCTGATATGTGGTTGGTGTGGTTTTGGGCTAGGCCCATATGTGGAAATCCGTGGATTAATTACACACTGAGTCGGTTTGACTCACCCTATTTTTCAAAACATTACAGGTGATACATGAATCTTGGACCGGGCTGGAGCGGATACGAGGTGGCCATGCAGAAGATGTTTTTAGTTATTCCATGCACTTTATATTTTTAGTACTTTTGAGTAAATATTTATTGTAATAAGGCCGCTTAAAGTATTCGGGGATTTTTATTATGTATATGTTTGTAACGACCCAAACCCGGCCCAAACACTATGGCCGAATCTAATCTGTTACAAGGAAAATATTTTGAAAAATTCGTCTTTCTAAATCAATTTAAGTTGTTGAAAACCTTTTGTTTGAATGTCTTGTAAAAACTTTGTTTAGTTTTTATTAGAAAATTTATTTAAGCCAAGTTGATATAAAATTCCAAATGTGCCCGATGGCGCGGTAAAAACAATTTTCGTTTTAAACTTGGAAAACATGTGATTTCAATTTAATTTTAATAATATAGTTTTAAACAAAATATCCAACATATGAGAAAAATAACAAAAAAAAATAAAGTATAAGGAGGCCTTATTACATCCAAAATAAAATAAACCAATAATAAAATAAAATAACTAAATTTAAAGTTCAATTAATTCAAGTCCACTGCATGGCCACCTCGAGTCCATCCGGCTCCATATCCGCGATCTACATGTTACCTGAAAAATATAAAGGAGAAGGTGAGTCACCAAGACTCAGTATGTAACCCTTCCCTCGTTTTAAAAAACATTTTTCATACACAACATATAACCATTAATATGCAAAATATCATGTGTCCCAACCTAGCCAGCCATACGCCACTATCTACCCCGTTGTGGTACCAAACCACTGGTGACATATAGTCACAATGTGTTACCAAAACACTGGTGTCCGTAGACACGAATCGGGTGTGATGGGGCCAACCCATCGTGTGATACCAAATCACTGGCAGACGATCCCATATCTCAAGTGGGGCCAACCCACGGTGGTGTTAACCACAGGGACAAGTCGCTTTGAGGTACCAAACCTCTGGAGGTACCAAACCTCTGGTGACCGTAGTCACAGTGTGTTACCAAAACACTGGTGCCCGTCGGCACGTTATCACTGCCCCCTCCACTCAATCAACCCACATAGTCAGCAATCATACACAGATTTATCATATGTATCAACACAACATGCTTCCCAAAAGCACAAAATAGCGAAATCATATGCACAAGTACTTACCTGATTCACCACTTATACCGTTATGGTATTCAAGCCATTGCTACAAAAATCAAGTTAACATTCACATTACTTAGCATAATTAATAAGCTATATGGTGTGTATGTACACACCTGATATCGATGATAGTCCTAAATCCCGAAAAGAGGAGTCGGCCTCCCCAGATCTCTCTGCACCTATATTCGGCCAACCTTAGAATTAGCACTATGGCCTAATCGGCCAAACCAAAATATTAGAAGGGGTTCCTTAGGATCCCGAAATCTCACCTTTGCTTTTGCTACTAACACGGCACTCAATTCCCGAATCTGCTGTGTCAACTACCATCGGTTAGTACTAATACTCATAATCAAAACTTTCGGCTTTTGAATACAACATAGGCCTTACCCACACTTACCAATTTCGGTTGACAAAGAATGATGGCTTAGAACGAACGCCTTAGAATCTCGGCACCTAAACAAGATCGTTCCAACATTGCTTAGCCACCAAACAAATTTCGGCTTTTCTCTTATAACCAAGTCGACATAGGAAAATAATAGTGTGGGAGAGTTTCGGCATACTTACCCCTCACTCTGATATTCAGCCAAGACTTCACGGATTAGGAAGGAAGAAATTTCGGCACTTCAAATGGTGTATTCGGCCAAGGAAAGGAAGAAAGAAAAATAATGGAAAGGAAAGGTGATGAGGATTTCGGCTAAAGGGATTTGAGAGGATGGAAAATAAAATAAAAGAAAAAAAAAATAAAGAAGAAAGAGGGGTTAAGAATTTCGGCTAAGAAAAAAAATGGAAAAGAAAATCACAATGGTTGATAGGTGCTTATAAAGGAATTCGGCACCCCCTCCCCCTAAAGCTTGCTGTCCACTCCAATTAGGGAGTTCAAATTCCATCCAACTTCTTGATTTAGTCCAAGCCATTCGTTTAATTAATTCAAAGTAGTTTGAATTAATCCCCTCTTAATCAATTAATAATCCAACCAATATCTTCTTTATCATCTATTATCCTTAGAATTAATAAAAATCCAATTTAAAAAAACTAATTGTTATCCTCATATTATCCTTATTAATCCCATCAAATAATAATAAAAAAAAAAAAACCAAGACCATGTGCCCAACACCAGCCGAACAAGGAACACCATGTGCAGGCCACTCCCTTCCACGCCAGCCTTGCAAAATAAAAACCACCGCTGCTGCATGCTGGGATCGAACCTGGGACCTGGGGGAAACCCAGTAGCCACATAGCGCCCAGGCCATTCGGCCAACCTATCTTTTATGACAAAAAGCCCCAATATTTACTTATAAGACCTCCCTGGCCGTTTACCCCAAAAATTAAAAGTGCCAAACGCTGCTTCAGCAGCTCGAAAATGCGCCCTTTCACTCCTCCAGCGCCTAAGTAGCACACGCCAGCCACTTAACCAACCCACTTTCATGTCAATAAGCCCTCCTAACTTAATTAAAAGTCCTTTCTAGGCCTAACGCCCAACCCAAAAGGAAAAATATTTCCCCCTTGCTTCTTCCACGAATCGAACCCAAGGCCCCTAGCAAACACTTAGGCGCCCCACGCCACTTGTACCAGAGTCTTTCTTATGCCACAATTTTCCAAATAAATTTCTTAAGCCCTCCAAAGCCAAGCTCCCCTTTTTTTTTAAGTTCCAAATTAAAATTTTCTACTAAACCGTGCATACTCAAAGCCTTAAATTAATCACTATTATTCCATAAATAATATCGCATCAGTTCATACATAAGAAAAATAATTTAATTCCAAATAGCCCCGTTTTTGGGATGTTACAGTTCTACCCCCTTAAAATAATTTCGTCCCGAAATTACCTAGCTAAAATAGATGAGGGTATTGCTGCCGTATCACATCCTCAGGTTCCCACGTAGCTTCTTCCACCCCATGGTTCCGCCACAGCACTTTCACTAAGGGCACTGACTTCCTACGCAGAACCTTCACATCTCGATCTAAGATCTGAACCGGTTCTTCTTCAAAAGATAAATCCGAATTCACCTCAATCTCTGCAACTGGCACAACGTGCGAAGGATCTGACCGATACCGTCTCAGCATCGATACATGAAATACGTCATGGATCTGATTCAGTTCTGCCGGCAACTCTAGCTGATAAGCTACCGATCCTACTCGCTTTACAACTGCATATGGCCCGATAAACCTTGGGCTCAGCTTCCCTTTCCGACCAAATCTTAACACCTTCTTCCAAGGCGACACCTTCAGGAAAACCTTGTCCCCCACAGCATACTCCATTTCCTTGCGTTTTAAATCCGCATAGGACTTCTGCCTATCTGATGCCTCCTTCAGACGAGACCGAATTACCTTGACTTTGTCTTCAGTCTCTGTCACCAACTCGGGACCCAAAATCTGTCGCTCACCCAATTCCGTCCAACATGTCGGAATACGACACTTCCGTCCATACAGTGCTTCATATGGAGCCATCTGAATACTCGCCTGATAGCTGTTGTTGTAGGCGAACTCTGCCAATGGTAAAAATTCTTCCTAACTACCCCGAAAATCCAAGACACATCCTCTTAACATATCCTCTAAAATCTGTATCACCCTTTCCGATTGTCCGTCATACTGTGGATGGAAAGCGGTACTGAAATCTAACCGCGTACCCAAAGCTTGATGTAAGGTTTTCCAGAACCTTGACGTGAATCTGGGATCCCTATCCGAGATGATCGATACCGGCATACCATGCAATCGCACTATCTCCGATACATATAGCTTAGCTAGCTTCTGAAGAGAATAATCCACCCTCACCGGTATGAAGTGAGCTGACTTAGTCAAACGGTCCACTATCACCCAAATGGCGTCTTTCTTGCTGGGGGTAGCCCACTGACGAAATCCATAGTGATCCTCTCCCACTTCCATTGAGGAATCTTCACTGGCTGAAGCAACCCTGACGGTAACTGATGTTCAGCCTTGACTTGCTGACAAGTCAAACACCTACCAACAAACTCTGTTACTTCACGCTTTAACCCGGGCCACCAGAACTGCTTCCGTAAATCCCCATACATCTTGTTTCCTCCCGGATGCATAGCATATGGGCTGCTATGAGCATCTTGGAGAATTTTCCGCCTCAACTCCACATCTTTTGGCATACATGCTCGCCCTTGAAAACATAGCACTCCATCACTAGATAGACTGTACCCTTCCAAACCACCATCCTGAACTTGTACCCTTTTTGCATTCAACCCCTCATCCACTAACTGCTTGTCCTTAATCTCCTCGATCCATGTTGGCTTAACTTGAAGTTCCGCCAAGAGACTTCCATCATCATATAGACTCAACCGCGCGAACATTGCTCTTAAGTCCGTCACAATCTTCCGGCTCAACGCGTCAGCTACCACGTTAGCCTTACCCGGATGGTACTCGATTGAGCAATCGTAGTCCTTTAGTAGTTCAATCCACCGACGTTGTCTCAGGTTTAGATCCTTCTGAGTCAGAAGATACCTCAAGCTTTTGTGATCCGTGTAGACTATTGACTTTTCCCCGTACAGATAGTGTCTCCATATCTTTAGAGCGAAGACAACTGCTGCTAACTCCAAGTCGTGCGTTGGGTAGTTAACCTCATGCGGTCTTAACTGACGAGATGCATAGGCTACTACCTTCCCTTCTTGCATCAGCACACATCCCAAACCAGTATGGGATGCATCACAATAGACGGTAAATAACTTCCCTGCTTCAGGCTGCACCAAAATCGGAGCTTCTGTCAGAATTTTCCTTAGCTTATCAAAGCTTTCTTGCTGCTTCTCTGTCCATACAAATGGAACACCTTTCCTTAGTAACTTAGTCAACGGCGCTGCGATTAAGGAGAATCCTTCTACAAATCTTCGATAGTACCCCGCTAAACCCAGGAAACTTCGGATCTCCGCCACTGACCTAGGCGGTTTCCAATCCAACACCGCTTCAATCTTGCGAGGGTCTACTCTTATTCCGTCCGCTGACACTACCTGACCTAAGAAAGCCACCTCTCTAAGCCAGAATTCGCACTTACTGAATTTGGCATATAATTGCTTTTCCCTCAACACTTGTAGAACTATACGTAAGTGCTTATCATGCTCCTCCTCCGTCCTTGAGTAAACCAAGATGTCGTCTACAAATACCACGACAAATTGGTCCAAGTACTGCTGAAATACCATATTCATCAAGTCCATGAATGCCGCCGGTGCATTGGTCAACCCGAATGGCATCACTAAGAACTCGTAATGCCCATACCGAGTTCGGAATGCCGTCTTGTGCACATCAGCCTCCTTCACCTTAAGTTGATGGTAGCCTGACCTAAGGTCTATCTTCGAGAACACCGACGCACCCTTCAACTGGTCAAACAAGTCATCGATCCGAGGCAATGGGTACTTGTTTTTGATCGTTAACTTGTTTAACTGACGGTAGTCGATGCACATCCGCATAGAATCGTCCTTCTTCTTGACAAACAATACAGGTGCTCCCCACGGAGATATGCTTGGTCGGATAAACCCTCTATCCAAGAGCTCCTGAATTTGAGCCTTCAGCTCCACCAATTCCTTTGGTGCCATTCGATACGGTGCTATAGACACAGGTGTCGTTCCGGGTAGCAAGTCTATACCGAATTCGACTTCCCGATCTGGAGGCAGACCCGGAAGCTCTTCTGGGAACACATCAGCAAATTCCCCAACCGTTCGGACCTTTCCAACTACTGACTCCTTAACTTCCAAAGCACAAATTCGAACCAAAAACGCCTTACAACCCTTCTTGACCATCCTCTCAGCCTTCAAGGCAGACACCACATTGGATAGGTAATTCCTTCTATCACCTATCATAACCACTTCACCACCTTCAGCCGTCTTAAGAACCATGCACTTAGCCGCGCAATCCAAATTCGCCCGGTACTTAACCAGCCAGTCCATTCCAAGGATCAAATCGAATTCCCCAAATGGTAGTTCCATCAGATCAGCCACAAATACTACCCCTTGGAGTTCTAGGGGTACGTCTCTATAAAGTTTGTCTACCAAAACAGAGTGACCTAAAGGGCTAACTACAGTCATCTTCCTAGAAGCAGTTTCAGAGTTTAAGTCCATAGTTCCTACCACACTACTAGCAATGTACGAGTGCGTTGAACCCACATCAATCAATGCAACATAAGGAAAACCAGAGATTAAAAACATACCGGTTATGACATCCGGTGCGTCACCCTCCTCGCGACGCCTGCTGCATAGACTAAGCCAGGCTGCCTAGCCTCTGTGTTGCCTGAACCTCTGCCCTGAGTTCCACGACCTCGGTTAGGACCGTTGTTTCCTCTGCCATACCACGACCCCTCTGTGGTCCCACATTTCTATCCTGAGTACGATTCTGCCCCTCTGGCTGATTTTTGGCTAGTTTCCGGGGACAATCTCTAACACGATGCTCCAACGACCCACTCAAAACATCCTCTATCGCCGGTCGAACAACTTCCCCAATGGGTCTTTCCACAGCGATTACACTGAGTCGGCCTCTGATTAGTAGTCATGGGCCTTGCTGCCTGATTTGGCCCACTTGGCCTAGCCTTTTTCTGGACATTACCACCTGACCCAGCTGGCCCAAATCCTCTCTTTCTGATTATTCCTACTATAACTTTGCCTCACAGCCTCCTTGATCCCTTCGGCCACCTTGGCCTTTTCCACTAGGGATGAGAACTCACGAACCTGCTGCGGAGCTATCAGCAGCCTCAAATCATCTCTAAGTCCGTCCTCAAAACGGACACAACGCTCGTGTTCAGTAGCCACGATGCCTCTAGCATACCTACTCAGCCTTAAAAAACTCCCCTCATATTCCGCTACTGACTTAGTTCCTTGTATACTAGACCCAGAAAAGCCTTTCTCTGCGCGTCAGTGTAGCTGGTGCCCACATACTTCTTCTGAAAAGCAGTTTTAGTCCCACGTGAGATTATCAGCTGTGGCTCCATCCCGGACTGAGATTATCAGCTGTGGCTCCATCCCGGACTGTCAGCCACCACTGGTACGCTTCATCCTTTAGAAGCGACACCGCCCCTTTCAGCTTCTCCTCATTGGACAGATCAAGGTCGTCCATAATCCGCTCGGACGATTCCAGCCAATACTCTGCTACACTGGGTGCCACTCCCGACACACCCCGGAACACTTCCGCCCCGTTGGACCGAATTCGCTCGGGAACAGATTTCCGAGCTCCTAGATTTCCACCAGCCCCAGCCACAATCTCCAGAACTCGCAATACCGCTTGCGACACAGCCTCACCCCCGGTTTGATCCTGCTCCTCAGCTCTAAAAGTAGGAGGTGGTGGCGGTGGTACTTCATTCTCAGAACCCTGTCCCGACCCAACAGGTTCTGACACAGTCATCCTACCCTACCGCGTCCACGGCGTCCACGTCCTCTAGAACTCATTCTATCTACTTGCGCTTTTAATCTGATTAAGAAAATTTTATGCATTAGAAATTTGTTACACTTGATTATTCGCGAAGAAATTTTATGGGTAGAGTTTTAATCAGAGATTCCTTCGAGCCAAACAAGGTTTCAGTCTTCTATCCTAGTTCACACAAAGGAGTTCATGCATCCATTCCTTAATACTTTCCATACCTATTCGCTCTTCGGACATTTCTGCCCATTTCTAACCCAGGGGTATTTTCGTCATTTTTCCTACAGGGTATTTTCGTAATAAAAGAAATTTTAAAAACTTTAGTAAAATAGGTCGTTTGAAATTCCCAAAACTGGAGAGGTTTCTGAAGATTTTGTAAAAATTGAAGGTATAACATCGTTTCGGAACCCAGGGGTATTTTAGTAATTTTGTCAATTAGGGCAATTTTGTAATTTTGATCAATCAGGGCAATTTTGTAATTTTGATCAATCAGGTTGGTTGTAAAACTTTGGGGTTCTTTGAAAGTTTTCTTTTTTTTTAAACGTTGCTGTTTGCAAAAGTTCAAAAGTCAAGGTCATTTTGGGAATTTTGAATTCGAGGGCGTTTTCGTAATTTTCCAAAACCAAAATATTTTGTTGATGATTTTCAAAGCTAAGTTGCTGAATATTTGTAAAATAGTTGAAATTTTGAGCCAAACCATTGAACCGATATTTTATGAGCCAAGGGCATTTTAGTAATTTTACCCCTAAGGGCCTTTTTGTAATTTTCCGCAAATCAAGTTTTTTTTTTTTTTTTTGAGAAAAACATTGTAAAAGTGTTGTTCTCAATTTTGAAAGAGTTTATTGCTTGAAAACATTTGAGTCTTTGTTGTTTCATTCATTTCAAAACGTGGCTAGACCCCCTTCGGGTTTTAGTCATTATTTTAGGCCTATGACCGAGCCCTCTTGGACAGGGTGAACCAAAGCTACGCACCAGGCAGGATTCGAGTGAAGAGGAGGTGAGTCACGCGGACTGCTTAAATACCAAGCTCTCACTGAACCTTTCTAGACATGCGCACAGAGGTTGCCACACCACTGAGCCCTCTGAGTTAGGGTGAACCGAAGCTACGCACCAGGTAGGATACCTGCGAAGAGGAGGTGAGTCACGAGGACAGCTTAAATACCAGGCTCTTCCGGATCCAATCCTAGACATGCGTACAGGGGTTACCACACCCTAGCTCAGTGACTAAGTCATAGGTTGGTTTAGTTCTTTAAGTCTTATGCTTCGTTTGTGTGTTTGAGTAACCTATTCCTAGGGTTCAAGTTCCTATAAGTCTATCTACGTTCCATGCTTCCTACCCTTCTACAGAATATAATTCACAAGAGGTTTAAAAGTACTTACCTGGGCGGATCGGTGCCGGAGACTCGGGCCATGCTGTTCAAAAACCAAAAATCATTCCATAAGGCCTACCAAAACATTTTTGGACCTTGGGCCCCCACAGCCGAGCTTTGAACTTGGCTCTGATACCAATTTTGTAACGACCCAAACCCGGCCCAAACACTATGGCCGAATCTAGTCTGTTACAAGGAAAATATTTGAAAAATTCGTCTTCTAAATCAATTTAAGTTGTTGAAAACCTTTTGTTTGAATGTCTTGTAAAAACTTTATTTAGTTTTTATTAGAAAATTTATTTAAGCCAAGTTATAAAATTCCAAATGTGCCCGATGGCGCGGTAAAAACAATTTTCGTTTTAAACTTGGAAAACATGTGATTTCAATTTAATTTTAATAATATAGTTTTAAACAAAATATCCAACATATGAGAAAAATAACAAAAAAAAATAAAGTATAAGGAGGCCTTATTACATCCAAAATAAAATAAACCAATAATAAAATAAAATAACTAAATTTAAAGTTCAATTAATTCAAGTCCACTGCATGGCCACCTCGAGTCCATCCGGCTCCATATCCGCGATCTACATGTTACCTGAAAAATATAAAGGTGTAACATCCCCAAACCCGGCCCATTCACTACGACCGAATCTGGTTATGTCACTGCGAAAAAGACGGTGGAAAATTTATTTAACTTAGAAAAAATTTAGTAAAACTTGTTAACTTTTGAAAATCCATGTTTATTTAATATTGTATGAAAACTTTGATATCATATAGATATTATAAAATGCCCAAAAGTAAACTTTAGTGAATATATATAAAACCCATTTGAATAAATAAGTTGTAAAAATAAAATTCATCTTCACATAGCATTCCATTTAACCAAGCCAAAGTAAATATACTTATAAAAAATAATTCCAACAAATAAATTAAAGGCCCTTATTACATCAATATTTAAAACCCAAATACTTAATATAATAAGCTTAAAATTTAAATTCTTCTTTCTGCATGGGCCACCATGTGTTCTCTCCGATCCCGGTCCGATCTACACATCACCTGAAATGGTTAATGAAAAGAGTGAGTCCACTGACTCAGTGCATAACCACAACACAAATTTCCCATACGTATGGGCTTGGCCCATACCCACACAGCCATCGAAACAAATCATGCAAGAATGCATCTCAGCCCAACCCATTGTCCAACCGCACACCAACCTTAGCAGACTCCCTGCCTAAGGCCGTGGGAAACTCCCCACCGATCACATTGTGATCCATAACATCTTACCTTGGCAAGCTCGCTGCTCAAGGCCGTGGCTGAGCCACCGATCAACCAAAGTGATCCAACAACATACTCTGCCTACGGTGATGCACATAGCCATCGATCGCCGAGATGGGCACCTAGCCAACATCTCCCTTGAGGTAGCACAAAGCTAACCATCAAGCGCTAATGTAGCCTGAGCTAACATTAGACCACGTACATCCTGTGTACACTTCCTCCTTCATCGAATCAAGCCCCACCTCATGCAAGTATGTAGATGCCACATGTTAAGTCATCATATCACATAAGTATATAAATATACACATACATAAATATACATCACAAATAATCTTACCATCACCAGTTCTCATCACTTAAGCCATTATAATCGGCTTCCACACATAATACCTATGTTTAATAGTTAACAAGCAAACCGAGAAATAGTGCGATGATTACGCACCTAGATAGCACACCCGATCTACTCTCGAAATGTAACCTTATACCACTGCACCGCTGACTAAACGACTCTTGAAAGGTTTCCTGCGATAGGCTCCTCTCCCCTACAAACGACCTTGGCATCAAATACTTAACCATCTTAGACTTAAACAAAATACCAAAACATAGCTTACCAAAAGCCTCACCACCACTTACCAAACTGACTGCTACAAACGGAGGCTTGGCTAATCCACTTAAACCCCAGAGTATCTCAGCAACGGAACCCGAAGAGATCTATGCTAACATTCGGCCAAAGTGCTATCAAGTTGATGGAAAGAAATTCGGCAAAGGGTGGTGGTGCAGATTCGGCTATCAATAAAATCAAGGGGTAGGGAATAGTGGTTTCGGCCAAAGAGAAGAGAAAGAAAGATGTGGGGTGTACTTTCGGTTTTGAAGTGAAAAGGAAAGGAAATAGGGAGAGCAAAGGATTTGGCAACCCAGCAAGTTTGAGAGCAAAAGAGGAATAAGCTTTGGAGAAAAAGGTTTCGGCAAAAGAGCAATTGGTCAAAAAGGAACAAAAAGGTGAGCACTTCCCCTATTTAAAGCATTCGGCAACCCCTCCCCTTGAAGACTCCAACATCCGGCCATTTCCTAAAATTTTTCCTAACCACTAATTCAACCGAAATTGAATTAATCAAACCCCCAAATCTGCTCCCAGCCAACCATTTTAAAACAATTCAAAATTTAAAAATAAAACCCACCTTTAATCCATTACCACCCCTCCAATTTAAAATATAAAATAAAAACTAAAAAAAACTAATCCATAACCCACCGAATTCAAAAGAAATAACAACTAACTCATCCTTATCTTCCAATTCAATCTACATGTGCCGTCCACTTCAATTTACTGCCCAAAATAGATAAAAAAACTAAAACTCCAATTGCCATTCTCCAGGTTCGAACCTGGGACCAAGCTGCTGCTCCTTTCCCCCCAGCGCCCAGGCCACTCGGCCAGCTTGATTTTTATGACAAAAACCCCCAACATTAAATCTTAACCCTTCCTAGCCCGGCCCCACAGCCGCACATAAAATGAAACGCCAAAATGCTGCTTCCGTTGCTCGAACCAGCGCCCACATGCACCTTCAGCGCTTAAGTTCCGCACAGACACCACCTGAACTAGCTGCTCCTTGCGACAAAACTCGCCCCAAAATAATTTAAGGCCTTCTACCCCGTAGCGCCATACCCCAAAAATTAAAACCCTTTTGCTGCCACTTGGTCTCGAACCCAGGCCCCCAAGGGCGCTACTTCCAGCCCCCCAATGCAGCGCATGAACCACTATGCCAGATCCTTTCTTGTGCCACAAATTACCAAAAATAATCCTTAAAACCTCCCTTGACCCGATCCCCTTTCACACTAAAATTCTAAAAATTTTCCAAGCTCTTCCCGTTTCATCCAAACCTTCTGAAAACCTCTACAACTCATCCAAGCGCTCCAAAAACCTACTAACACTCGATTTACCCGATCTGCACAGCCCCTAACCCAGGGTGTTACAAAAGGAGAAGGTGAGTTACCAAGACTCAGTATGTAACCCTTCCCTCGTTTTAAAAACATTTTTCATACACAACATATAACCATTAATATGCAAAATATCATGTGTCCCAACCTAGCCAGCCATACGCCACTGTCTACCCCGTTGTGGTACCAAACCACTGGTGGTGCCAAACCACTGGTGACATATAGTCACAATGTGTTACCAAAACACTGTTGTCCGTAGACACGAATCGGGTGATGGAGCCAACCCATCGTGTGATACCAAATCACTGGCAGACGATCCCATATCTCAAGTGGGGCCAACCCACGGTGGTGTTAACCACAGGGACAAGTCGCTTTGAGGTACCAAACCTCTGGAGGTACCAAACCTCTGGTGACCGTAGTCACAGTGTGTTACCAAAACACTGGTGCCCGTCGGCACGTTATCACTGCCCCCTCCACTCAATCAACCCACATAGTCAGCAATCATACACAGATTTATCATATGTATCAACACAACATGCTTCCCAAAAGCATAAAATAGGGAAATCATATGCACAAGTACTTACCTGATTAACCACTTATACCATTATGGTATTCAAGCCATTGCTACAAAAATCAAGTTAACATTCACATTACTTAGCATAACTAATAAGCTATATGGTGTGTATGTACACACCTGATATCGATGATAGTCCTAAATCCCGAAAAGAGGAGTCGGCCTCCCCAGATCTCTCTGCACCTATATTCGGCCAACCTTAGAATTAGCACTATGGCCTAATCGGCCAAACCAAAATATTAGAAGGGGTTCCTTAGGATCCCGAAATCTCACCTTTGCTTTTACTACTAACCACGGCACTCAATTCCCGAATCTGCTGTGTCAACTACCATCGGTTAGTACTAATACTCGTAATCAAAACTTTCGGCTTTTGAATACAACATAGGCCTTACCCACACTTACCAATTTCGGTTGACAAAGAATGACGGCTTAGAACGAACGCCTTAGAATCTCGGCACCTAAACAAGATCGTTCCAACATTGCTTAGCCACCAAACAAATTTCGGCTTTTCTCTTATAACCAAGTCGACATAGGAAAATAATAGTGTGGGAGAGTTTCGGCATACTTACCCCTCACTCTGATATTCAGCCAAGACTTCACGGATTAGGAAGGAAGAAATTTCGGCACTTCAAATGGTGTATTCGGCCAAGGAAAGGAAGAAAGAAAAATAATGGAAAGGAAAGGTGATGAGGATTTCGGCTAAAGGGATTTGAAAGGATGGAAAATAAAATAAAAAAAAAATAAAGAATAAAGAGGGGTTAAGAATTTTGGCTAAGAAAAAAAATGGTAAAAGAAAATCACAATGGTTGATAGGTGCTTATAAAGGAATTCGGCACCCCCTCCCCCTAAAGCTTGCCGTCCACTCCAATTAGGGAGTTCAAATTCCATCCAACTTCTTGATTTACTCCAAGCCATTCGTTTAATTAATTCAAAGTAGTTTGAATTAATCCCCTCTTAATCAATTAATAATCCAACCAATATCTTCTTTATCATCTATTATCCTTAGAATTAATAAAAATCCAATTTAAAAAAAAAAAACTAATTGTTATCCTCATATTATCCTTATTAATCCCATCAAATAATAAAAAAAAACAAAACCAAGACCATGTGCCCAACACCAGCCGAACAAGGAACACCATGTGCAGGCCACTCCCTTCCACGCCAGCCTTGCAAAATAAAAACCACCGCTGCTGCATGCTGGGATCGAACCTGGGACCTGGGGGAAACCCAGCAGCCACATAGCGCCCAGGCCATTCGGCCAACCTATCTTTTATGACAAAAAGCCCCAATATTTACTTATAAGACCTCCCTGGCCGTTTACCCCAAAAATTAAAAGTGCCAAACGCTGCTTCAGCAGCTCGAACATGCGCCCTTTCACTCCTCCAGCACCTAAGTAGCACACGCCAGCCACTTAACCAACCCACATTCATGTCAATAAGCCCTCCTAACTTAATTAAAAGGCCTTTCTAGGCCTAACGCCCAACCCAAAAGGAAAAATATTTCCCCCCTTGCTTCTTCCACGAATCGAACCCAAGGCCCCTAGCAAACACTTAGGCGCCCCACGCCACTTGTACCAGAGTCTTTCTTATGCCACAATTTTCCAAATAAATTTCTTAAGCCCTCCAAAGCCAAGCTCCCCTTTTTTTTTAAGTTCCAAATTAAAATTTTCTACTAAACCGTGTATACTCAAAGCCTTAAATTAATCACTATTATTCCATAAATAATATCGCATCAGTTCATACATAAGAAAAATAAATTAATTCCAAATAGCCCCGTTTTTGGGATGTTACAATGTTGGATTGACAATCGAGTTAATATTTTGGAAAGTTTTATTTTAAAAGCTATTTACATCTTAAAACTCATATTAAAGTTTTAAATCCGGAAGTTTGTAACAACTAAATTTTACTTAGAAGTTCAAAGATACAATGTTTTATAAAAGACAGAAAAATTATTATGTTTTCACCTTTATGTCAAATTCTTTCCAAACTTTTTCCTCAGTAGCATTCTAAATTCGGCCGTGGTGTTTGGGGCTGGGTTTGGGGTGTTACAAATTGGTATCAGAGCCTGATTCAAAACTCGGCTTTGAGGGTTTTGGGCCCAAAAACATTTTTCAAAGATGGGCTTTTTAAAAACATAGACTTTCATGAACTATTTCAGGTTTATTCTGGCATGGCACCTATGTCTCCAGCCCGAAGTCCACCAGGTAAGTACCCCTAACTACTGAAGTGGTTGGTATGTGAACTTTATGGGCATTCTGGGATCGTAGATTAGTAGATTAGGAGCTATTGAACCCTAGGACTAGCTTACTCCAACACAAAATACATAAGACTTAAGTACCACCAAACAAACCTGTGAGTAAGTCGCCGAGCTAGGGTGTGGCAACAGTTGTACGCATGTCTAGGATTGGATTCGGTGGGAGCTTGGTATTTAAGCAGTCCTAGTGACTCACCTTCTCTTCACTCGAATCCTACCTGGTGCGTAGTGACGGTTCACCCTAACCAAGAGGACTTATTCACCGGCTTAACCTGATAATTAAAACCCAAAAGGGACCAGCTACACTGTTTTGTAAAAACTACCTTAAGATTTGGAAATGACCAGAATATCCCGGTTTGAAAAAAAATTTACTAAATTACCCCTGATTTACAAAATTACAGAAATAACCCCGATTTTTAAAATTTCTGCAATACCTTTGATTTGGAAAAATTTTCAAAGTAACCTCGAGTTTTGAAAACTCCGGAATGCCTTTGATTTATAAAGATTCTTGAATTAACCCTGATTTATTACTAAAATACCCCTATAAGATGAATTACGGAAATACCCCTGGGTTGGGAATGGACAAAATGCCCAAAGTAGTGTAGTGGATGTTGTGGATGAATGAATATGACTCTCTGAATTAGAGTAGTAAACTTGAGATGAAAACTTTGGTTGATCGAAAGAACTACTACTAATCTTCTTTACATAAAATTGTTCGCGGGTAATCACTGGAACAAATAACTAATGCATAAAAGTTCCTAAATCAGATTAAATCGCGATAGTAGACAAGAGTTCTACGGGACGTGGTCGCAACACACGTGGATGTGGTAGGGGCAGAATGACAGTGTTGGAACCAGTGGGGTCTGGCCATGGGTCAAAAAATGATGTGCCGCCGCCACCAACGGTGGGCGCGGAGGATCAGGATCAAACGGGTGGAGATGACGCAGTGTCGCAGGCTATGCTGCGGGTGTTAGAACGAGTCGCAGGAGCTAATGTGGGCAATGGGGCTCGGAAGTCAGTGTCTGAGAGACTTAGAGCAAATGGAGCTGAGGTATTCAGAGGGGTGTTTGGGGTAGCTCCGAGCGTGGCGGAGTACTGGTTGGAGGCAGTCGAAAGAATCATGGACGATTTGGACTGCACTGCTGAGGAAAAGCTTAAAGGTGCTGTTTCATTGCTCCGGGATGAAGCTTGCCAATGGTGGCTCATAGTCAGAGAGGGTACCCCTGCAGACCGAGTAGACTGGGGTTACTTTAAGATCAAGTTTGAGGGGAAGTACGTCGGAGCTAGTTATGTGGACGCTCAGAGGAAGGCGTTCCTCAATTTGGTGCAAGGTGGCAAGTCAATAGCAGAGTACGAGGCTGAATTTCTGCGATTGAGCCGGTATGCTCGGGGCATCGTGGCTACTGATTATGAGAGATGCGTTAGATTTGAAGATGGGCTGCGGGATAAGCTGCGGGTTTTGATTGCTCCACAGCGAGAAAGGGACTTCGCCATTCTAGTGGAGAAAGCTAGGATAGCCGAGGAGGTCAAGAGGGTCGAGAGGCTGAATAGAGACAGGGATAGGAACCGGGATAAGAGGCGTTTTAGACCGTCAGAATCGTCTGGGAGTTTTTAGAAAAGACCGAGGGTTGAGAATTCGGTTCATGCACCCATATCAGTTGCTGGGAATCAGAGTCGTCCATGTGCCCAATGTGGAAGAGCTCATGCTGGAGAGTGCTGGGGACAAAGTAAGGAATGCTTCAGGTGTGGGTCCAAGGCTCATTTGGTTAGGAATTGTCCTCAGGAGATGGATAGGGCTCGGGCAGTTGGTCAGGGGTATGTGCAACCGGGCAGAGGTGGTCAACAGGCGACGAGGGGACATGGTCCGAACCATAGAGGGAATGGTTTCGATCAGGGTCGTGGAGCACTAGGCCGAGGTGCTGGGGGTTTAGATGCGAGAAAGCCAGGATTGGTTTATGCAGCCAGACGTCGCGAGGAGGGTGATGCGCCAGATGTGATTACGGGTACATTCCTTATTGCTGGGTTACCCTTTACAGCCTTTATAGATATCGGGTCAACTCATTCTTATGTTTCTAGTAAAGTACCTAGAACCTTGAGTATGAACTTGGAAACTGTTCCTAGAAAGTATATTGGTTTTATTAAGATCAGAGTGCGCAGCAAGAGCGTGGTGTGGTGAGATAGGATGTACGACTGTTAGTTAGTTGGTAATTTCGAGGCCGAAGTTATTTTTTAAGGGGGTAGAACTGTAATATCCTAGATTTGGGGGTTATGCATTTTAATTGGTATTTGTGTGTTAGTGTGCTCTGTATGCTGTTTGGAAGTGTTTGGGGGCTTCAGGAAACCTTGGGCTTGGGTAGGAGCCATGAGAAAATTTTTGGTTTAAGCTGAGTAGAGGGGGAGTTAGGGGAGCTAGGCCTCAAGAGAAATTAGGTGTGGGTTATGACACAAGAAGTGAGGTGGTGGAGTGGCATGGGACACTACCTAAGGTGCAGGGGAGATTGCGTCAACAAGGGGTGTCAGGGGAGGAGGTTCGAGTCACGCAAACAACAAGGGAGTGTTGTTTTATTTTTGCATTTTGCGTCAAAAGTGGGGGAAGGTGTTGGACGGCATTTGGACTTTGAAGGGATGAGGGTGGACTTGGTCTAAGTGTTTGGATGGAAGGAGGAGAGAGTTTTTAGGAGTTTGACTCATTGAAATGAGTTTGAATGAGTGATGATGAGGGAAAATAGGAGCAAAATAAGGGATTTGAGAGGAGGAAGGGCTAGTGGCCGAATGTGGGACCCTAGGGAGGGGTATGTTCGGTTTTGAGGTGTTGTAAGGGGGTGTGCCGAAATTCATAGTTGATAGTTTTGTTTTTTTTCTCTTTTTCTCCAAGTTTCGGTCAAGAGGGTTATAGGTGAGCCATTTGTGTATTTTGTTCAATAAGGTGTTGCCGAAATTCTTCTACTCTTCTCCTATCCTTCTTTTTCTTTCTTTCAACTTCAACTCCATACCTATTTCTTTTGGTGGCCAAATCTTGTAGTCCTCTTTTTTCTCTTTTCTTTGCTTGAAATCTTTAAAGCCGAAACACTTCTTGGGTTAGCCGAAACTTTCCTCTTTAGGTTCAAAAGCCGAACCATACCTCTCAGTTCCCATTGCTTTTCTTTTCTTTCTCATTTTGAGAACTCTCCTTTCTTTTGCAAGGAAGCCGAATCTCCTTTTCACCATCACCCTTTACCTTCTTTTACTTCTACTTCCTATACTTATTCTGTTTGAGTATTTTCGCAAGCCTCACCCCTGTGCAGTCGACTACTCTCTCTTGATCTTTTCAAACGTGTGTTGGTGGTAAGTAATCTCTTCTTTGGCAATCGGTTTTGCTTCTTTTTCCTTTGGTGTGCCGAAACCAAGTGGTTGGCCTTGGTTTTAGGGTTGGCCGAATATTCATAGGGCCATAATCTCGTGTTTCTTTTGTTGGTAGCCAGCGTAGAGGAGTATTAAAGGGCTTCTCTTGGGTTCGACTACTCAAGGTAAGGGGATAGTATTAAGCCAAAGGCCATTTTTTATAAGCTTTGTGTGTTGAAACTGAATCTCACTGGAGTGTGTAGGGATTTTGACAACTGGGAGTGTTATGCAGATACCTTTGGGAGTCAGTTTCATATCGGTAAGAATACGCAGTGAGTTTTTAGATTTGATATGTTTTGGCTATAAACATTAACGGTTAACCAAATGTTCTGATTAAGTGATTTTGGGATGGATGCGGGTACCAGTCAAGGAGAGAAAGGGGTAGTCCCTACCCCTAAGTTTAAGAAGCGATCAGTCTCTGCGGTACAGGATTGGCCACTGGGGTGTGGGCCAGCATCAGAACAGGAGCGTAGGCAAATAGCTGTAGTTTCGATTAGAGATAGCACCGATATTGAGGGTGTGATTCTTCAGGTTATCAGGTGTGTAATTAGTTTGCAGTTTCCCGTTTATATTAAATAATGGTATGTGTTATGAGTATGATGACTAATGCAGTGGAAATAATGAGATGGTTACCCTTAGTGGGTATGTCGATAAGCAGGTCAGTGTTAAATGCCGATAAAATTGTGGTTATTGCTGTATATATGTGCTGTATGTTTGATTAACATGATGAGGCATTATTTCAGCATATCACTATCGTATGTTGCATAAGCATTGGGCGGGATTTGTATATATGAAAGAAGGACAGGGTGTACATTTATGTACGTGGTTTAGTGATGGTTACGAGCCTCACGTGGATTGATGATTGGCTCTGTGCCTCATCGTGGTTTGATGCTAGCTACGAGCTACATCGTGGATTGACGTTGACTGAGATCACGTTGTGGATTTATTGTGATTTAATCACGTGGACCAGTGGCTAGACCACTTGGTGGATGGCATTAATTGTCGAATTGGTGTGTAGAGGTTGGAGGGTCGATTTAGTAATCCCCTGGTGTGTGGTGGCTGGATACGGGGGTGTGTAGAGGATGGACCCTAGGCTGGGTTGGGTGCATTATGCATTTTTATCTGATATGTGGTTGGTGTGGTTTTGGGCTAGGCCCATATGTGGAAATCCGTGGATTAATTACACACTGAGTCGGTTTGACTCACCCTATTTTTCAAAACATTACAGGTGATACATGAATCTTGGACCGGGCTGGAGCGGATACGAGGTGGCCATGCGGAAGATGTTTTTAGTTATTCCATGCACTTTATATTTTTAGTAATTTTGAGTAAATATTTATTGTAATAAGGCCGCTTAAAGTATTCAAGGATTTTTATTATGTATATGTTGGATTGACAATCGAGTTAATATTTGGGAAAGTTTTATTTTAAAAGCTATTTACATCTTAAAACTCATATTAAAGTTTTAAATCTAGAAGTTTGTAACAACTAAATTTTACTTAGAAGTTCAAAGATACAATGTTTTATAAAAGACAGAAAAATTATTATGTTTTCACCTTTATGTCAAATTCTTTCCAAACGTTTTCCTCAGTAGCATTCTAAATTCGGTCGTGGTGTTTGGGGCCGGGTTTGGGGTGTTACACCGTGCCTCACTGAGCAACTAGAACACGGCCTGATCCCGATTCACACGGCCGTGCCTCATTAAAGGAATCCGAACACGGCTTAAAGACCGTTCACACGGGCGTGTGCCATGCCCGTGTCCCTCTCGTGGCAAAGAGAAATTTCAATTGGAAAAGGATTCCTAGGGCCAAAGAAACACATTCCAAGAGCCTATATAAACCCCCTACAGTGCAACCTGGAAGGGGGCAGTGAGCTAGGCCAAGGAGCCAAGCCAAAAAGGTCAGATTTGTGGGAATCACTCGAAGATAGCCAGTTGATCCATCTCAAGAAGCCGGAATTCTACTCAAGGCGGCGGATCTCTCCTTCAATTCCTTCAGGGGGGTTTAGGAATTTTTTATGTTTTGTTTTATATTTTCTTCTAAGAGGTTTTCTTTATTTGTTATGAACTAAACCCTTCAGATACCTGAAGGGGATGAAACATAAGATGGATCTTGTTATTGTTTTCTGAACTATGTGATAAATACTTGATTTGTTCTTAATTATGTGTGCTTAATTCTTGTGTTAATATTTCTGGGATATTGATTCAAGTTGGATGTGCTTAGGTGGAGGAGGAAAAGTCCCTGCTTAAGAGTAGATCTAGCATAATTAAGCAGATTTGATCGCACGCCTAGAGATAGGGTGATGAGATTTTGCCGAATTTGGGTGAAACCTAGTATGGGAATCCATAGATCGAGTTAATGTGATTCTAGGGGTTTTAATTAGAAAGAGATTTCAATTAATCAACCTAGGGTTAGATGTTATTCGCCTCGAGAGAGGGTTTAATATAAATTAGGGAACCTTATGGATCAAGTCAAGTGAATAAATCGTGTGGTCTTGCCTAAGCTATACTACTGTTCGATAGGTGCACTTGCCTCAATCGTTGTCAGAGTTAGTTTCCAGGTTCGATCATTCTCATTCATATAATTTATAAAACTCTGAAATCTAACGATCAAGTTTTTGGAGCTGTTGCCGGGGAACTAAAATATTAAGAACGCTTAATTTTTATTACTTTAGCCATTTTTTTATTGCAAATTATTTTCATTATTATTTTTCATTATTATTTTTATTTTTTTACTTTGCTAAATTTTCTTTTATTTGATTTTGGCAGATAGAGGAGATGGCACTAAATAACTATCAGTGGCAAGTTATGAGGACAAAGCCAACAAAAGCAGCCGATATCTACAACCTCGACCCAGTAGCCATGCTATCAAATTAGCTAGAGCTTTTAAGTAAGAAAATTGACATTTTATGTGGTTCCTCGCAGGTATATCCAGTTATGCAGTGGGAAACAAAAGGAGGCGTCGCGAATCTTGAGTACCCACCCTACGGACATGGCATGGAAAGCGAACAAGTCAACTATATGGGTAACTATGCTAGACCTTAAAATAATTTTTATGATAACACTTATAATGAAGGTTGGAGGTACCATCCCAATTTCTCATGGGATGATCAAAGTAGTCAAAGACAGGAACTTCATCCAAATTTTCAACAACCATCTCACCAACAGGAGGATAAGTCGAACCTTGAAGAGATGCTGGCAAAATTCATAGCAAACACAGAAACACGCCACCGAAATATAGAAATGAAACAAGAAGCATCGATTCAAAGGATTAAGGATCAGTTAGGTCAGCTCGCTAAGCCGATCTTAGAACAACCACAAGAAAGCTTGCCAAGCAACACTGGAACTAACCCAAAAGAGCAAATTCAAGCCGTAACAGCTTATGACGGTGAAAGGTTAGTGGAATCTAACCCGAAGTAAGAACCTGTGGTAAGTGAAAGTAAGGTTGAGGTAAGATAGGATTTACCAAACCCGGTAATTACAGAGTACCAAGCTCTTGTGCCATACCCTAATATGATAAAGAAAGACCACACAGAGGAACAATTCGGTAAGTCTCTTAAACTTCCAAAGAAATTTCATATTAACTTGCCGTTTCTTGAAGCTCTTTCACAGATGCCAGATCCTAGACCTCGTGGCGATAAAGAAGAAATTTATGAGGAACAAAGGCTGTGGATCGATGAACTAGATGAATGGAAGACACACCTCAAAGAGAAACTAAAAACACACGAAGCAAAAACGAGGTGACTCCACAACGAACTTAATAATGGGACAAGCCATCTTAAGATAGGAGATCAAGTACTCAAAATCTCCCCAGATGGAACAGTAGGTAACTAGTCCCAAAATCAGCACCTTTAAGGTAAACACTACTCTACTTAAATTTTATATCAATAACCGAATTGATCGCATGAGAAAGGATTTTCACCTTCTCAAACCACCATGACCATACGAATGAGAGGTAAAGTCTAGCTTAAGACTATAAACGAGCGCTTCTCGGGAGGCAACCCAAGCACTAACCCCATTAATTTTTACATTTTTTATTTTTTACTTTTATTTTTCCTTTTGGCACCTAACTATAAACTAACCAAAGTACAGATTTCCATACCACACGGCCGTGGCCGTGGCCATGTGGCCACCACAGGAAGATACAAGGGTGGGGCCAACTACCAGATCCATAATTTCTATTTAACCCCCTTCTTCCCTTCCCTTTCCCGTTATCTTTCTTTTTTCATTTTCCATTATTTACTTTTATTTTTATTTTTATTTTTATTTTATCTATTATTTTCTTTTTATTATTCGTACCATTAAGATTTAGCTTAGGATACAATGAAATCAGGATGGCTGCTTCGAGGACTCAATTTCAAATGGTTCAAAGCGCTTCCCCATGTTCACCTCCAATCCTATCCGGTTTCTTTTCAATGACTTCATCCATAATTCAAAAAGTTTCACTTCTCTCCCTATCTTATTATTTTATTTTGCTATTATCTATCTTTGTACATTGAGGGCAATGTACATCTTAAGTGTGGGGGGTTAACTATAGTATTATTTGAAAATCCCTGAATTATGCCTTGTTCGAAAAGTAAGTTTCTCATATTACGATTAGAATAAAATTTCCTTTGATTTATGATTTTTATTGATATGTTTTGGATTAAGTCATTGATAATTATGGATTGATGATTAAATTAGAAGAATATTAGAGAATTAAGCATGATAAGTCTATTTTTCAGAATAATTTTTTTTGAATAGGTTGTCTACCTGAATCTAAATGTTACCTTGAAATTTAAAATTTACGAGGTTGATGTCAAAAACACCCATAATTATTGTGAGATTTTGAGCCTTATAGAGCATATATTCTTTTTCATGCTCACTTTATTGATTATGAGTGTGTCAACATTGAACTGTTATTCTAGAACTTGCCTCGATTATACATGTTGAGACCACACCTATGATTTGATATACCGAGATGATAATGGCACCTAGGTTTTAACCCACTCACTCCACTAAAAAGCCTACCTCCATAAATAACCCCTAGTGAACCCTGTTGATCCTAACAACCCTTTTTATTGACTCACCCACTAATATTACCCCAAAACCCTTTGTATTTGTTATCACCATTCCTTTTGACTACCCCTATATCGAGATTTGATTTGATTAGTTACCTAATTATAGTATTTCAGTAGTTGACTTTATCCTTTACTACTTGATTTGTTCTTAAAAAAATGAAGTATATTCAGTATTAGTATTATGAAAAGTGAGCTTATACAGTTAAACTCTATCAAAAGAAAAGCTCGTATTATTAGGGTTATTACTTTTCAATTGATGTAGTTACTTATTATTAGATAGGTAACTTGTCAAGTCAGTCTCGATTCTAGCCTTCTGATTCAGCCTTTATCCACACCTTTAACCCTAGCCCCGTTACAACCTTGTTAAAGACCTTTTGATCTGTTTATCATCTTATTTTATAGTGGTGGAGATTTGATTTTCAGGCAAGCCTATGGGATTAACTTTTCAGGTTCGAATTTTGAGTGCTCTTTTCCTAAACCTTAAACACTTCGAGTGATTTGAGTGAATCTTTTGGGAAGATGTCAGTCCTTGTAGGTTTTAAATTAAGGGTAATTATTCAGGTAAGGGGAAACACCTACGTTTTCGTGAATACAAATGTATGGCTTATATTGTTTGAATCTTTAGGACTCTTCGAGTTAGATCATCCATGTATAAATTATCTATGATTTATGATGAGACATTGTTGATAGGAATCATGAATCATGGAAAGTTCATTTTAATTGTGAGTTGAGAATATTGCTTCAGGGCAAGCAAAAGCTTAAGTGTGGGGGTATGTGATAAACTGTAAAAGTAACATATTTTAATCTCGCATTCAGCATACTTTAGGATGACTTATTCCTTGATTCATGTAAAAAGGTGCTTTTAATTCTTTCATTTCATGTCTTATACTCAATAAAGCACCCAAGGATGGAAAGAACGAGAAATGGACCTAAAACGAACCAAAGTGGGCCAAATAGGAAACCGACACGGCCTGGACTTAAGCCCACACGGCCGTGCCTCATTGAGCAACTAGAACATGGCCTGATCCCGATTCATAAGGCCGTGCCTCATTAAAGAAATCTGAACACGGCTTAAAGATCGTTCACACGGGCGTGTGCCATGCCAGTGTCCCTGTCGTGGCAAAGAGCAATTTCAATCAGAAAAGGATACTTAGAGCCAAAGAAACACATTCCAAGAGCCTATATAAACCCCCTAAAGTGCAACCTGAAAGGGGGCGGTGAGCTAGGCCAAGGAGCCAAGCTGAAAAAGATCTAGCATAATTAAGATGAGTTGATCGTGCGCCTAGAGATAGGGTGACGAGATTTTGCCAGATTAGGGTGAAACCTAATATGGGAATCCATAGATCGAGTTAATGCGATTCTAGGGGTTTTAATTAGAAAGAGATTTCAATTAATCAACCTAGGGTTAGACGTTATTCGCCTCGAGAAAGGGTTTAATATAAATTATGGAATCTTAATGATCAAGTCAAGTGAATAAATCGTCTGGTTCGGTGTTAGATAACAAGTGAAGTCTAGGTGGATTCTTCCTACGGGTATCGTCTTGATCAACTGAGATTTTCCAATAGTATTTCCCCAATTCGTTCTTTTTGTCTTGAGTCTTTAGCTTAGTAGTTAGTTAAATTTATATTAGATAATAACTTCACTTATTTTAGGCTAAATAATAAAAAGAAAGTTAGTATTAGTACTTTTAGTTCCTTTGGGTTCGACAATCCGGTCTTGCCTAAGCTATACTACTATTTGATAGGTGCACTTGCCTCAATTGTTGTCAGAGTTAGTTTCCAGGTTCGATCATTCTCATTCATATAAATTTTAAAACTCTGAAATCTAACAATCAACGTGCGTGGTAGTAGAAACCTAACTTTGTTGAGTTATAGAGGCAGTATCAACGCCTCGAAGCTTGCCAAAATTTGTCCTTGTTAGTCCACCCTTATTAAAGGTAATATCCTCAGCACCAATAAAAGGAAAATTATTAGTCTTGCATAATGCAGTGATTAGAGAAGGAAAATTTAAACTTCCAGCATTCTTCTCAGCACAATGATAGACTCTCTAAAAAATGATCCTTCCCACATTAATCGTTTTTCCTCTTATAATAGAATGCAACAATAGCATCCTTTCTTTAGAAATGGTGGTATTGTGCGTGGATAGCATAAGCCAACTTTTCGAGAAATGATACCACACTTTCCCAATCGATTTTAGTGAAGCCTTTTCAACAATGTAGCATTCTTAACTAGATACAATCCATTGTGTACCTGCGACACATAAATCCTTCAAAACTTGCGTCAAACCCTCAGTTGTGATGTTATTTGTAAACTTGGTATGTTCATCTTATACCTCTTTAAGGCCAAACTGGACATTTATATGGTCCTCATCAAATGGTACAAAGGTGCCCCTCACATAGATGAAAGGGGAATCAGGGTAGTTCACATGGGCATAGAACTCCCTAAATACACTGCCCAAATCATCCTCTAGAGGTAAGCAGAAAATGCCCCACCCATGCTACTCTACTATCGAAGATACAAACTCATCATACCTCATATAAGGTTCTTCCTTAAATAAGAATCCTTTCTCAAAACAAAAGGGATGCTTTAGAATATTATTTGAGTAACTTGTAGCCGCAGTAGAGTTGAAGAATGTATTTGGTTTAGAAACGCCAATGTGCGATGACTTTGCGGTTTTAGAAGCATTCTTGAGTCAAGCCATTAAGAAAGAACAAAGAGAAATATTTGAGAGATTTAGTGTAAAGAAAATGGAGTAGAGGTTGAAGATAAAGAAATCGTAAAGGTGAGAGCTTTATGAGAAACATAAAACGTGAATACTTGGGGAGAGGGAAATAAGGGGGTTAATGTAACAGTCCGAATTCGACCCTAATCGAAACGATGGTCTCGAGACCATGAATCCGAGTCAGTAGAATATTTTAATATTTTATATCGAGTCTATAATCTATGATTGAGCATGTGCTAAATTTTGGTAAATTAATTTGTTAAATTATGTGTCTAACTTGACTAAAGGACTAAATTGTATAATGGCTAGAAGTGATCTCTTAATGGATATTGTGTTAAATGGTGGTGGCTTTATAAAGTGAAGGGCTTAAAGGATAATTAACCCAATGCTAGTAAAGTGGACGGCAATATGATAGAAATTAGATTAAAATATTGTTGTTATAATAATATGTTTTGTTGTTAATAAACAAATAAATGCTATTATTATTTTAACTCATAAAATAATGAAACAAAGTGGGAAGAAAGAGAACATACCTTGTTCATCTTCTTGGCCGAATGTGGGAGGAAGAAAACTCCATTTTTGGAGCTTGAAATTCAGCAATTGAGAGCTCAAATTGGGGTATGAATCTTGCTTAGTTCTTATTTATTTTTACATTTTTAGAATCGTTGCTTTGAATGCTTTATAACCCATGTTGAAATTTTTGAGTTTGTGATACATTAAGATTCGGCTATGGAGATATTTTCATGGTATGTGATGTTTGATGATGGATTAGTAATAGTATGTTTTAAATCATCATGTTTACAACTAGAAGTTTTAGTGAAATTGGGTGTTAGGGGTTAATTTGAAAAATAATAAATTCTTAAAGGACTAAAACATGAAGTAAATGAAATGCAAGGTCTTGTATGAGGTCTATGAACATTCGACTATTGATGTGTGTAACCAAAATTGGTGTATTTTGTGTTTTGTACAAACTGGATTAAATTGTAAAAGTGTGAAATAATGGGGGCAAAATGGTAATTTGCCTATTTATATGTTTTTAGGATTAAATTGAATATCAAAGTGCTTGATTGAGCTTAAATTTAATGTATTTAGATCAAGAACAAAAGGAGGTAGGATTGGATCGGGGAAAAACTATATTGATCGACTAACCAGGAAGTTGAATTCGTTGATAATTGAGGTAAGATCTTAAGCAATTGAACTTAATTGAGTTATTCTCTATGTTATGTATTTATTTTAAATAATTTTGGCATGTGAATCTTTATAATGCCGAATGGGAATTGAGAAACTTAGCTTGAATAACCGAATATAAGAGTTGGTGAATGTTAAGTATGCTTTAATTAGTAGAGCAAAAATGAATATATGTGAATGAAATACGAGATGGTTATGTATACGAATAATATTAGGAATGGATGTTTAAAAATGTGGGAATTATGTCTATATAAATATATTAAAGTGCCGAATGTACTAGTGAGGGTTAAAATGCATGGTTGTTGTAAACTTTTTATTGCATGGACATATTAATAAATGAGTATTAGGATATATATATGTATATCGTATTGGAAAGAAATAAAATTTAATGGCACTATGTGTGCGAGCTTATACCGAGCACTGTGTGTGCGAAATCGGTTGGATGGCACTAAGTGTGCGGAAATGGACAAGTAACGGCACTAAGTGTGCGATACGTTACGAGAAAATCGGCACTAAGTGTGCGGAATTGATAGGTAACGGTACTAAGTGTGCGATACGTTACCGAATCAAAATAAATGAAAATATAAATCGAGGCTCGTAAGAATACTACCGTTTTTATTTAACATAATACATGTACGGAAAAGGTGATGGATATTATTACGTGTTACACAGTAATGAGTAGCTCAGAAAGGTGAATATTCTCAAGGTAAGTATCATTCAAATTTAGATTTAAGTTGAGAAATGGTTCGAATTGTGGTTGAATAATTGCTATGCATATGTTATGTATGTGATTCAACTATAGGATGGTTATGAACTTAAATAATGAGGGCGCGAATATAATGTACGATGGTCGTAAATGAGTAAGATTATTTCTTTAGGAATTTGTATATGTTTATGTTAATGTATGCATTGCTTAAGTCTTACTAAGCTATGAAAGCTTACTTTATTTTGGTTAATTCTTGTATGCATAGGTTACTTTTGGAAGCTCGACTTATGCTCGGGAATCACCTCGGAAGCTCACCATACTATCATCTCTTTTGGTACTCTTTTTGAAGTAGTAAACTATGATTATTATGGCATGTATAAGCTAAGGTACTTTTGGATTGATTTCAAATGATGTATATGTGTATTTATGCCATGCGAAAATGGCTAAATTATGGCCACTTGGTTTTGTTTGAGTTCGGCCTTGGTGTTTGTTTGATATGAAAGTAAAATTTTATGTTTTTGAGTTGATATATGAAAAGGTGATAAGAATGACCTTATGGTTAACTATCTTGTTATTATAGATAATTGTGAAGTTAGTATGGCATTAGTTATTAGGAAAATATATTACATGATATGTATATATGTATACGTGAATGCTTGGTTGGTGTCATGGTGTAACATTGTTGTTATATGTATATATGAGGCATAATCGATCAAGTGGTTGGTCCATTTTAGAAATATGTCAATGGTATATTATGAATGTGGTGAGAAGTTAAATTAGACTATTGGTATGTAAAATCTTGTGCATATTCGATCTTGTAGTGTCTTTAGCACTTTGATATAAATGTGAATATGGATACGGGTATGGGAGGTATCAAAATGAATAGGTAAATCTTTGAGCCGGGTACTTATATGTTTTAGGTCATTTGTAAATGTGATTGACTATATTGATTAAAAGAGAAGTAGTTAATGAATTAGATAAATACCATCGGCATTTGGCATTGAATTTGGGGTACACTAGATTCGGTCAAGTAAAGTTTATGCCATATTTGTATATGTGGTTTTAATATTTGATACTTGTTTAGGTAAGAAGATTATAAGCATATGCAAGTCGGACTATTTTAACTAAATGACCAAATGAATAGTACTATTGAGATTTGATCAAAATTACCTTTGTGTGAAATTGGTATGATATAAGGTAGTTAGATTAAGGTGGAATTATAGATGCATGCTTATGTATTTTTCAGATAAGGAGTCAACTGCACACTATTTTATATACATGTGAATTTTATGGATATGATTGCATGTAAGTACATATACATTTATACCTATATATATATCCTTGAGAATTTTGAATGGAATAGGTTGAGTTAAGTATGATTGCCGAATGGGTTAATACCAAGAGAATGCATATGTATGAATATATTTATATGTTGCCATAAGTTTGAAAGGTGAATATGATTGGGTTGAATAAAAACTTTAGGTTGATTTGTAAAGTATTAAAATAAATATGATATGTATTTTTATAACATTTTAAAATTTCTCTTTTATTTAGTTATGAATGCTTGTATTGGGTCATATTATGATAGGTAATACCCCATAACCCTAATTCTGCGACGGATACTAGTTAGGGGTGTTACATTTGATTGGTATCAGAGCTACAGTTTAGTCGGTTCTTGGACTAACGTAGCATGTGTGAGTTTAGCTATACATGCCATAATATATATATTGATGGTATGATGACTTCTGACAGTGTAATGTTTTACTCTTTTATTTAGTAATGGATTCCGATCCCGAGCGAGCTGTGGCCGAGGACGTCGAGAGTGTGGCGGCTGCTCCCGCGCAAGGGACCGTGCCAGAAGAATCTCGACCGGCCACGAGTAATCCTGACGAGGGGGCTAAACAAGCCTTTTATAACATGATGAATGATTGGTTCGGTCAATACATACGAACCAATCCGGCTGTTCAACCACCCCTGAATTCGAGTAATCCCCATGTAGTACCGGTGGTACCCCAGATTGTGAATCTTGAGAAAGTAAACAAGCCTCCGATTGATCGAATTAGAAAGCATGGAGCTCAAGAATTTAGAGCTGAAGACGCTAACGATGCTGAGCGAGCTGAATTTTGGCTTGATAATACCGTTCGTGTTTTCGACGAACTGTCTTGCACACCCGATGAGTGTCTGAAGTGTGACGTATCCTTATTGCGGGATTCCACCTATTATTGGTGGAATACTCTCGTATCAGTTGTCCCGACAGAGAGAGTTACTTGGGACTTCTTTCAGACTGAATTTCGCAAGAAGCATATAAGTCAGCGCTTCATTGGCTCCAAGCGTAAAGAATTCCTTGAGCTCAAACAGGGTCGTATGACCGTATCTGAATATGAGCGCAAGTTTGTGCGACTTAGTCGCTACGGTCACGAGTGTGTCTCATTAGAGGCTGCAATGTGCCAAAGATATGAAGATGTAAAGTTGCTGGTTGGTATTCTTGAGATTAATGAGTTCGTTGTGTTAGTTGAACGAGCTTGCAAAGCAGAAGAGCTGGGAAAAGAAAAACAGAAAGTAAAGCTTGATGTAAAAGATGTTCGGAAATGATCTACGAGTAAATTTTCATAGTTGGCAATGAAGAAGTTCAAGAATGATGGTAGCCGATCCAGACTTAATACCGGGATTTCTATACGAGAGCGGCCACCAGTGAGTTCTCGGGCTACATCAGTGGCTAGTGTTGGCAATGCCCGATCAAGCAAACCTGAGTGTCAGCAGTGTGGCAGACGACATTTTGGGGAGTGCTGGGGTAAATCTATTAATCGCACTTGCTATAAGTGTGGTTTACAGGATCATTTCATTCGAGACTGCCCGGGGACTGCTGATAAAGGTATTACTCAGAGCGCGAGACCGAGCAGCACTACAGCTAGAGGTAGACCATCCCGAGCTGGAGGAGGTAGGAGTGGTATTCAGAGGAGGGCTACAGATGCGGCTATTAGATCGGAGACCCGTGTACCGGCCAGAGCTTATGCCATCTGAGCTAGAGAGGAGATCTCATCTCCAGATGTTATTACTGGTATTTTCACACTCTTTGATACTAGTGTAACTGCTTTAAGCGACCCTGGTTCAACTCATTCGTACGTGTGTGAAACATTAGTGTCCAGTAAGACTCTACCTGTTGAGTCTACTGAATTTGTGATTCGGGTTTCAAACCCCCTAGGTCGGTGCGTGTTGGTGGATAAAGTGTGCAAGAATTGCCCCTTAATGATTCGAGACATGTGTTTTCCGGCTGATCTAATATTGCTACCTTTTGATGAGTTTGATATTATTCTCAGCATGGACTGGTTGACAGTTCACGATGCAATAGTTAATTGCAGACGAAAGACTATTGATTTAAGAGGTCAGAATAATGAGATAATCCAAATTGAGTTAGCGGATTTGAGTGGATTACCTGCTGTGATGTCCTCAATGTTGGCTCGGCAATATTTGAAAAAGGGCTGTGAAGCCTATCTAGCATATGTAGTTGATAGCAAGGTGACCGAAAGGAATATTGAGTCAGTACCAGTTGTTAGTGAATACTTAGATGTGTTCCCGGAGGAATTACCAGGACTGCCACCAGTTCGTGAGGTGGAATTTGGGATTGAGTTAATGCCGGGGACTACCCCGATTTCTATAGCTCCGTACCGAATGGCACCGACTGAATTAAAAGAATTAAAGACTCAGTTGCAAGAATTGATAGATAGAGGTTTCGCGAGACTGAGTTTCTCTCCCTGGGGTGCTCCTGTCCTATTTGTGAAAAAGAAAGACGGAACTTTGAGAATGTGCATTGACTATCGGTAGCTCAATAAGGTGACTGTAAAGAACAAATACCCGTTGTCGCGTATTGACGATTTATTTGTCCAGCTTAAGGGAGCCTCTGTGTTCTTGAAAATTGATCTAAGGTCGGGATACTATCAACTGCGAGTTAGAGAGTCAGATATTCCGAAGACTGCTTTTCGAACAAGATATGGTCATTATGAGTTTTTGGTGATGCCATTCGGACTTACTAATGCCTCTGCGGTTTTCATGGACTTGATGAACCGGGTATTTAGACCGTATTTAGATCGGTTTGTAGTTGTGTTTATTGATGATATACTGATCTATTCGCGAGACGAAACCGAGCATGCTGAGCATTTGAAGTTAGTGTTGCAGATTTTGCGTGAAAAACAATTATACGCGAAATTCAGTAAATGTGAGTTTTGGCTAAGTGAAGTCAGCTTTCTGGGACATGTTATTTCGGCATCAGGTATTCGGGTTGACCAGAATAAAGTTTCGGCCATACTTGATTGGAAGCCTCCTCAGAATATTTTTGAGATTCGTAGCTTTCTGGGACTTGCCGGATATTATAGACGCTTTGTGAAAGGATTTTCTATGATAGCAGCTCCGATGACCAAATTGTTGCAAAAAGATGTAAAATTTGAGTGGTCAGAAAGATGTCAGCAAAGTTTCGATCAGCTAAAAACTTTGTTAACGGAAGCTCCGGTACTTATTCAGCCAGAATCGGGTAAAGAATTCGTTGTTTATAGTGATGCATCTCTAAATGGCCTAGGTTGTGTATTGATGCAAGAGGGTAAAGTTGTAGCTTACGCATCAAGATAGTTGAAACCGTACGAGAAGAATTATCCAACTCATGACCTTGAATTGGCCGCTATAGTATATGCTTTGAAGATATGGCGACACTACCTTTTCAGTGAGAAATGTCACGTCTTTTCGGATCATAAGAGTCTAAAGTATTTAATGACTCAGAAAGATCTAAATTTGAGACAACGACGATGGTTAGAGCTGCTGAAAGACTATGAGCTTGTAATTGATTATCACCCGAGAAAGGCTAATGTAGTTGCTGATACGCTTAGTCGAAAATCGTTATTCACTTTGTGTGCAATGAATGCAAATCTAGATATGACCGAGGATGGTGTGCTCACTGCTGAATTAAAAGCGAAACCATTGTTTGTTCAACAAATTCGAGAAGCTCAGGATATTGATGATGATTTTAGAGCAAAAAGAAGTCAGTGTGATACAAGTGTGAAATCAGAATTTTTAATAGATGATGAAGGATGTTTACAGTTTAAGAATCGGATATGTGTGCCTAAAAACTCTGAGTTGATTCGAATAATTTGTGAAGAAGCTCATAATAGTAAACTGTCGATTCATCCAGGCAGCACAAAAATGTATAACGACTTGAAACAGCATTACTGGTGGCATGGAATGAAACGCGATATCTCAGATTTTGTGACAAAGTGTTTAGTATGCCAACAAGTGAAAGGCGAGCATCAAGTACCGTCGGGACTACTTTAACCAATTTTGATACCTGAGTGGAAGTGGGATCGAATCACGATGGATTTTGTAGCGGGTTTGCCGTTGATGCCGAGTAAGAAAGATTCAATCTAGTTTATTGTTGATAGATTGACGAAATCAGCTCATTTCATCCCGGTACGTACTGACTTTTCACTTGATAAGCTAGCTGAGCTGTACCTATCGCAGATTGTGCGGTTGCACGGAGCACCTGTATCTATCGTTTCAGATAGAGATCCAAGGTTCACGTCGCAGTTTTGGAAGAAATTACAGGATGCTTTAGGTACTAAACTACATTTTAGCACAGCTTTCCATCCGCAGACAGATGGTCAATCTGAGCGAATCATTCAGATACTTGAGGATATGTTGAGATGTTGCGTCTTTGAGTTTGAAGGTACATGGGAGAGATACTTGCCTTTGGTTGAATTTGCTTATAATAATAGCTTTCAATCTAGTATCAAAATGGCACCTTACGAAGCCTTATACGGTCGTAAGTGTCGTACACCATTGTATTGCACCGAACTCAGTGAAAGCAAGATACATGGGGTGGATTTGATTAAAGAGACTGAAAAGAAGGTAGCAGTGATCCAGGATAATTTAAAAGCAGCATCAGACCGTCAAAAATCATATGCCGATTTGAAACGTAAAGACATTGAGTTTCAGGTTGGAGATCGGGTATTTTTGAAATTTTCACCGTGGAAGAAAGTACTCAGATTCGGTCGTAAAGGCAAGTTGAGTCCAAGATTCATTGGACCATATGAAATCACTGATCGCATTGGGCCGGTTGTTTATAGATCACAGTTACCACCTGAATTAAAAAAGATACATAATGTCTTTCATGTTTCGATGCTTCATAAATATAGATCAGATCCATCGCATGTGATTAGCCCGACGGAAGTTGAGATTCAATCTGATATGACCTACGAAGAAGAACCGATTCGTATTCTGACTCGGGAGATAAAAGAATTGAGAAATAAGAAAATTCCCTTAGTTAAAGTGTTTAGGCAAAAGCACGATTTTGAAGAAGCAACTTGGGAATCAGAGGATACTATGAAAGAGCGCTATCCGAACCTTTTTACCGGTAAGATTTATGGGGATGAATATTCCTAAGGGGGAGAGTTGTAACAGTCCGAATTCGACCCTAATCGGAACGATGGTCTCGGGACCATGAACCCGAGTCAGTAGAATATTTTAATATTTTATATCGAGTCTATAATCTATGATTGAGCATGTGCTAAATTTTGGTAAATTAATTTGCTAAATTATGTGTCTAACTTGACTAAAGGACTAAATTGTATAATGGCTAGAAGTGATCTCTTAATGGATATTGAGTTAAATGGTGATGGCTTTATAAAGTGAAGTCCTTAAAGGACAATTAACCCAATGCTAGTAAAGTGGACGACAATATGATAGAAATTAGATTAAAATACTGTTGTTATAATAATATGTTTTGTTGTTAATAAATAAATAAATGTTATTATTATTTTAACTCATAAAATAATGAAACAAAGTGGAAAGAAAGAGAACATACCTTGTTCATCTTCTTGGCCGAATGTGGGAGGAAGAAAACTCCATTTTTGGAGCTTGAAATTCGGCAATTGAGAGCTCAAATTGGGGTATGAATCTTGCTTAGTTCTTATTTATTTTTACATTTTTAGAATCGTTGCTTTGAATGCTTTATAACCCATGTTGAAATTTTTGAGTTTGTGATACATTAAGATTCGGCTATGGAGATATTTTCATGGTATGTGATGTTTGATGATGGATTAGTAATAGTATGTTTTAAATCATCATGTTTACAACTAGAAGTTTTAGTGAAATTGGGTGTTAGGGGTTAATTTGAAAAATAATAAATTCTTGTAGGACTAAAACATGAAGTAAATGAAATGCAAGGTCTTGTATGAAGTCTATGAACATTCGGCTATTGATGTGTGTAACCAAAATTGGTGTATTTTGTGTTTTGTACAAATTGGATTAAATTGTAAAAGTGTGAAATAATGGGGCCAAATTGGTAATTTGCCTATTTATGTGTTTTAGGATTAAGTTGAATATCAAAGTGCTTGATTGAGCTTAAATTTAATGTATTTAGATCAAGAACAAAAGGAGGTAGGATTGGATCGGGGAAAAACTAAATTGATCGACTAACCGGGAAGTTGAATTCGTTGATAATTGAAGTAAGATCTTAAGCAATTGAACTTAATTGAATTATTCTCTATGTTACGTATTTATTTATTTTAAATAATTTTGGCATGTGAATCTTTATAATGCCGAATGGGAATTGAGAAACTTAGCTTGAATAACCGAATATAAGAGTTGGTGAATGTTAAGTATGCTTTAATTAGTAGAGCAAAAATGAATATATGTGAATGAAATACGAGATGGTTATGTATACGAATAATATTAGGAATGGATGTTTAAAAATGTGGGAATTATGTCTATATATATATTAAAGTGCCGAATGTACTAGTGAGGGTTAAAATGCATGGTTGTTGTAAACTTTTCATTACATGGACATATTTATAAATGAGTATTAGGATATATATTTATGTATATCGTATTGGAAAGAAATAAAACTTAATGGCACTACGTGTGCGAGCTTATACCGAGCACTGTGTGTGCAAAATCAGTTGGATGGCACTAAGTGTCCGAAAATGGACAAGTAACGGCACTAAGTGTGCGAAATTGATAGGTAACGGCACTAAGTGTGCGATACGTTACCGAATCAAAATAAATGAAAATATAAATCGAGGCTCGTAAGAATACTACCGTTTTTATTTAACATAATACATGTACGGAAAAGGTGACAGATATTATTACGTGTTACGCAGTAATGAGTAGCTCGGAAAGGTGAATATTCTCAAGGTAAGTATCATTCCTATTTAGATATAAGTTGAGAAATGGTTCGAATTGTGGTTGAATAATTGCTATGCATATGTTATGTATGTGATTCAATTATAGGATGGTTATGAACTTAAATAATGAGGGCGCGAATATAATGTACGATGGTCGTAAATGAGTAAGATTATTTCTTCAGGAATTTGTATATGCTTATGTGAATGTATGCATTGCTTAAGTCTTACTAAGCTATGAAAGCTTACTTTATTTTGGTTAATTCTTGTGTGCATAGGTTACTTTTGGAAGCTCGACTTGTGCTCGGGAATCACCTCGGAAGCTCACCATACTATCATCTCTTTTGGTACTCTTTTTGAAGTAGTAAACTATGATTATTATGGCATGTATAAGCTAAGGTACTTTTGGATTGATTTCAAATGATGTATATGTGTATTTATGCCATGCGAAAATGGCTAAATTATGGCCACTTGGTTTTGTTTGAGTTCGGCCCTGGTGTTTGTTTGATATGAAAGTAAAATTTTATGTTTTTGAGTTGATATATGAAAAGGTGATAAGATTGACCTTATGGTTAACTATCTTGTTATTATAGATAATTGTGAGGTTAGTATGGCATTAGTTATTAGGAAAATATATTACATGATATGTATATATATATAAGTGAATGCTTGGTTGGTGTCATGGTGTGACATTGTTGTTATATATATATATGAGGCATAATCGATCAAGTGGTTGGTCCATTTTAGAAATATGTCAATGGTATATTATGAATGTGGTGAGAAGTTAAATTAGACTATTGGTATGTAAAATCTTGTGCATATTCGGTCTTGTAGTGTCTTTAGCACTTTGATATAAATGTGAATATGTATACGGGTATGGGAGGTATCAAAATGACTAGGTAAATGTTTGAGCCGGGTACCTATATGTTTTAGGTCATTTGTAAATGTGATTGACTATATTGATTAAAAGAGAAGTAGTTAATGAATTAGATAAATACCATCGACATTTGGCATTGAATTTGGGGTACACTAGATTCGGTCAAGTAAAGTTTATGCCATACTTGTATATGTGGTTTTAATAGTTGATACTTGTTTAGGTAAGAAGATTATAAGCATATGCAAGTCGGACTATTTTAACTAAATGACCAAATGAATAGTACTATTAAGATTTGATCAAAATTACCTCTGTGTGAAATTGGTATGATACAGGGTAGTTAGATTAAGGTGGAATTATAGATGCATGTTTATGTATTTTTCAGATAAGGAGTCAACTGCACACTATTTTATATACATGTGAATTTTATGGATATGATTGCATGTAAGTACATATACATTTATACCTATATATATATATATCCTTGAGAATTTCGAATGGAATAGGTTGAGTTAAGTATGATTGCCGAATAGGTTAATACCAAGAGAATGCATATGTATGAATATATTTATATGTTGCCATAAGTTTGAAAGGTGAATATGTTTGGGTTGAATAAAAACTTTATGTTGATTTGTAAAGTATTAAAAGAAATATGATACATATTTTTATAACATTTTAAAATTTCTCTTTTATTTAGTTATGAATGCTTGTATTGGGTCATATTATGATAGGTAATACCCCGTAGCCCTAATCCAGCGACGGATACTGGTTAGGGTTGTTACAATTAATGATGACAGTTTTAGGGAAGATGAAACCTGCTAGTGAAGTTTGTGACGTGGGGAGAAGAAAAGGAAGAAATCTGTGTTGCAGAAAATAAAATGACCTAGCTCTACAATATAGAATGACTTCCTAAGGCTCAAAAAAAAATTATTAGGTTAATCTGCTCAAGGACTCTCTCTTTTGGATTTTTCTACTCGGTCAACCCTTGATAATTTAACACATCATCTACCAGTTTGTCACGGCATAATGCTCTTCTGTAATGCCACGGCAATCATCCTTCTAGTACTCGCTAAGAAGTGTCTTCTTTTATCTTGCCTTTAAAAAGTTGCACTAATGTTTGAAAATAAAAAATGAAATAAAAATTTAGCACATAACCAACAAACAAAAATAACTAAAAAATTAAATTTAAAGTAAAGCAAATAAATAAAATCAAATCCAAAATTTCTAACTCTAGCAGTTTGAAGGTCGATGCTTTGCTTGTCACGCTCCAGAAGAGCACCCCAATAGTGCTTCAAGCGTTATCCATCAACTTTGAATGTAACACCAGTTTTCATGTCTTTGATATCAACCGCTCCGTATGAAAATACTTGAACTACTTTGAAAGGACCTGACCAGCGAGATTTCAATTTACCAGGGAACAATTTGATTCTAGAATTAAACAGTAATACCTATTTTCCTAGTTCAAATTGCCTTGGCATAATTTTGTTATCATGCCATCGCTTGGTCTTTTCCTTGTATAGTCAAGCATTTTCATATGCTTGTGCCTGAAACTCTTCCATTTTATTCAACTCTAACAACCTTTTATTACCAGCAACAGCCTAGTCCATGTTCAGCTTCATGATAGCCCAAAATACTTTGTGCTCAAGCTCAACAGGTAACTGACATGGCTTCCATAAACAAGTTTTAAATGCAACATCCCTAATGGTGTTTTAAATACAGTCCAATAGGTCCACAAAGCTTCATCTAATCTAGTGGGCCAATCCTTAAGAGATGGATTCACCATTTTTCCAAAAATCTGTTTAATTTTTCTATTATAAATCTCAACTTTCCTATTCGTCCGGGGATGATATGCCATAGCAATCTTATGATTCACCCCATACCCACTCAGGCATTGGCCACTAGTTTACAATCAAAATGGGATCCTTCATCACTGATAATGGCTCTAGGTGTACAAAATCTTGTAAAGAGGTTATTGTGTAGGAACTTTAGTACTGACTTAGCTTCATTAGTAGCTAAGGCCACCACTTCTACACATTTAGAAATGTAATCTACATCCAAAAGTATGTACGATTTGCCTACCCTTGGCGGAAATAGACCCATAAAGTCTATTCCTCATACATCAAATAACTCAACCTCCGGTATCCTTTGTAACGACATTTCATGTACCTAGATAGATTCCCTATTCTCTGACAACAGTCACATGATTGACAAAATTCATGAGCATCTTTGAACTAATTCGGCCAATAAAATCCCGAATGAAGAACTTTAGCGACGATTCACATTCCTCCAAAATGCCCCCCATAAGGAGATGGATGACAATGCTACAAAATACTATGCATTTCTTCGTCAAGGACACACTTCTAAATGATTTGATTGGCACAATGTTTAAATAAGAAGGGTTCATCCTAATAATAGTGCTTAGTGTCATGAAGAAATTTTTGCCTTTTATGGGTGTTTAAATCAGGCGACATCACACCACTCACTAAGAAATTTACTATATCAACATACCAAGGTAATGCCTTGTCAAATAACAATTGTTCGCCTGGAAAATATTCTTTAATAAAGTTATCATTGCCATCTACATTACTCGATTCTAACCTTGACAAATGATCAGCCACTTGGTTTTCAATCCCTTATCGATCTCAAATTTCCAAGTCAATCTATTGTAGTAAAAATACCCACCTAATCAATCTCAGTTTGGCATCTTTCATAAGCACCAAGTACTTAATAGCTGAGTGATCTGTGTAAATTGTGACCTTGGTACCCACTAGATAAGGACGAAATTTGTCGAACGCGAACACCACAACTAACAACTCTTTTTCTGTTGTGGTATAGTTAAGTTATTCGTCATAGTTTTGCTAGCATAATATATTGCACGTAGTATTTTGTCTCTCTTTTGCCCCAACACTGCTCCCACGGCGTAGTCACTGGCATCGCACATGGGTTCGAATGGTAAACTCCATTCTCAAGCTACTACAATTGATGTTGTTACTAGTCTTTTCTTTAATTCCTCAAAAGCACTCAGGCAGTGTCCATTACAATCGAAAGGTCTATTTTGCTCCAATAGTGTGCACAAGGGATTAGATAACTTTGAGAAATCCTTAATGAATCTTCTATAAAATTCTGCATGACCTAGAAAACTTCAAACACCCTTGATACTTGTGGGAGGTGACAATTTTTCTATTACTTTAATTTTTGCTTTGTCTATTTCAATTCCTTGCTGTGATATCCTTTAACCTAAGACAATTCCTTAACGAACCATGAACTGTGTAACATCCTAAAATTGGGCCTAGGAGAATTGGACCCAATGGGCCTTAGGCGTAGTAGCATTTAAAATTTTTGAGAATGGCACTAATGCAAGTTGGACCTATTAGGTGAGTGATTTTGGAAGGTTAGAGGGCTTATATGAAGTCCCGAGATCAAACTTGGGCTTTAGGAAAATTTTGGTTTTAGGTGAAAAAACCCTAGGACTTGCTAGATAGGTTTTAACGATAAAATGTGGCGAAAAATGAAACAAGTGGAATGTGTGGTGTAGTGGCAAAGTGACACCACATAAGAAACAAGGGGGTGACGCCACAAGGAAGGAAGGAGGTCCAAGGTTCAAGTCTTGGCTCTTGCATTTTAGTTTTCTTTTTAAATGGACTTTAGAATTTGGCTATAGATTTAAATTTAGTTGCGCATGGTTTAAGACACAAGAGGAGCTTGTGGCCAAGTGGTTAACAGCGTGGATTATGTTACAAGGGAGCCTGTGTTCGAATCTCATGACAAGCAATGGAGTATTTATTTTGCGGATTGGACGGGAAGAGTTTGAGTTGAATTTAAACTCTACTGACAAAGGGATCCTACATCGGAAAGATAGAAAGAAGGAAGGTGAGAAGCAAGCTATATATAGAGCATTCTATGATAGGAGGAAGGATACCTTGGAGGGCGTTTGGGCACAGGAGTGGTCGGAGCGCGGATTAGTACCAGATTCCTATCAGGTGTGCAACTCTCTCTACTCTAGTTGTAGAGCGGCAAATGCCGAAGTGCCAGACACGGCTATAGTAGCCACACGAGCGTGCGAGCACACGTGTGGGGCTTCGACGCGATAGTTGAGGCCATCAGTAGTATTCTTGTGGGTTGAGGCTGCCACGATGGGCCAAAGTGGGCCCAATGGGTCTGTGGGCCCATTTGAATAAAATGTATGATGGTGTAGTATATAGTGAACTAGACTAGGTGAATCTCATATACGTGGCTAGATTTGTGTTAGGTTGGCCACACGAGCGTGTGGGCCCAAATGGGCCGAAATCGGGTTTTAGGCCCAATAGTCTGGTACGACCGGAAATGGTAGTTGTGTCGCTCGAAGCGACATTAGGCCTTTGGAAAGGCTATCGCAGGTGCAAAATTACTGAAATACCCTCGAAGGGTAAAATGACCGATATGCCCCTGAAGGGTAAAATGACAAAAATGCCCCTACATGTTATATGATTATTCTTGTATGTGATTTATGATTGTTATCGTATGACTATTATTTTATGTTGCACTCATGTGTTATTATGTTGCATGGGGATGGGATTATTAATACGGAGGAAGTTCTAATAGGATCGCATGGTCGCTTGATGACTATAGACCCACCGAAGGCTTTTTAGCCACCGAGCAGCTATGCTGCACCGTTAAGGTAATGCCGCAACCGGTGTTACATAAGGAGTGTAGGGATGGGTGGGTCAATTATATCCCCACAAGAGTGTAGGGTTGGACAGAAGACGAAGTGCAGGGCTGGTATGGGCATTAATGCATTGCATATATGAATTTCAATATTGAAATGGGCTTAGGCCCAGATTTATATATGATATGTGACTTTTGATATGGGTTAAGGCCCAACCGAGGCTATTTTGGGCTAAGGCCCAATTGCCACCGTTACTGAAATGGGCTCCGGCCCGAACTATTGTGATTCATGTTCTTACTGATGAGGGTTGTGCACACTGAGTTTTCGTAAACTCACCCCCCACTTTTTAATATTTTTCTCAGTAAATCCTGAGTAGGCGGTTCGACGTGCTAGAGGACTCGGAGGTGGCCACACTACGATCAATTTTGGACTCTAGTTTTTACTTATTTTTAACTTGGGTTAATATTTTGTAATAAGGCCTCTTTTAAATTCTGGTTTTAGTTTTGGATTTTTAGTTTATTATGTTTTAAATCTGCTAAACTTTGAATCACGGTTTTCCAAAACCATATCTGCTTTCAAAGTACTACGCTTTCGCAAGTAGGTCGTAAACATCACGTTTTCATAAGTCAGTCATTTTAATTAAGCTTCCGCAACAAACAAAGTTTTTTTTTTTAAAAGGTAACAACTTTTTAATAAATGTCGATTAATAATAAACAAACGCAAACTGGGACTTTAGTTTTTAATGTCAAGAAAGGTTTTCAATTTGAACCATGGCTTCTCGAAAAGCACCCCAATGTGACACGCCAGATTCGGGTCTAACTTCTAGGCTGTTTTTGGGGTATTACATTTAGTGGTATCAGAGCCCGGTTACAAAACTCGGCTGTGGAATGGGTTCGAAAATGTTTTTCAAAATTTGCTTGAAATATGTTTTAGAAAATATATATCTTTATTGGAAGTGTGGTACACCGAGTCTCCGGCGCCGAATCTGTAAGTTTCCTGACCCTATATTCTATTATGTGCTAAAATGTATTTCTGGTATTCATTCTGTGATGTGTGGATGTGATGTATGAATATAGAAATTTTATGTATGTGTGTTAAATCGACTTGCTTCTGTGGTTAGAGGTTGGTTGGGTGTAAGAGGTTCCAAGAATAAGTTAGAAAGTGTATTAGTGTATTAGAATCAGAATGCACAGCTTGAGTGTAGTGTTGTAGGTTAGGATGTACGACTGTTAGATAGTTGGAAATTTCGAGGATGAAATTTCTTTAAGGAGGGTAGATTTGTAACATCCTAAAATTGGGCCTAGGAGAATTGGGCCCAATGGGCCTTAGGCGTAGTATCGTTTAAAATTTTTGAGGATGGCACTAATGCAAGTTGGACCTATTAGGTAAGTGATTTTGGAAGGTTAGATGGCTTCCATGAAGTCCCGGGATAAAACTTAGGCTTTAGGAAAATTTTGGTTTTAGGTGAAAAAACCCTAGGACACAAGTGGAGTGTGTGGTGTAATGGCAAAGTGACGCCACATAAGAAACAAGGGGGTGACGCCACAAGGAAGGAAGGAGGTCCAAGGTTCAAGTCTTGGCTCTTGCATTTTAGTTTTCTTTTTAAATGGACTTTAGAATTTGGCTATAGATTTAAATTTAGTTGCGCATGGTTTAAGACACAATAGGAGCTTGTGGCCAAGTGGTTAGAGGCATGGATTATGCTACAAGGGAGCCTGGGTTCGAATCTCATGACAAGCAATGGAGTATTTATTTTGCAGATTGGACGGGAAGAGTTTGAGTTGAATTTAAACTCTACTGACGAAGGGATCCCACATCAGAAAGATACAAAGAAGGAAGGTGAGAAGCTAGCTATATATAGAGCATTCTATGATAGGAGGAAGGATACCTTGGAGGGCATTTGGGCACAGGAGTGGTCGGAGCGCGAATTAGCACCAGATTCCTATCAGGTGTGCAACTCTCTCTACTCTAGTTGTAGAGCGGCAAATGCCGAAGTGTCGGTCACGGCAATAGTAGCCACACGAGCGTGCGAGCACATGTGTGGGGCTTCGACGCGATATTTGAGGCCATCAGTAGTATTCTTGTGGGTTGAGGCTGCTTGGGCCACGATGGGCTGAAGTGGACCCAATGGGCCTGTGGGCCCAATTGAATAAAATGTATGATGGTGTAGTAAATAGTGAACTAGACTAGGTGAATCTCATATACGTGGCTAGATTTGTGTTAGGTGGGCCACACGAACGTGTGGGCCCAAAAGGGCCGAAATCGGGTTTTAGGCCCAATAGTCCGGTACGACCGGAAATGGTAGTTGAGTCGCTCGAGGCGACATTAGGCCTTTGGAAAGGCTATCGCAGGTGCGAAATTACTAAAATACCCTCGATGGGTAAAATGACCGATATGCCCCTACATGTTAAAATGACGAAAATGCCCCTACATGTTATATGATTATTCTTGTATGTGATTTATGATTGTTATCGTATGACTATTATTTTATGTTGCACTCACGTGTTACTATGTTGCATGGGGATAGGATTATTAATACGGAGGAAGTGCTAATAGGATCGCATGGTCGCTTGACGATTGTGGATCCACCGAAGGCTTTTTAGCCACCGAGCAGCTATGCTGCACCGTTAAGGTAATGTTGCAACCGGTGTTACATAAGGAGTGTAGGGATGGGTGGGTCGATTAAATCCCCACAGGAGTGTAGGGTTCGACAGGAGACGGAGTGCAGGGCTGGTATGGGCATTAATGCATTGCATATATGGATTTTAATATTGAGATGGGCTTAGGCCCATATTTATATATGATATGTGACTTTTGATATGGGTTAAGGCCCAACCGAGGCTATTTTGGGCTAAGGCCCAATTGCCACCGTTACTGAAATAGGCTCCGGCCCGAACTGTTGTGATTCATGTTCTTACTGATGAGGGTTGTGCACACTGAGTTTTCGTAAACACACCCCCCTCTTTTTAATATTTTTCTCAGGAAATCCTCAGTAGGCGGTTCGATATGCTGGAGGACTCAGAGGTGGCCATACTACGAGCAATTTTGGACTCTAGTATTTTACTTATTTTTAACTTGGGTTAATATTTTGTAATAAGGCCTCTTTTAAATTCTGGTTTTAGTTTTGGATTTTTAGTTTATTATGTTTTAAATCTGCTAAACTTTGAATCACGGTTTTCCAAAACAATATCTGCTTTCAAAGTACTACACTTTCGCAAGTAGGTCGTAAACATCACGTTTTCATAAGTTAGTCATTTTAATTAAGCTTCCGCAACAAACAAAGTTTATTTTTTTAAATGGTAATAACTTTTTAATAAATGTCGATTAATAATAAACAAACACAAACTGGGACTTTAGTTTTTAATGTGAAGGAAGGTTTTCAATTGGAACCATGGCTTCTCGAAATGCACCCCAATGTGACACGCCAGATTCGGGTCTAACTTCTAGGCCGTGTTTGGGGTGTTACAAAGTGGCATTTTTTCCCAATTCAAGACAAGATTTTTTCTTCATAGCGGCACAAAACCAATTCCAAATTTTTCGAACAATATTCAAAATTGTTGCCAAATACAAAGAAATCATCCATGAAAACTTTAAGGAATTTCTCCACCATGTTTGAGAATATGATCATCATAGAACACTGAAAAGTTGATGGGGCATTACATAATGCGAACGACATCCGTCTAAATGCAAAAGTACCATATGGACACGTGAAAGTTGTCTTCTCTTGGTCAATAGGAGCTAAAGCAATCTGATTATACCCTGAATAACCGTCCAAAAAATAGTAGAAAGCTTTCCCTGCTAACTTGTCTAACATCTAATCAATAAATGACAAGGGGAAATAGTCCTTCCTAGTTGACTTGTTAAGCTTCCTCTATGCACACTCTCCATTCTGTGATTGTGCGAGTTGGTATGTGCTCGTTGTTGTCATTGCTAACCACTGTGACACCTCCTTTCTTGGGTACACATTGTACAGGGTTTACCTACGAGCTGTCTGAAATTGGGTAAATAATGTCAGCGTCAAGCCACTTAATAATCTCTTTCTTGACAAATTCTTTCATTATCGGATTCAATCTTCTCCACTACTCAATAGACTTGTTATAGCAATCCTCTAACAAGATTTTATGCATGCAAAATGTAGGAATGATTCCCTTTATATCAGCAGGGGTCCATCCTAATGCCTTCTTAAATCGTTGTGGGACTTCAAACAACTTGACTTCTTGTTCGGATGTCAATTCTGCAGAAATCATAATCAGCAAGGGGTTGTTATCTCCCAAGTATTCATATTTTAAATGTTGCGAAAAAGTTTCCAACTCCAATGTAGGAGGTTCTTCAATGGAAAGTTTAGGAGGCTTGAATGAATGACTCGATAAATCTAAAGAGTCAAACTTTTTCCTTGGTCTCTCCAATATCTGTTTGGCTTCCATGAATTCACCAAGTTCTTCGAAACATACTTCATCAATCCTTTCTAATGAGTCTTCGTTGTTATCAGAATTGTTGTGGCAAAGTATGTTGAATTCTTCCTCCATCGTTGTTTCAATCAAACCAATGGCGTGGCATTCTTCATTTTCATCTGCACATTGCAAAGCATCAAAAACATTAAAAGTAACCTATTGATCATTTACCCTCATGGTTAGTTCACCTATCTGTACGTCAATTAAAGTTCTGTCTGTACCAAGAAAAGGTCTTCCAAGGATAATTGGCACATTTTGATCAGTTTCAAATTCTAAAATAAGGAAACCAGTAGGAAAGATAAATTTATCCATTCTTACTAGTACATCCTCAATTTTACCTTCTGGATGGGTGTAGGATCGATCAACTAATTGTAAAGTCACTATAGTAGGTCTTGCTTTCCCAATTCCTAACTTATTAAAAATAAACATAGATATTAGATTTATACTTGCTCCTAAGTCAGATAACGCCTTACCAATATAATGATTTCCTATTGAACATAGTGAAACTCCTTGAATCCTTCAACTTTGGAGGTAATTTATTTATCAACATTACTGTGCACCCTTCAGTGAGAGAAACAGTCTTAAACTCTCCCAATCTGTGCTTCTTTGACAGTATATCCTTCATAAATTTTACATAATTGGGCATTTGCTCCAAAGCTTCCACTAAAGTTATATTAATATGGAGTTGCTTCAAAACATCTTAAAACCTTTCAAACTGAATATTTTGTTTAGAATTCTGGAATCCCTAAGGAAAAGGTAAAGGTGGTTGTCCATCAGATTGTTGATGTTGTAACACCCCTCACCCGTATTCACCATCAGAATAGGGTTACGAGGTATTACCGATCAATTCATAACATATAGCATATATTTATCAAACATAAAGCATTCATTCTCATAAATCGTTTAATACAATCACATTGTCCCTTATAAGGGCCTACAAGGCCTTAAATATGCTTTAGAAGTGGTTCGGGACTAAACTGATAACATACAAAATTCTTGGAAAATGTAGGAATTTTTCAATCATTTAGGGGTCACACGTCCGTGTGAATAGGTCATTTGCCTCACACAGCTTCAGACACGCCCGTGTCATAGGCCGTGTGGAAACAGTGCATACATACTGACTTGGGTCACACGACCGACCACATGTCCGTGTGTCTAGCCCGTGTGCCCTTCGATTCAGCCTTACATGCCCGTGTGCCAGGCCGTGCCAAACCTGTAGGGTATACTGACTTATGTAACACAGCCAAGTCATACGCCCGTGTGTAAGGTCGTGTGCCATTTAAGGGGTATACTGACTTGTACCACACGGCTGGTCACCATATACAAATTAACTACAAACATTTCTCATGTCTCAAAACATGATCAAATACCATCTCATCGAACTTTCTCTATTTAATACTCGAATAGGTTCTATACATACCTGTATCGCCTCATATTAACCTCTTTCTCAACCACATCATTCATTTACCCATTGAACCATTCAAAATAGAAGTCGGATACTAAAGGTTCTCAATTGATAAGTACCTATACCAGGGCCCGTAGCCAAATCAAGGCAACTCATATTCCAAAATACCTATACCATGGCCTGTAGCCAAATCAAGGTATCACTCGCACTCGTAGTGCCGATATCATGGCCCGAAGTCAACACATCCCATATGCATGGCCCGAAGCCAAATCGGTATATCATCTTATAACATATCATCAGTATTCAAAATCTATTCCTAAAGTTCAACCGGGACTTTTAGCTTGTCGATTCCATCTTCGAATATTTCCGTAAAATCGTTTTTACAATTCATACATTAATAAAAATCTCATAATCACATTTTAGGTAATATCAAAGCATTTAACATACATTTATAAAGAAATCGCCACATACGAACTTACCTCGAGTACGAAAACGGCGAAATGAGTCAATTACTCCATAATCTTGCCTTTCCCCCGATGTAATTCCAGATTCCTCTTTTCTTGATCTAAATATATTCATAATTAACTCATTTAATCAACCACTCATTGAAATTAGTCCAAAACATACATTTAGGCCTATTTACACTTTAGCCCCTAAACTTTCGAATTTAATCAATTTAGTCCCTCTTTCACAAATACACAAAATTTCTTTAAACCCAAGCTTGGCCAAATTTCATATAAGTCCTTTCATTTATTACATATTTCAACCACCGAATTTGTATATTTCACAATTTAATCCTTATTATGCAATTTCATCAAAAAATCACTTTACAAAACATGAAAATCTATCATCATTAATTCATATTTCATCTTTAAACACCAATGAACACATAAGCTCATCAATGGCAACTCTTAAAATCTTTAATAGTTTCAAAATTAAAGGTACGGGCTAGCTAGAACACGGAGCAACGATCGCAAAAATATAGAAATCATCAAAAACGAGACAAAACACATACCTATTTGCTTGAATCTTGCCTAGCCGAATGAAAAACCCTAGTTCTTCTTGTTCTTCTTTTAATTTTGGCTCAAAAGATGATAATGAAACAAAATTTGGATTTTGTTTTATTTAATAAATTATTTATTATCCATTTTACTATTTTGACCTGTAACATCCGTAACTGTCACCGGAATAGGTTAAGAGGCATTATCAGACTTGTAATGTAACACCCCTATCCCGTGTCCGTCACCGAATAAGGGTTAGGAGTGTTACCGGACAGATCGGAAACATTCATAACATTTCATACATTTCATTCATCAATCATACACTCAATGTCCCTTAAATAGGTCAACGAGACCTTAAACATGCTTATAACCCAGGTCGGGACTAAAATGAAACATATACAGAAGTTCTCAGAAATTTAAAAACCTTTCTATAATACAGGGAATACATGCCCGTGGGAGGAAACCGCGTGCCCTCGACGGCTGTTAGACACCCCCGTGTGTCCCCCCGTGGTCGAAACTGACTTACCTTCCACGGCCACTAAGCACGCCCGTCTACCCAGGCCGTGGTTGATCCTGTCAAAAATCACACGTGTAACAGTCCGAATTTGGCCCTAATCGGAATGGTGGTTTTGGGACCACGAATCCGAGTCTGAGATATGTTTAAATATTATTTTCTATGTTTATTATATGTGAATTAATGTTTGTGAAAGTTTCGTAGAAAAATTTAATCATTTGTGTGTTTAATTTGAAAAAAGGACTTAATCGCGTAAAGTGCAAAAGTTGCAAACTATAGTGAAAAGTACTAGAAGGATGATGGCTTTTAAATATGAGGTATTAAAGGAGCAATTAGCCCATTTTTCATGATAGTGGACGGTAATGGTCTTAAATGACCTTATGAATTATGTTATCAATATTATTATTAAAAGGTTGGTTTGGTAATTTGATTAATAAATAATATATGTTATAATTAACTAAATTAAAACCACTATCATCTTTACTTCTCTCATGGCCAAATGTGAGCTAAAGAAAAGGGTTAGATAAGCTTTGAATTTCGGCAAACAATTAGCTTGATTAAGGTATGTGTAGTTTTTGATTTTTGTTAATTTTTATGTTTTTGAGATCGTTGCTTCGAACATTAGTTGACCCATGTTAGAACTTTTAAAATTGAGTATGCTTGATGTTCGGCCATTGACATGTTCTTCTGGTTTTTGATGTTTGATGATTTTATATTAAAGATATGTTAAAGATTAACATGTTTTGTATTGGAAATTTTAGTGAATTTGAGTATTTTGGGCTAGATTGCAAAAATGAATTTTTGAGGGGGCTAAAATACAAAATAAATGAAACAAATGGACTAGTATGGTTCTTATGAACATTCAGCCCTTAGGTGTTATAATGAAATTTTGTTTATTTTGTGTTTTGTGCAAATAGGACTAAATTGTAAAAAATGTGAAACATTAGGGGTAAATTGGTAATTTGTCTGTTTAGGTGTTTGGGGACTAAATTGAGATGAAATGTACTTGAATGAGCTGAATTTTAATGTGTTTAGATCAAGAACAAAGAAAGACGGACTTGGATCGGGGAAAGGCAAAGGTTATCGAATAGCCGGTCTACGTTGTCCGTCAATAGTCGAGGTAAGTCTTTAAGCAAATATATGTTGGAAATTATTTACGTACTCTAATAAATGTTGAAATTTGAAAATGTTGGAAATATATATATGAAGTTGCCGAATGTGGGTTGTACAATGATGAATTGATTTTATTTATGAAATGTGAATAAGCTTAATTGAATTTGATATGTGATAGAATTATGAAATATAAGTGATACAAGTGGTTGTGGCATTATGAAATGTGTATTGAATGGTTAACTATATTGATACTCGGGCTTAGAGCCTAGCAGGCCTTGTGCCGGTGAATTTTATCGGGCTTAAAGCCTAGCAAGCCTCGTGCCGGTGAATTGTTTCGGGCTTATTGCCTAGCAGGCTAAATGCCGATGTTTAAACTTCGGACTTTGAGTCTAGCAGGCCTAGTGCCAGTGTGTGAGATTCGGGCTAATGCTTAGCAGGTTCTATAGCGGTGAGTTGAAATTCCAAGCCTAGATTATGTACTAATAAAGTCATGAAATGAAACAAGTAAGCCTAAATATTTGAAAGTGAACTTGTTCATTCGGCTATAAGGTATGTGCTATTCATTTATATATGTTATATATACATATATATGTGATGTTAAAGATCAAATAGAATGATGAAAAAATGTGATATTCATGTGGTTGATGGAAATTGTGTATAGACTATGCCATGTGGAAATTGGTTGTTGAAAGCATGAAATTGATTAATGGTATTCATATAGGTATAGTTATATACAAAGATATATGTTTATATATATATATATATATATATTCGGCAAATGGTGTACTTGGGTAAATAAATGAAAGTGAATAGGTTAAGTGAGGTAAGAATATTCGGCTATAGTGAAGTTATAAGTTAAGTTGTGTATATTCAATGCCATGAATTGATTGTTTTAAATGTTTGAATGATTGAATGTTATAAGTTAATTGCTTAAGACTTACTAAGCTAGTAAGCTTATTTTGTGTGTGTTCATTGTTTTGTTTTATAGATTTCAATCAAGCTACGAGCTCAGGGGATCGTCACTGAAGTCATTCACACTATCGGCTCATGTTGGTACCTATAATGTTTAGACTTTTGTTCTTAAGGCATGTATAGGCTAGCTAAGTTTTGAATGATATTTTGATAACGTATAAAAGCTATGCAAAAGTGGCTAGTTCTTAATGTTAATGTTCGATGGTATAAATCTATCCTTGATGTGATATGCGTGTATGTTTTGTTTGGAAAATGAATGAGTATTTGATATATATATATATATATATATATATGTATATATGTTTCTTGCTGAATAGGTATGTTTGTGCATGAATGGTTGCCGTGAGGTCATTAGGTGTAAATTTAGTTAACTGTTGGAAATGGACATAGGTAGGGATTTATCAAGAATGGGATTAGTATTGATTTATATATAACTTTCAAATGTATGTTTATGTATATTAGTCATACGAAAATGATTTGAATTGGATCATTATAATTTAGCGTGGTTATTATGAGTTCTTAAATCAAGTGTTAAGAGTGTTTGTTTTATTAATTCAGCTATGGTTTAATTATAGTTAACATATGGTTGCTATGTCTCGTAAACAAGTAGGTGAACGAGTTGATTCATGTGCATGATAGATCTGGTGTCTTTGTAAATGGAATTTCATTGAAGTAATTATGGACTTGGGTGTTTAAAGAAATGTTGTCTGTGATTTAATGTTTAAGATTTGACTTTTGAATTTATGGAAAATATGCGTACCATACATATATGTTTATATAAGTTACGATAGTAGGTTCGAACATGTATAAGTTATCATAATTACATATGTGATTAATTTATTTTTATAAAGAGGAAATTTTGTGAAGTTGGTTTGTTATATGCGATCATAGACTGAATCTTTGATATGTGAATATTCAAATATAGAAATGGTATGTTTTGTCTATGCAATGTATTTATATATTTGATATATATATATATATATATATGTGGAATGTTATGAGATTGTAACATATATAATTATTGACATGTGTTTGATTCAAAACCAGGAGTATTAAGGTTCGAAATTTTGAATAAGATAAGTGTATTAATGTATTTCATATGAAACATGGAAGTAATGAATGTCTGATCGGAATGTCTATTTTTTTTTTAGAGAATGTTATTGGGTAATGCCTCATAAGCCAAATCTGGCGACGGATACGGGTGAGAGGTGTTACATTTTATTGGTATCAGAGCTACGGTTTAGTCCATTCTAGGACAACCGTAGTGCGTGTGAGTCTAGCTATACATGCCTTAATAGTACATACGATAGTGTGGTGACTTCTGACATTTCAAATTGTGTTTAATATAGTAAATGGATCCTGACAGAGCCGTAGCTGATGATATAGAGAGCGTAGCGCCTGATCTAGCACATGGGTCAGCACCGGTAGACTCTCGACCTGTCTCGAGTAGCCATGAGGGGGAGGCTAAGCAAGCCTTCTACCAGATGATGAATGAATGGTTTACCTAGTTTATCCGGACTAATCCGGCTGTACAACAACCTCCACCCCCGAATAATCCAACTCCGCTACCTTCAGCACCTCCGGTGATAGATCCGATGAGATCTAGTAGGCCTCCCGTTGATAAAATCAGGAAATATGGGGCTGATGAATTTAAAGCCAATGATGACGACGATGTGGAACGAGCTGAGAACTATCCGGGTGCTCGATGAGCTGTCATGTACTCTAGACGAATGCTTGAAGTGTGCCATATCTTTACTACGGGACACTGCATATCACTGTTGGAACACACTAGTATAGGTGGTTCCGAAAGAAAAAATGACTTGGGATTTCTTCCAGAGCGAGTTCCGTAAGAAATATATCAGTCAGAGATTCATCGATCAGAAACGAAAAGAATTTCTAGAATTGAAACAGGGTCGAATGACTGTAACTGAGTATGAGCGAAAGTTCATCAGATTGAGCTGATATTAATGAGAGTGTGTGCCAATGAAGCCATTATGTGCAAGAGGTTTGAAGATGGTCTGAATGAAGATATTAAATTGCTAGTTGGCATACTCGAGATCAAAGAGTTCGTGGTACTTGTCGAACGAGCTTGCAAAGTCGAAGAGTTTAGAAAAGAGAAAAGAAAAGCCGAGTTTGAAGCTAGAGACATTCGAAAAAGATCATCGAGTAAGGCCTTTCATTCTACATCAAAGAAGTTTAAAGATGACTCCAGTCGACATAAGGCTACTTCAAACTTCTCTAGACGAGATCGACCTCCTGCGAGTTCTCGAACTACTATGGTGGCCACGTTGGTAATGTCCAACAGAATCGAGTTGAATGTAAGCATTGTGGTAAATGGCATTCCGGGAGTTGTAGATTTCGTGATCGGTCCTGCTTTAAATGTGGATCATCAGATCATTTTATTCGAGAGTGCCCGATGCAAGTTGAGCAAAATACGGCCCAGAATATCAGACCGAGTAACGCGTCAGCACGAGGCAAACCACCTAGACATTCGAGGAATGTAGGTGGCAGTCAGAGAGGAACTAAGGACACTGCAGTTCAATCTGAGGCTCGAGCACCTACTAGCAGGCCTTGTGCCGGTGAATTTTCTCGAGCTTAAAGCCTAGCAGGCCTCGTGCTGGTGAATTATTTTAGGCTTATTGCCTAGCAGGCTAAATGCCGATGTTTAAACTTCGGGCTTTGAGTCTAGCAGGCCTCGTGCCGGTGTGTGAGATTCGGGCTAATGCTTAGCAGGTTCTATAGCGGTGAGTTGAAATTCCAAGCCTAGATTATGTACTAATAAAGTCATGAAATGAAACAAGTAAGCCTAAATATTTGAAAGTGAACTTGTTAATTAGGCTATAAGGTATGTGCTATTAATTTATATATGTTATATATACATATAAATGTGATGTTAAAGATCAAATAGAATGATGAAAGAAATGTGATATTCATGTGGTTGATGGAAATTGTGCATAGACTATGCCATGTGGAAATTGGTTGTTGAAAGCATGGAATTGATTAATGGTATTCGTATAGGTATAGTTATATACATAGATATGTGTATATATATATATATATATATTCGACAAATGGTGTACTTGGGTAAATAAATGAAAGTGAATAGGTTAAGTGAGGTAAGGATATTCGGCTATAGTGAAGTTATAAGTTAAGTTGTGTATATTCAATGCCATGAATTGATTGTTTTAAATGTTTGAATGATTGAATGTTATAAGTTAATTGCCTAAGACTTACTAAGCTAGTAAGCTTATTTTGTGTGTGTTCATTGTTTCGTTTTACAGATTTCAATCAAGCTACGAGCTCAGGGGATCGTCACTGAAGTCATTTAAACTATCGGCTCATGTTGGTACCTATAATGTTTAGACTTTTGTTCTTAAGGCATGTATAGGCTTGCTAAGTTTTGAATGATATTTTGATAACGTATAAAAGCCATGCAAAAGTGGCTAGTTCTTAATGTTAATGTTCGATGGTATAAATCTATCCTTGATGTGATATGTGTGTATGTTTTGTTTGGAAAATGAATGAGTATGTGATATATATATATATATATATATATATATGTATATATGTTTCTTGCTGAATAGGTATGTTTGTGCATGAATGGTTGTCGTGAGGTCATTAGGTGTAAATTTAGTTAACTGTTGGAAATGGACATAGGTAGGGATTTATCAAGAATGGGATTAGTATTGATTTATATATAACTTTCAAATGTATGTTTATGTACATTAGTCATACGAAAATGATTTGAATTGGATCATTATAATTTAGTGTGGTTATTATGAGTTCTTAAATCATGTTAAGAGTGTTTGTTTTATTAATTTAGCTATGGTTTAATTATAGTTAACATATGGTTGCTATGTCTCGTAAACAAGGTGGTGAACGAGTTGATTCATGTGCATGATAGGTGTGGTGTCTTTGTAAATGGAATTTCATTGAAGTAATTATGGACTTAGGTGTTTAAAGAAATGTTGTCTGTGATTTAATGTTTAAGATTTGACTTTTGAATTTATGGAAAATATGCGTACCATACATATATGTTTGTATAAGTTACGATAGTAGGTTCGAACATGTATAAGTTATCATAATTACATATGTGATTAATTTATTTTTATAAAGAGGAAATTTTGTGAAGTTGGTTTGTTATATACTATCATAGACTGAGTCTTTGATATGTGAATATTCAATAATAGAAATGGCATGTTTTGTCTATGCAATGTATTTATATATTTGATATATATATATGTATGGAATGTTATGAGATTGTAACATATATAATTATTGACATGTGTTTGATTCAAAACCAGGAGTATTAAGGTTCGAAATTTTGAATAAGTGTATTAATGTATTTCATTTGAAACATGGAAGTAATGAATGTCTGACCGGAATGTCTATTTTTTTTAGTGAATGTTATTGGGTAATGCCTCATAACCCAAATCTGGCGACGGATACGGGTGAGAGGTGTTGCATTTTATTGGTATCAGAGCTACGGTTTAGTCCATTCTAGGACAACCGTAGTGCGTGTGAGTCTAGCTATACATGCCTTAATAGTACATACGATAGTGTGGTGACTTCTGACATTTCAAATTGTGTTTATTATAGTAAATGGATCCTGACAGAGCCGTAGCTGATGATGTAGAGAGCGTAGCGCCTGATCTAGCACATGTGTTAGCACTGGTAGACTCTCGACCTGTCTCGGGTAGCCATGAGGGGGAGGCTAAGCAAGCCTTCTACCAGATGATGAATGAATGGTTTACCCAGTTTATCCGGGCTAATCCGGCTGTACAACAACCTCCACCCCCGAATAATCCAACTCCGCTACCTTCAGCCCCTCCGATGATAGATCTGATGAGATCTAGTAGGCCTCCCGTCAATAAAATCAGGAAATATGGGGCCGAGGAATTTAAAGCCAATGATGACGACAATGAGAAATGAGCTGAGTTGTGGCTTGATAACACTATCCGGGTGCTCGATGAGCTGTCATGTACTCCAGACGAATGCTTGAAGTGTGCCATATCTTTACTACGGGACACTGCATATCATTGGTGGAACACACTAGTATCGGTGGTTACAAAAGAAAAAATGACTTGGGACTTCTTCCAGAGCGAGTTTTGTAAGAAATATATCAGTCAGAGATTCATTGATCAGAAATGAAAAGAATTTCTAGAATTGAAACAGGGTCGAATGATTGTAACTGAGTATGAGCGGAAGTTCGTCAGATTGAGCCGATATGCACGAGAGTGTGTGTCAACGGAAGCCATTATGTGCAAGAGGTTTTAAGATGGTCTGAATGAAGATATTAAATTGCTAGTTGGCATACTTGAGATCAAAGAGTTCATGGTACTTGTCGGACGAGCTTGCAAAGCTGAAGAGCTTGGAAAAGAGAAAAGAAAAGCTGAGTTTGAAGCTAGAGACATTCGAAAAAGATCATCGAGTAAGGCCTTTCATTTTGCATCAAAGAAGTTTAAAGATGACTCCAGTCGACATAAGGCTACTTCAAACTTCTCTAGACGAGATCGACCTCCTGCGAGTTCTCGAACTACTACGATGGCCATCGTTGGTAATGTCCAGCAGAATCGAGTTGAATACAAGCATTGTGGTAAATGGCATTCCGGGAGTTGTAGATTTCGTGATCGGTCCTGCTTTAAGTGTGGATCATCAGATCATTTTATTCGAGAGTGCCTGATGCAAGTCGAGCAAAATACGGCCCCGAATATCAAACCGAGTAATGCGTCAGCACGAGGCAGACCACCCAGACATTCGGGGAATGTAGATGGCAGTCAGAGAGGAACTAAGGACACTACAGTTCTATCTGAGGCTCGAGCACCTGCTAGAGCATACGCTATACGTGCCAGAGAGGATGCTTCTTCCCCAGATGTTATCATCGGTACTTTCACTCTTTATGATACTACTATGATTGCATTGATTGATCCTGGTTTGACTCATTCATATGTGTGTGAAACTCTAGTATCCAGTAAGACTCTGCCTGTTGAGTCTACTGAGTTTGTGATTCATGTGTCCAACCCCTTGGGTCGGTGTGTTCTAGTCGACAAAGTGTGTAAAGGTTGCCCGTTGATGATTCGGGATTCCTGTTTTCCAGCTGATTTAATGTTGTTGCCTTTCGACGAGTTCGATATAATTCTGGGAATGGACTGGTTAACTTTGCATGATGCTGTGGTGAATTGCAAAAGAAAGAATATTGATTTGAGATGTCAGAGCGGTGAGATTATCCGGGTTGAATCTAATGATCTGAATGGGTTACCGGCGGTAATATCCTCGATGTTAGCTCATAAGTATGTGAGAAAAAGGGTGTGAAGCTTACTTGGCTTATGTGTTGGATAATAAAGTGTCAGAAAAACAGATTGAATCAGTACCAGTTGTGTGTGAATACCCAGATGTATTTCCTGAAGAATTACCGGGTTTACCACCAGTTTGAGAGATTGAATTTGGTATTGAACTAGAACCGGGGACGACTCCGATTTCAATAGCACCGTATCAGATGGCACCTACTGAGTTGAAAGAGTTGAAAGCATAGTTGCAAGAGTTGACAGATAGGGGCTTTGCACGACCGAGTTTCTCTCCTTGGGGTGCACCAGTTCTATTTGTGAAAAAGAAAGATGGGACTATGCGAATGTGTATTGATTATCGATAGCTGAACAAGGTGACTATAAAGAATAAATACCCGTTACCTCGGATTGACGATTTGTTTGACCAATTGAAAGGGGCTTCGGTGTAACATCCTTAAATCGGGGTCTCTGCTTTTTGTATGTTTGCATGTGATAATATGTTGGTTGTGCTAGCTTAGGGTGTTTTGGGGGTCTAGGCATGACCTCGGGTTGGGCTTGAGTCATGGCAAAAATTTTGGTTTTAGGTAATTGGAAGGGAGAGCTAAGAAAGGTAGGGGTTAAGAGATATTCTTGGAGTGTTGTGACACAGATAACCTAGTGGTAAAGTGGCAAGGGAGGCGCCACTAAGGTACAAGGAAGGTGACGCCAAGGGAGCTAGGAGGGCCTTGGTTCGAGCTGCAGAAATCTCCCCTTGTGTGTTTATTTTTGACGCCAGAAGCAGGGAGGAGACGGACTCAGGAATGACTCTCTTGGATGGATGTGGATTGGGTCAACAGATTTGGATGGATGGACAAGAGAAAAATAAGGATTTTGACTCATTCAAATTTGTTTGAGTGAGTGGCCAGGAGGAAATTTAGGAGTTGGGCGTGGGGAGCTTAGTGTTGGCTGAATGTCAAACACTAAGGGTGTAGGGAGCATTCAGTTATGGGTGTTTAAGGGTGTGCCGAATTTTGGGTGAGGGTTCTTTACATTTTCAATTTTTTAGGTGTTAGATAGAGAGGTGGCCGAATATGGTATAGGCTTTGGTGGGGAGTGGCATTCGGCTGGTTGGAACAGTTGGTGCTTTGCTCTTTTATTTTCTTTTGGTGCCAAAATTGAACCACTTCCACAACTCCCTCTTAGCATTTGTTGCTTCTCTTCTTTTCTCTCTAAAGTCTAAGCCGAATTCTCCTATTCTCTTTTCTCCATCTTTGTTACAAAGCCAAAATCAACACTTCTTCCCTCTTTCTTTCGACTTTCTTTCTTCTCCTAAACCCTCTTGTGCCGAAAACATCTAAGCAAAACTTTTCTTTTCTCATCCCTTGACCATAGCCGAAACGAGTGGACCTTTTGGAGCCTAAATCTTTTCTCTTCTCTTTCATCTATGAACCGAAAACCCCTAACTCCATTATCATCTTTTATCTCTTTGTCTTAGCCGAATATTCTCCATTCAAGGATCTTATCTTTGTTTTCTTTTTCAAACCGTACCCTAGTGGTCTGTTCATCTTCATTTCTTTCGGTGGAAGATCTAAGCATCATCAACATTCGTTTTGACTCTCATCTTCTCTAGTGTTGCCGATTTTTGTCAGGGGTTAGCCGAATCTGTTAAGTGTTGTGGTAAGGGTTCTTGTCGATTCAATCTTTTCCCTATTATGTTAAAAAGCCAAATGGCTATTTGCTTAATAGTGATGTGCTTGGCTGAAAGCATGGGAGTGTAGTGATGCCATCTGGTGTGAACTTTCGGGATTCATTGGTTGTGAGTTACGCTTAGAGCCTCGGGGTTTCGTCGACTTAGGTAAGGGATCTATCCATTTGGGTTTAATTTCTATTCAATGTTAATCTCTGTGTTAATCCAATTTAGTGACCAAAGGTGTTATGGACCCTATTGTCAGCCGAACGTTAGGAGGGGTTGGATCTGAGACCCCAGCCCCTAAGTTCAAGAAGAGGGCAGTGTCGGCTGTTCGCGATTGGCCACCGGGGTGTGGGCCGGCATCTGAGCAGAACAATTGGCAGATAGCGGTAGTGTCGATTAACGACAGTACCGACGTAGAAAGCGTAGTCTTACGAGTAATCAGGTGTGTAAGTCTTGCACACTTCTTTAGTAATATATGTTAATTATGTTTACCGTTAAAAGCCGAAATAGCCATTGAAACCAGTGTTTTGCTTTGTGGGTATGTGCGTGGACTCCGGGTAAGTCCCTTGTCGATTGACTATCGTGATGTGTTTGCGATTCCATTGGATCATGCTATGCTATGTGATATTTGCATTTTAAATATGATATTTATGTCATGACAAGTATGTTCAATGCTGTGGGTATGATGAGAGGAGGGGGAAGGATGATTTAGACTGTCACCAGTGGTTTTGACCACACGGTGGGTTGACCCCACCATATGATTTGTGACTGCGGTCACCAGTGGTTTTGACCACACTTATATGATTTGTGACTACGATCACCAGTGGTTTTGACCACCAGTGGTTTTGACCACACGGGGTTGACACAGGAGTTCGGATGGTTAGGCTGGGTTTGCATGATTTGCATATTTACTATTGAATTGTGTAAATGCTTGTTAATATCGGGATGGGGATTTATGCACTGAGTCTCGGCGACTCACCCCTTCCCTTACATTTTGCAGATGAGGCATAGATCGCGGATATGGAGCCGGGGAGGACTCGAGGTGGCCATGCATGTTGCTTTTGGGCTGTGGTTTAAACTTTTATTTCGAGTCTATGATTTCTTTAAATTTGGTTTTGGATTTGTAATAAGGCCGCTAAGATTATTATTTTCAGTTTTATTTGCTTTTAAGTTTTATCACATTATATTTAAGTTAAATGACATTGCATGCTCAAATAACCGGTAAAATCAACATTTTGAAAATCATGCTTAATATCGGGTATTTACAACTTTACATCGGGTAATAACGAATGGTGATAACGACAAGTTAACTCAACTGTTTTTCAAACTAAGTTTTTCCTTCAAGCTCAAAAACGAAACAGTTTTAACTTAATTATTTTAAACTCACTCGAGCTTTCGTGGAACCAACCGACATCCGAAAAAAATAGAAACGATAAATGATTTTCCCAGAAGTGTTTTCTTTCAAACCCAAATCGATAAAATGTTCTTCGATAAACATTTTTCACAAAATTAAACCAATGATTTGTTTCTTCAAAATATTCACTCTGTAACATACTGAATTCGGTCGTGGTATGTTGACCAGGTTTGGGGTGTTACAATTTTGGTATCAGAGCCAAGTTCAAAAGCTCGGCTGTGGACCCGAGGCCCAAAATGTTTTAAAATGGGTTATGAAAGGTTTTAATGGGAAAGGTATGGTTGGGAAAGCATGGCACCGAGTCTCTGGCACCGATCCGCTCAGGTAAGTACCCCTAATTATTGTGTATTGCTTACATGGTTGTAATGATGATGCTATGGCTAAATAAGTAGAAGGAAAATACTTTAGAGACTAGGACCTTAGGATTGTGTGAACCTACAAAAACGATCCCCGTATTAAGCTATTCATAAGATTGTGCCCTAATAACAGTGGAATAAGTCTAACGCATAAAACTTTTAAATCAGATCAATTCGTGAACAATAGTCATGAGTGCACGAGGATGTGGGCGTAATATACGTGGACGAGGTAGAGGTAGGATGGATATATCTGAGCCAGCTGGGTCTGGCCATGGGTCAGGAAATGATGCACCGCCGCCGCCAGCTGTGGGCGCTGAGTTTCAGGAGCAGACGAGTGGTGATGACGCGGTGTCACAGGCGACGCTGCGGGTTCTGGAGAGAGTAGCTGGAGCATGTGGAGGTATGGGGGCTCGAAAATCTGTGTCCGAAAGACTCCGGGCTAATGGCGCGGAGGTATTCAGAGGTGTATCTGGTGTGGCTCCCAATACGGCGGAGTATTGGCTGGAGGCGACAGAACGTATCATGGAGGACCTGGATTTTATGGCTGAGGAGAAGCTGAAGGATATAGTATCTCTTCTCCGGGATGAGTCATGTCAGTGGTGGCTCACAGTTAGAAATGGAGCAATGCCTGGCGACATCACATGGGATTTCTTTAGGGCATCTTATCAGAGGAAATACATTGGGGCTAGCTACATCGATACGTAGCGTAAAGCGTTCCTGAATTTCGTTTAGGAAAATAAGTCAGTATCAGAATATGAGGCAGAATTTCTTCGGTTAAGTCGGTATGCACGTGGTATTGTGGGCACGGAGAATGAGCGTTGTGTCAGATTCGAGGATGGGCTGAGAGATGAGCTGCGAATGGTGATTGCTCCACAGCAGAAGAAAGAATTTGCAGTTCTGGTAGAGAAGGCCAAGGTTGCGGAGGAAGTGAAACAGTTAGTGAGACGGAACCAGGATAAGAGTTGGAATAAGAGGAGTTCTGGGTCGTCAGGGTCTACCAGGAATCAGCTAAAAAGGGCTAGATATGATGGGCCGAATCAAGCTGCAAGGCCTGCTGCTGCTAATACTCAGTGACCGCCACGGTGTGCTCGGTGTGGGAAGTCTCACACGGGAGAATGTTGGACTGGAAATAGAGGGTGCTTCGAATGTAGGTCAATGGGGCACCGAGTGAGGGATTGTCCGCAGAGGTCAGCTAGGCTTCAGTCTGGGGATCAGAATCGTACACAGTTCAGGAGGGATGGTCAGCAACCACAGAGGGGTCGTGGTTCCACCAGGGGAGGTAATGGTTCTGGTAGAGGCCGCGGAGCACCGGGCAGAGGTACAGGTAATGCAGAGGCGAGATAGCCTGGGTTGGTCTACGCAGCGAGGCGTCGAGAGGAGGGTGACGCACCAGACGTCATAACCAGTACGTTCTTAATCTTTGGACTACCTTATACTGCTTTGATAGATGTTGGTCCGACGCACTCGTATGTGGCCAGTAGTATAGGGGAAACTATGAACTTAGACTTTGAGATTACTTCTAGGGAGATGACAGTAATAAGTCCTCTAGGTCACTCTGTAGAAGTAAATAAATTGTATAGGGATGTACTCCTAGAACTTCAAGGGGTAGTGTTTTTGGCTGACTTGATGGAACTACCGTTTGGGGAGTTCGATCTGATTCTTGGGATGGATTGGCTAGTGAAGTACCAGGCCAGTTTGGATTGCGCAGCTAAGCGCATGGTGTTGAGGACAGTTGAAGGCGAAGAGGTGGTGATGATAGGTAATAGAAGAGATTACCTATCCAATGTTGTATTTGCACTGAAGGCTGAGAAAATGGTGAGGAAAGGTTGTAAGGCGTTTATGGTGCATGTCTGTGCTTTGGACGCTAAGGGTTCAGCTGTAGGGAGTGTTCGAACGGTGGGGGAATTTGCCAACGTATTCCCAGAGGAACTTCCGGGTCTGCCTCCGGACCGGGAAGTTGAGTTTGGTATAGACTTGTTACTCAGAACCGCGCCAGTGTCTATTGCCCCATATAGGATGGCGCCAAAGGAATTAGTGGAGTTAAAGGCGCAGATTCAGGAATTGTTGGACAGAGGTTTCATCCGGCCGAGTGTATCCCCGTGGGGAGCGCCTGTGCTCTTTGTTAAGAAGAAAGACGGTTCAATGCGGATGTGTATAGACTACCGCAAGCTGAATAAGTTGATGATCAAGAACAAGTATCTGTTGCCTAGGATAGACGACTTGTTTGATCAGCTTAAGGGTGCATCGGTTTTCTCTAAGATAGATCTTAGGTTGGGGTATCATCAACTCAATGTGAAGGAGGTTGATATTCATAAGACGGCGTTTTGTACTCGATATGGGCACTACGAGTTTTTGGTAATGCCGTTCGGGTTGACCAATGCACCGGCAACATTCATGGACATGATGAATCGAGTGTTTCAACCGTACTTGGATCAATTTTTTGTAGTGTTTATAGATGACATCTTAGTTTACTCGAAATCGGAGGAGGAACATGACGAGCATCTACAGGTGGTTCTACATATTCTGAGGGAGAAGCAACTATTCGCCAAGTTTAGTAAGTGCGAGTTTTGGCTTAAGGAGGTAACTTTATTGGGTCATGTAGTATCAGATGTGGGGATTAGGGTGGATCCTCGGAAGACTGAGACAGTGTTGGATTGGAAACCGCCTAAGTCGGTAGCAGAGATTCGGAGTTTTCTGGGTTTGGCAGGATATTACAGAAGATTCGTGGAAGGGTTTTCTTTGATTGCAGCGCCGTTGACCAAGTTGTTGAGAAAATGATTTCCATTTGTGTGGTCTGAGAGGCATCAAGAAAGTTTTGACAAGTTAAAGAAGATTTTGATAGAAGCTCCGGTTTTGATTCAGCCGGAAGTCGGGAAGGAATTTACGGTTTATTGTGATGCATCACAAACTGGCCAGACTTGTCTTTCGAGGAGGAACCAGTGCGAATTTTGGATCGGGATGTCAAAGTTTTGCGTAAGAAGTCAGTTCCTTTGGTAAAAGTATTATGGCGGAACCGTGGTACTGAGGAGGCCACGTGGGAACCAGAGGATGTGATGCGGCAGCAATACCCTCAACTCTTCTGACCAGGTAATTTCGAGGCCGAAATTATTTTAAGGGGGGTAGAATTGTAACATCCTTAAATCGGGGTCTCTGCTTTTTGTATGTTTGCATGTGATAATATGTTGGTTATGCTAGCTTAGGGTGTTTTGGGGGTCTGGGCATGACCTCGGGTTGGGCTTGAGTCATGGCAAAAATTTTGGTTTCAGGTAATTGGAAGGGAGAGCTAAGAAAGGTAGGGGTTAAGAGATATTCTTGGAGTGTTGTAACACAGATAACCTAGTGGTAAAGTGGAAAGGGAGGCGCCACTAAGGTACAAGGAAGGTGACGCCACAGGGAGCTAGGAGGGCCTTGGTTCGAGCTGCAGAAATCTCCCCTTGTGTGTTTATTTTTGACGCCAGAAGCAGGGAGGAGACGGACTCAGGAATGACTCTCTTGGATGGATGTGGATTGGGTCAACAGATTTGTATGGATGGACAAGAGAAAAATAAGGATTTTGACTAATTCAAATTTGTTTGAATGAGTGGCCAGGAGGAAATTTAGGAGTTGGGCATGGGGAGCTTAGTGTTGGCCGAATGTCAAACACTAAGGGTGTAGGGAGCATTCGATTATGGGTGTTTAAGGGCGTGCCAAATTTTGGGTGAGGGTTCTTTACATTTTCGATTTTTGAGGTGCTAGATAGAGTGGTGGCCGAATATGGTATAGGCTTTGGTGGGGAGTGGCATTCGGCTGGTTGGAACACTTGGTGCTTTGCTCTTTTATTTTCTTTTGGTGCCGAAATTGAACCACTTCCACAACTCCTTCTTAGCATTTGTTGCTTCTCTTCTTTTCTCTCCAAAGTCTAAGCCAAATTCTCCTATTCTCTTTTCTCCATTTTTGTTACAAAGTCGAAATCAACACTTCTTCCCTCTCTTTTTTGACTTCCTTTTTTCTCCTAAACCCTCTTGTACCGAAAACATCTAAGCAACACTTTTCTTTTCTCATCCCTTGACCATAGCCGAAACGAGTGGACCTTTTAGAGCCTAAATCTTTTCTCTTCTCTTTCATCTATGAACCGAAAACCCCTAACTCCATTATCATCTTTTATCTCTTTGTCTTAGCCGAATATTCTCCATTCAAGGATCTCATCTTTGTTTTCTTTTTCAAACCGTACGCTAGTGGTCTGTTTATCTTCATTTATTTCGGTGCAAGATCTAAGCATCATCAACATTCGTTTTGGCCCTCATCTACTCTGGTGTTGCCGATTTTTGTCAGGGGTTGGCCGAATCTGTTAAGTGTTGTGGTAAGGGTTCCTGTCGATTCAATCTTTTCCCTATTATGTTAAAAAGCCGAATGGCTATTTGCTTAATAGTGATGTGCTTGGCCGAAAGCAGGGGAGTGTAGTGACGCCATCTGGTGTGAACTTTCGGGATTCATTGGTTGTGAGTTACGCTTAGAGCCTCGGGCTTTCGTCGACTTAGGTAAGGGATCTATTCATTTGGGTTAAATTTCTATTCAATGTTAATATCTGTGTTAATCCAATTTAGTGACCAAAGGTGTTATAGACCCTGTTGTCAGCCGAACGTTAGGAGGGGTTGGATCTGAGACCCCAGCCCCTAAGTTCAAGAAGAGGGCAGTGTCGGCTGTTCGCGATTGGCCACCGGGGTGTGGGCTGGCATTTGAGCAGAACAATAGGCAGATAGCGGTAGTGTTGATTAACGACAGTACCGACGTAGAAAGCGTAGTCTTATGAGTAATCAGGTGTGTAACTCTTGCACACTTCTTTAGTAATATATGTTAATTATGTTTATCGTTAAAAGCCGAAATAGCCATTGAAACCAGTGTTTTGCTTTGTGGGTATGTGCGTGGACTCCGGGTAAGTCCCTTGTCGATTGACTATCGTGATGTGTTGCGATTCCATTGGATCATGCTATGCTATGTGATATTTGCATTTTAAATATGATATTTATGTCATGACAAGTATGTTCACTACTGTGGGTATGATGAGAGGAGGGGGAAGGATGATTTAGACTGTCACCAGTGGTTTTGACCACACAGTGGGTTGGCCCCACTTTTCTTATTATTTGTGACTAGTCTCAGTGGTTTTGACCACCAGTGGTTTTGACCACCAGTGGTTTTGACCACACGGATATTATTTGTGACTACGGTCACCAGTGGTTTTGACCACACATGGATTATTGTGACTCGTCCCAGTGGTTTGGTACCACAGTGGGTTGGCCCCACATGTTGATTACCTGATTGTCATCAGTGGTTTTGACCACACGGTGGGTTGGCCCCACCATATGATTTGTGACTACAGTCACTAGTGGTTTTGACCACACTTATATGATTTGTGACTACGGTCACCAGTGGTTTTGACCACCAGTGGTTTTGACCACACAGGGTAGACACAGGAGTTCGGATGGTTAGGCTGGGTTTGCATGATTTGCATATTTACTATTGAATTGTGTAAGTGCTTGTTAATATCGGGATGGGGATTTATGCACTGAGTCTCGGCGACTCACCCCTTCCCTTACATTTTCCATATGAGGCCTAGATCGCGGATATGGAGCCGGGGAGGACTCGAGGTGGCCATGCATGTTACTTTTGGACTGTGGTTTAAACTTTTATTTCGGGTCAATGATTTCTTTAAATTTGGTTTTGGATTTGTAATAAGGCCGCTAAGATTATTATTTTGGGTTTTATTTGCTTTTAAGTTTTATCACATTATATTTAAGTTAAATGACATTGCATGCTCAAATAACCGGTAAAATCAACGTTTTGAAAATCATGCTTAATATCAATTATTTACAACTTTACATCTGGTAATAACGAATGGTGATAACGACAAGTTAACTCAACTGTTTTTCAAACTAAGTTTTTCCTTCAAGCTCAAAAACGAAACGGTTTTAACTTAATTATTTTAAACTCACTCGAGCTTTCGTGGAACCAACCGACATCCGAAAAAAAATAGAAACGATAAATGATTTTCCTAGAAGTGTTTTCTTTCAAACCCAAATCGATAAAATGTTCTTCGATAAACATTTTTTACAAAATTGGTTTCTTCAAAATATTTTCACTTTGTAACATACTGAATTCGGTCGTGGTATGTTGACAGGGTTTGGGGTGTTACATTCAGTGTTTTCAAAGATAGATCTGAGATCAGGCTATTATCAGATGCAAGTCAGAGATTCCGATGTGCCAAAGACTGCATTTCGAATGAGGTACAGACATTTTGAGTTTCTGGTTATGCCTTTTGGACTTACTAATGCACCTGCTGTTTTTATGGATTTGATGAATCGGGTTTTCAGACAGTATTTGGATCGGTTTGTGGTAGTATTTATAGATGATATCCTGATCTACTCCAGGAATGAAACCGAAGATGCCGAGCATATGAGATTGGTGCTACAAACTTTGCGAGATCAACAGTTGTATGCAAAGTTTAGTAAGTGTGAGTTCTGGATGAGTGAAGTCAATTTTCTGGGTCATGTTGTCTCAGCATCAGGTATTCGGGTTTATCCGAATAAAATATCGGCTATACTTGATTGGAAGCCACCAAAGAATATAATTCGAAGCTTTCTGGGACTTGCGAGATACTACAGACGATTTGTCAAAGGTTTTTCCATGATAGCTACACCTTTGATAAAGCTACTACAGAAAGATGTCAAGTTCGAGTCGACGAAAAAGTGTCAGAAAAGTTTTGATCAGTTGAAAGCTCTGTTGACCGAAGCTCCAGTGTTAATTCAGCCTGAATCGGGTAAAGAATTTGTCGTGTACAGTGATGCTTCTTTGAATGGTTTGGGTTGCGTTTTGATGCAGGAAGGCAAAGTCGTAGCCTACGCTTCAAGACAGTTGAAGCCGCATGAAAGGAATTACCCGGCACATGATTTGGAGCTAGCAGCTATTGTATTCGCGTTAAAAATTTGGCGTCATTATTTATTCGGTGAGAAATGCCATGTTTATTCAGATCACAAAAGTCTGAAGTATTTGATGACTCAGAAAGATTTCAACTTGACACAACGCAGATGGTTAGAGCTGTTGAAAGATTATGAATTAGTGATTGACTACTATCCGGGGAAAGCCAATGTTGTTGCGGATGTTTTAAGTCGAAAATCATTATTTGCTCTTCGTGCGTTGAACGCACATATGGCTATGTCTGGTGATGGTTCGATCATAACCGAGTTGAAGGCAAGACCGTTGTTCATTCAGCAAATTTGTGATGCACAGAAAATTGACAAAGATATGATTGCTAGACGAGTTCAATGTGAAAATGATACAGAGTCAGAGTTTCGAATTGATAAAAATGATTGTTTGAACTTCAAAAGCTGAATATGTGTTCCGAGGAATATGGATTTGATTCAGATGATTTTGAACGATGCTCATAATAGTCGATTTTTGGTACATCCGGGTAGCACGAAAATGTATAATGATTTGAAACAGTTCTATTGGTGGCCTGTCATGAAACGAGATATATCTGGATTTGTTTCAAAGTGTTTAATTTGTCAGCAAGTAAAAGCCAAACACCATGTGCCTTCCGGGTTACTTCAGCCATTCATGATACCTGAATGGAAATGGGATAGAATTACTTTAGATTTTGTATCCGGTTTGCCTACGACACCGAGCAATAAAGATGCAGTCTGGGTTATAGTAGACAGACTAACCAAATCAGCTCACTTTGTGCCAGTTCGTACGGACTTTTCACTTGATCAACTTGCTGAGTTGTATGTATCTCAAATTGTGAGATTGCATGGTGTGCCGAGTTCCATTGTTTCAGACAGAGATCCGAGATTCACAACACGATTTTGGAAGAAGTTGCAAGATGCTTTAGGTACTAAACTCCACTTTAGCACAGCCTTCAATCCGCAGACGGACGGTCAGTCTGAGTGAACCATTCAGATACTTGAGGACATGTTGAGATGTTGCGTCCTTGAGTTTGAAGGTACGTGGGAGAGATGTTTACCTTTGATTGAATTTGCTTATGATAACAGTTTTCAATCTAGTATCAAAATGGCACCTTATTAAGCTCTATATGGCCGCAACTGTCGTACACCGTTGTATTGGACCGAGCTCAGTGAAAATAAGATACACGGGGTTGATTTGATTAAAGAGACTGAACAGAAAGTGGCTATGATCAGAGATAGTTTGAAAGCTGCATCAGATCGCCAAAAGTCTTATGCCAATTTGAAATGTAAAGACATTTAGTTTTAGGTCGAAGACTGGGTATTTTTGAAAGTCTCTCCGTGGAAGAAAGTACTCCGTTTTGGTCGAAAAGGCAAACTAAGTCCGAGATTCATCGGACCATAAGAAATCATCGAACGTATCAGACCTGTTGCTTATAGACTGAAGTTACCTTCTGAATTAGAAAAGATACACAATGTGTTTCATGTTTAGATGCTCCGTAGATACAGATCAGATCCATCACATGTGATTTCTCCGTCTGAAATTGAAATCTGATCCGATATGAAGTACGAGGAGGAATTGATTCGTATTTTAGCCCGGGAAATGAAAGAGTTGAGAAACAAGAATATTCCGTTAGTGAAAGTACTATGGAATTGTCATGGAGTTGAAGAGGCTACGTGGGAGCCTGAGGATTCAATGAGGCAACAACATCCGACTTTGTTTAACGGTAAGATTTTCGGGGACGAAAATCCCTAACGGGGGAGAGTTGTAACAGTCCGAATTTAGCCCTGATCAGAATGGTGGTTTCGGGACCACGAATCTGTGTCCGAGATATATTTAAATATTATTTTCTGTGTTTATTATATGTGAATTAATGTGTGTGAAAGTTTCGTAGAAAAATTTAATCGTTTGTGTGTTTAATTTGAAAAAAAAGACTTAATCGCGTAAAGTGCAAAAGTTACAAACTATAGTAAAAAGTACTAGAATGATGATGGCTTTTAAATATGAGGTATTAAAGGGGCAATTAGCCCATTTTTCATGATAGTGGACGGTAATGGTCTTAAATGACCTTATGAATTATGTTATCAATATTATTATTAAAAAGTTGGTTTGGTAATTTGATTAATAAATAATATATGTTATAATTAACTAAATTAAAACCACTATCATCTTTACTTCTCTCATGGCCAAATGTGAGCTAAAGAAAAGGGTTAGAGAAGCTTTGAATTTCGGCAAACAATTAGCTTGATTAAGGTATGTGTAGTTTTCAGTTTTTGTTAATTTTTACGTTTTTGAGATCGTTGCTTCGAACATTAGTTGACCCATCTTAGAATTTTTAAAATTGAGTATGCTTGATGTTTGGCCATTGACATGTTATTGTGGTTTTTGATGTTTGATGATTTTATATTAAAGATATGTTAAAGATTAGCATGTTTTGTATTGGAAATTTTAGTGAATTTGAGTATTTTGGGCTAGATTGCAAAAATGAATTTTTGAGGGGCTAAAATTCAAAATAAATGGACTAGTATGGTCCTTATGAACATTCGGCCCTTAGGAGTTATAATGAAATTTTGTGTATTTTGTGTTTTGTGCAAATAGGACTAAATTGTAAAACTGTGAAACATTAGGGTAAAATGGTAATTTGGCTGTTTAGGTGTTTGGGGACTAAATTGAGATGAAATGTACTTGAATGAGATGAATTTTAATGTGTTTAGATCAAGAACAAAGAAAGACGGACTTGGATCGGGGAAAGGCAAAGGTTATCGAATAGCCGGTCTACGTTGCCCGTCGATAGTCGAGGCAAGTCTTTAAGCAAATATATGTTGGAAATTATTTGCGTACTCTACTAAATGTTGAAATTTGAAAATGTTGGAAATATATATATATGAAGTTGCCGAATGTGGGTTGTACAATGATGAATTGATTTTATTTATGTAATGTGAATAAGCTTAATTGAATTTGATATGTGATAGAATTATGAAATATAAGTGATACATGCGGTTGTGGCATTATGAAATGTGTATTGAATGGTTAACTATATTGATACTCGGGCTTAGAGCCTAGCAGGCCTTGTGCCGGTGAATTTTATCGGGCTTAAAGCCTAGCAGGCCTCGTGCCGGTGAATTATTTCGGGCTTATTGCCTAGCAGGCTAAATGCCGGTGTTTAAACTTCGGGCTTTGAGTCTAGCAGGCCTAGTGCCGGTGTGTGAGATTCGGGCTAATGCTTAGCAGGTTCTATAGCGGTGAGTTGAAATTCCAAGCCTAGATTATGTACTAATAAAGTCATGAAATGAAACAAGTAAGCCTAAATATTTGAAAGTGAACTTGTTAATTTGGCTATAAGGTATGTGCTATTCATTTATATATGTTGTATATACATATATATGTGATGTTAAAGATCAAATAGAATGATCAAAGAAATGTGATATTCATGTGGTTGATGGAAATTGTGTATAGACTATGCCATGTGGAAATTGGTTGTTGAAAGCATGAAATTGATTAATGGTATTCGTATAGGTATAGTTATATACATAGATATGTGTTTATATATATATTCGGCAAATGGTGTACTTGGGTAAATAAATGAAAGTGAATAGGTTAAGTGAGATAAGGATATTCGGCTATAGTGAAGTTATAAGTTAAGTTGTGTATATTCAATGCCATGAATTGATTGTTTTAAATGTTTGAATGATTGAATGTTATAAGTTAATTGCTTAAGACTTACTAAGCTAGTAAGCTTATTTTGTGTGTGTTCATTGTTTCGTTTTATAGATTTCAATCAAGCTACAAGCTCAGGGGATCGTCACTGAAGTCATTCACACTATCGGCTCATGGTTGTACCTATAATGTTTAGACTTTTGTTCTTAAGGCATGTATAGGCTAGCTATGTTTTGAATGGTACTTTGATAATGTATAAAAGCCATGCGAAAGTGGCTAGTTCTTAATGTTAATGTTCGATGGTATAAATCTATCCTTGATGTGATATGCATGTATATTTTGTTTGGAAAATGAATCAGTATGTGATATATATATATGTATATATGTTTCATGCTGAATAGGTATGTTTGTGCATGAATGTTGCCGTCAGGTCATTAGGTGTAAATTTAGTTAACTGTTGGAAATGGGCATAGGCAGGGATTTATCAAGAATGGGATTAGTATTGATTTATATATAACTTTCGAATGTATGTTTATGTATATTTGTCATACGAAAATGATTTGAATTGATCATTATAATTTAGCGTGGTTATTATGAGTTCTTAAATCAAGTGTTAAGAGTGTTTGTTTTATTAATTCAGCTATGGTTTAATTATAGTTAACATATGGTTGCTATGTCTCGTAAACAAGGTGGTGAACGAGTTGATTCATGTGCATGATAGGTGTGGTGTCTTTGTAAATGGAATTTCATTGAAGTAATTATGGACTTGGGTGTTTAAAGAGATGTTGTCCGTGATTTAATGTTTAAGATTTGACTTTTGAATTTATGGAAAATATGCGTACCATACATATATGTTTGTATAAGTTACGATAGTAGGTTTGAACATGTATAAGTTATCATAATTAAATATGTGATTAACTTATTTTTCTAAAGAGGAAATTTTGTGAAGTTGGTTTGTTATATGCGATCATAGACTGAATCTTTGATATGTGAATATTCAATAATAGAAATGGTATGTTTTGTCTATGCAATGTATTTATATATTTAATATATATATATATATGGAATGTTATGAGATTGTAACATATATAATTATTGACATGTGTTTGATTCAAAACCAAGAGTATTAAGGTTCAAAATTTTGAATAAGATAAGTGTATTAATGTATTTCATTTGAAACATGGAAGAAAACAATGTCTGACCGGAATGTCTATTTTTTTTTAGTGAATGTTATTGGGTAATACCTCATAACCCAAATCTGGCGATGGATACGGGTGGGAGGTGTTATAACACGGCTACTAGGCAGCAGGCACGCCCATGTGCCAAGGCCGTGTACTCTTGTGCTAGCTATTACCTAGCCCATGGTCACTAGGCACGCCCGTGTGCCACGACCGTGTGACATTATCGGCCATTTTCAAGGCCAAAATGCCACCCATTTGGGTCTCACCTACAAGCAACATTTACCAACACATATCAAGCATGTATGGCAACCAAAAACATACTAAATTGACCATTCAATCTATACATTCAATACCCATTTCATTCATGTCAACTTTGAAGACAAAACATATATAAAACTAAAGCATATTTCATTCATTTACTTACCCAAAAACTTGACCATTTCATAAGCATCAAACCATACCAAAACAACTACACATACCACATTCATCAAGGCAAAATATAAACCAATAATTAGTCACATCTCATGACCAAGTCTATACATCAACTTATATCAAAATTAGCCTATACATGCCATATATATATATATACATTTCCAAAATGTACCAAAATGAGTTTAGTGGTGTGATGACGATACTTGACGGTTCCGAGCCTTCAGTAGCTTTGACGACCTATAAAACAAAGAAACCACACACACAGAGTAAGCTTTCCAAAAGCTTAGTAAGTCAATATACAAACAAACTTAGCATGAATTGCACATAACCGAATTAATAAGATGACCAATATGGTTCTCATGAGAAAAATCACCTCATTCTTTCTTGAGCTCATATGCTTAGCCATAACTTACCATATTTCCAAATCACATACCATATACTTAACATCATAATATGCTCACATGGATACTTACCTTATATACACAATTAGTATATAAGCAACGTACGTGTAACGGATATTCATTCACTTAACTTATCAAAGCTCGGATTTGCTATTCGTATCACAGGCTTGCCCGTTGAACCGTAAGGAATCTAGTAGGATACTCAGAAAGTTCTGACTAAGGTGTAAACCAGACTGTTACAATTCTCCCCCCTTAGGGATTTTCATCCCTGAAAATCTTATCGTTAAATAGGGTCAAATATTGTTGTCTTATTGAATCTTCCGGTTCCCACGTTGCCTCTTCAAGTCCGTGCCGATTCCATAATACTTTCACTAATGGAATTTTCTTATTTCTCAACTCTTTCACTTCATGAGCTAAGATACAGATCGGTTCTTCTTCGTAAGTCATATCAGATCGGATTTCAATTCCAGATGGGGCAATCACATGTGACGGATTGGATCGATATCTACGGAGCATCGAGACATGAAATACGTTATGGATCTTTTCTAATTCAGAAGGCAAACTTAGTCTATATGCAACAGGCCCAAGTCGTTTCTCATACGGTCCGATGAACCTCGGACTTAACTTGCCTTTATGTCCGAATCGAAGGACTTTCTTCCACGGAGACACTTTCAGAAATACTTTGTCGCCGATCCCAAATTCTATATCTTTTTGTTTCAAGTCTGTATAAGACTTTTGACGGTCAGATGCTGCTTTTAAACAATCTCAGATCAGTTTCACTTTATGTTCTGAATCTTTTATCAAATCGACTCCGTGTAGCTTATTTTCGCTGAGCTCGGTCCAATACAGAGGTGTACGACATTTACGTCCATACAAAGCTTCATAAGGTGCCATTTTAATGCTTGACTAAAAACTATTATTGCATGCAAATTCAATCAATGGCAGATACTATTCCCACAACCCATTAAACTCAAGTATACAGCATCTCAACATGTCTTCAAGAATCTGAATAGTTCGTTCAGACTGGCCATCTGTTTGCGGATGAAAAGCTGTACTGTAGTGTAATTTCGTGCCCAAAGCTTCTTACAATTTCTTCCAAAATCGTGATGTGAATCTCGAATCTCTATCTGACACAATGGATAGTGGCACCCCGTGTAATCTCACAATTTCTAAAATATAAAGTTCAGCTAATCTATCAAGTGAATAGTCAGATCTTACCGGAATGAAATGGGCAATTTTTGTTAATCTATCAACCACGACCCATATCGCATCTTTCTTTCTCGGAGTTAAAGGCAAACCAGAATCAAAATCCATCGTCACTCTATCCCATTTCCATTCGGGAATCAGAATTGGTTGTAACAAACCCGATGGAACTTGATGTTCAGCTTTCACTTGCTGACAAATTAAACATTTCAAAACAAAGTCCGAAATGTCTCGTTTCATACCAGACCACCAGTAGTGTCATTTCAAATCATGATACATTTTAGTACTTCCCGGATGAATAGATAAACTACTATTATGAGCTTCACTCAAAATCAACTGAATCAACTCTGGATTTCTCGGAACACAAATACGATTCCGAAATCTCAAACAATCATCAACAACTCGAAATTCAGATTCAGAATTCAAGTCACACTGGGCTCGTTTCACTAATAGTTCATTATCAGATTTCTGAGCATCACAAATTTGCTGTATAAACAAAGGTTTCGCTTTTAACTCAGCTAACACAAAACTATCATCAGACAAATCTAACTGAACATTCAAAGCACGTATTGCACACAATGATTTTCTACTCAATGCATCAGCAACAACGTTCACTTTACCCGGATGATAATCTATTACAAGCTCGTAACCTTTCAACAACTCAAGCCATCTTCTCTGACGCAGGTTCAAATCTTTCTGGGTCATCAAATATTTCAAACTTTTATGATCTGAAAACACGTGACATTTCTCACCGTACAGATAATGGCGCCAAATCTTAAGTGCAAACACAATCGTAGCTAGCTAAAGATCGTGTGTTGAATAATTCTTTTCATGATGCTTCAACTGTCTCGAGGCATAAGCTACAACTTTGCCTTCCTGCATCAAAACACATCCTAGACCATTTAACGAAGCATCACTGTATACAACAAATTCCTTTCCTGACTCTGGCTGTACTAACACTCGAGCTTCTGTTAATAGAGTTTTCAACTGATCAAAACTTTTCTGGCATTTATCCAACCATTCAAATCTAGCATCTTTCTGAAGTAATCTAGTCAACGGAGTAGCTATCACTGAAAAACCTTTCACAAATCGATGATAATAACCAGCTAAACCCAGAAAACTACGGACATCAGATACATTTCTCGGAGGTTTCCAATCCAAAATAGCAGAAATCTTACTCGGATTCCAGAAGCTGACACAGTATGCCCCAGAAAACTAACCTCGTGCAACCAAAATTCACAGTTGCTAAATTTTGCATACAATTGCTTTTCTCCCAAAGTTTGCAACACAATTTTCAAATGTTCAGCGTGCTCATTTTCATCACTTGAATAAATCAGGATGTCATCTATGAATACCACAACAAATCGATCTAGGTACGATTTGAAAATTCTGTTCATCAGATCCATAAAAACAGCAGGAGGATTGGTTAGTCCAAATGGCATAACTAGAAACTCATAATGCCTGTACCTCGTTCTGAAAGCAGTCTTCGGAATGTCTGAATCTTTAACTCTCAACTGGTAGTACCCCAATCTCAGATCAATCTTAGAAAATATAGTAGCTCCTTTTAATTGATCAAATAAATTGTATATTCAGGGTAACAGATATTTATTCTTTATTGTTACATTATTCAACTGACGATAATCAATGTACATTCTCATTGTGCCATCTTTCTTTTTCACGAACAGAACTGCAGCACCCTAAGGTGAAAAACTCGGTCTAGGGAATCCTCTTTCGGTTAACTCTTGTAACTGTGACTTTAACTCTTTCAATTCTGTTGGTGCCATTCTATACGGAGCTACCGAAATAGGTGTAGTACCGGGCAACAATTCAATACCAAATTCGACTTCACTAATCAGAGGTAAACCCGGTAACTCTTCAGGAAATACATCAGAATACTCACAAACAATAGGCACTGATTAAACTTTCTTTCTAGATGCTTTCGAATCAATCACATAAGCGAAATATGCCTCATAACCCTTTTTTACATAACTTTGAGCTTTTAATACAGATATAACAGTAGGCAATCCATTCAAATCATCAGACTCAATCCGTACAATTTCATCATTCGGACATCTTAAGTCAATAGTTTTTCTTTTACAGTTCACAACAGCATCATGCATAAACAACCAATCCATACCCAGAATAATATTGAACTCATCAAATGACAAAAGCATCAGACAGCAGGGAAACAGATATCTTGAAACATTATGGACAGTTCTTGCATACTTTGTCAACAAGGATACTTTTACCTAAGGGGTTCGATACTTTTATAACAAACTCAGTAGACTCTACAGGCAAAGTTTTACTAAATACTAAATTCATGCATATATATGAATGCGTAGAACCAGGGTCTATCAATGCAATTACGGAAGTATCATAAAGAGTAAAAGTACCCGTTATAACATCAGGTGATGAAGCTTCCTCGCGAGCTCGAATAGCATATGCTCTGGCAGGTGCTCTAGCATTGGATCTGACAACATTGTCTCTCGTAGTTCTCTGACAACCACTGACATTCCTTACATTTTTTGATGGTCTACCTTTCACAGGTGCATTATCATATCTCAGATTCTGAACAGTCTCTGGCTCGACAGACTTAGGGCAATCGCGGATAAAATGTTCAAGTGATCCACATTTGAAGCAAGCTCTATCATTAAGTCTACAACTTCCTGGATGCCTTTTTCCACAATGTTTACATTCAAGTCTCTCAGTCCGGACATTACCAACACTAGCCACAAAAGTTGTTGGGGTTTTGGAACTCATTTGCGATCTAGCTCGATTTCTGTTCAAATGTCCCATATTATCTCTGGAACGACTTTGATCATCTCTGAATCTTTTCGGAGCAGACTGAAATGATTTACTCTGAAATCTCTTCCTCATATCGCGAGTTTCAGACTCAGCCTTTCTTTTATCTTTCTCAAGTGCCTCAGCTTTACAAGCTCGGTCAACAAGTACAACAAACTCTTTTATTTTTAAAATCCCAACTAGCAAACGAATATCTTCATTAAGGCCATCTTCGAACCTTTTGCACATTATAGCTTCAGATGATACACATTCTCGAGCATACTGACTCAGTCTCACGAACTCTCGTTCATATTCCAAAACGGTCATACGGCCTTGTTTCAATTCCAGAAATTCCTTACATTTCTAATCAACGAATCTCTCACTGATATATTTCTTCTGGAACTCGATCTGAAAGAAGTCTCATGTAACTCGGTCTCTCGGAACAACAGAAATTAAGGTTTTCCACCATTGATAAGCCGCATCTCGAAGCAAAGATACAACACACTTTATGCATTCTTCCGGAGTCAGAGACATTTCATCGAATACCCAGATAGTATTTTCAATCCAGAACTCGGCCTTTTCAGTATCGTCATCATTAGTAGCCCAGAATTCTTCGGCCCTATACTTACGAATCTTGTCAACCGGAGGCTTATTCCACGGGTTCAGATTTGCAGTCAGAGGTATATCGGATGTCTGAGGGGGATTAACCGGGGGCGGGGGTTGCGAAACAGTCGGGTTATTCATTACAAATTGAGTGAACCACTCACTTATCATCTGGAAGAAAGCTTGTTTAGCTTCTCCCTCTTGATCGCTCGTAGCCGGTCTCAAATCAAAAGGCGTTGTCCCTTGCGCGGGAGCAGGCGCATTATTCTCTACATCGTCAGCTACGACTCTTTCGGGATCCATTACTATACGAAAATCACGTTTTATACGCCAAGATTCATCACACTATCACAATTTAGATATATGGCATGTATAGCTATACTCTGACACACTATGTTAGTCCGAGAATCGGCTAAACCTAGCTCTGGTACCAACCAAATGTAACACCCCTATCCCGTATCCGTCGCCGAATTAGGGTTAGGAGCATTACGGACAGATCAAAAACATTCATAACATTTCATATATTTCAATCATCAACCATACACTCAATGTCCCTTAAATAGGTCAACGAGACCTTAAACATGCTTATAACCCGGGTCGGGACTAAAATGAAACATATACAGAAGTTCTCAGAAATTTAAAATCTTTTCTATAATACAGGGAATACATGCCCGTGGGAGGAAATCGTGTGCCCTCCACGGCTGTTGGACACCCCCGTGTGTCCCCCCTGTGGTCGACACTGACTTACCTTCCACGGCCACTAAGCACACCCATGTACCCAGGCCGTGGTTGATCCTGTCAAAAATCACACGGCTATTAGGCAGCAGGCACGCCCGTGTGCCAAGGCCGTGTACTCTTGTATTAGCTATTACCTAGCCCACGGTCACTAGGCACACCCGTGTGCCATGACCGTGTGACATTATAGGCTATTTTCAAGGCCAAAATGCCACCCATTTGGGTCTCACCTACAAGCAACATTTACCAACACATATCAAGCATGTATGGCAACCAAAAACATACTAAATTGACCATTCAATCTATACATTCAATACCTATTTCATTCATGTCAACTTTCAAGACAGAACATATATAAAACTAAAGCATATTTCATTCATTTACTTACCCAAAAACTTGACCATTTCATGAGCATCAAACCGTTATACCACATTCCAAGGCAAATATAAACCAATAATTAGTCCATCTATACATCTATACATATTATATATAGCCCTATACACATTTCCAAAATGTACCAAAATGATTTGCTATTCATATCACAAGCTTGCCCGTTGAACCGTAAGGAATCTAGTAGGATACTCAGAAAGTTCAGAATAGTTGTACAATGCCAACGTTCCAGACGAGGTCTTATATGCACTCTGATATCGATGCCACTGTCCCAAACAGGGTCTTACACGAATCAATACGATGCCGATGTCCCAGACATGGTCTTACACGCAAGGATCATAACGGTGCCAACGTCCCAGACGTGGTCTTACACGTAAAGCTCATATCGATGCCAACGTCCTAGACGTGGTCTTACACGAGTCTCAAATCAATGCCAACGTCCCAGACATGGTCTTACATGATAAAACTGAATAGATACCTATGTCATGACATAGCTAATCTTATCTATCCCTAGGTTCGTACAGGACTTCTCGGACTTAGTCACTATACAAACTTATCTCGGAATTCATATGCATAATTCTCTCATAAGCATCCATTATCAACATTAGTCATATAAACAATTACAATCTCATACAAGTACGTTTATTTGCATAATGACTTACCTCGGATTCGATCTATCGGAATGAAAACAACTACTCGTTTACTTTCGCTTCCCCCCGATCTAAGTCCGTTTTCCTCAGTTCTTGATCTAAACATATTCAGAATTAACCCTTTTATTCACTAATTCATTCAATTAAATCCATACACACATATTTAGGGTTATTTACAAATTAACCCTCTCACATTTGCACAATATATCAATTTAGTCCATTTTTCTCAAAACATCAAATTCACAAAATTAACCCACACTCATGCTTAGCCGAATGTACATATATATCATACAAGCCCATATTTTCCATCAAATTAACAATTTAGTCCCTCAATTTGCTATTTTCTCAATTTAGCCCTAATTAGCTAAATTTATCAAAAATTCAAGAACAAAGTATGTTCATCTAGCTCAAATCTATCATTTAACACCATAAATCATCACAAAGCTCAACATATCATCAATGGCATATCATACAAACATCATTAAGTCACAAAATTGAGACATGGGCTTGATAGTAGACAAAGCAACGATTGCAAAAACATAAAAATTATCGAAAACCGACCGAAAACATACCTTGAATTTAGCTTGTAATTAACCGAATATACAAAGCTTCAAAGCTTTCCTTTTTCTTTGTGTTTTTCGGTGGAAAAATGGATGAACTAAAGTGCATTTTCATGCTTTAATTAATCAACTATCATATTATTAATCAATTTACAAGTTTTTCCTTACAATATAAAATTATAAAACATAAACTCCAAGACTATTATGGACTAATGCCGTCCACTATCAAAGATAATAGGCAAATTGCCATATAAGGCCTCCAACCTTACAAAGCCACAACACATTGGTACTTTAACAATTAGCATACAACTTTCACATTCAATACAATTTCATCCTTTTGTCAAATTAAACACACAGGCGAACAAATTAACTTACTGTAATTTATCACATGCTTAGTCACATATCAACTGTAACACCCCAAACCAGGTCTATGCGTTAAGACAGGATTTGGTTTGTCGCACAAATCGAATATCCATTAAATTCTCTAATGATTTAGGTAAAACAGTTCTACAAAACCTTTTGAAAATGAAGTTTAGTAAAAATTAAGAAAAATGATTTAAAATCGATGAATTAAGAAATACTAGTTTGAAATTTTATCATTTAGTATTTAATTGTCAACAACCTTAAAGTAGTTTTTAAAGAGTCCAAAAGAATTTGAAATCAAGAATAGTTAAAAGTATCTCAAATGTTTTAAAACAAAATTAAATCCATCCACACATAAAAATCCATAAAAATATTAATAAAGGCCTTTTACATCATACCCAAAATAGTAAGAAATACTAGTTTGAAATTTTATCATTTAGTATTTAATTGTCAACAACCTTAAAGTAGTTTTTAAAGAGTCCAAAAGAATTTGAAATCAAGAATAGTTAAAGTATCTCAAATGTTTTAAAACAAAATTAAATCCATCCACACATAAAAATCCATAAAAATATTAATAAAGGCCTTATTACATCATACCCAAAATAGTAATTAAAAGTAATCACTTAATAAAAGTTCATAGTTTATTAAACCCATATTCGCAGTATGGCCTCCACGAAGTCATCCTCGGCCCAAGCCTCCGTCAATTGCCATTACCTGAAATGGAGAATTAAACAGAGTGAGTTACTCAGAAGTCAGTGTATAACTCACTTACCACATTCATTGGGCCAGATCATCAAGATATTATTTTGGGCTTGAGCCCATTTACAGATTTAACAATATAATAAATAAAATGCATGTAAAATGAAATTTCCCAACCAAACCTAATTTCCATCCGCTACACACCACCCGTACCAACCAACACACCTGTAGGGATCAAGTCAACCCACCTCGCCAACACACCAATCGTAGGCATAAAGCCATTTTTAAATAATATTGTGGTGCACCACCGAACTAGATTGTGACAAAGTCACCGAACTAGTGGCATTAAGCCATTAGAAATTTGTGGCAGAGCCACCGAACTAGATTTTGGCAACAGGCCTTTCCTCTCTTCATCAATTATCCCAACCCATGCAATCATGTATGCATAACAATCTATATCCATATGATAATTTAACAGGAAGCCCATAATACATGTGAGTCTATATTTCAAATTTTCATTTTGGCCCATAAAACAAAATAGCATTTAGCCCATTCCGTTTAACGATCTAGAAGTTTTTCGGCCCATTTTAACGATCTAGCAGTTTTTCGTAAATTTCACGACTTTAACTGTTTCCATGCATTTACACAAAAGTGTTAATTACTACGTATTTTCCGATTTTTCCATCTTTACAATTTTATCCCAATACTTACGATATAGTATCTAACCCGAGATAAGTGTGAAGTTACACACCTGGTTACTGTGAGAACTAGACTTTCCCGCTCGTCGATACCTAAATGCATCACGATAAATTAGAACACTATAATTTATTTACAAATCGAATCTTAGAAATAACGATCTAGACTTTTTACCCTCAGAATTTCGAACTACTTCTCTTTGCGGTTTCTCCCGAGTACGAACGACTTCAAACAACTGATTCTCGGATGAGCGTCCACAACCCGGTGGAAAATCTCGATTCTCGAATAGCCCTTCGCTTAAACTTGGGGAATAGGAAACCACCCTCTCGAACACTATTCACCGCCCTTTTGTCCCATCTTGATTGTCTCCACTGAAAAAGATCATCAGTCGACTTAATAATATATCGAAATTATGACTAATGGTTTTAAGGGTGAGATTGGCTTACCACAAATATCCTTGTTCCAATATGTAAATCGAGCGATAACGTCCCCTAAATCGAAATCGATTAATAATCCATCTATATCAATATGACGAGTAATATGAATCCTTGAATAAACTCCTTACCTCAACTCTTTAGATCGATTCCAACGATTCATGATGCTCACGAAACTTGGTTTCGGCCCTCCAAAATCACACTAAAATATAACGAAAGGAACGTTTAAGAGAATGAACGTGATTTCGATCAAAGAGATTCTCCCTATCATTATTAAGATTCGGCCAAACAACTAATAACCAACATAAACTAAAAAGAAACTCTTACCTATTGTCCACAGTGAAAAAAATGATGAGAAGAATACTTATGTATAATGGGAGATTCGGCTATGAATAAACAAAGAAAAGAAAAATATTCGGCAATGGAGTAAACTAACATTCGGCAATAAGAGAAAAATAATGAAGAAAGTGTTTGAATGATAAAAATAAGAAAAGAGAGAATGGGAAGAGGTTTTCAAAGAGGAGAAAAGAATGAGTTTAGGAAAGTGTATTCGCAATAGGGGAGGAGAAGGAAAAGAAAATGATCTTGGCTTTGGTATTTCGGCAAAAGAGAAAAGTGTCTTGAGATGCTAAACAAAAATGTGCCCAAATGGTAACATGAAAATGAAATGGTCAAAAGAACAAGGCTTACCAAAAGCTCAAATTCGTCGAAGAGAAAAGGTGAGAAGAGAATTGCAAATTTTGCACAAAAATGCTAGGAATGACCAAAAGCTAACTCCTAGTCCTAGCCAAGCTACTAAACATTCGGCCAACCCCCTTAGTCCACAATGCCGTCCATGTTCATGGTCAAAATGGCCATGAAAGTTACCAAAACATCAACCTTGATTCAAGCCTTGCAATCCTCCATTTTCCTAAAGTTTGAGAATCCTATCCCCAAATCAAGCAATTCCATCCCTAAAATCATGCTTGCATAAACTTTAGTCTTCTTACCATAAAAAAAATAGTCCATCTTATCCATGAATGATGCTTGGCGACACATGCTAGGAAAAAGCAAAAAAAAGCTCCCAATTTGCATGCTAGGAGATTCGAACCTCTCCCCTCAGTCCAACTTATGGCGCCATCACCACTTTGCCAATTGCTCATCTTATGCCATCTTTTATCACTTAATTAACTTAAACTTCAAGGTCACCTGATTCCTCTACAGTAAAGTACTCTTTACTAAAATTTATTCTAACTCCAATTAAACCCGAGCCTTCCAAGACTTATAAGCACAATAAAATCATACCCGAGCTAACACAAGCAACATATGATACTCAAATTTTTAGGATGTTACAATTCTACCCCCTTAAAGAAATTTCGTCCTCGAAATTTACCTGATTAAAAGAGGTGAGGATATTGTTGCCGAATTGCATCCTCAGGCTCCCACGTAGCTTCCTTCGCTCCGTGATTACGCCATAAAACTTTGACCAACGGCACGGTCTTCTTTCTTAGCACCTTAACATCTCGATCTAAGATTTCCACTGGTTCCTCCTCGAAAGACAAATCTGATCTCAACTCCACTTCTTCTACCGGTACTATGTGAGACGGATCCGATCTATAGCGCCTCAGCATGGAAACATGGAAAACATTATGAATTTGACTCAACTCCGGAGGTAATTCAATCTGATAGGCCACTGGACCAACACGCTTCATCACACGATTTGGTCCAATAAACCTAGGGCTCAACTTGCCCTTCCTTCCAAATCTGAAAATCTTCTTCCAGGGTGAGACTTTTAGAAAAACCTGATCTTCCACAGCAAACTCGATATCCTTACGTTTCAGATCTGCATACGACTTCTGTCTATCCGAAGCTTCCTTTAACCGTGCTCAAATAACTTTTACCTTCTCTTCCTTCTCTGATATCAACTCAGGACCCAACATCTTCCGTTCGCCCAATTCAGTCCAACAAGTAGGAGTACGACACCTACGACCATACAATGCCTCGTAGGGTGCCATCTGAATGCTAGATTGTTAGCTGTTGTTATACGCAAATTCTGTCAACGGTAGAAAATCCTCCCAACTACCTTTGAAATCAATCACACATCCCCTTAACATGTCTTCCAATAACTGAATTACTCTTTCCAACTGACCATCTAACTGAGGATGAAAAGTCGTACTGAAGTTTAACTTTGTTCCCAAAGCTTCATGCAGAGCTTTCCAAAATCGTGATGTAAACCTAGGATCCCTATCTGATATACTAGACACTGGTACCCCATGCAACCTCACGATTTCAGATACATACAGCTTAGCCAACTTCTGTAATGAGTAATCCGTACGAGCTGGTAGAAAATGAGCAGTCTTCGTCAATCGATCAACTATTACCCAAACAGAATTTTTCTTAGTAGGTGTTAAAGGTAACCCACTAACAAAATCCATTGTTATCCGCTCCCATTTCCAAAGAGGAATCTTTACCAGTTGTAATAAGCCTGACGGCAATTGATGCTCCTCCTTCACTTGTTGACAAGTCAAACATTTTCCTACAAACTCAGAAATCTCACGCTTCAACCCTGGCCACCAATACTGTTCACGGAGATTTCGGTACATCTTATTTCCTCCGGGGTGCATAGCATAAGGGCTACTATGCGCCTCCCGCAGAATCATTTGTTTCGAATCTGAGTCCTTAGGCATACAAACTCTTCCATGAAAACACAGCACTCCATCCGTGTTTATACCAAAATCCCCTATTTCACCACTTTCAACTTGCTGAATTAAAGGTCCCAACTTTTTATCTGATATCTGCTTTTCCTTGATTTGTTCTAACCACAGAGGCTTCACCTGAAGCTTCGCTAACAGACTACCATCCTCATACAAACTCAGATGAGCAAACATTGCTCTCAAATCAGATACCACCTTACGACTTAACGCGTCAGCCGCCACATTAGCCTTTCCAGGATGATACTCGATTGAGAAATCATAATCCTTTAACAGTTCTACCCATCTTCTCTGTCTCAAGTTTAACTCCTTCTGAGTAAGAAGATACTTAAGACTCTTGTGATCCGTATAGATGATAGACTTCTCACCGTAGAGATAGTGCCTCAAATCTTTAAAGCAAACACTACCGCGGCTAACTCCGTCATGTAGGGTAGTTTACTTCTTGCGGTCTCAACTGACGAGAAGCATAAGCCACCACTTTTCCATTTTGCATCAGCACACAACCTAAACCCGTGTGAGATGCATCACAATAAACGATAAATTCTTTTCCAGCCTCAGGCTGAATCAAAACTGGTGCTTCCGTCAGAATCTTCTTCAATTTCTCAAAACTCTCTTGTTGTTTTTTAGTCCATATATACGGTACTCCCTTCCGCAACAGCTTAGTTAGGGGTGCAGCAATCAGGGAAAACCCCTCAACAAAGCGTCTATAATAACCAGCCAAACCCAAGAAACACTGAATCTCAGTTACTGACTTTGGTGGTTTCTAATCCAGTGCAGCCTCAATCTTCTGAGGATCCACCCTTATTCCTTCAGCTGATACCACATGACCCAAGAAAGTCACTTCCCTTAACCAGAATTCACATTTACTGAATTTGGCATAAAGTTACTTATCTCGAAGTAACTGCAATACTATACACAAATGCGAGTCATGTACCTCTTCATTCCTTGAATATACCAAAATGTCATCTATGAACACTACCACAAACCGGTCTAAATATGGTTGAAAGACCCGGTTCATCATGTCCATAAATGCAGCTGGTGCATTGGTTAACCCAAAACGGCATCACCAAAAACTCATAATGTCCGTAACGAGTTCGGAATGTTGTCTTATGAATATTTGCTTCTTTCACCTTAAGTTGGTGATAACCCGATCTCAAATCAATTTTGGAGAAAACTGAAGCTCCTTTCAATTGATCAAATAGGTCATCAATTCTCAGCAAAGGATACCTATTCTTGATCGTTAATTTATTCAACTGCCTGTAATTAATGCATATACGCATCGACCCATCCTTCTTCTTAATGAACAAAATCGGTGCTCCCCACACGGAGACACACTCGGTCGGAAAAAACCCCGATCCAGCAATTCTTGAATTTGAGCTTTAAGCTCCGCCAACTCCTTCGGTGCCATTCTATAAGGAGCAATGGACACTGGAGCCGTTCCGGGCAAAAGCTCAATACCAAATTCCTTCACCGTTCTCACATCTTCCACTGATAACTCTTTGGCATCCAAAGTACTAATAAAAGCTAGGAATGCTCCATACCTTTTCCGCACCAACTTTTCTGCCTTTAACGCAGATACTACATTTGCCAAGTAATTCCTTTGTTCGCCTATCATTACTACTTCCTTATCATCCGAAGTCCTTATTGACATCTGCTTTCAGCACAATCCAAATGCGCCCGGTGCTTAACCAACCAATCCATGCCCAGAATGAGATCGAATTCACCGGAAGGCAATTCCATCAAATTCGCCAAAAATATTTCTCTTTGGATTTCTAAGGGTACGTCTCTAAACAGTTTATTTACAAATATCGACTGTCCTAAAGGACTAATTACCGTCATCTCACTATCAGTAATTTCAGATTCTAGATTTAAGTTTCCAGATATGGCACTAGCAACATACGAGTTGGTAGAACCAATATCTATCAAAGCAGTAACAAGTACATCAAAGATGAAGAACGTACCAGTTATCACATCAGGTGCATTGCCATCCTCGCGGCGTCTAACTGCATATACCAATCCTGGCTGTCTTGCATCCGCGTTACCTCTAGAACCATTGCCTCGACCCGGTGCACCTTGACCACGTCCAGCCCCATTACCACCACGACTTGGTCCACGGCCTCCCGGTGGCTGCTGAATTCCTCTGGCCGGCTGTGCATCTGGATTACGAGCTTTCTGAGTCGTATCCATCCGTCGAGGGCAATTCTTATATTGATGATCCATTGAACCACATTTATAACAAGCACCAGTTTTCCTCCAGCACTCTCCTAAATGTCGTTTCCCACATTCAGTATAGTCTCGACTCTGATTAATAGCTACAGGTGCTCTACCTTGAGCTGGCTCATCATTCCGAGGCCTCTTCTGAAACCTTTTTGAAGAATCCGAATACTTTATATCTCTCTTGCCTCTAACTCTTTCTCGATTCTGACGTTCTGAGCTCTTAGCCTCTTCGGCTATCTTGGCTTTCTCCACAAGCGTGGCAAAAGTTCTAACTTGTTGTGGGGCTATCAGAACCCGCAACTCATCATTCAACCCATCCTCAAAGCGTACACAATGCTCATGATCCGTTGGCACTATTGTCCGAGCATAGCGACTTAAGCGTAAAAACTCAGCCTCATACGCTGCCACCATCTTATTTCCTTGAACCAGATTCAGAAATCCCTTCCTTTAGGCATCCACATAACTTGTTCCTACTTATCTCCCCTGAAAGGAAGCTTTGAAGAATTCCCAAGTAACTAATGCAGCTTCAGTGCCTTCTCGGACAGTAAGCCACCATTGATATGCTTCGTCCCTTAACAAGGACACCGCTCCTCTTAGTTTCTGTTCTACAGTGCACTCTAGGTCGTCCATAATTCGCTCCACTGCCTCAAGCCAATATTCAGCAACATTTGGAGCTACACCTGAGACACCTCTGAAAACCTCAGCACCACTTGATTTCAATCGCTCCGATATCGACCCACGAGCTGCTGGCCCAGCTCTAGTTCCAGCGACCCTTTCAAGGACTCACAACATTGCTCGTGTCAAAGCATTATCTTCTCTCCTATTCTCTTGTGATTCATTTTCCGACGCTGGTGATGCCGGTGCATCCATTTTTCGGAATATGTCCCAATTCCATAGACACAACTCTAGCTCCTCGGCCTCTACCATGGCCACGTCTACCACGTCCGCATCCTCTGGCGCTCATACTGACTAACTCGTTTTAATCTGATTACGAATATTATGAATTAGAAAACTGTTTCAGTGTTTATTAACGATATTTTATGAGATTCAAGAGATAAAGTTTTTTTTCGCAAACACATCCTATAGTCTCAATCTTTACGATTTTCAACATCTAAAACTAGAAGTTCTAGAGTGTTCCTATGATCATATCATCATAATAATCATTCAGTAATGAATACTTACTTGACTTGGTGCCGGATGCTTGTGGTGCCATACTAACTTTAAAACATAATTAAAAATAATTTGATACGGAAGTTATTTGTTGAACCCAACCACAGCCGAGTTTTGAAACTGGCTCTGATACCATTAAATGTAACACCTCAAATCAGGTCTATGCGTTAAGACAAGATTTGGTTTGTCACACAGATCGAATATCCATTAAATTCTCTAATGATTTAGGTAAAACAGTTCTACAAAACCTTTTGAAAATGAAGTTTAGTAAAAATTAAGAAAAATGATTTAAAATTGATGAATTAAGAAATACTAGTTTGAAATTTTATCATTTAGTATTTAATTGTCAAAAACCTTAAAGTATTTTTTAAAGAGTCCAAAAGAATTTGAAATCAAGAATAGTTAAAGTATCTCAAATGTTTTAAAACAAAATTAAATCCATCCACATAAAAATCCATAAAAATATTAATAAAGGCCTTATTACATCATACCCAAAATAGTAATTAAAAGTAATCACTTAATAAAAGTTCATAGTTTATTAAACCCATATTCGTAGTATGGCCACCACGAAGTCGTCCTCGGCCCAAGCCTCCGTCAATTGCCATTACCTGAAATGGATAATTAAACAGAGTGAGTTACTCAAACTCAGTGTATAACTCACTTACCACATTCATTGGGCCAGATCATCAAGATATTTTTGGGCTTGAGCCCATTTACGGATTTAACAATATAATAAATGAAATGCATGTAAAATGAAATTTCCCAACCAAACCTAATTTCCATCCGCTACACACCACCCGTACCAACCAACACACCAGTGGGGATCAAGTCAACCCACCCCGCCAACACACCAATCGTAGGCATAAAGCCATTTTTAAATAATATTGTGGTCACCACCGAACTAGATTGTGACAAAGTCACCGAACTAGAGGCATTAAGCCATTAAAAATTTGTGGCCGAGCCACCGAACTAGATTTTGGCAACAGGCCTTTCTTCTCTTCATCAATTATCCCAACCCATGCAATCATGTATGCATAACAATCTATATCCATATGATAATTTAACAAGAAGCCCATAATACATATTTCAAATTTTCATTTTGGCCCATAAGACAAAATAGCATTTAGCCCATTCCATTTAACGATCTAGCAGTTTTTCGGCCCATTTTAACGATCTAGCAGTTTTTCATAAATTTCACGACTTTAACTGTTTTCATGCATTTACACAAAAGTGTTAATTACTACGTATTTTCCGATTTTGCCATCTTTACAATTTTATCGCAATACTTACGGTATAGTATCTGACCAGAGATAAGTGTGAAGTTACACACCTGGTTACTGTGAGAACTAGACTTTCCCGCTCGTCGATACCTAAACGCATTACGATAAATTAGAACACTATAATTTATTTACAAATTGAATCTTAGAAATAACGATCTAGACTTTTTACCTTTAGAATTTCGAACTACTTCTCTTTACGGTTTCTCCCCGATTGTTGGTTCGTTACCCGATGAAAATCCACGAACAAAAAAAGGTTCGGGAGTACGAACGACTTCAAACAACTGATTCTCCTCGGATGAGTGTCCACAACCCGGTGGAAAATCTCAGATTCCTGAAACAGCCATTCGCTTAAACTTAGGGGGAATAGTGGAACCACCCCTCTTCCGAACACTATTCACCGCCCTTTTCGTCCCTATCTTGATTGTCTCCATTGACAAAAGATCATCAGCCCGACTTAATAATATATCGAAATTATGACTAATGGTTTTAAGGGTGAGATTGGCTTACCACAAATATCCTTGTTCCACAATATGTAAATCGAGCGATAACGTCCCCTAAATCGAAATCGATTAATAATCCATCTATATCAATATGGCGAGTAATATGAGAATCCTTGAATAAACTCCTTACCTTAACTCTTTAGATCGATTCCAATGATTCACGATGCTCACGAACACTTGAGTTTCAGCCCTCCAAAATCACACTAAAATATAACGAAAGGAAACATTTAAGAGAATGAACGATGATTTCGATCAAAGAGATTCTCCCTATCATCATTAAGATTCGACCAAAGCAACTAATAACCAACATAAACTAAAAAGAAACTCTTACCTATTGTCCACAGTGGAAAAAAATGATTGAGAAGAATACTTATGTATAATGGGAGATTCGGCTATGAATAAACAAAGAAAAGGAAAAAAAGATTCGGCAATGGAGTAAACTAACATTCGGCCATAAGAGAAAAATAATGAAGAAAGTGTTTGAATGATAAAAATGAAGAAAAAGAGAGAATGGGAAGAAGGTGTTAAAATTCTATTTTCGAAGAGGAGAAAAGAGAATGAGTTTAGGAACAATGTGTATTCGGCAATGGGGGAGGAGAAGGAAAAGAAAATGATCTTGGCTTTGGTATTTCGGCAAAAAGAGAAAAGTGTCTTGAGACGCTAAACAAAAATGTGCCCAAATGGTAACATGAAAATGAAATGGTCAAAAGAACAAGGCTTACCAAAAGCTCAAATTCGTCTAAGAGAAAAGGTTGAGAAGAGAATTGCAAATTTTGCAGAAAAATGCTAGGAATGACCAAAAGCTAACTCCTAATCCTAGCCAAAATACTAACACATTCGGCCAACCCCCTTAGTCCACAATGCCGTCCATGTTCATGGTCAAAATGGCCATGAAAAAGTTACCAAAACATCAACCTTGATTCAAGCCTTGCAATCCTCCATTTTCCTAAAGTTTGAGAATCCTATCCCCAAAATCAAGCAATTCCATCCCTAAAATCATGCTTGCCATAAACTTTAGTCTTCTTACCATAAAAAAAAATTAGTCCATCTTATCCGTGAATGATGCTTGGCCGACACATGCTAGGAAAAAGTAAAAATAAAAGCTCCCAATTTGCATGTTAGGAGATTCGAACCTCTCCCCTCAAGTCCAACTTATGGCGCCATCACCACTTTGCCAATTGCTCATCTTATGCCATCTTTTATCACTTAATTAACTTAAACTTCAAGGTCACCTGATTCCTCTACAGTAAATTACTCTTTACTAAAATTTATTCTAACTCCAATTAAACCCGAGCCTTCTCAAGACTATATTAAGCACACAATAAAATCATACCCGAGCTAACACAAGCAACTCAAATTTTTAGGATGTTACATCAATGGCACAGAAAATAATATTAAAATATTTTACTGACTCGGATTTGTGGTCCCGAAACCGCTGTTCTGACTAAGGTGTAAACCGGACTGTTACATGTAACTCAATTCAGAACAATCATTTATCAAATATTGTCTCATTTAAGTAAATATCATTTATTCACATTCAATATATATACTCAAATCAAGCATACAAAGCTTAAATCATGCATTCGGGACTATCGGTAACATATTAAAATTTTTGGAAACTTAGAAAAATTTCAACATTTCAAGTGTCACACACCCGTGTGAACAGGCCGCGTACCTCACAGGACTAGTAGACACGCTCGTGTCTTAGACCGTGTGAAAACAGGGCATACATAATACTTGTATCACACAGCCAAGGACACGCCCGTGTGCCAAGCTGTGTGAAAACTGGAGAGGATACTGACTTGGGTCACACGGCCAACCACATGCCGGTGTGTCTAGCCCGTGTGTCCTTCGAAATGGCCACACATGTCCGTGTATCAAGCCGTGCCAAAATTGTAGGGTATACTAACTTATCAACACGGCCAAGTCACACGCCCATGTGCTAGGCCGTCTGCCATTTAGGGGGTATACTGGCTTGTACCACACGGCCCGTCACACGTCCGTGTGTGAGGCCGTGTGGAGCATACTGACTTCAATTCCATTTCAACACCAGGGGACACACGACAGTGCAACATGACCGTCACGGTTGAGACACACGCCCGTGTTCCTGCCCGTGTGGACAAAAATAGGTTATTTGCAAAGCCATTTTGCGACCCTATTTTCACAAGCACACATAAGCATAAATGGTAACATTTCATAACCCAATAAGTAACCATTCCATAACATTTCATACCTATATTATACCAATTCAACTTAGTACTCAAATACATAATAAATATCATGCATAATCCATTCATATATCAACTACATAATAAGACATCTTTTGCACATTTTCATTCCATCAATTCCTTGCCCAAAACATACCATAATTGCACACTTATACACAATCAAAACATAGTGCCAAAATATGCCATATTTATACATAACTAACATCTTTTAAATTAGCCTATACATGCCATATTTACATATATCCACAAGTTCAAAAGTACCAATCGAAAATTGGATAGTGTGATGTGCAATTCTGACTTGTCCGAAGCAAGCGAGCTAACAAACATCTATAAAACATAGAAAAAGAAACAGAGTAAGCTTTATAGCTTAGTAAGCCCGTATAATTTAGAATTAAACTTACGATTTATACATAATCAAGACAAATAACTAAAGTAAACTCCATACAATTTCCAAATGCCTATCACAAGCATTCATCCATAGGTTAGACATGTTAATACATGAAATCATCCATTATCACAATTCAATAATCATTAGAACTAGCATTCAACATTTCCGTCTCCATCATATAACCAATAATCTATTCAATAACAGTACTCATCCGTATAAACCGAAATTATGCCCGTTGAACAAAAGGATACTCGGGTGATAGACATCAGTAATCCGTCAATTCATTATCATTTATGCTCTTTAGAGCCATGATCGGTAAGCTCCTCTTGAGCTGATGAACAGTAAGCTCAATTGAGCTCAAATGGTAAGCTCTATCGAGTTGAAGAGTAAGCTCTGACGAGCTGAAAAGTAAGCTCATACGAGCTGTGGTGAGTCCGCAACAAATGCAGGAGCTCAACCAAAACAGTAACCCTAGTGACATATCACTCGTATCCTATGAATTCATACAGTTAAAACGGGGCTCGGTAACCAATAGATTATATCAATAAAGCATTCAAATTTCAAGTATATCAATTATTCAAACACATACATTCATTTCAATAATTACAAGTATTTAAAAGTTCGATTCTAATTATACGAACTTACCTCATATTGCTCGGATAAAAGCTATCGGCTATTCGTCAATCTTTCCTTTTCCCCGATCTAAACTCGATCTCGGCTTATCATGATCTAAATATTATCAAATTCAATAAATTCAGCATTCAATCTATTCAATTTAGTCCATAATTCATATTTTGGCAAATTTACACATTTTGCCCTATACTTTCATATTATTACAATTTAGTCCTTATCACATAAAATTGCAAATTTATGCAATTTAGTACCTACCCATGTCTAGTCGAATTCATTATATACTACTAGCAGCCCATATTTTCATTATTTCACACTTTTAACCACCACATTTTACAATTTCACAATTTAATCCCTATTTTGCATTTTTGTAAAAAATCACTTTACAAAACTAGTTTAACTATCATCAAGCTTCCATAATCTATTGTTAAACATCAAAGAACTCAAGTATTCAACAATGGCAACATGTTAAATCTTCAAATTTTACAAAATCTAGGGTACGAGCTAGTTAGAATACAAAGCAACAATCTCAAAAACGTAGAAATCATTAAAAACTGAGTAAAAACTGTACCTTAATTGAAGAATTTATCAATGTCGAACGAGGAACCTTATTTTGGCTTCTTCTACTTCTAATTTTTGGCTAGAGATGAATGAAAATAACAAAATTTTGGTTTTGTTTTATTAAATTAAACTTTATTATCTAAATTACCAATATAACCTTATTATAAAACATTAATATATCATATAATTCATGGACATAAATGTCCACTAACCTTAATCATGGTCAAATTACAACATAAGGACCTCTAATTTAATAAACCATAGCTATTAGGCATATTAAACTAATGGCACACAAGTTTTACGCTTTACACGATTTAGTTCTTTTTACCGAATTAAGCATTTAAACGGTAAAATTTCTTTATGAAACTTTCACATAATAATTTTATTGTGCTGTAAAAAATAATAAAATAATAAAAATAATATTTTAACCTCAGATCTGTGGTCCTGAGACCACTGTTCTGATTTGACTCAAAAATGAGTTGTTACATAACCTTGAGAATATAACATTAAAATTCATTTATACATGTCCATTAATGTCCACTTACCTTTTAAATGGTTTAATTACCATTTAAGGCCACCATATTTAAAAGCCAAATCTATTTGACACCTTTAACAAGAAGGATGCAACTTTTGCATTTTACACGATTTAGTTTGTGTTCTCAAATTGAGTAATTAAACGATAAAATTAGCTCATGAAATTTTCAAACATACATGATGTCATGCTGTAATCACATAAAATAATATTAAAATAATTTTTCGGCATCGAATTTTTGGTTCTGAAACCACTGTTTTGATTGTCAGGCTGTTACAACTCTCCCCTTTAGGGATTTTCGTCCCCGAAAATCTTACTAGTGAATAGGTTTGGATATTGCTTTCTCATAGCATCCTCGGGTTCCCATGTAACTTCTTCAACCCCATGTCAAAGCCATAATACTTTCACCAATGCGATTCTCTTATTTCTCAGCTCTTTGATCTCACGAGCTAAAATTCTAATTGGTTCTTCAGCATATGACATATCAGACTGAATTTCAACTTCGGTCTGGGAAATGACATGTGAAGGGTCAGATCGCTATTGTCGAAGCATCGACACATGAACACATTATGTATTTTCTCTAACTCGGACGGTAAAGATAATCGACAAGCAACTTGCTCAATTCGCTCAATAATCTCGTACGGTCCAATGAATCTCTGACTCAATTTCCCTCTTCGACCAAACCACAATATTTGTTTTCCACGGCGACACTTTCAAAAACACTTTATCCCCGATCTGAAACTCAATATCTTTTTGTTTCAAGTTTGCGTACGATTTCTATCGATTTGAAGCTACTTTCAAACTATCACGAATCACTTTCACTTTTTCTTCTATTTCTCTGATCAGATCAACCCCGTGAATCTTATTCTCACTAAGCTCAATCTAGTACAACGGTGTTCGACATTTGCGACCGTATAGAGCTTCATACGGTGCCATCTTTATACTCGATTGAAAGCTATTACTGTAAGAAAATTCAATCAGCGGTAGATATTTCTCCCAACTACCTTCTAACTCAAGAATGCAAAATCGCAACATATCCTCAAGTATTTGAATAATTCATTTAGATTGTCCATCTGTTTGCGGGTGAAATGTAGTGCTAAAATATAGCTTGGTACCTAAAGCTTCTTGCAATTTCTTCCAAAATCGCGAAGTGAATCTCGAATATCTATCTAAAACAAAAGATAGTGGCACTCCGTGCAATCGAACAATCTCTGAGATATACAACTCAGATAATTTATCAAGCGAGAAATATGTACGTACCGGAATGAAATGAGCTGATTTCGTCAATCTGTCAACAACAACCCAGATCGTATATTTTTTTTTTCTCGGAGAGAAAGGCAAACATGATGCAAAGTCCATTATTACTCTATCCCACTTCGACCCGGGAATCAAAATAGGCTGTAATAAACCTGACGGCACTTGATGCTCAGCTTTGACTTGCTTATAAATCAAACATTTTGAAACAAATTCTAAGATATCTCGTCTCATGCCATGCCACCAATAAAGCTGTTTCAAATCGTTATACATTTTTTTGCTTCCCGGATGTACTGATAAACAACTAACGTGTGCTTCGTTTAGAATTTTTTGAATAAGCTCGGGATTTATCAGTACGGAAATTCTACCTCGGAACGTCAAACATTTAACAGACCCTATTCGAAACTCTGAATCAGAAGTCGACTCACACTGAGTTTGTTTTTCTTACAATTCCTTATCAAATTTTTGAGCCTCACAAATCTGTTGTAGAAACAACGGTTTCGCTTTCAACTCAGCTACTATCGCGCCGTCATCAGACAAAGCTAATTGTGTGTTCAAAGCACGTAAAGTAAATAAGGATTTTCTGCTCAAAGCATCAGCAACTACGTTCGCTTTCATCGGATGATAATTAATCACTTTTTCATAGTCTTTTAGCAATTCTAACCATCTCCGCTGTCGCAAATTCAAATCCTTCTGAATCATTAGATATTTCAAGCTTTTGTGGTTGGTATAAACATGGCATTTCTCACCAAACAAGTAATGGCGCCAAATTTTCAATGCAAACAGTATCGCGACTAACTCTAGATCGTGTGTCGGATAATTCTTTTCATGTGGCTTCAACTGTCTCGAGGCATAAGCTACAACTTTGGCTTCCTACATCAAAACACAACCCAGGCCATTTAACGATGCATCATTGAAAACTACAAATTCTTTACCCAACTCAAGCTAAACTAATACTTGTGCTTCTGTTAATAATGCTTTCAACTATTTGAAGCTCTGCTAACACTTTTCTGACAATTCAAATTTAACATCTTTTTTAAGCAATCTTATCATCGGAGTTACAATCATCTAGAAACCTTTCACAAATCATCTATAATAGCCAGCTAGTCCCAGAAAACTACAGAATTAGGATACATTTCTCAGAGGTTTCCAATCTATAATTACAAAAATTTTGCTCAGGTCAACTCGGATAGCCTCGGCTGAAACTATATGTCCTAGAAAACCAACCTCTCGTAGCCAAAACTCACATTTGCTAAACTTTGCAAACAACTGTTTATCTCTCAAAGTTTGTAATACGATTCTCAAATGTTCGACATGCTCAGATTCATCACGAGAGTAAATCAAAATATCATCAATAAACACGGCTACGAATTGGTTTAAATACGGCCTGAAAATCTGGTTCATCAAGTCCATAAAAATAGCAAGTGCATTTGTTAGTCCGAAAGGCATAACAAGAAATTTGTAGTGTCCGTACCTTGTTCTAAATGCGGTCTTTGGCACACTGGAGCCTTTAACTCGCAACTGATAATAACTTGATCTCAAATCAATTTTTGAAAACACCATTGTCCCTTTCAATTGATCAAACAAATCATCTATTTGTGGCAAAGTGTATTTATTCTTGATCGTCACTTTGTTGAGCTGTCGGTAGTCTATACACATTCTCATCGTGCCATCTTTCTTTTTCACAAATAACACCGGTGCACCCCAGGGAGAGAAACTCGATCTAGCAAAACCTCTATCCGTCAATTCTTGCAACTGAGCTTTCAATTCTTTTAACTCTGTCGGAGCCATTCTGTACGAAGCTATCGATGTCGGCATTGTTCCCGGTACTAATTCAATAACAAACTCAACTTCTCTAATAGGTGGTAAACCTGATAACTCTTTAGGAAATACATCTGGATATTAGCACACAACTGGTACTGATTCAATCTTTGTTTCTGTCACTTTCGTATCAAGTACATACGCAAGATAAGCTTCACACCCCTTTCTCACAAATCTCTGAGCTCACATAGACAAGATCACAACTGGCAAACTATTCAGATCATTAGATTCAATTTTAGTAGTGTCATTATTCTGACATTTCAGTTCAATTGTCTTTCATCTACAATTCACTATAGCCTCATGTATCGTTAGCCAATCCATACCCATAATCATATCAAATTTATCAAATGGCAACAACATCAGAGTAGCTGGAAAATAGAAATCCTGATACATTAACGGACAATTCTTGCAGACTTTGTCAACCAAAACACATATGCCTAAGGGTTTCGATACTCTAATCACAAATTCAATAGACTTTACAAGAAAAGTCTTACTAGACACTAAATTCATGCATATATAAGAATGAGTTGATCCTGGATCTATCAATGCAATCACATTAGTATCATAAAGAGTGAAAGTACCGATGATAACATCTGGAGAAGATGCTTCTTCGCGAGCGCGAATAGCGTAGGCTCTAGCAGGTGCTCTGGCCTCAGATCTCATGGTAGAGTCTCTCATCGCCCCACGACTACCACTCACATTTCCAGTATTTCTTGGTGGTCTTCCTCTAGTCAACGTATTACCCTATCTCACATTCTGAGGTCTATCTTTCTCACCCATATCAGGACAGTCTTAAATAAAGTAATCCGACGAGTCACATTTAAAGCAAGCTTTAGTACTTTTATTCTAGCATTCTCCGAATTGTCGTCTCCCACAATGCTGACACTCGGGTTTGTTGTCTCTCATACTGCCAACACTTGATACTGAAGTAGCCTGAGCTTTAGGACCAGAGTATTGTTTTCTACGATTCCTATTTGAATATTCCTTTGAAGCATTTGGAAGAGCGTACAAATCTCTGGATTTCTTTGACGAAGATTGATACGACTTACTCATTGAGCTTTTTCTTGAGTCTCTAGCTTCTGGATCTACTTTTCTCTTTTCTTTGTTAAGATCCTCGACTTTACAAGCCCTTTCAACCAAAACAACAAATTCCTTCAACTGTATAATTTCGACTAGTAGTTTTATATCTTCGTTCAACCCGTCAATGAACCATTTATACATAATCTCCTCAGTAGACACATACTCTCGAGCATACTTGCTTAACCATATGAATTCTCTTTCATACTCAATTACAGTCATGCGGCCTTGTTTTAATTCTAGAAACTCTTTATGGTTTTGGTCAAGGAATCGTTGACTTATATATTTCTTTCGAAACTTCGTCTGAAAGAATTCCCAGGTAACCCGTTCTTTTGGAACCATAGATATCAACGTGCTTCACCATTGATAAGCGGTGTCTCTTAGCAAAGATACAACACATTTAATACATTCATCAGGAGTACAAGACAATTCATCGAATATTCGAATCATATTTTCAAGCCAAAACTCAGCTCTCTCAGCAACATCGTCAACGGGCTCAGAACTCTTCAGCCCCATGTTTACGTATCTTATCTACTGGTGGCTTATTCAACCGTATCGGATCTACAACTTGAGGAACAACAGAGATTTATTGAAGAATAGGTGGGGGTAGAGGCTATTGAGCAGCAAGATTCATTCGAACGAACTCCGTGAACCACTTGTTCATCATTTGTAAAAAGCCTTGTTTAGCCTCTCCCTCGTGGCTACTCGTAACAGGCCTAGAGTCTAATGGCACTGCCCATTGAACGAGAGCGGGCGCATTACTTTCTACATCATCGGCTATAGCTCGTTTGGGATCCATTGCTATACGAAAACACAATTTAAGTTGTCAGGAATCATCACACTATCGCAGAGTATATATGGCATGTATAGCTAGACTCTCACACACGTTATGTTAGTCCTAGAATCGACTAAATCGTAGCTCTGATACTAATAAATGTAACACCCCTCACCCGTATTCACCATCAAAATAGGGTTACGAGGTATTACCGATCAATTCATAACATGTAGCATACATTTATCAAACATAAAGCATTCATTCTCATAAATCATTTAATATAATCACATTGTCCCTTATAAAGGCGTACGGGGCCTTAAATATGCTTTAGAAGTGGTTCGGGACTAAACCCATAACATATAAAATTCAAGGAAAACTTAGGAATTTTTCAATCACTCAAGGGTCACACGCCTGTGTCACAGGTCGTGTGGAAATAGGGTATACATACAGACTTGGGTCACACGGCCGACCATACGACCGTGTGTCTAACCCGTGTGCCCTTCGATTTGGCCTCACACGCCCGTGTGCCAGTCTGTGTACTAGGCCATGCCAAACCTGTAGGGTATACTGAATTATGTAACACGGCCAAGTCACACGCCCGTGTGCTAGGCCGTGTTCCATTTAGGGGGTATACTGACTTGTACCACACGGCCGGTCGCACGCCTATGTGTGAGACCGTGCCGTGTGAAGCATACTGACTTCATTTAATATCAACACCAGGGGACACATAGTCGTGTAGCATGACCATGTGTCGTACACGGCTGAGTCACACGCCCGCGTGGACAAAAATAGGTAATTTGCAAGGCCAATTTTCCACCCTTACTCATGCTCACCTAAACAACCAAAATGGTACCATTTCATCAATCAATAGGCAGCCAAAATCATCAACCAAAAGCACAATTCATACCATATCCATTTCAACCAAATTCAATACTCAATTCAATGCCAATTACCTATTCAAATACTTATCAACTCAACTTCTAAAATCATACTTCACCAAAGCATTTCTCAAGCATTAAACTCCATAAATCAATTCAACCATTTGCAACTATATAACCATCACAATTTTTAGTCTAAACATGCCAAAATAAGCCATTACTCATGGCTATATATACAACCAAAATTCCACAAACATGCCATATACCATATATACACAACTCAAAAGTACTGAATAGATGCCCGATAGTGCAATGATGTTCTCGACGACTCCCAAATCCGAGCTAGCCTTGATTCACTATAAAACATAGAAAAATAACACAAAGTAAGCTTCATAGCTTAGTAAGCTCGTATGTGAATAACTTAATTCATCATATAAATACAAATCAACCAATTATATATAACATCACCATATACACATTCACTATAAAACTTTTTCATGTCTCAAAACATGACCAAATACCATCTCATCGAACTTTCTCTATTTAATACTCGAATAGGTTCTGTACGTACCTGTATCGCCTCGTACTAACCTCTTTCCCAACCACATCATTCATTTACCTGTTGAACCATTCGAAATAGAAGTCAGATACTCAAGGTTCTCAATCGATAAGTACTTATACCATGGCCCGTAGCCAAATCAAGGTAACTTATCTCGAAGTACCTATACCATGTCCAGTAGCCAAATCAAGGTATCACTCGCACCAGTAGTGCCGATATCGTGGCCCGAATCTAACACATCCCACATGCATGGCCCAAAGCCAAATCGGTATATCATCTTATAACATATCATCAGTATCCAAAGTCTATTCCTAAGGTTCAACCGGGACTTTAGCATATCGATTCCATCTTCGAATATTTTCGTAAAATCGTATTTACAATTCATACATTAATAAAAATCTCATACTCACAGTTTAGGCAATATCAAAGCATTTAACATACATTTATAAAGAAATCGTCACATACAAACTTACCTCGAGTATGAAAACGATGAAATGAGTTAATTACTCGATAATCTTGCCTTTCCCTTAATCTAATTCTGGATTCCTCTTTTCTTAATCTAATTATATTCAAAATTAACACATTTAATCAACTACTCATTCAAATTAGTCCAAAACATACATTTAGTCCTATTTGCACTTTAGCTCCTAACCTTTCACATTTAATCAATTTAGTCCCTCTTTCACAAATACACAAAATTCACATTATTTCTTTAAACCCAAGCTTGGCTGAATTTCATATAAGTCCCTAGCAGCCCAAAACTTTCATTTATTACACATTTCAACCACTCAATTTGTATATTTAACAATTTAATCCTTATTATGCAATTTCATCAAAAAAATCACATTACAAAACATGAAAATCTATCATTATAAATTCATATTTCATCTTTAAACACCAAAGAAAACATAAGCTCATTAATGGAAACTCTTAAAATTTTTAACAGTTTCAAAATTAAACGTATGGGCTAGCTAGAACACGAAGCAACGATCTCAAAAACATAGAAATCATCAAAAACGGGAAAAAACACATACCTATTTGCTTGAATCTTACCTAGCCGAATGAAGAACCCTAGTTCTTCTTGTTCTTCTTTTAATTTCGGCTCAAAAGATGATAATGAAACAAAATTTTGATTTTGTTTTATTTAATAAATCATTTATTATCTATTTTACTATTTTAACCTTAAAAATATAACATTAAATTTAATTTATACATGTCTATTAATGTCCACTTACCTTCCAAATGGTTTAATTACCATTTAAGGCCACCATATTTAAAAGCCAAAGCTGTTTGACACTTTTAACATGAAGAATGCAACTTTTGCATTTTACGTGATTTAGTCCTTTTTCTCAAATTGAGCAATTAAACAATAAAATTAGCTCACAAAATTTTCACACATACATGCTGTCATGCTGTAATCAAATAAAAAAAAATAAAATAATTTTTTGACATCAGATTTGTGGTTCTGAATCCACAGTTTTGATTTAGCTTAAATTGGGTTGTTATAGATATTGTTTTGTTGTGGCATTTTTTGTTGGCAACATGATCTGATTTTGTCACAACATTTCTCTATGTACCATTTTCAAGTGTTGGTTGTCGTTCAGTAGGTTTTGAGATTTTTTCCTGATTGCGGTTGCATTTGTCTTCCTCTTCCGTGGCATCTTGAACAACTTCATCCAACTGAGTCCCACTTCTAAGAGTGATAGCCTTGCCTTTCTCCTTCCCTTAGGTTCTAAAATTTTCAATATCACTTGGCAATGCTCCTTGTGGCCTTGAATTTATAGCATTCGCTATTTGTCCTACTTGATTTTCAATAGCTCAGAGAGATGCAGCTTGACTCTGAATCACAACATCATTTTTTGCCATATACTCCTTTAACATAGATTCAATACAACTAGAAGATGAGACCTGATCTTGTTGAGCATTTTGCCTTGGCATAGGCTGATTATAACCTGGCGATGTATTGTGGATATATTTGCTTACAACATTGTGTGAACTCCCTACACCTTGATTATATCAACTAAAATTCGGATGCTACTTCCACCCCAGATTGTAAGTGTTGGAATAGGGGGTTACTATTCTGGTTAAAATTACCCATGTAGTATATTGATGCTGAGTTTGATGGGCATTCATCAAACACATGATCTTCACCACAATAAACACATGACAGCTCGGTTGATTTCATCTCATGGACAGTAGTTGGATTTTTCATTATTTTAATCGAAATAGCTAAAAAAGATACATGGGCTGTCAACGAAGCAATTGCGTCAAGCTCCATGGTTTCGGCAGTTCTTTGTACGTCCCAGCTCTTGTGGTAGGGTATTGATAGTCATTGTTGGCAATCTTTTCCAAAATCTCATATGCTTCATTGTAATATTTATCTAACAATGTACCATTAGCAAATGCATTCACTACCATTCTCGTATATGCATTCAACCCATTATAGAATATTTCCATTTGAGTTCCGTGCTGAAATCCTTCCAGTAGACATTTTTTAATTAAATATTTAAATCGTTCCCAAGCTTCATATAGAATTTTATCCTCCAATTTTTGAAAAGATGTGATGTCATTTCTAAGCTTGCCATTCATGTTTGGTAGATCATACCGTAGCAAAAACCTTTGCCAAAGGTCATTCCATGATGTCACTGTTCCTAACGGCAAAGTGTTCAACCATGCTCTTGTTCAGTCTCTTAAGGAATATGGAAAAAAATAAGTCTTAGGTCATATTCAGGAACACCCTATTACCTAAACAAGTCGCAAACTTCTATGAAAAGTTGCAAATGCAATCTTCGATCTTCAGTTGGCAGTCCTCCAAACTTACCTACTGTTTGTAACATCTGAAACATTATTGGTTTCAGTTCAAACTGTTGTGTTTTTATTTGCAGCCTAACTATCCCTGGATTCAAATCATCCAAAATTGGGACAACATGTTCTCGGATTGGTCTATCTCAGCCATCTATCACCCCAAGGACATCCGAATCAGTACCCTAGACATTCAAATTATCATTCATACATGGCATCGCCCTTTGAACAAGATAATTAGCATCTTGACCATTCGGATTATCATTGAGACCAGGATCATTCCCGTTCCTAGCCATTTTTCGTAATTCTTTCCACCTTCTTCACAAAGTTCTATCAATCTCTAGGTCAAAAGGATACTCTTTATTATCAGGAATGCCTCTTCTCATACACTGATGGCACCATGTAGAAATTAAATATAACTAAGTTAAATAAAATTAATGGAATTAAGTACAATAACCAAACAAAATTGCACCAAATTGCTAATCCCTGGCAACGACGCCAAAAACTTGTCTCGTATGAATATGATATGTGAATTGTGCAAGTATACACATTGGATCAAGTAATAAAGTGATGAGTGAGTATCATTCCAACAAGGATCGGACTAAGGCACTAAAGTGGTCAAGTTATTATAATAAAATGCAATTAATGCTATGGTAACGGTATGGTAAGTATGCGATGGAAATTAAAAGAAATAATAATATATACATTATGTGGAATTAATAAATATTTAGAAATGCTATGGCAAAACGAGAGTAGAAATGTAATGAAAATTATGAAAATGATTATATGAATAATATGTAACTGACAAATAAATAACTAAGGATGCGAAGGCAAAGATACTACGAAAAAAGATAAGGGTTATGCGATGTTGAGTGGGAAGGTCGGGATTACTAAGAATCTACTTTTCTTGTCAACAATTCCTCAGCAAAATCATACTTAACCTACTGCTCAAAAGAGTTCTCAAGTGGCCTGCATCTTTTGAAGGTAGAAACCTCAAGTTACCTTGCCTGTGTCTATAGGCCTTTAGTATGTACCCTCCACTACTTCCTTCTGTAGGAACGTTGCTCTACATCTAGAGTCTACTACAAGTATCTATCAAGTACTTCCTCATATCATTCAACCACAGTGTAACTAGCATAACCTTTTCAGACTTTAGATTAATTTAATGGTACTGCACGGTTGATTGTGTCTAGGGATTGCTCACATACATTTTAAAGAATAAAAAAATTGAATGAAACAGTAAAAATACTTCAAATTTATACTGTAACCATTAAGGACAGTTAAAGTTTCATCAAAGTAATCCCAACCTATGAGATTTTTCTCATAGGTTGGCAAATAACATTCAACTCAAACATTATTCATCACTATAATTCACAAAGAAAGAAATTAGGAATAATGGAAGAACATCGGGGAAGATAACGTTCACTTCTCCAATCCACACTCCAGTTGCACAGTGTCTTGAGGTGGCTGAGAGGAGTGACCTGCCTCTTTCCTCTTCCTGTCTCTATTCAACCTCTACCTTCTAATTTATCTAAGGATCTCTACCTGCAGTTCCGGGCCCTTGGGTTTCCTCATTTGCTTCTTTTTAAACTGTTTTTCTTTTTCTTTTTCAGGATAATTCCAACAGCCCCGAGGTATATCTTCTCCTCTTATCAGCAGATTTATCTGGTACAAGTAGAGTTTGCTTAAAAGTGATATGCGCTAAATGCTGACTAGACACCTTCCCAGCATTGCCAAGGCCTACAAGCTAGCAATTTGACCACCCTTTTGCTCCGGCAAAATGTTACACTTTTATGTATTGTTCTTCATCCTGCAGCTGCCAATACCATAAAACATAGCCCTTCCATGAGCAATTAAAAGCACCTAATATTTAAATGCAGCCCAAGCTACTAATGAAATGATGGAAATATTAATGAAATGTCCTAAAATGCAACTAAATGTACCTAAGTACAAGCAATTAGCTAAGTCTAAAGGCATGAAATATAACTCTTTTCAAGAGTTATCACTAATCTGACAAGACACTATTTTGTGAGAGTTTTATTAAAACTCAAATGTTTGAATTTGAACTATTATATTTTTTATTTAATGAAGTTTACTTATTTGAATTTATACACTGATGGTTTGAACATTATTTTAAACCGCCAATGATGTACATTTAAACCTTCGTAAAATAATATTCATTATACGCTTCATCTTTATAATCTTGAAAAATTTTATAAAGTTTTCACTGAATATTTTGCTTAAAGTTAGTCTAATTTTAAGCTGTGACACATTATACTAGAATCCAAGTGTTGGGTTTGGTTGGGTTTGGAGTGTTACAAAAACCCAGTCTCTTTCATTTATGCATGAACACTTTTTAATTCTTTCTTACATGGCAAACCAATTAAAAGAAGAAGAACAAAAAATAAAAGAATCCTCCCAAAGGGAAATGCCTCTTCAATATATATTCCTCCTGATCTACTTTCACCATAACCAATTCACAGCCACCTAAAAATACCTTAAATATCATGTCTCCCACTAAGAAACTACCTAGTTCAAAACATTCAGACTATGGTTAGAATCCAACTTTTCCTCAACCAGCCCGTCACTTGTTCATAATTACAAAATGAACCCTTCAAAATAAAAAGCTTTTCAATTTAATCTGCAAATCCCCCTTGCAATCTAAGAATTAACAAATCTAGGTATGACAGTCAATGAATGAGTGCGAAGTAAACTTGAAGAAATAGTTAGATGCTATTTCTTATTTTAGTAGTAGTAGCTTGTCTCCATTAATCTTTATAGTTGATTAGAAGTGCTTTATTTGTTTGTTACACATTTCTAATGAGTTTTCATTGTATTGAACTTTCAATGTTTCTCTAATAATATGAATGTATTTATTTATTCCTACAAGAAGTATTCACTCCTTTCATCAGTACAATAAATAAATCTTTTAAGAATATTCGTCACCAAAGAGAATTATTCTTAACTTCACATTGAGATGATATTTCTCGACCCAATGTTCAAGAGATCTATTCAATCCTTTTATAAAGCATTAAAGTTACAGTAAATGTATAAATCCCAACTATAATAAGTGATAAAGTTGAGGCTATAAGTTATAAATTGTAGCCAAAATGAGTGATAAAGTTGCAACAGGTAGTGGTTGGTAAGGTGGAGAAAAGGAAATGTGGCTGACAATAAGGCTAAGAACAGAAAATACGTTGAGAGAACTTTAGAGAGAACTTTGAGATTCAAAACTAATGTGCCAAAAGTCTTTTCATTAGTTGTGAAAGGCTCCTATTTATAGTGTTTCAAGAATAGGAGTTACAAAGTTGGTAATTAATGACAGTAATGATAGATATTTTTCAGTTACCATTGCATTAATGATTAAAAAGGGATAGTGAAAGGTTTTATTGGTGATCGTGAATAATGAAGAAGAATTCAGATTGTGAGTAGTGAAGAAGAATTCATTATGTTTTTGGAAGGAGGGAAAAACACTCAGTATTACAGGAAAAGGTTAAGTGGAAAACCTCTTAACTATCTCCAAATTTGATCGACTAAGCCAAGGTTTCCGAAACATCCCAAAATTGAAGATAACCAAAGAACCTTGTCATATTCCAGGGTTGCTTCCACTTCTTCTACTTTGTTGAAGTGATACCTTTCGCAAAACATCTCTTGAAGCACAAGATAAGGGTTGTTCTTGGATGAAAATTGTTCTTGAATAATAGTTATTCTCAATGTAGAGATTGTTCTGAATAAGAGTTGTTCTGTGTTGATGTTTTTCTTGGTAAAGCTTGTTCTAAATAATGACTCTTCTGAGAAAACATAATTGCTATAATACAAGTTGTTCCAAACAATAATTGTTTGAAACATAGTTATTCTTGAAACGTCATTTATAGCACTAGAAAGAACATAGGTTTTCCCCCTTACTTATTGGTTAAATTGTTCCCATTTAGTTATCCTTGGAATACATTTTAGCATTTTCAATTTAGTAAATTGCATTTTATAACTCAGTGAATCCTAGCCTATTTTATCCTTAATTTTGCTATCTTATTGCAATAATGTCGCTGCATGAGTTAATCCCAGATTGCGTCCAGAATTGCCGCCACACCTGACAATTGTTCGCAATGTCACTGCATGAATTAATTCCAGACTGCGTCCAAAATTGTTGTAACACCCCAAACCCGGTCAATACCCCACGACCGAATCTGGTATGTCACAGGAGAAAACGATTTCTAAGAAAAACAGTTTGCAGGTTTAATCTTGAAAGAAGGGGTTACTATTTTAAACGAGTTGGTTGATTTAGTAAAAACATGGATTTTGCGTAGTTTCTCATTTTAAGAAAGCTGTTGGTTTTTATTGAAAATCTGGAATAGTTTAGCCCCGTTGTCAAAACTGTTTGCAGTTTTTAAGAAAAAACAAGTTATCCTATTGATGCTACTTGTTTGTCGTTACCCGATGGTAAAGTTTCAGAAAACCCAATAAGTTCTGAATTTTAGAATACATTCATTTTAAAAGATCGTTCAAGCATGCCATCTTGTTTAACTTAAGCAAAATATGATAAAACGTAAAAGCAGATAAAACCCAAAATAATAAATTTAAGCGGCTTTATTACAAATCCAAAACAAAATTTAAAGAAAATTTAAACCGAAATAGAAGTTTAAAACAAAACCCGAAAGCAAAGTGCATGGCCACCTCGAGTCCATCCCGGCTCCATATCCGCGATCTACGAATCATCTGGAAAAAATGTAAAGGAAGGGGTGAGTCACCGAGACTCAGTGTATAAATCCCCATCCCGATAGTAACAAAGCACTTACACAATTCATAAGTCAATATTCAATTCATGCAACCCAACCTAACCATCCGAACTCCATTATCTACCCCGTGTGGTCAAAACCACTGGTGGTCAAAACCACTGATGACCGTAGTCACAAAATAATATGGTGGGGCCAACCCACCTTGTGGTCAAAACCACTGATGACAATCCCGTATATCAATATGTAGGGCCAACCCACTGTGGTCAAAACCACTGGGACGAGTCACAAAATAGCAATATGTGGTCAAAACCACTGATGACCGTAGTCACAAAGTAATATGGTGGGGCCAACCCACCTTGTGGTCAAAACCACTAATGACAATCCCGTATATCAATATGTGGGGCCAACCCACTATGCTCAAAACCACTGGAACGAGTCACAAAATAGTAATATGTGGTACCAAACCACTGGTGGTCAAAACCACTGAGACTAGTCACAAATATATAGAAAGCGGGGCCAACCCACTGTGTGGTCAAAACCACTGATGACAGTCTGAAATGCCTTCCCCCTCCTCTCATCATACCCACATTAATGAACATACTTTACATGGCATATTATCATGTTTAACATACAAACACCATATGGCATGACATAATCAAATGATATAGCAGCATCCATCGATAACCCATCGATTAGGTGACTTACCCGGAGTCCTCGCTCTTACCCACAAGGGTAACATACCGATTCCAACAGTTATACCGGCTTTTAACAACATACATGACAAGCATATTAATTAATGGAGTGCGTAAGAGTTACACACTTGATTACTCGTAATACGACGCTCTCTACGTTGGTACTGTCGTTAATCGACACTACCACTATCTGTCTACTGTTTTGCTCAGATACTGGCCCACACCCAGGTGGCCAATTGCGAACAGCTGACATTGCCCTCTTCTTGAATTTAGGGGTAGGGACTACATGTCCAACCCCTTTCCATCCTTGGCTGATGTTCGTATCCATCAATAGTATCTTAGTCAGAAAACCCCGTTAAGTAATCGAACCAGATCCATACGAAAACTAAATAACATCTAAATCGAATAATCTTACCAAAGTCGACCAAAACCCGAAGGCTCTCACTTGATCTTGAAAGTTGTCGAGATCCCTAAATGATTCATGTTAGATTTGACTCTAACACTAATGGATGAAAAGAAGTGGCCTTCGGCCTAATGTTACAATCATCTTACCTCGATTGTTCAAATCCCGAAAGACTACCAACACCCTTAACGTTAACTTCAGGCAGAAAACCCGAAATCACCCTTCAAAGATTCGGTCACACATAAGAGTTAAGACTAAGCTTTTGGTTTCAGCAACCAAAGAGAAAAAGTAAAAGATCTAAAAGACTAAGAACCCTTACCACCACACTAGAAATCGATTGGAAGAGTTGAGACTAAACGAACAATAGTGCTTCCTCTGACAGTAGACAAACAAAAAGTGTTACCACAGATAGGTGGATTACTCGGTTTTGATAAACCAAAGATCAACCAGCCTCCAAAAGATGAAATGGAAATAGATTATAGAAGAAAGAGTAGAAAGAGTCCAGTCAAGAAATGGCTTACAATCAATGAACAGAAGAAGGGTCAGCAATGATCAAAGGTTCGGCTATGGTAGGAAATGAGGGGTGTAATATTCGGCTTGTATGGCAAACAAGTAAAGAATCGAAAAGAAGATGAAAGCAAAGATGATGCAAATGGAGTAAAGAGGATTCGGCTAGAGAGATTTCAAGAGAGAAGACGAAAACTTGAAATGAAAAGGGGAGGAAAAAGTGGTACTTTCGGCTAATGATCAAGAAGAGAAAAGAATTGAATTTGGCAAATGATTTTCGGCACAAAAAGGAAAATAAAAGAAAAAACAAAAGCAACAGGTGAGGCACACCCCAAATGCCGAAAATGCTATCTAAGGCCAACCTAATTTCGGCACACTCTCATAGGCACAACACCGAACACTCCCTCACCCCCTTTGCCACTACAAAATTCGACTATTCCCTCCTTAGCCAACACTCCCCACGAATCTCTCCTCAATTCCCTCTACATCATCCATTTGAAAGTGTTTGAAAGATTCAAACTTCATGCTTAGCTCTCCACCACACATTTGAAATGTTTGACCATTTCAAACCTCCTATCTTCAAGTTCCCACGCCAACTCCAACTCCTCCCCCTCCTGACGCAAAATGAACCTCCCCAAAAAGCTATCTCCACAACTCGAACCTTGTCCCTTGTAGCTCCCTAAGGCGTCACTCCCTTATGCTCTAAGTGGCGCCTCCCTTGCCACTTTACCACTTGATCTCTTGTGTCAAAACACACCAATAATTTCCTTTAACGCCTACCTCACTAAGCTCCCCTTCTTAGAAGCTCAAACGAAAAATTTTTGCTATGGCTCAGGCCTACCCCAAGCCCATACCAGGACCCCAAAACACCCTAAACTACACAACCAACATACTAACACATGCAAACATACCAAAAATGCAGAGACCCTGATTTAAGGATGTTACAGTTCTACCCCCTAAAAAAAATTTCGGCCTCGAAATTACCTGGTCAAAAGAGTTAAGGGTATTGCTACCGCATCACATCCTCTGGTTCCCATGTGGCCTCTTCAGTTCCATGATTCCGCCATAGAACCTTCACCAAAGGAACGGACTTCCTACGCAAAACTTTGACATCCCAATCCAGGATCTGCACTGGTTCCTCCTCAAAAGACAGATCCGGACTCACCTCAATCTCTTCAACTGGCATAACATGCGATGGATCTGACTGATAGCGCCTAAGCATTGAAACATGAAACACGCCGTGAATCTGACTCAATTCCGCTGGCAGCTCGAGCTGATAAGCTACTGGTCCCACACTCTTCAATACTTTATATGGCCCGATAAACCTAGGGCTCAGCTTGCCCTTCCGACCAAACCTCAGCACCTTCTTCCATGGCGATACCTTAAGAAAGACCCTGTCACCCACTGCAAACTCAATGTCTCTCCGCTTGAGGTCGGCATACGACTTCTGCCTGTCCGAAGCCTCTTTCAAACGAGCCCGAATCAGCTTAACCTTATCTTCAGTTTCAGTCACTAACTCTGGACCCAACAACTGACGCTCACCCAACTCTGTCCAACACGTAGGAGTACAACACTTACGCCCATACAGTGCTTCATACGGTGCCATCTGGATACTTGCATGATAACTGTTGTTGCACGCGAACTCCGCCAACGGTAGATATTCTTCCCAACTACCCCTGAAGTCCAAAACACAACCCCTCAGCGTATCCTCTAAAACCTGAATTACCCTTTCCGACTGCCCATCTGATTGCGGATGAAATGCCGTGCTGAAATCCAGTCTTGTACCCAAAGCCTGATGCAACGCTTTCCAAAACCTTGACGTGAATCGGGGATCCCTATCCGAAATAATCGATACTGGTACTCCATGCAGTCTCACTATCTCTGCCACATACAACTTAGCCAACCTTTGAAGCGAATAATCCACTCTAACCGGTATAAAATGAGCCGATTTAGTCAAACGATCAACAATCACCCAAACTAAATCCTTCTTGCTAGACATAAGAGGTAACCCAGTGACGAAATCCATCGTAATCCTTTCCCATTTCCACTGTGGAATCTTGATCGGCTGCAAAAGACCCGAAGGCACCTGATGTTCAGTTTTGACTTGCTGACACGTCAGACACCTACCAACAAATTCCGCTACCTCACACTTTAAACCCAGCCATCAAAACTGTTCCCTCAAGTCTCGATACATCTTGCTACCCCCAGGATGCATAGCGTATGGACTACTATGTGCCTCCTGGAGAATCTTCTGTCTTAACTCAACGTCTTTCGGCATACACACTTTCCCTTGGAAACATAACACTCCATCACCACTCAAGCTATAACCCTCCAATCCGTCATTCTGCACTTGAAAACACCGAGCACTTAAGTCTTCATCCACCAACTGTTTCTCCTTAACCTGATTAACCCATGACGGCTTTACTTGCAACTCCGCTAGCAAACTTCCGTCATCATACAAACTCAAGTGCGCAAACATTGCTCTCAAGTCCGCTACCACCTTGCGACTCAACGCGTCAGCCACTACGTTAGCCTTACCCGGATGATATTCAATCGAGCAGTCGTAGTCCTTCAACAACTCGATCCACCTCCACTGTCTCAAATTCAACTCCTTCTGAGTCAACAAATACTTCAAACTCTTATGATCCGTGTAGATTATCGACTTCTCCCCATACAAGTAATGTCTCCAAATTTTCAGGGCTAAAACTACTGCATCCAACTCCAGATCATGTGTCGGGTAATTCACTTCGTGAGGTCTCAACTGCTGAGACACATACGCCACTACCTTACCCTCTTGCATCAGCACACATCCAAGACCAGTATGCGACGCATCACAGTAAACCGTGAACTCCTACCCTGCCTCAGGCTGAATTAAAACCGGAGCTTCTGTCAGAATCCTCTTCAACTTATCAAAACTTTCCTGCTGCTTGTCTGACCACACAAATGGGACTCCTTTCCTCAGCAAGTTGGTTAACGGTGCTGCTATGAAGGAAAACCCTTCCACAAATCTTCTGTAATATCCTGCCAAACCTAGGAAACTCTGAATCTCTGCTACCGACTTAGGTGGTTTCTACTCTAGCACCGCCTCAATCTTCCAAGGATCCACTCTAATTCCCTCAGCTGACACCACATGCCCCAAGAAAGTTACCTCCTTTAACCAAAACTCGCACTTACTAAACTTTGCGAATAATTACTTCTCTCTCAGAATCTATAAAACCACACGTAGATGCTCATCATGCTCCTCTTCCGATCTCGAGTACACTAAAATGTTGTCTATAAATACTACTATAAATCGGTCCAAGTACCGTTGAAACACCCGATTCATCATGTCCATGAACACTGCCGGTGCATTTGTCAGCCCAAACGACATTACCAAGAACTCGTAATGCCCATACCGAGTGCGAAATGCTGTCTTGTAAATATCAGCCTCCTTCACCTTGAGCTGGTGATACCCCGACCTTAAATCAATTTTTGAAAAGACTGATGCACCCTTAAGCTGATTGAACAGATCATCTATCCTTGGCAATGGATACTTGTTCTTGATCGTCAACTTGTTCAGTTGTCGGTAGTCTATACACATCCGCATCGTACCGTCTTTCTTCTTAACAAAAAGCACAGGCGCTCCTCAAGGCGAAACACTCGGCCGGATAAAGCCCCAGTCTAACAATTCCTGAATCTGTGCTTTCAGTTCTACTAACTCTTTTGGCGCCATCCTATATGGAGCAATAGACACTGGCGCAGTTCCCAGTAACAGATCTATCCCAAACTCAACCTCACGATCTGGGGGTAAACCCGGAAGCTCTTCTGGGAATACATCAGTAAATTCCTTTACCGTGCGAACATTCCCTACCGCTGATTCCTTAGCCTCCAAAGCACAAACATGAACCATGTACGCCCCACATCCCTTCCTCACCATCTCCTCGGCCTTCAAAGCGGACACAACATTGGATAGATAATCTCTTCTATTACCTATCATCACCACCTCTTCACCCTCAACGGTTCTCAATACCATACGCTTAGCTGCGCAGTCCAACCTCGCTTGGTACTTCACTAGCCAATCCATCCCTAGGATCAAATCGAACTCCCCGAACGGTAGTTCCATCAGATCAGCCAAAAACACGACCCCTTGGAGTTCTAGGGGTACATCCCTATAAAGTTTGTTTACTTCTACAGAGTGGCCTAGAGGGCTAACTACTGTCATCTCCCTAGAAGAAATCTCGTAGGCTAAGTTCAGAGTTTCCACTATGCTACTAGCAACATACGGGTGCGTTGAACCAACATCAATCAAAACAATATAAGGCAGTCCAAATATTAAGAACGTACCGGTTATGACGTTCGGTGCGTCGCCCTCCTCTCGACGCCTCACTGCGTAGACCAACCCAAGCTGTCCTGCATCTGTATTTCCAGCCCCTCTACCAGGTGCTCCACGACCTCGTCCATTGCCAACACCTCCCCTGACTGAACCTCGTCCTCTCTGCTGTTGCTATCCCCCGTTTCTAAACTGAGCACGCCCCTGACTCTCAGATTGAATCCTAGCTGACCTCCGCGGACAATCCCTTACCCGGTGTTCCATTGACCCACACTCGAAACACCCTCTGTTTCTAGTCCAACATTCTCCCTTATGAAACTTCCCACAACGAGCACACCGTGGCGACCACTGAGTATCAGCAGCAGGCCTAGCAGCATGATTTGGCCCACCATATCTCACCCTTTTCTGCGGATTCCCGGCAGACCCTAATGACCCAAAACTCCTCTTAGCCCAATTCATATCCTGGTTCCGTCCCACTGACTGTTTCACTTCCTCAGCAATCTTGGCCTTCTCTACCAAGACCGCAAATTCTCTCTCTTGCTGTGGTGCAATCAACATTCGCAGCTCACCTCTTAACCCATCCTCAAATCTGACGCAACGCTCGTGTTCTGTAGCCACAATACCCCGAGCATAACGACTTAACCGAAGAAACTCTGCCTCATACTCCGATACTGTCTTACTCCCCTGAACCAAATTCAAGAACGCCTTATGCTGAGCATCAATATAACTAGACCCGACATACTTCTTTTGATAAGCTGCCTTAAAGAACTCCCAAGTGAGATCATCAGCTGTCGCACCATTCCAGACCATGAGCCACCATTGATAAGATTCGTCCCAGAGAAGAGACACTATCCCCTTTAGCTTTTCCTCAGCCGTAAAGTCTAGGTCGTCCATGATACGTTCTGTCGCCTCTAGCCAGTACTCCGTTGTATTGGGAGCCACTCCAGACACACCCCTGAATACCTCCGCTCCATTAGCCCGGAGTCGTTCGGACACAGATTTCTGAGCCCCCATACCTCCACCTGCTCCAACTACTCTCTCTAAAACCCGCAGCATCGCCTGTGACACTGTGTCATCACCACCCGTCTGGTCCTGAAACTCAACCCCCTCAGCTGGTGGCGGTTCCCGACCCATGGCCAGACCCAGCTGGCTCAGAGAAAGCCATCCTACCTCTACCTTGTCCACGCGTGTTACGACCACGTCCTTGAGTACTCATGACTAGCGTTTACAAATTAATCTGATTTAAGAAATTTTATGAATTAGGCTCATTTCACTACTATTACAGCACAGTTTTATGAATAGTTTAATGGACTAGTTGTTTTCGCAAGTGCACATAACCCTATGGTCTCAGTCTCTAGAGTAGTCTCCTATCACTATGAATCATATCTCAAACGTCATGATCAAGTACACAGCAGTTAGGGGTACTTACCTGGGTGGATCGGTGCCGGAGACTCGATGCCATGCTTCCCAAAATCATGCATTTCTATTTAAAACCATTTTGTAAACCAGTTATTGAAAACATTTTAGGCCTCGGGCCCACAGCCGAGCTTTTGAACCAGGCTCTGATACCAAAATTGTAACACCCCAAACCCGATCAATACCCCACGACCGAATCTGGTATGTCACAGGAGAAAACGATTTCTATGAAAAATAGTTTGCAGGTTTAATCTTGAAAGAAGGGGTTACTATTTTAAACGAGTTGGTTGATTTAGTAAAAACATGGATTTTGCGTAGTTTCATATTTTAAGAAAGCCGTTGCTTTTTATTGAAAATCCGGAATAGTTTAGCCCCGTTGTCAAAACTGTTTGCAGTTTTTAAGAAAAATCGAGTTATCCTATTGATGCTACTTGTTTGTCGTTACCCGATGGTAAAGTTTCAGAAAACCCAATAAGTTGTGAATTTTAGAATACATTCATTTTAAAAGATCGTTCAAGCATGCCATCTTGTTTAACTTAAGCAAAATATGATAAAATGTAAAAGCAGATAAAACCCAAAATAATAAATTTAAGCGGCCTTATTACAAATCCAAAACCAAATTTAAAGAAAATATAAACTGAAATAGAAGTTTAAAACAAAACTCGAAAGCAAAGTGCATGGCCACCTCGAGTCCATCCCGGCTCCATATCCGCGATCTACGAATCATCTGAAAAAAATGTAAAGGAAGGGGTGAGTCACTGAGACTCAGTGTATAAATCCCAATCCCGATAGTAACAAAGCACTTACACAATTCATAAGTCAATATGCAATTCATGCAACCCAACCTAACCATCCGAACTCCATTATCTACCCCGTGTGGTCAAAACCACTGGTGGTCAAAACCACTGATGACCGTAGTCACAAAATAATATGGTGGAGCCAACCTACCTTGTAGTCAAAACCACTGATGACAATCCCGTATATCAATATGTGGGCCAACCCACTGTGGTCAAAACCACTGGGACGAGTCACAAAATAGCAATATGTGGTCAAAACCACTGATGACCGTAGTCACAAAGTAATATGGTGCGGCCAACCCACCTTGTGGTCAAAACCACTAATGACAATCCCGTATATCAATATGTGGGGCCAACCCACTGTGGTCAAAACCACAAGGACGAGTCACAAAATAGTAATATGTGGTACCAAACCACTGGCGGTCAAAACCACTGAGACTAGTCACAAATATATAGAAAGCGGGGCCAACCCACTGTGTGGTCAAAACCACTGATGACAGTCTGAAATGCCTTCCCCCTCCTCTCATCATACCCACATTAATGAACATACTTTCCATGGCATATTATCATGTTTAACATACAAACACCATATGGCATGACATAATCAAATGATATAGCAACATCCATCGATAACCCATCGATTAGGGGACTTACCTGGAGTACTCACTCTTACCCACAAGGGTAACATACCGATTCCAACAGTTATACCGGCTTTTAACAACATACATGACAACCTTATTAATTAACTGAGTGTGTAAGAGTTACACACCTGATTACCCGTAATACGACGCTCTCTATGCTGGTATTGTCGTTAATCGACACTACCGCTATCTGTCTACTGTTTTGCTCAGATGCTGGCCCACACCCAGGTGGCCAATCGTGAACAGCCGACACTGCCCTCTTCATGAATTTAGGGGTAGGGACTACGTGTCCAACCCCTTTCCTACTACTTGGCTGATGTTCGTATCCATCAATAGTATCTTAGTCAGAAAACCCCGTTAAGTAATCGAATCAGATCCATACGAAAACTAAATAACATCTAAATCGAATAATCTTACCAAAGTCGACCAAAACCCGAAGGCTCTCACTTGATCTTGAAAGTTGTCGAGATCCCTAAATGATTCATGTTAGATTCGACTCTAACATTAATGGATGAAAAGAAGTGGCCTTCGGCCTAATGTTACAATCATCTTACCTCGATTGTTCAAATCCCGAAAAACTACCAACACCCTTAACGTTAACTTCAGGCAGAAAACCCGAAATCACCCTTCAAAGATTCGGTCACACATAAGAGTTAAGACTAAGCTTTTGGTTTCGGCAACCAAAGAGAAAAAGTAAAAGATCTAAAAGACTAAGAACCCATACCACCATACTAGAAATCGATTGGAAGAGTTGAGACTAAACGAACAACAGTGCTCCCTCTGACAGTAGACAAACGAAAAGTGTTACCACAGATAGATGGATTACTCAGTTTTGATAAACCAAAGATCAACCAGCCTCCAAAAGATGAAATGGAAATAGATTCTAAAAGAAAGAGTAGAAAGAGTCTGGTCAAGAAATGGCTTACAATCAATGAACAGAAAAAGAGCCAGCAATGATCAAAGGTTCGGCTATGGTAGGAAATGAGGGATGTAATATTTGGCTTGTATGGCAAACAAGTAAAGAATCGAAAAGAAGATGAAAGCAAAGATGATGCAAATGGAGTAAAGAGGATTCGGCTAGATAGATTTCAAGAGAGAAGACGAAAACTTGGAATGAAAAGGGGAGGAAAAAGTGGTACTTTCGGCTAATAATCAAGAAGAGAAAAGAATTGAATTTGCCAAATGATTTTCGTCACAAAAAGGAAAATAAAAGAAAAAACAAAAGCAACAGGTGAGGCACACCCCAAATGCCGAAAATGCTATCTAAGGCCAACCTAATTTCGGCACACTCTCATAGGCACAACACCAAACACTCCCTCACCCCCTTAGCCACTACAAAATTCGACTATACCCTCCTTAGCCAACACTCCCCACGAATCTCTCCTCAATTCCCTCTACATCATCCATTTGAAAGTGTTTGAAAGATTCAAACTTCATGCTTAGCTCTCCACCACACATTTGAAATGTTTGACCATTTCAAACCTCCTATCTTCAAGTTCCCACGCCAGCTCCAACTCCTCCCCCTCCTGACGCAAAATGAACCTCCCTAAAAAGCTGTCTCCGCAACTCGAACCTTGTCCCTTGTAGCTCCCTGAGACGTCACTCCCTTATGCTCTAAGTGGCGCCTCCCTTGCCACTTTACCACTTGATCTGTTGTGTCAAAACACACCAATAATTTCCTTTAACACCTACCTCACTCAGCTCCCCTTCTTAGAAGCTCAAACGAAAAATTTTTGCTATGGCTCAGGCCTACCCCAAGTTCATACCAGGACCCCAAAACACCCTAAACTACACAACCAACATACTAACACATGCAAACATACCAAAAATACAGAGACCCCAATTTAAGGATGTTACAATTGTCACCGCACCTGACAGTTGTCCGGATAAGATTCAATACTGTGTGAGCTGTCCAGTCTGGTATAACCAACCTGTACAAACAAGGGCAGAATAATTTTTAGGAAAGGACACTTGTACTGTTGGAGGAGGACATAAAAGGTAGACATGAGAAGAAAAAGATGAGCTTTTTTCTCCATCATCATCTTCATCGTCCTACCTTGAAGCTTGCGTCCATGGTAGCTTAATCCTCTCACGGGTGAGCCAACGTGAAATCCAGATGCAGAATAGTTCTTGACAAGGAGACCTAAGTGCGCGACAAGAGAAAATAGAGAGATTCAGTCAAGTTGTTTAGGGATAGTATTCTCCACTCAATTATTTCTTATTTCTTTCTAAATGCTGATGATTACTCTCTAATTTCTTATCGTATGGATGTACTAATGAATTCTTGGTGAAATGTTATCTTATTTAATCCTACTTTTATTGTTTAATCTTGGGGTTTGAATGTTTTTTAACACGGAAGTGTTATTGCAATAACTGACACTGGAAAGTGCAGTGACAGTTTGAGCCAACAAGCATTTCAACGGAAGTTGAGTGAGGATTAGAGGAATGTAGTCCACTTGTTCTTAATAGTTTCGTATTGCCATCATTGGAAGGTGAGGTTAATATGCATGTTTAAGTCTCAGGTTAAATAGAGGAGTAACGCTGGGTAACATTTACATTGAATTTTATTGCATCGACAATCACCTATACTTAGTACCTTGTGAGTACTTAGTATTCTACTGAAGATTCATGTTGGGGATCCCAATTTATCAGTATCATCTTTTATTTTATTGTTTTCAAGTTATTGCATCGACAACTATCCTCACAATTTATCTTGTTTATATCTAGTTTTTGCACCGACATTAATAGACAAAAGACTACTATCCTTGTGGGATCGATATCTAACAGACTCACATCTATCTACTATACTTGTATCGACAGTGTACGCTTACACATTATTGACATGACGTTATACAGCCGATCAAGTTTTTGGCGTTGTTGCTGGGGATGGCGTTTGTTTGATGTTTGTTTTTGTTTTTGTGTATTTTTGCACTTTATTTTCCCTATATGATATTTAGTATTCACTAAATGATTTTTCTTTACTACTATTTCTTTAACTTCATTTTAGGTGTTTTATGACCTGAAGAAATTTGGATTTTCTTGTCAATTTTGATCCAGAAAATGAAAGGACTGTTCAGAGTAGACTTTGAGAGCAAAGAAATATGGGTCTACCAGGGAACAATACAACCATACCTCGATGCAACAGCAAAATGTTAATAACCCATTTTTTTTGCAAGATGCTCACATACAAAATAGAACTATATGAGATTTTGTAGCACCTATTTTAGATGATTTACAACTAGGAGTTGTTAGACCAGCAATCCAAGGTAGTGATAAACCGTAAAAGTAACATATTTTAAGTCCACATTCAACATGCTTTAGGATGATTTAAGCCTCGATTTATGTAATTTGGTGCTCTGGAAAGAAGAGTTTCACTTGGATTTGGATACTTAGGGGCAAAGAAACCTATCTCAAAAGCCTATATAAACCTCCTAAGTATAACCTAGAAAGGGTGCAGTTAGCTAGGCCAAGGAGCCGAGCCAAAAAGGTCAGATTTGTGGAGAATCACTCGAAGATAGCCAGTTGATCCATCTCAAGAAGTCGAAGTTATACTCAAGATGGAGGATCTCTCCTTCAATTCCTTCAGGGGGTTTTAGGGTTTTTTAATGTTTTGTTTTATCTTTTCTTTTAAGATGTTTTCTTTTATTATTATAAACTAAACCCTCAGATACATGAGGGGATGAAACCTAAGATGAATCTTGTTATCGTTTGCTGAACTATATGATAAAAATTTGACTTGTTCTTAATTATGTATTCTTAATTCTTGTATTGATATTTCCAGGATATTAATTCAAGTATGATGTGCTTAGGTGGAGGAGCAAAAGTCCCTGCCTAAGAGTAGATCTAGCATAATTAAGCGGAGTTGATCGCGTGCCTAGAGATAGGGTGACAAGATTTTGCCGAATTAGGGTGAAACCTAATATGGGAGTCCATAGATAGAGTTAATGCGATTCTAGAAATTTTAATTAGAAAGAGATTTCAGTTAATCAAACTAGGGTTAGACGTTATTCGCTTCGAGAGAGGGTTTAATATAACTTAGGGAATCTTACGGATCAAGTCAAGTGAATAAATCGTCTGGTTCAGAGTTAGATAACAAGTGAAGTCTAGGTGGATTCTTTCTTGGGTGTCGTCTTAATCAATTGGTTTTTCCTAAAGTTATTTTCCCAAAGTCTTTATCTTTGTCTTTGCATATTTAGTTTAGTAGTTAATTAATTTAGATTAGATAAATAAATCCCTTTATTCTTAGTCTAAATAATAAAAAGAGAGTTAGTACTAGTACTTTTGGTTCCTTTGGGTTCGACATTCCGGTCTTTCCTTAACTATACTACTGTTCGATAGGTGCGCTTGCCTCAAAATGTTGTCAAAGTTAGTTTCCAGGTTCGATCATTCATTATATAAATTTTAAGACTCGACAGACACGATCAAGTTTTCGGTGCCGTTTCCGGGGAACTGAAATATTAAGAACGCTTAATTTTTATTACTTTAGCCATTTTTATTTTTTGCAATTTACTTTTATTTTTAACTGTGCTAATTTTCTTTCTTTTGTTCCTTTCAGGTACCTCTAGTTTATGGCTAGAAGGAACCCGACAGGACCCCTACTTTACGACAGTGATATTGAAGGTACCGTTCGCAGAAATCCCAGAGAGACAAGGCGAAGCTTAAACTACATAGAAGAAGAGCAAGAAGCCAAAATTAATACTACAAAAGAGATGGTAGAGAATAATCCGCCACCTCCAAAGATGGCCGAACATCATGCTCCACTTACTATGTATGATTATGCAAAACCTAGTTTAACAGGAACTGAGTCTAGTATTGTTAGGCCTACTATTGCTGCAAATAATTTTGAACTAAAACCTAACACTATACAGATGATACAACATTGTTCAATATGATGGTTTGCAGGATGAGGATCCTAATACACACTTAGCGAATTTTCTAGAATTTTGTGATACCTTCAAGATAAATAGCGTTTCTGATGATGCCATCTGTCTTCGGTTATTTCTCTCTTCTTTGAGGAATAAAGCCAAACAGTGGTTACATTCTCTTCCACGAGGATCAATCACTACATGAGATCAAATGACCGAAATATTTTTATTAAAATATCTTCCACCGGCCAAATTAAGGAATGATATCTCTTCTTTTGTGCAAATAGATTCAGAGACACTTTACGACGCATGGAAGAGATACAAGGATTTGTTGAGAAGGTGCCCACACCGCGGACTACCATTGTGGCTACAGGTCCAAACATTTTACAACAGTGTGAACCGTTCAACAAGGTAGATAATCGATTCAGCCACCGATGGAACCCTAAACATCAAAACTCCTGAAGCAACCTACGAGTTTATAGAAGAGATGTCACTGAATAACTATCAGTGGCAAGTTACAAGGACAAGGCCAGCCAAAGTAGATGGAGTTTTCAACATTGATGCAGTAACCGCGCTATGAAATCAGGTAGAATTGTTACATAAAAAAATTGATAGTTTCTATAGTTCTTCGCAGGCAAATCTAGTTATGCAGTCCGACGCAAGTGAAGGAGTGGTGAATCCTGAGCACCCACTCTACGGACAGGGCATAGAGAGCGAGCAGATGAACTATATGGGTAAAAATTTCCGTTCTAACAATAACCCTTATAGTAATACTTATAATCCAGGTTGGAAGAACCACCCCAGTTTCTCATGGGGTGGTCAAAGAAATCAAAGGCAACAACCATCCTAAAACTTCCAACAACAGCCCTCCCCACAGGAAAAGAATCCGAACCTTGAAGAAGTGCTGACAAACTTCATAGCAGCCTCAGAAACACGTTTCCAGAAGGTAGAAACAAAACTTGAGGCATTGTCATAGGAGTTCAAGGATCAATTTGGGCAACTTGCTAAGCAAATTTCTGAGAGACCACAGGGAAGACTACCGAGCAACACCGAGACTAACCCAAGGGAACAAGTTCAAGCCGTAACAGCTCAAGATAGTGAAGGGTTAGACAAGCCTAATTTGAAGCAAAAGAATGTGGTAGAGGAAGATATGGTTGAGGTCAAAACCAGTAATTAAAGAGTACAAACCTCGCATACCATATCCCCAAGTAATAACGAAAGACGACACAGAGGAACAGTTCGGTAAGTTTCTTAAACTTTTAAAGAAATTACATATTAACTTACCATTTCTTGAAGCTCTTTCGCAGATGCCAGATTCCAGGAAATTTTTAAAGAAGCTGTTGACAAATAAACGGAAGATAGACGAGGAATCACATGTAGAACTAAATGCAGTGTGCTCAGCAATGTTGCAAAATAAACTACCACAGAAATTAAAAGACCCAGGGAGTTTTATAGTTCCATGCTTAATTGGTAGTTTAACTATTGATAATGCGTTAGCTGATTTAGGGGCAAGCATAAATGTCATATCTTATAAATTGTTTAAACAACTAGGTCTAGGGAAAACCAAACAAACTAGGATGAGCATTCAATTAGCTGATAAAACCATTAGAGTTCCTATGGGTATAATTGAAGATGTACTTGTGAAAATTGATAAATTCGTATTCCCAGTAGACTTCATTGTTTTAGACATGGATGAGGACAACACGATCCCCCTAATTTTAGGACGTCCATTTTTAGCAACTGCCAGAACTAAAATTGATGTTGACGCAGGAGAACTCATACTCTGTGTAGGTGACGAGACAGTCACTTTTCAAGCCCTCGATTCAACTAGGACATCGAATAGCCAAGGTGAGAAAGTAAATTCTATTGATAACTATTCGGTTAACCCTTCTTTTCAGGAAGCACCACAGAAGAACACAATTGAATTCGATCCTAGTCCCTGTGCCAACAAAGAAATAACTTACGAGGAACAAGGGATTCAGATCGATGAAATAAAAGAGGGGAAGACGCATCTTAAAAAAGAACTAGGGATACCTGAACCAGAACCAAAGCCACCCTACGAGGCACACGAGTTCAAAATTGGAGATCAGGTATTTCTAGATAAAGCAGATCCACGAGTGTCCCCTCCAGATCCTAACACTAGCAAGGAAATCCTTTTCAAGGTAATCGATGTGTTCCCGTACGGAACAATCGAGGTAACTAACCCTATTTTTGGCACTTTAAGAATAAACGCTACTCATCTTAAACTCTATCATGATAATGAAACCGCCAGCATGAGGAAGGACTTTCAAATCCTCAAACCACCATGAACACACAAATAAGAGGAGAGTGTAGCTTCAGACTATAAACGAGCACTTCTCGGGAGGCAACCTGAGTACTAATCTCATTAACTTCTATATTTTTCATTTTTTTATTTATTTTATTCTTTCTTTATAGCACCTAACCAAAAGTGCAGATTTCCAGCCCACATGGCCTTACACACGGCCGTGGCCGTGGCCGTGTAGGTACACAGAACCTCTGTACTGACATGGCAGAGATGGTACGAGTCAGAGAAAATCAAATTTCAAAGTCACGGACACCAACGACCACCTCACGGGCACCGACAAAACCCCACGGCCGTACAATGTGGCCGTGGTTGACACTGTTAGATTACACACGGGCATGGCAACCTGAGCACGGGCGAGGGAGAAATGAACGAAGCCCACCACAGCCACGCTATGTGGCCGTGTGAGATGCCACGCCCATGGTACACGGGCATGTGAATGTATCTGACTTGAAAATTCTATTTAAACCACCCACCCCTCCCTCTTTTCACCTATTCAACCCATTTAGTTTTTCTTTTCTTTCTCAACCCTCTCCCTACTTTGCATCCCTAATCTCTTCACACAACCACCGAGATACACCACACCAATGTCGAAGAAATGGTGGAATCCCAGCACAGTCTCCCTCATAGAGACCGATCTACATAAGTTCATGCCGGCCACTTCATTCACTCGACAAGTCAAAGGTCTTTGAGATCATTTATCATTTGTTTTACTTTTTTCTTCTCCTTTATTTTCCTTCTCTTTGACTAACTTATGCTTAATTTAGTTTATTTTAATTTAGTTTCTTAGTGTCAGGTTCAAAAGGCTGCTTGGGAATCATGCCACTTCCGCCATCGCCAGCACCTCCGTAGCCTTAGAAGTCACACCCACCTCGCGAACCATCTACCAATAAGGATTCTCAAGCCCCTTTATCTTTTAGCCTTAGTTTATTTACATTTTTATTTTCTTTCTGTTTCTCTTTCTTATCTTTATTTATATATCTAGTTTATTTTAAATGTGTCTTAATAATTCCTGGCTAATTTTCTACGAGCTCCCCAATTTCTTCATCTAGCGCAGAGCTCGGTAGCAGCCACCACCCCTATCTACTTCCAACTCCGGGAAACCATCCAAATTCAGGAAGTCTCACCTCCCTCTCTCTCTTAAATTGCATATACTTGTTTGTACATTGAGGGCAATATACATCTTAAGTGTGGAGGGTGAATAGTTATTTCAAGAAACTGCCTAACTTTCTGCATTATTCTCAAATCCCTAAATTAGGCCTTGTCTTGAAGTAAGTTTTTTATATTATGATTAGGATGAAATTTCCTTTGATTTATGATTTTTATTGATATGTTTTGGAGTATGTCATTGATAATTATGCACTGATGATTAAATTTGAAGGATACTAGAGAATCAAGCATGATAAGTCTATTTTCAAAAATTAAAATTTTGTTACGTTGTCTACCTAAGTCTAATTATTACCTTGAAATTTGAAATTTACAAGGTTGATATCAAACACCCATAATTTTCTGTGAGATTTTGAGCCTTTTAGAGCATGTATTCTTTTTCTTGCTCACTCTATTATGAGTGTGTCAACATTGATCTGTTATTCTAAAACTTGCATTGATTATACATATCGAGACCACACCTATGATTTGATATACCAAGATGATAAAGGCACCTAGGTTTTAACCCACTACTCCATTAAAAAGCCTACCTTCATAATTAACCCCTAGTGAACCCTGTTTAATCCTAACAACCCTTTTTATTGACTCTTGCTAATATTAACTCAAAACCCTTTGTATGTGTTATCACCATTCCTTTTGACTACCCTTATATCGAGATTTGATTTGATTAGTTACCTAATTATATTATTTCAGTAGTTAAATTAATCCTTTATTATGTAATGACTTGTTCTTAAAAAAAACGACGAAGTATATTCATTGGTAGTTCTATAATTAAGTGAGCTTACATGTTTAAATTTCAAATCTTGAAGAAAAAGCTCGTATTATTAGTTTTCAATTGATGTAATTATTTAGGATTAGTTCATTTTTCTAGTTAGGTAAATTGTAAGGTCAATCTTGATTCTAACCCTCTAATTCAGCCTATATCCATAAACTTAACCTAAGCCCCGTTACAACCCTGTTCAAGACCTTTTGATTTGTGTATCATCTCATATTATAGTGGTGGAGATTTGATTTTCATGCGAGCTTATGGGATTAACTCTTCATGTTTGACTTTTGAGTGCTTAATTTCGAACCTTAAACACTTCGAGTGATTTGAGTGAATCTTTAGTGAGGATGTCAATTCTTGTTAATTTTGAATCAGATGTAATTATTTAGATGAGGGGAAACACCTATGTTTTGTGCTATAAATGTATGACTTTGATTCTTTGAATCTTTAGGACTCTTTGAATTGAATTATCCATGTATGAATTCTCTTTGAATTATGATAAAGCATGATTAATGAATTTTATGATTCGAGGAAGTTCGTTTTAATTGTGACTTGAGAATTTTGCTTGAGGGCGAGCAAAAGCTTAAGTGTGGGGGTATTTAATAAACCGTAAAAGTAACATATTTTAAACCGACATTTAGCATGATTTTGGATGATTTAAGCCTCGATTTATGTAATTTGGTGCTCTTAATCCTTTGTTTTCATGTTTTATACACAAGAAAGCACCCAAGGATGAAAAGAACGAGAAACGGGCTTAAAACGAACCAAATTAGGCTAAAATAGAAATCGACACGGCCTGGCCCAAAGATCACACAGTCGTGCCTCACTAAAAGCCCGAACACGGCCTAGCCACAACTCACACGGGCGTGTGCCATGGCCGTGTCCCTGTCGTTGGAAAGAAGAGTTTCACTCAGATTTGGATACTTAGGGGCAAAGAAACCTATCTCAAAAGCCTATATAAACCCCCTAAGTATAACCTAGAAAGGGGGCGGTTAGCTAGGCCAATGAGCTGAGCCAGAAAGGTCAATTTGTGGAGAATCACTCGAAGATAGCCAGTTGATCCATCTCAAGAAGCCAGAGTTATACTCAAGACGGAAGATCTCTCATTCAATTCCTTCAGGGGTTTTAGGGATTTTTTATGTTTTGTTTTATTTTTTCTTTTGAGATGTTTTCTTTTATTATTATGAACTAAACCCTTAGATACCTGAGGGGATGAAACCTAAGATGAATCTTGTTATCGTTTGCTGAACTATATGATAAATATTTGACTTGTTCTTAATTATGTGTTCTTAGTTCTTGTGTTGATATTTTCGGGATATTAATTCAAGTATGATGTGCTTAGGTGGAGGAGCAAAAGTCCCTGCCTAAGTGTAGATCTAGCATAATTAAGCGGAGTTGATCGCGCGCCTAGAGATAGGGTGACGAGATTTTGCCGGATTACGATGAAACCTAATATGGGAGTCCATAGATTGAGTTAATGCGATTCTAGGGTTTTAATTAGAAAGAGATTTCAATTAATCAACCTAGGGTTAGACGATATTCGCTTCGAGAGAGGGTTTAATATAACTTAAGTAATCTTACGAATTAAGTCAAATGAATAAATCGTCTGGTTCAGAGTTAGATAACAAGTAAAGTCTAGGTGGATTCTTCCTTGGGTGTCGTCTTAATCAATTGGTTTTTCCTAAAGTTGTTTTCCCAAATTCTTTCTCTTTGTCTTTGCATCTTTAGTTTAGTAGTTAATTAATTTAGATTAGATAAATAAATCCCTTTATTCTTAGGCTAAATAATAAAAAGAGAGTTAGTACTAGTACTTTTAGTTCCTTTGGGTTCGACATTCCGGTCTTGCCTTAACTATACTGCTGTTCGATAGGTGCGCTTGCCTCAAATTGTTGTCAGAGTTAGTTTCCAGGTTCGATCATTCTTTATATAAATTTTTAGACTCGACAGACACGATCAGCTGGGAATTTTGAACTTAAGCCAGTAATGTTTTAAATGCTGAATTCTAATGGACAATATGCTGGACTGGCACATGAAGATGTGAGAGAACAGCTTAAATCCTTTTTAATGATTTGTGCTTCCTTTAGTTAACAAGGCGTTCCTGATAATGCCTTGAAGATGCAATTATTTACTTATTCCTTATAAGGAAGAGCCCGTACTTGGTTTTTTGGACTACCTGCCAGATTAATTACTTCTTGGGATACACTAGCAACACTATTTGTTTTGCGATTTAACCCACTGACAATGAATACTCATCTTCAAAATGATATTATTGCGTGTCATCGGCTGGATGATGATAATCTTCACACCACATGGGAACGTTATAAAACTTTACTTTCATGTTGTCCCATACATGGCATTCAACCAGAAACACAAACTGAGATTTTTTACAATGGGCTGAATTCACATACAAGGAATCTTGTCGGTGCATTAGCCAATGGACCACAGTTGGATTGTACTTACAATGATGCTGTGTGAATTCTTGAGAGAATTGCTCAGAATGATTATCAATACCCTATCTCCATTGCACAAGAAAAAACTAATCCAATGTAACATCCTGAAATTGTGAGCCTATGCATTTAATGTGTGGTTATGTTTAATGTGAGTGTTAGGGGTCCAGAATGGGCTTAGGGTGTAACATCCTAAAATTGGGTCTAGTCGGATTGGGCCCAATGGGCCTTGAGCGAAATAGCGTTTAAATTTTCGGAGAACAAGAGATTGGCTTAAATGCAAGTTGGACTTTTTAGATAAGTGATTTTGGAAGGTTAGAGGGCTTCTATGAAGTCCCGGGATCGAACTTTGAATTTAGGGAAATTTTGGTTTTAGGTGGAAATAACCCTGAAAGTTGGCAGGTAGGCCTTAAGAATAAAAAGTGGAGGAAAATGACACAAGTGGTGTGTGTGGTGTAGTGGCAAAGTGACGCCACATAAGAGACAAGGGGGATGATGCCACAGGGAAGGAAGGAGGTCCAAGGTTCAAGTCTTGGCTTTTGCATTTTGGTTTCTTTTTACTTGGATCTTAGAATTTGGGCCATAGTTTATATTTAGTTGCGCATGGTTTAAGACACAAGAGGAGCTTATGGCCAAGTGGTTAGCGGCGTGGATTATGTTGCAAGGGAGCCTGGGTTCGAATCTCATGAGAAGCAAGGGAGTATTTATTTTGCGGGTTGGACGGTAAGAGTTTCAGTTGAATTTAAACTCTACTGACGAAGGGATCCCACATCGGAAAGACACAAAGAATGAATGTGAAGAGCTAGCAAATGCCGAAATGCCGAAATGCCGAATCTCATGTGTGTAACTCTCTCTACTCTAGTTGTTGAGCGGCAAATGCCGAAATGCCGGTCGCACGACATTAGTAGCCACACGAGCGTGCGAGCGCAGGTGTGGGGCTTCGACGCGATAGTTGAGGCCATCAGTAGTATTCTTGTGGGTTGGGGCTGCTTGGGCCTCGATGGTCCGAAGTGGGCCCAATGGGCCCGTGGGCCCATAAGAGTAAATTGTATGATTGGTTAGTATATGTTGAACTAGACTAGGTGGAACTTATATAAGTGGCTAGATTTGTGCTAGGTGGGCCACACGAGCGTGTGGGACCTGATGGGCCGAAATCGGGTTTTAGGCCCAATCGTCCGGTACGACCGGAAATGGTAGCTGAGTCGCTAGTGGCGACTTTAGGCCTTCGGAAAGGCCATTGCAGGTGTGAATTTACGAAAATAATCTTGGTGGGTAAATTACGAAAATACCCTTGGTAGGTAAAATTACCGTTATACCCTTAGAGGTTGATTAGCTTGATTATGTTGTATAATATTATTCTGATTATGATGGTAATTTGTTTCATACGTTATCTGATATATGATCTGCATACATGTCATACTGTATACACGACTCATTAAATTATGCTGCATGTGCACGGGGTCGGGATGTATATTGATTGAAGGACAGGGTGTACATATTTATGTGCATGGACTGATGTTAGCCTTGAGCTACGTCGTCGCTTGATGTTGGCTATGTGCTTCATCAAGGTTTGGTGTTGGCTATGTGCCACAACGTGGGCGGATGATGGCTATGTGCTTCACCGTGGATTGAGGATGACTTTGAGACACCTTGTGGATACAGAGATGTGGGGTCACTTAGGTGATCGGTGGCTATGCCACGACCTTGGGCAGCAGGTCTGCCAAGGAGGTGTGTAGCGGTTGGAGGGTTGATTTAGTAATCCCCTGGTGTGTGCGGCAGGTACGGGGGTGTGTAGCGGATGGACACTAGGTTGGGTTGGGGTTAACATTTTGCATCATTATGCATGGTATGTGGTTTGATGTGGATTTGGGGCCAATCCCATTTGTGGAATCATGTAGATTAATTGCATTGCACTCATTCGTGTTATGCCATGACATTGGGCTAATATATTACTGTGGGCTTAGGCCCAGTTATTGTGGTAAGGGGAATTACACATTGAGTCTCGATGACTCACCCCCTCTTTTTAAATGTTTCAGGTAATCATTAGATCGGGATTTGGGAGCCGAGGTAGACTTGTGGTGGCCCTGCAATGTTTTCTCGTACACTCGTTTCTTATATTTAAACTTACTTTTAATTTTGGGATTTTGATATGTAATAAGGCCTTTGGTATTTTATTTGGTTTTAGCTTTCAATTTGGTTGTTGTTTATTACTAAATGTTCAATATAGGATTTTCCTAAAATGATAATAAACCGTTTTTATTCAAAATTACTTAAACTCGATTTTCACAACAAATACAATTTTATTCAAATTAATAACAACTTTGTAAAATAGGCATTGAATGAATTGGCTTTTATAAACAAACCACAAAACGCGAAGTTTCAAAAAGAATATGAACTTTTTAACGTACGCACTGTTTTTTTAGACGTTCTTTTCATGTGACATGCCAGATCCGATCATAACGTCTAGGCCGGGTTTGGGGTGTTACAATTATGGTATCAGAGCCTAGGTTCAAAAACTCGGCTGTGAGTTTGGGTTCAAAAATGTTTTCAAAGGTTGGTTTGGAAAATGGTTTAGAAAAATATATATCTATTTTCTGGAAGTGTGGCACCCGAGTCTCCGGCACCAAATCCGTAAGTTTCCTTTTTACTATATTCTATTATATGCTGAATGATTGTATTTATTCTGCGATGTGTGGATGTGATGCTTGAATATAGGAATTGTATGTATGTGGGAAAAATATATGTTTGCTCCGATGTTAGATAGTTGGTTATGTGAAGGGTTCCAAGATTTAGTTAGAAAGTATATTAGTTTTATTAAGATCAGAGTGCGCAGCAAGAGCGTAGTGTGGTGAGTTAGGATGTACAATTGTTAGTTAGTTGGAAATTTCGAGGACGAAATTTCTTTAAGGAGGGTAGATTTGTAACATCCTAAAATTGGGTCTAGTAGGATTGGGCCCAATGGGCCTTGAGCGTAGTAGCGTTTAAATTTTCGGAGAACAAGAGATTGGCTTAAATGCAAGTTGGACTTTTTAGATAAGTGATTTTGGAAGGTTAGAGGGTTTCTATGAAGTCTCGGGATCGAACTTTGAATTTAGGGAAATTTTGGTTTTAGGTGGAAAAAACCCTGAAAGTTGGCAGGTAGGCCTTAAGAATAAAAAGTGGAGGAAAATGAAACAAGTGGAGTGTGTGGTGTAGTGGCAAAGTGACGCCACATAAGAGACAAGGGGGATGATGCCACAGGGAAGGAAGGAGGTCCAAGGTTCAAGTCTTGGCTTTTGCATTTTGGTTTCTTTTTACTTGGATCTTAGAATTTGGGCCATAGTTTATATTTAGTTGCGCATGGTTTAAAACACAAGAGGAGCTTGTGGCCAAGTGGTTAGCAGCCTGGATTATGTTGCAAAGGAGCCTGGGTTCGAATCTCATGAGAAACAAGGGAGTATTTATTTTGCGGATTGGACGGCAAGAGTTTCAGTTGAATTTAAACTCTACTGACGAAGGGATCCCACATCGGAAAGACACAAAGAATGAAGGTGAAGAGCTAGCTATATAAAGAGCATTCCAGGAGGAGAGTTAACACACCTTGGAGGGCGTTTGGGCACAGGAGTGGTCGGAGCGCGGATTAACACCAGAGTCCTATCAGGTGTGTAACTCTCTCTACTCTAGTTGTAGAGCGGCAAATGCCGAAATGCCGGTCGCATGACATTAGTAGCCACACGAGCGTGTGAGCGCATGTGTGGGGCTTCGACGCGATAGTTGAGGCCATCAGTAGTATTCTTGTGGGTTGGGGCTGCTTGGGCCTCGATGGGCCGAAGTGGGCCCAAAGGGTCCGTGGGCCCATAGGAGTAAATTGTATGATTGGTTAGTATATGTTAAACTAGACTAGGTGGACTTATATACATGGCTAGATTTGTGCTAGGTGGGCCACACGAGCGTGTGGGCCCTGATGGGCCGAAATCGGGTTTTAGGCCCAATCGTCTGGTACGACTGGAAATGGTAGCTGAGTCGCTAGTGGCAAAATTAGGCCTTCGGAAAGGCCACTGCAGGTGTGAATTTACGAAAATACTCTTGGTGGGTAAATTACGAAAATACCCTTGGTAGGTAAAATTACCGTTATACCCTTAGAGGTTGATTAGCTTGATTATGTTGTATATTATTATTCTGATTATGATGGTAATTCGCTTCATACGTTATCTGATATATGATCTGCATACATGTCATACTGTATACACGACTCATTATATTATGCTGCATGTGCATGGGGTCGAGATGTATATTGATTGAAGGACAGGGTGTACATATTTATGTGCGTGGACTGATGTTAGCCTTGAGCTACGTCGTCGCTTGATGTTGGCTATGTGCTTCATCAAGGTTTGGTGTTGGCTATGTGCCACATCGTGGGCAGATGATGGTTGTGTGCTTCACCGTGGATTGAGGATGACTTTGAGTCACCTTGTGGATACAGAGATGTGGGGTCACTTAGGCGATCGGTGGCTATGCCACGACCTTGGGCAGCAGGTCTGCCAAGGAGGTGTGTAGCGGTTGGAGGGTCGATTTAGTAATCCCCTGGTGTGTGCAGCAGGTACGGGGGTGTGTAGCGGATGGACACTAGGTTGGGTTGGGGTTAACATTTTGCATCATTATGCATGGTATGTTGTTTGATGTGGATTTTGGGCCAAGCCCATTTGTGGAATCATGTGGATTAATTGCATTGCACTCATTCTTGTTATGCCATGACATTGGGCTAATATATTACTGTGGGTGTAACATCCCCAAACCCGGCCCATTCGCTACGACCGAATCTGGTTATGTCACTGGGGAAAGTCGGATGAAAATCTTTATTAACTTAGCATAAAGCATGAAAGAATTCAATTTTTGAAAACCATGTTCATTTAAAGCAATATGCAAACTTTAGAAGTTACAAATTGTCTGAAAATACTTTATTAAACATACTTTTATAAATAGGGTACTGGAATTAAAACCATTTTCACATAGAAATCCAAATCAGATAAACCATGGTTAAAGTAATACCAAAATAATAAAATGGCCTTTATTACAACCCAATAATTCAAATAAAGTACTTATATCAAAACCAAGCATAAAATATTAAATCATCATCTTCGGCATGGGCCACCTTGTCCTCTCCAATCCCGGTCTAGCTTTATGCAATACCTGAAATGGTTAAAGGAAAAAGGTGAGTCACCAAGACTCAGTGTGCAACCCTTTTTCCCGGATTAGCAAAACATCATATGCAAACATAACATAATCATCATGCATCCAATTAATATGCACCCACTCCTAACCATCCATTCACCTTTTCTACCCCATGTGGTACCAAACCACTGGTGGTGCCAAACCACTGGTGACATATAGTCACAATGTGTTACCAAAACACTGGTGTCCCAAAGACACAATATCCGTCAATGTGGTACCAAACCACTAGTGTCCCAAAGACACAATGTGCTACCAAAGCACTGGTGACCGAAGTCACGAATCCAATGATGGGGCCAACCCATCGTGTGATACCAAATCACTAGCAGACGATCCCATACCTCAAGTGGGGCCAACCCACGGTGGTGTTAACCACAGGGACGTAGTCGCAATGAGGTGCCAAACCTCTGGTGTCCCAAAGACACAAATGTGGTACCAAACCACTGGTGACCGTAGTCACAATAATCGAGTGATGGGGCCAACCCATCGTGTGATACCAAATCACTGGCGTCAATCCCGTATCTCACAAGTGGGGCCAACCCACGGTGGTGTTAACCACAGGGACGAGACGCTGAGGTACCAAACCTCTGGAGGTGCCAAACCTCTGGTGACCCAAAGTCACAAAGTGTGTTACCAAAACACTGGTGCTCGTCAGCACAAAATATCACTGCCCCCTCCTCTCATATCACCCATCATCATACCAACTCATGTATAGTATTCAAAATCATGCAAACATGTTTAACGTTGCATCTCATAGCACATACATCATAAATCATGACATCATGTATCAATAACAGTACTCATAATGAAACGGACTTACCTGAATCCGTGCACATACCCCATAGGGTATCATATCACTCAACCATACTGTTTCAGTTTTACCAATCAATCAGTTTATCAAACATATACAAAGCAAGAAGTGTGTTAGTTTACACACCTGGTTACACACCCGTAGATCAAGATGTAACGCACTAGATCCCCCTTCCTTAACACTTTTCGAGCACTAGCCACAACCCGAGATATGCGAGATCAAGCCTTCCCCTACAATCGGCCAAAACTAAACAACATAATCATGCTAATCAACCTCTAAGGGTATAATCGTAATTTTACCTACTAAGGGTATTTTCGTAAATTCACAACTAAAATGGCCTTTTCAAAGGCCTAATGTCACCACTAGCGACTCAGCTACCATTTCCGGTTGTACCGGACGATTGGGCCTAAAACCCAATTTCGGCCCATCCGGGCCCACACGCTCGTGTGGCCCACCTAACACGAATCTAGCCACGTATATAACTTTCACCTAGTCTAGTTCAACATATACTAACCAATCATGCAATTTACTCATATGGGCCCACTGGCCCATTGGGCCCACTTCGGCCCATCGAGGCCCAAGCAGCCCCAACCCACGAGAATACTACTGATGGCCTCAACTATCGCGTCGAAGCCCCACACATGCGCTCGCACGCTCGTGTGGCTACTAATGCCGTGTAACCGGCATTTCGGCATTTGCCGCTCTACAGCTAGAGTAGAGAGAGTTACACACCTGATAGGACTCTGGGGCTAATCCGCGCTCCGACCACTCTTGTGCCCAAACGCCCTCCAAGATGTGTTTACTCTCCTCCTAGGATGCTCCTTATATAGCTAGCTCTTTACCTTCCTTCTTTGTGTCTTTCCGATGTGGGATCCCTTCGTCAGTAGAGTTTAAATTCAACTGAAACTCTTGTCGTCCAATCTGCAAAATAAATACTCCCTTGCTTCTCATGAGATTCGAACCCAGGCTCCCTTGCAACATAATCCACGCCGCTAACCACTTGGCCACAAGCTCCTCTTGTGTCTTAAACCATGCGCAACTAAATATAAACTATGGGCCAAATTCTAAGGTCCAAGCAAAAAGAAACCAAAATGCAAAAGCCAAGACTTGAACCTTGGACCTCCTTCCTTCCCTTGTGGCGTCACTCCCTTGTCCCCTAAGTGGCGTCACTTTGCCACTACACCACACACTCCTTTTGTGTTATTTTCTCCATATTTTATTCTTAAGGCATATCTGCCAACTTCCAGGGTTTTTTTCACCTAAAACCAAAATTTCCCCAAAGCCAATATTTGATCCCGGGACTTCATAGAAGCCCTCTAACCTTCCAAAATCACTTATCCAATGGGTCTAACTAGCATTTAAGCCGATCTCTTGTTCTCCAAAAATTTAGACGCTACTACGCCTAAGGCCCATTGGGCTCAATTCTCCTAGGCCCAATTTTGGGATGTTACAAATCTACCCTCCTTAAAGAAATTTCGTCCTCGAAATTTCCAACTAACTAACAGTCGCACATCCTAACCTACCACACTACGCTCTTGCTGCGCACTCTGATCTTAATAAAGCTGTCATTCCACCTTGACCACGTCCGCGACAACCACGTCCCCTAGAACTCATATCTAGCGTCGCGATTTAATCTGATTAAAAGTTTTATGCATTAGAAATTTTGTTCCACTGTTTTATCCACGAGCAAATTTTATGAACAGAAGTTTCTGGGAGTCGTTCTTTCGAGCAATCAAAGTTTCATCTCAAGTTTTCTGTTCTAATTCAAACATTCACATACTTCACTAAAGACACATTCATTCATCCATGTCACTTTCTTGAGCATTCCCAACCCAGGGGTAATTTCGACATTTTCCTATAGGGGTATTTCGGTAATAACTCAGGGTCAATTTGAAAATAGTTTTCAAATTAAATCCTCTCCCACTGTACCGACTATAATGCATTCAGGCAACCATTTTCATTTCCTTTCTCTTCTCAAAATCATATCTTTTCAACTTTAAACCGTTCTCCCTCAATAAAAGATGGCCAAAACAAGAGGCTCGGTCAAGAAAACCACCAAATCTACTAAAGAACATGTGCCCTCTAGACCACAGTCCGTGAACCGGAATCCCTCAAGTCAGTGCAGACAAAGGAGCCAGTAATCTTTTTGAATAAAGCGGTGAAGGAATGACTTCACGACAACATACTAAAGTGAAACTTCCATCCCAAGTAGGGCATCTCTCTTTCGCCAGAACAAGATTTGGGTAAACAAATCTCTAAAACCATCTCAAAGTTAAAATAGGAAACTTTTTGAACCCATCTCGATAGCTACTCTCCTTCACTAGTACGTAAATTTTATGGTAATCTCTACGATCATGAGTTAAAATGTAACACCCCTAACCCGTATCCGTCACTAGAACAGGGTTACAGAGTATTACCAGAACTTTCAGAAAATTTTCAAATAATTTACATTAATTACTATTCATTTACCGAAATTATTCATAACATCCCTTCAATTGACCCTCGAGGCCCAATACAAGCATTAGAATCGAGTCGGGACCTAATCGGAAACTCTAAGAATTTTTCGCAAAATTATAAAAAGAATTTCCAAGTTACAGGGCTCACACGCCTATGTGGTTTAGGGACATGCCTGTGTGACCCTTAGACACGCCCATGCCACAGGCCGTATCTTACCCCGTGTAACTCTCTGACTTGTGCACACGGCCATGCCACACGCCCGTGTGCTAGGCCGTGTGGTAAATCAATTCTATTCAAAATTAGGTATAGGTTTCACACGGCCAAGACACACACTTGTGTTCTAGGCCGTGTAGCACACACGGTTGAGACACATGCCCGTGTCTCTATCTATGTGCTAAATTTTGAGCATTCTATTTTCTCAAATTTAAGGTGCAGGGGACACACAGCCTAACCACATGCCCATGTACCATGCTGTGTGTCACACATGGTCTAGACACATGCCCGTGTGTCTGCCCGTGTAGATAAAATAAAGCTATTTCTAGCTTCATTTCTCACCCAAAACCACATCAATGACCTGCACTTAAACTCATATCCAAAAGCCAACCATCTTAGGCATTCAAGTTAAGAAAACTCTATCATTCAACATAGCATACCATTACATGCATACATGTTTATAATCTTACCTTGGTTTATTCCATATGTTAGACATGATACGATCAACTACTTAACATATATGTAGCTACCATAGTATGAAATTACGGGTATATCAAAACAAACCATTTCTAGCCATTCCAATGGCTAGATTACAAGCATCATTTTCTAGCCACCAATAGCCAAGTTATCCCATACATTTACATACCAATATGACCAATATAACATATACATGCCATTGTAACCATAATTGCTTTACCATATTGTACTGACATGGGCCGATGGACAGTGTGACTAATCTTCGCCAAGCTTCCAATCCAACAAGCTTCCGATTTACTCTAAAATAGGAAAATAATCTAAAACAGGGAAATAAAAGGAAAATAATCTAAAACAGGGAAATAAAACTAAGTAAGCATAAAATGCTCAATAAGTTCGTATAACATGGTACTTAACTTACCATTCATTTTATTTTGAGGTAACTATGTAAGGCATATTCAATCAATTTGACCTCAAGCCTTACATATGTCCTCATTGCCCTTGTTAGTCATATACTTCATAATAACATCAAAACATATATGGGCTCAACAACAATCAAGTTTCCATGCACATATGCTTTCAACAACATGTATTCATTTGACATGTATAAATCATCTCTTTATACTACAAGTATAATTTCATAATAGTTCATCTCGAGTTCATATCATTTCACATCAAAACTTTACCCATATTACTCGGATGTACAAGTCTATAATCAAGGATGTACATACTCATCAAATAAATTTCGTATATAATATTATCATTTCATATTTCCATATATCAGTTATCACGTATCATCAATTTCATGTATTTCAGGCCGATATGTGTAATAACTCGTTTCTTATTCATATCTTCTCCTATCAATAACTTTTACCCGTTGAATTTATTCGAAATATCGATGGATACACAGGTAGTACACTCGAGGTGTATAGATCAGAATCCATTAATTCATGTCCAATGGTACCCATAAGGTACTATTTCAGATAGTACACTCTCGAGCCACATATATAAAAACAACAAGATTACAAGTCTAGGGTAAATTCTTTTTACGACATATGCTCTAAAGAGCTTGATCTGGATTACCCATCTGGGCTAAATCCAATCCATAACATATGCTCGAGAGGATTTATATCAGGATTACCCGTCCGGGCTAAATCCTTTTAAAGATGAGGTCAATAGGATTACTCGACCGAGCTAAATCCCTCCAGCAACAAATGTAGGGCCTCTTTCATTTCAGGAAATCACATATCCATCAATTTTCCATTTTATTCAACAAGGATTTAAACATTTTTCTCAAGCATTATTGGGCATGTGATTATTTCATACATCCACAACATTCATATAATTCAAATAAACACATTCCACATTCATTTCAAGCATATAAGTGACATTCTCATCGTTTATCCTTTATCACCTATCGGTCATTATCATTTAATTTAAACATTTTCATTTATCGGGCTTGATCGGATATGTAATCATTTCACATATTTATTATATTTATGCAATTTACATAAACACAATCAATGCAAGCATGTAAATAAACACAATTTAGTTACACGAACTTACCTCGACAATGTTCGTGTACGTAAAGTCTATTAATCAGACATTTTCCTCTTTTCCTCGTTCTAGCTCCGAATTTGGTATATCCAGATCTATACGAGTAAATTTAACATCAATTTATCATATTTCATATTCATTTGGGCTCAATTTACATCCTAGGAAAAATTATCATTTTGCCCCTAACTTTTCCATCAATTCCAATTTTGTCCCTAGGCTCGGAAAATAAAATTCATGAAACTTAACCATCTTTCCAAGCCTAGCCAAAATTTATATACTACATTTACAGCACATACATTTCACAAATTTTAGAATTTTCCATGGGTTTTACCACTTTTTCATTTTAGTTCCTAAAACAAGTTTTCATCAAAAATTGCTTTGTAAAAGTTGTTTACCTATGAACAACCTTTCATTTTCTACCATAAATTTCTAATTTTGCACATATTCATCCATGACTCAAATTTCATACCTTGATAACTTTTCAAATAAATCCCCTAAATAGAAAGATTAGACTATCCCGATTCCAAAAATATAGAAATTACTAAAAACGAGACTTGATTTCATACCTTATTAAGCTTGAAAAGTTTTCTTCCTCTCTCCTAGGGTTTCCATAGAAAAATTGGGGAAAATGATATGAAAATAGATGATTTATTTCTTTTTTATTAATTATCATCTATTAACTTTATTGATTTCCAATTTAGTCCTTGCCCTTTTTTCTAAATTGCCATGGATGAGTCACCAAAATATCTACATACTACTCTTCAATGGTCTAATTACCATATAAGGACCTTAAGTTTTGAATCCCATAGCTATTTGATACCTATAGCTACTAGAACCCAACTTTTACATTTTATGCAATTTAGTCCTTTTCCTAGTTAAACACACAATCAGTAAAATTTTCGTACCTTCCTACCATGATATTAACCATAAAATAAAATAAAATTAATTTTTATTTTTGGCTCGGATTTGTGGTCCCAAAACCACTGTTTCGATCTCACCAAAAATGGGCTGTTACATAGAATTCATTTTTGTTCGAGAAAATCTAATATCATGGGACACTGCAACAATCAACGAGCTGTACAGTACCAAGGTCAATGTCAACGAACACTCCGAGTTCATGGATGACATCACAGATGAAAAACGAGACTTTTTGGTGAGAGACTTGTGTGTCGAGGGAGCATTGTGGATGGGCTCCCATAAAAAAACTATATAATGCATAGGCATTTTCTGATGCTACAAGGAAAAATTTGGTTCTGTTTTGTCATCTATGGGCTCAAACCCTCCACTCACAACACCAAAATCACCCTAGACAGAATGTGTCTAATACATTCTATTGTTAAAGGAAGAAAAATTGATGTAGCCGCAATACTTCACCAAGAAATAGCTGACTACACCGCAAGGTAGACTGGGATTTTGGTTTTCCCATCACTGGTGATGTTATTATGCCAGCAAAGAGGAATCGTGCCCCGTGCTGGTAAGGAAGTCTTGGAAAATAAAGGCCCAACCAATGAAGCCTCTATGGAAAGAATGACTCGAGGCAAAGACACACCAATACTGAAAGAGGTGGAGACCAGCAAAACAAGAAAGGGAAAAGCCAAAGCCGACAGAAAAGGAACAAGCATGAATCATTATGACGCAAACTGAAGGATATTGAAAAATGGTAATTTCCATCAACAACAGGCATATCAAGCTTGTCGCTACAGTAGAAGATACAGAGAGATCCCAGAATTTGTTTTATGCTTATACTAGAGCCTGGATCAGTTCTATTGTAGCCACATTAGGCTAACTGAGCCCCTACTACCGGAATTCCCTGTGTTTCCACCAATCATTCACAATTATGATATCTCTTCCTCGGATGACAACTTAGAAGATCGAGATAGATCTATGCCATCCCCACCTATTGTGCAGGTCTCTGATAATGAGAAAGAAGAGGAATCTAGGGACATTGAAGAATGTCTGCGAAAGGTTGATACTTTGTTTAAGGATGGTATTTTTGTTGCTCAAGAGGACACTGTTGTTGAGAAGGAAGTTGTTGCTGCAGAAAAGGAAGTTGTTGCTGAAGAAGAAGTTGCTGAAAATGAGAAAGAAAAAGGAGAAGATTCTATTAAAGAGATTGCCATCGCACTCGAGCCTGTGGGTGCGAAGTTGAAGTGAATTGGAGTGAGACCGACGGAAGTTGTTGAGGTCACCAGTGAAGAGCAATGCAATTCATGGGCAATGGTGGTCTACACTAGACCACTCCAAGTGGCCTCTCCTACACAAACAGTAGCCAATGATGCCGGGGCTAAGCCGGGAACAGAGGAGTAATCTGAAGACCGCACAAAGCCCAAAGAAAAGAAAAGAAAAGAAAGCGCTCCAAGGATAAAAATGAAAGAAGAAGAAGAAAAGGAAGAGAAAGAAACATCATGCAGCCACATCAACGGTTGCAGATAACTGAGTTAGTTTATTTTAAGCTTTAGGTATTGTATTTATGCATTGCATGTAGTTGTAGGTTTTATTTTGATAAGTATACATTGTCATTGCATTTTCATTGTCATTACATTTTCATGTTAGTGTATTGGGGACATTGCAAACTTTAAGTTTGGGGGAATGCACATGGGGCTTGGAAATGCACCCACATTTCAATTTTTTTTTAATGAAGCATGCAAGGTTTAATTATAGTTAATGAAAATTGTTTGAAAATTTTGTTACATTCGATGCTTAATTCTGGAATCATGTAAATTATCAATGAATGAGTTGGATAAATTTGACAGAAGATTGTAGCTTCAATTCTTTGATGAATGGATTAGGTTGCATTAGTAATGGATGATTACTATCATTCCTTGAATCTTGAATGAATCTGCTTTTTACAACTGCTTATATGTATATATAGTTATAAAATAGAGACACACCAAAGTGAGTGTAGTATGGAATGTTAAAAAGGGAACACTCCAATACAAGCATTAGAAAAATCAATCTGGCCAAGGGCTGTTGCTGCATGAATGTGTTTCGACGCAATTACGTACTCCCTAGGGGTTTGTTGCACCTTATTGTTACTTCTCAGGAACAAGGGAATAGATGCAACGATATCCTTTATTCCGAAAAAATAAAATAAAATAAAAATAATAAATAACAATAACAATGTATATATATACTTAGTATTATACAATAAATGTTGTAATCATAGATAAAACTTAGGGTTTGAAGTATGATGCTAGCATTGATGAAGTTGCAACCTTATTCAGTCATGCTTATGAAATGTCGATACAATATTCTTTCATCTGAATGTGATTCATCCATTGGGAATTTAGAGGGTTCAAGTTGTTAGAAAGATCATTTGCCTTAGTAAAATTTTTTGTAAGCCTTGCTAGTTTCTGTTTTACTTGAGAACAAGTAAAAACTCAAGTTTGGGGGTGTGATAGCACTAGAAAGAACATAGGTTTTCTCCCTTACTTATTGGTTAAATTGTCCCCATTTAGTTATCCTTAGCATACATTTTAGCATTTTCAATTTAGTAAATTGCATTTTATAACTCAGTGAATCCTAACCTATTTTATCCTTAATTTGCTATCTTATTACATTAATGTCGCTGCATGAGTTAATCCCAGATTGCGTCCAGAATTATCGCCACACCTGACAGCTGTCCGCAATGTCACTGCATGAATTAATTCCAGACTGTGCCTAGAATTTTCGCTGCACCTGACAGTTTTCCGGATAAGATCCAAAATTGCGTGAGCTGTCCAATCTGGTATAACCAACCTGTACGAACAAGGACAGAATAATTTTGAGAAAAGGACACCCGTATTGTTGGAGGAGGACATAAAAGGTGGACGTGAGAAGAAAACGATAAGCTTTTTTCTCCATCATCATCCTCATCCTCCTACCTTAAAGCTTACAACCATGGAAGCTTAAGCCTCTTACGGGTGAGCACATGAAAACCAGATGTAAAATATATCATGACGAGGAGACCTAAGTACGCGACAAGAGGAAATAGAGAGATTCAGTTGAGTTGTCTGGGGATAGTATTCTCCATTCGATTCTTTCTTATTTCTTTCTAATGCTGGTGATTACTCTTTGATTTCTGATTGTATGGATGTACTGATGAATTCTTGGTGAAATGTTATCTTATTTAATCTTACTTTTACTGTTTAATCTTGGGGTTTGAATATTTTTTAACACGTAAGTGTTATTGCAGTCACTGACACTGGAAAGTGCAGTGACAGTTTGAGCCAAAAAGCATTTCAACAGAAGTTGAGTGTAGATTAGATGAATTTAGTCCACTTGTTCTTAATAGTGTCGTATTGCCATCATCAGAAGGTGAGGTTAATATGCATGTTTAAGTCTCAGATTAAATAGAGGAGTAACACTGGGTAAGGTTTACATTGAATTTTATTGCATCAACAATCACCTATACTTTATACCTTGTGAGTACTTAGTGTTCTGCTGAAGATTCATGTTGGGAACCCAGTTTATCAGTATCATCTTTTATTTTATTGTTTTCAAGTTATTGCATCGACAACTATCCTCACAATTTATCTTGTTTATATCTAGTTATTGCACCGACATTAATAGACAAAAGACTACCATCCCTGTGGAATGATATCCGACAGACTCACATCTGCCTACTATACTTGTATCGACAGTGTACGCTTGCACAATGTGACGTTAAACAGTCGATCAGTAATTATTCTAAAAAAGAGCTATTTCGAACTTTAGTTGTTCTCAACAAGAGCTATTCTCAAATAAAAACTATACTAGATTGTACTTGTTCTAACTAAAGCCCTGTTCTGAACATAGCTACTCCCGAACCACTATTATTCTTAATAAAAACTATTCAAATCAAGAGTTGTTAGCGAAATTTCCTAAAATATAATATTATTTATCTAAAGAAAAAAATGTAAATAAATATCTACAAACTTTAAACCCTAAATAAATGAAACTGAACTAAAACAAGGATTTGATGATTTTCAAATGAAGACTAATGATCTGTCGAGTATGCCTCACACTTCAGCATAAAGAGTGTATGACATCACAACAAGGAGGTCCTCTTTGTCCCGACGAGCAACCGACTTCACAACGAGAAAACAAGCTTTGTCCTAACGACGTGACCATAATTTGTCACAGTAAGAAGAAAGCAATGTCATGACAAGAAAAAAGCCATATCACAACTTGGCGACGTGTTCCTCAATTTTCTCGGCTTTACATCTTTCAGTTAAACACTGTTTTAGTTTCCCAATTAAAATCTAATTAGTGTGGATTATTTTAATATTATTTGACATACTAATTTAGCCTATAAATATGATTTCTACAACTCTAGAAAGATTAACCCATAACACATTTAAGTATTATCTTTTACAAGCTTTTAGGAAATTTTGTGTTTAAGTTTTGAGAGTTCTTATTTTCAGGTTTTCAGGGTTTAGTTTTTATCTCCATATTTGTACTCTTCGTTTTTGCCGATTTAGTGAAATTATCTTTTCTCGTGATTTTTTATCCTCTTCAAAGGGGGTTTTTCACGAAAAAATTGTGTGTTTGATCTTTTCATTTTATTTGTTATTCTACTTGTTCGATGCTTAATAGGGTTTATCCCCAACAAGTTGTTATTAGAGCTTGGTTTGATTTTCGCATTCAACCCTTTCAGAGATGGCAGCGATAAGGTTTGATATTGAGAAGTTTAATGTAATTACAAATTTTAGTTTGTGGCAAGTTTGGATGATGGTAATACTGGTTCAGAACAGTTTAAAAAAGGTCAGTACAGGGAAGAAGCCCACGAATATAGATCAGTTAGAATGGGAAGAGCTTGATAAGAAGGCCTTGTTTGCAATTTAGTTGCGCCTCTCGAATAGTGTATTGTAGGAGGTGTTGATGGAGAAAACAACATCCACCTTGTGGAAAAGGTTAGAAACTCTTTACGCGACAAAGTCTCTATCTAACCAATTGGTGTCGAAACAACGGCTATACACTTTCTACATGGACGAAGGTGAGCACTTCAGAGGTCACATTAGTCAATTTATTATTCTTTTGAATGATTTAAAGAATGTTGAGGTCCAGATTGATGATGAAGATCAAACTATGTTATTATTGTGCTCTTTACCCCCTTCATACAAGTCTTTTAGGAAGACTCTGATTTATGGTAGAGATAAACTCTCATTTGAGGATGTGAAGGGTCACTTGTTGAGCAAAGGCAAACTCGACAATGAGTTTGGTTAGGATAGCAAGTCAGATAGGCAAGCATCGACTTTGGTAGCATTTAGGAATCGAGATAAGAGATGCCACTATTGTAAGACGTTGGGTCACGTCAAGGCAGATTGTTATAAGTTACGAAATAAAAGGTTTGCTGAGAACAATGAGAAAGAATTACTTGATGCTAATTTGGTCGACACCAAGGGTGGCGATTTCTTGTTGTTGTCGACAAGCAAAAGCTCCAAACATACATCGAGTGGATCCTGGATTCGAGGTGTTCTTTTCGCATGTGTCCCAACAGGGACTAGTTCTCCACATACAATTCAGTTGAATGTGGAGTTGTGCATATGGGGAATGGCTTACCCTATAAGGTAATTGGTGTTGGTACCTTCAGATTAGGATGCATGACAAGACAATCAGGACACTATCAGATATCAAGCATTTGCCTGATTTAAAGAGAAATCTCATCTCCTTGGAAAATTTGGACTCAAAGGGCTATAAAATTAACATCACGTCAAGCGACATTAAGGTATCCCATGGGACTCTCATTTTGTTGAAAGGTAGAAAGACTGGAAGTCTTTATGTTCTGTAAGGATCAACTGTGATTGGTTAAAAAGCATATCCCTCGTCTGTTAAGGAGTTAGAGTCGACTTGTTTGAAGCAAAGGCAACTTGGTCATAGGAGGGAAAAATGTATGATCGTTTTGAATAAGAAAAGTTCTCTTTTGAGTGTAGGTTTTGGAAAGACAAAGCACTGCTTTCATGGAAAGTAGACCCGACTTAGGTTTGCTTTGGCAATGCATAAGTTGAAGACTAGAAGTCTTCAGGTTTCAAAGTTCAAGCACAACTTGGACTTAGTTAATATCCTGCAAAGTTCGAGATAGGCCCCTGGCGGGTTTTAACAAAGAAGACATTATGGAAATACGAGTCAGATTTTTGGAGTATGTCTCACATTTCAATATAACCAATGTGTGACGCTGCCACAAGGAGGAGCTCTTTGTCCCGACAAGTAGCCGACGTCATGACGAAAAAACAAGCTTCGTCCTGATGACACGACCATATTTCGTCACGACAAAAAAGTAAGCTAGGTCACAACGTAGCAATGAGTACCTCAATGTTCTTGGCTTTACTTCTTACAGTTAAATATTGTTTTAGTTTCCCACTTAAACTCTGATTAGTGTAGATTATTTTAATATTATTTGACCTACAAATTTAGCCTATAAATAGACCTCCTACAACCTTAGAAAGATTAACCAATAACACATTTAGGTATTAGCTTTTACAAGCTTTCAGGGAATTTTGTGTTTAAGTTTTAAGGGTTCTTATTTTCAAGTTTTCAGGGTTTAGTTTTTATCTCCATCTTTATACTCTTCGTTTTTACTAATTTAGTGAAATTATCTTTGCCAGTAATTTTTTATCTTCTTCGGATGAGTTTTTTCACGTAAAATTTGTGTGTTCGGTCTTTTCTGTTTCTTCATTATTTTATTTGCCCATTGCTTAATCAAATTTATTCCAATATAATCTATTGTTTGTGATAAATGATTATTCTTAATTGGCTCATGGAATCAACTTATTTACATGCGTTTTTTTTTTTTCTATTTTGGATGCAAAACCTTGATTTTTTTTTCCTGCCAAAAGCGGAAGAAGCTTGAAAATTTTTTAGTATATCAAGTTGAAATCAGGTTTACAGCTCCTCCACTCCTTCTATATATATTATAAATTAGGAAAAAAATTGACAACAAAGATTAAACTCTTTAAGATACCAAAATGACTTTAAGATTAAACTCTTAATCAAATATGTTAATGGAAAAAAAAAAAAAAAAAAAAAAAACAGATTCACTAAAAGTGTTTTTTTTTTTCATATATGACAAAACTAAAAAAGTTGCAGTCAAATTTGCTTTTGTGGGCCTCAATTTAATAAAGTACTTATCTAATACCCACACGTGGGGAAAGTCAACAAAAGTTCATTAGTAAACCCTTTCCTTATCAATCACTATTGACCATTAAATTAAAACTTTCTTGCAAAGCTAATTCCAACTGCTATTTTTTGTGGCCAATAAGCTGATTGCAGTATAAGTTGCGGTAGCTATGGATCATCTATAAATAGATCGCTAGTATGCTCTGCTTCTTCACATCAGCTGTAAGGCCTGACCATTGAGCAATGGCTTTCGCACTCAAAACTAAGTTTCTTATTTTCGTGTTGACTGTTTCTGGGGCTCTGGCATCTGCCATGTCCCGCATATTCGATGAAGCCTTGGTTGCTGAGAAATACAAGCAATGGATGGTTGAGCATGGACGAACCTATGAGATGCAGGAAGAGGAGACTATGCGTTTTCAGATATTCAGAAACAATCTGGAATTCATAGAAAACTTCAATAAAATGGGGAATCAAACTTATAAGTTAAGTACCAATGAATTTGCTGACTTAACCAATGAAGAATTCCTAACGAACTTTGCTGGATACATGTTCTCTTCTAAAAATGTTTCACATAAAATTAAAAGGTTTCGATATGAAAACCTGACTAATGTCCCGGATAGCATCGACTGGAGGAAGAAAGGGGCTGTCACTGAGATCAAGGACCAAGGTTCTTGTGGTAAGAGATATAAACTTAGCCCTAAAAGTTTAGTAAAATAATGATTAGTAGCTTATTTATGTTTAAATTGTTTTTTGCTTGTTTATATAGGAAGTTGCTGGGCATTCTCAACTGTCGCAGCTATAGAAGGTGTCGTAAAGATTAAAACTGGAAAGTTGGTCTCGCTCTCCGAGCAACAACTGGTGGATTGCGCCAGGACCGAAAGAACCCAAGGCTGCGATGGTGGTTGGATGGACGACGGATTCGAATACATTGGTAGAAACCAGGGTCTCGCCAAGGAATCAAAATACCCATACACCGGAAAGGACGGAAAATGCAGCCGTCGAAAAGAAACTCCCAGAGCTGCGCAGATCACTGGATACGAAGACGTACCTCGCGACAATGAAGAATCTCTCTTAAAGGCCGCAAGCCAGCAACCTGTTGCAGTGGCCCTTGATTCCAGTGGATATGGATTTCAGTTTTATTCGGGAGGTGTTTATGGAGGACCATGCCGAACCGGGTTAAACCATGCTGTTACTGTCGTAGGGTATGGAACAAGTGAAGATGGGATTAAGTACTGGTTAGTGAAGAATTCATGGGGCAAATCCTGGGGTGAAAGTGGTTACATGAGGATCAAGAGAGATGTTCATTCCAAGAAAGGTCTTTGTGGCATTGCCAAGACCCCTTCCTATCCAGTTGCATGAAAATTCCTGTGGATCAGTACTCGTTCTTGTTGTTTCCTATATTTATACATATATGTGTGTTTTTATATATAAGATGTATTATGTCCTAAGTGCTCTATCTATAAAATTAACCTCGTGTGGCTGTTATCATGTAAATTAGCTTTTCCAAACATATAAATAAATTGGTATTATGGATGCCTTTCTAATTAATATTAAAAAAATATATTAATTACATCTGCAATGTATATAATATTAAAATGAAAAAATTAGATTGAATTTTGAGTAAATGAAATTTGAACACATAAACAGATTAGATTAATTATATTAAATGCACTACAATTGTTTATCATAATATTGACATAAATTTTTAATTGATGTCGAGTTAATTTGTGAGACAAAACTAATCAACAACATTATTAGGATATACAATTGATGGGTGTAATATTAGAATGTATAACATTTCGTTATTTCTTTAATTGAGTTAGATTTTGGTTGACTCGTGATACCAACTTAGTAATAACTTAAACAATAAAATAAAATACAAGTGGCAAGATAGGGGGTTCTGCGAGGGCGAAGGCTGAGGTTTACTTCGTTTATTTGATATTTGATTAGAATAAAGTGTTTTAACTGTAGAAGGCCCAAATTGCCCGGGGCCCATTTTTACAACCCAATAAACCCAATACAAACAAACATCAAGACCCAAATTGAAACCAATACCGAATCCCAATTCAGAAATAAAACCAAATCCAACAATCCATAAAAATTAACCCACTAAACTTAACCCATTAAACCAACCCAAATACAAACCCTAGTCCACATCCATTACAGAAACCCAAAACCAAATCAGAAAAGAACAAAACCCTAGGTCCTCCTTTGCAGCGCCGAACCTACCTTTTGATGCCGCCACTGGCCACCACCGCCAGCGCCTCCATCGCCACTTGCGTCGTCATCTGCAAACAATAAAAGAGAAATAACAGAAAGTTTGTAAAAATCGGCTATAAAAGACCGATTTAAACCATTGTAACTCTCGGAGATTATGAATATAAGATTAGTTTTCAAAATACAAAAAAAAAAAGAAAAGAGAACAAACACAAACAAAAAAGAAAATCGAAAACAAAAAAGAGATCAAAAATCAGAAAAGAGTTGAAAGGTGATTAACCATTTTTTGTTCATTTTTTTATCTTATTTTCTTTTTTCTTTTGATAAATAAAAAATAAACAGTAAGCAAAAGAAAAGAGCAAAAAGCAAACCTGTGTACTTCGACCACCACTGTCGCAAGCGGGAAGAGGCCGCCGTCCCCAATGATGGACTGATCGCTTCGGCGAAATGAAGGAGAAACCGAAAGGTCTCCTTTTATTTTCCCTCTTCGATCGAGCCTTTTTAACAAAAAAAAAAAAAACCCACATATTCATGTTTAAAACGCCGAAGCGCTAAAAATGGGAGCTTTTGGGTTTCCGGCCGCCGTGGACAGTGGCGCCGTCGCCGACGACCGATGGCCGTCATGGTGGTCCGGCGTCATTTTCTGGGCCAGAGTCACAAAGGGAAGGGGAAGCTTCAGAGAGTTTCTTTGTTTTTTTAGAAAAAGGGCTGAAATGATTTTCAAAAAATAAAAAGAAAATTGACTTTTATAAACCCCACGAAACGGCGCCGTTTAGAAGGTTGAGTTCCGAGGCCAAAACGACGTCGTTTTGGCCTCTAACCCGCGACCCGACCCGAGTAGATGGAAGATCCGCGTGTTTTTAAGGCCAAATGGGTTTATTACCCATTTGGTCCTTTCAAGTTTAGGCGCGTGTTGTTATGGTCCCTGTTCCCCTTTTTTATTTTAGTTATTTGCAATTTTAGCCCTCATCTTTTTATTCTGATTTCGATTTAGCCTTTCCTTATTTACTTTGTAATTATATTATTATTATTAATATTAATTTTAATTTTAATATTTCTATTAGTATTTACATTTATATTTATTTTCTTAGTTTTATACTATTATTATTGATTTAATTTTTATTTATCTATTTATACTTATTTATGTATATACTTCCATTTCCACTAATATTATTATTATATTTATATATATTTCTACTTCTATCCATATTAATATTATTTCCATTACTACTATTATTTTCATCACTATAGTTTTTATTATTCTATTTTACCACTAATATTATATATATGTATTGTTCATATTAGTATAGTATTATTATTGTTTTATATTATTATTATTACATGCCCTTATTTATTTACTCGAAATTTATGCAATATATATCTTATCTTGCTCATTTTGGAATTTCATATCATTATTATTAGCGTATTTATCCTATCACGCATGTAGCATTGTATTACTACTTGTCTCATCAACCTTTATCCGATACATCAGGTTTTAGAATGATTGATACTCTGTATTTAGAAGTTTGAGGAATCGAGCTCAATCGTGCTGGGTTTCGATTTCCCATTCGTCTAAATGACTAAACATCCTTCTAAAATTTTGACCGTGTTTTCTTAAATAAGGTAATATTTCGTGTTTGGACATTCGAGGAACCGTGCCCAATCGTGCTGGGTTTCGGTATTTTGGTTTGGCCAAATAGTGGAATATCCTTTTTAAAATCGCAACGTATGAATTTTGGAAATCATGAAATGATCTTGGTATCAAGGATTGAAACATCGTGTCCTATCGTGCAGGATGTGATCTTTCATCTTTTTGGAACAAGATTCGAATTATCCAAGAATTTTAAAAAAAAATCGCAATGTATGAATTTTGGAAATCATGAAACGATCTTGGTACCGAGGGTTGAAACATCGTGTCCTATCGTGCAGGATGTGATATTTCATCTTTTCAAAACAAGAAAATTTCAATATCCAATTCGAATTATCCAAACATTTTCTAAAGGGTTCGTATTTGTTTTAAAAAAATCTCTTCCAATTTTCGACATTAGGACATTAACTAATCAATTCGGTACCAATTTTGGGCGTGACGAGGGTGCTAATCCTTCCTCGCACGTAACCGACTCCCGAACCTGTTTTCTCGAATTTCGTAGACTAAAAAAACAATGTTTTAGTAAACCAAAATGTTTTATTAAAACAAAGGTGACCTGATCACACCTCATCAAAAAAGGATTGGTGGCGACTCCCATTTTTTATTTTCGTTTTCAAAACCAAAGTCGATCCCCCATTTTCCAAAAATGGTTACGACAGCTTGGCGACTCCACTGGGGACATCAACTTGAGAGTCAAGCCGTAAAATTGATTTCTCCATGTCTTTTTTTTTCAAATTTTAAAATATGATTTGAAAAACTATGATCCTTTTATTGTATGTGGTTCTAATTTATAAAATGTCTCTGCATAGCACTGCATGACCGTTGTGGTCACACCCTTAAGTAGGAGCAAGAAGCTATGCATTCATGAGGTTTTCACCACCGCATCGGCTAGTGGATTGCTTCCGGGATACATCTGTACCTATGTCTTCGTGAAGTTTTCACTTCCGCATGGCCATAGGGAAATGTATTCACCTGAACCAAACTCGATCCGTATGAGCCTATAATGGGTGAGGATCGAGGAATCTGTTGGTTCGGGTACCTCAACTTTAGAGCTGAACCACATATAGAAAACCTAAGGGCTCACCCTGAGTAGAACTATGTCAAACCTTAGTAGTTACCCAGATAGGTGTTTGTTTATTTTACTTGCTTTATATTTCATTCTGCGATACTAACTTGTTATGTTTTATTTTTATGCATATCATTTCATGTTTTAAGAGGTATCGATTCATGGTCAGTTTCTAAGTTAGAAAGCTGGTTATGGAAAACGAATTCCTTGATCAAGTGGAAGACAATGCAGTCGTCCGCATATGGTCAAAGCAAAGCCAATAAGAGAAAGGGGACAGCTTAGCCGACGTGTATGTATCAGAACTGTGGGATTTTACTCGTATTAGCATCACGTAAAATGAGTTCTGTGAGTTGAAAGAAATATGGAACCAGTGGGACGATGAGGCAAAGCAGCTGTTCTATCGTAGTTATGGTGATCTACACTACTTGATCGACATCAAGGTAGATAAAAATCTATTCTGGGCTATGACTCAGTTTTGGAACGCTGCTTATAGTTGTTTTGTAACACCCTTAACCCATGTTCGTTGCCGAATTAGGGTTACGGGTGTTACCATGTAAGTTACAAAAAAACTTCAGTTCACTCGATTGAAACTTAATCGTTCATCTTTCTCAATGTTTTCATAATAATAAACAAACAATTTCACATGTGTAACACATACTTGATACATCAATCTAAGTCATATACAATATAATCATCGATGAACTTAAAATGACTAAACAATGTATACTACAACATTGTCACTTAACAATACGGATTTCATGCAATATACTTCCTATTAATACCTATTTCGTAAGGCATAAACCTATTTCCATATAACCGAAAATATGCAACTTATTACACGACACATACATGCTTATAATTTGGCTGAATATATAAGACCTCATTTACAACATTTCATGTTGATTCCCTAGCACAAACCAAGTTTGGTAATTTCATGTACTCAAATTTAATAAGTGACTTCACAAGCAAAATATTTATATCATAGTCATAAACATCTTCTATATTCGACTATGAGCCTAAACAAATAATTCATTAAACATGTTAACTACATTTGCAACTATCACCTAGGTTTGGCCGAATACACATACATGCATTACTCACATAATTCCTACTTAACAAATTGATTGAAGTTGTCATGCTTATACAATTCCAGAATAATACTCAACTAGTATATATCTACCTTGACTTAGACATGCGAAGATTAACTTAAATGCCAATCCACCTGACTAATTTAACACAAACGTTGGTTTTACACGCAAGTAATCATATAGAATGCATAAGATTAAAGTAGAGAAACAACCATGACCAAACTGTGGAAACCGAACACTGTAACCACATTGTCAAAAACAAATAAAAACCAAACTTATAATGTATGTTTAAGCCATTTTCGCATGGCTATTTTATATACATATAAACATAACATCATTCCAACATTTAGCTAGCCTGTACATGCCTTTAATTCAAAAATAACTAGCTTAAAAGTACCAAAATGGGATGATAGTGTGGTTGACTTCACCAACGATCCTTCGAGCCCGTAGTATGACTAAAATCTATAAAACGAACAATGAACACACACAAAGTAAGCTCACTAGCTTAGTAAGTCTCAAGCAAATATAATTACAAGGATCATACACTCAAACATATTAAGTCTTCAGGCTTATAATATTGAACATAAATTCTTCAATATGTAAAAACAATGTACATAGCCGAATACTAGTTATTCCCATAATTTAAATATTAAAACTATATCAACTTGAACATATAATATCAAAAACTCATAATTATTGTATTTAACCGTATATTCCGAGTCACATGAACACATCTTAAAATCAATCTCATATGTCTACTTATACATATATGCAAACCCTTTCAAACTCTTTTACCATTGATCTTTCCATTTGTAATCGAGTCTTCAATGTAATAAGCATATATGTATATGTGTATATATATATATATATATATATCAATTCCATACGCATATAATATTCATTCACATTAATGATAAGCATCATCATTACAAAGAAACATACTTATAGAGTCATCCACTTCATCACATCGTACTTAACTAAAACGATAATAAATTAACTTACTTTATTCTTTGCTAATATAGTAGGCCAACTCTTACCCGAGCTTTCAGCACATAGCACTGCATATATGTGTCACATTAGTTAAATTTTCGATTTCTCCATTTATAGCATTTCACTAGCCTTAAGCCTGCTAGACCTGAAGTCTGAAATTTGAACACCGGCATTTAGCCTGCTGGGCAATAAGCCCGAAATAGTACACCGGCACAAGGCCTGCTAGGCAATAAGCCCGAAATGATTCACCGGCACAAGGCCTGCTAGGCAATAAGCCCGAAATAGTACACCACTATTAATCATTCGTTTCACATTTCTTAGTGCTAAATTCACAAACATTTCATAAACTTCATATCTATTTCACATATCAAACCAAATTTACATATTCACATTACTTTAAACGAAATAAAGTCAATCCAATAAACACATACTACCACATTCGGCTATCACATAGATTTACACCCAAATTTGTCAAATATAATCATTTAATGTATTCATAATTAATTTTTCATCATACACTCGCTTAAGGACTTACCTCGGATTTCGTCGGACAACGAAGACCAGTTATCCGTGAACTTGTGTTTTTCCCCAATCCAAAACCCGGTTCTTTATGATCTTGATCTAGAATATCAAATTGAACCCTTTTTAATTACATTTCCATTCAATTAAATACAAATATACAAAATCATGCAATTTACCAATTTACCCTTGACCTTTACAACCTATTCAATTTAATCCGTAATGAACCACAATACAAAATACAACTAATTGAGATTTCTCCTCAATGGCCGAATGGTCACTAGGTCCCTACGAGTCTCCATAAACCTTCCTTCTATCATTTTAACCCTTCCACTATTTAATTTAGGCAATTGACTCTTCGTACTTAATTCACCCAATAACCATATCTAAATATAACCATTCATCCATGGCCAATTACACTATATATATATAACCGAACATCAAAACAAGAGAAAAATTCATGAATGGTCATCTCAACATTCGGCCGAATATAAGGGCATCATCATGCATAAATTAAAACAATCTTCCTACAAGCTTAAACTACTTCTTTCCATTTCATCTAAATTCATTAACACAACAAGTTATAAATTATCTCCCATGGCCGAATCTCATCATGCCTAACATCCAAAATTTTGGCATGCTTTCGGCAATGCTCAAGATAACCCACCCATTTACACATAATTTTTCTAATTTAAAACTCAAATTCTCACCTTAACACCACATGCAAGGCCGAATGAAGGAGGATGGATTTCTTCCTTTCTTTCAAGAGAATTTCGGTGAAGAAGATGAAACAAAGGAAGAGAAAAATGAATTTTTTCTTTATAGTTATTTTATTATACCATATAATTCATATTATCCCTCATAAAATATAACTTTAACATTATAAAATAATAAAAGAAATCCTCCCCCATCATCATTGCCATCCACTTACATAAAAAGTGGAAATTTGACATGCAAGCCCTTGCATTAAATAAAACAATTCAATTACCTATTTAATTCCATGCACACTACTTTTACTACTTATCTATTCAATCCTTTTTGTTAAATTAAACACTCAAACGATAAAATTTTTCTACGAAACTTTCACACAAATTAATTCACACAGTATAAGCACGAAATATAATATTTAAATATTTCTCGGACTCAGATTCGTGGTCCCGAAACCACTGTTCCGATTAGGGTCAAATTCGAACTGTTACAACTCTCCCCCCTTAGGGATTTTCGTCCCCGAAAATCTTACCGTTAAATAAAGTCGGATATTGTTGCCTCAATGAGTCTTCAGACTCCCACGTAGCCTCTCAACTCCATGCCGATTCCATAACACTTTTACTAACAGAATTTTCTTGATTCTCAACTCTTTCATTTCCCGAGCTAAAATACGGATTTGTTCCTCCTCGTACGTCATATTGGATTGGATTTCAATCTCAGACGGAGCGATCACATGCGACGGATCGGATCGATATCTATGAAACATTGAAACATGAAATACTTTGACGTCGGTCTCAAATTCTATATCTTTTTATTTCAAGTCTGTATAGGACTTCTGACGATCAGATGCTGCTTTCAAACAATCTCGGATCAATTTCACTTTCTGTTCTGTATCTTTATCAAATCAACCTCGTGTAACTTATTCTCACTGAGTTCAGTCTAGTAAAGAGGTGTGCGACTTTTATGTCCGTACAAAGCTTCATATGGTGCCATTTCAATACTCGTCTTCAAAAATATGAATAGTTCGTTTAGATTGACCATCTGTTTGCGAATGAAAGACTGTACTGAAATATAATTTTGTGCCCAAAGCTTCTTGCTATTTCTTCCTGAATCGTTATGCAAATCTCGGATCTTTATCTAACACAATAGATAGTGGCACCCCGTGCAGTCTCACAACTTTAGTAATAATAAACTCGTTCAATCTTTCTAGTGAAAAATCAGATCTTACCAAGACGAAATGGGCAGATTTAGTTAATCAGTCAACTACGGCGCAAATCACATCTTTCTTTTTTTTTTTTTTGAGTCAAGGCCATTCAGAAACAAAGTCTATTGTTACTCTATCTCATTTCCACTCAGGAACCAAAATAGGATGTAGAAATTTAGACGGAACTTGATGTTCAGCTTGCACTTGCTGACAACTAAGCATTTCAAAACAAAGTCAGAAATATCTCGTTTCATACCAGACCACCAGTAGTATTGCTTCAGATCATGGTATATTCTTGTACTTCCCAAATGAACAGATAAACAACTATTATGTGCTTCATTCAAAATCAATTGAATTTACTCTGGATTTCTCGGAACACAGATACTATCCCGATATTTAAAACAATCATCCACAATTTAAAATTTAGATTCAAAATTAATTTAACACTGAGCTCATTTCGCTAGCAATTCATTATCAGACTTCTGAGCTTCATATAGCTATTGTAAAAACAACGGTTTTGTTCTCAATTCCTCTACTACAAAACTATCATCAGAAAAGTCTAACTGTGCATTCAAAGCACGTAATGCAAACAATGACTTTCTACTCAACGCATTAGTAACAACGTTTGTTTTACCCAAATGATAATCTAACATCTTTCTGAAGCAGTCTAGTCAATGGAGTAGCTATCGCTAAAGATTCTTTTTACAAATTTACGGTAATAACTAGTTAAGCCTATAAAACTACAAACTTCAGACACATTCTTCAGAGATTTCCAACTCAAAATAGTAAAGATCTTACTCGGATCTACTAGGATTCCAGAAGCTGACACAATATGTCCCAGAAGACTAATTTCATACAATCAGGATTTACATTTGCTGAATTTTGTTTATAATTGTTTTTTTTTTCTCAAAGTTTGCAACAAAATTCTCAAATGTTCAGTATGCTCCTTTTTATCACGTGAGTAAATCAAGATGTCATCTACAAATACCACAACAAATCAATAACAAATTTGACTTCACGAATCAGAGGCCAACCCGGTAACTCTTCAAGAAATACATCAGAAAACCCACAACAATAGGCACTGATTCAACTTTCTTCTCAGATATTCTTGAGTCAATCACATAAGTAAAATATGCTTCACAACTCTTTTTCACATAATTCTTAGCTTTTCGATATTGATATTACAGCAGGCAATCCATTCAAATCATCCGACTCAATCCTTACAATCTCATTATTCGGACATCTCAAATTTATCACCTATCTTTTGCAATTAGCAAAAGCATCATGCACAAATAACCAATCCATACCCAGAATAATATAGAATTTATTAGATGGCAAGAGCATCAGATCAGCAGGGAAACGGATATCTCAAAACATTATCGGACAGTTCTTGCATATATAATCAACCAAAACACTTTTACCTAAAGAGTTCAATGCTTTTATGGCAAACTCAGTAGATTCTACAGGCAAAGTCTTAATGATTACTAAGTTCATGCACATGTATGAATGTGTAGAACCAAGGTCTATCAAAGCAATTACAGAAGTACCAAAAAGAGTAAAAACACCAGTTATTATATCAAATGATGAAGCTTCTCTCAAGCTTGGATAACATACACTCTGACAGGCACTCTAGATTCGTATCTGACAATACTGTCTCTCATAGTTCTCTGACTACCACTGATGTTTCTTACATTCTTTCAAGATCTATTTCTCACAAGTACACTATCAGATCTCAAATTCTTAACAATCTCTGGCTTGACAGACTCAGGACAATCTCGAATAAAATGATCAAGCGATCCACATCTGAAGCAAGCTTTGTCATTAAATCTACAACTTCTCGGATGCCTCAGCTTGTAAGCTCGATCAACGAGTACAACAAACTCTTCTATTTTCAAAATCTCAACTAGCAACCGAATATTTTTTTTAAGGCCATCTTCAAATCTTTTACACATTATAGCTTCGGAGGGTATACATTCTCATGCATACTAACTCAATCTCACAAACTCCAGTTCATACTCAGAAATAATCATTCGACCCTGTTTTAATTCAAGAATCTTTAACTGATATCTTTCTTATGGAACTCAGTCTGGAAGAATTCCCAAATCATTTTCTCTTTCAAGTCCACCAATACTAGTGTATTCCACCAGTGTGGTGTCCCTCAATAGTGATATTGCACTTTTTAAACCTTCCTCTGGAGTATGTGATAACTCATCGAACACTCGAATAGTATTATCAAACCACAGCTCAGTTCGTTTTGCATCATCATCGTCATTAGTTTTAAACTCTTCGACTCCGTGTTTCCTGATTTTAACTACAAGATGTCTGTCCAATCTAATCAAATTTACTATCGGAGGTACCATAGGTATCGGAGTTGGATTATTCAGGGATGGAGGTTGTTGCCAGTCGGGTTAGTCCAGATATATGGAGTAAATCATTCGTTCATCATCTAGTAGAAGGCTTACTTAGCCTCCCCCTCATGGCTACTCGAAACAGATCGAGAGTCTATCGGCGCTGATCTGCGTGCGCGATCAGGCGCTACACTCTCTACATCATCTGCTACGGCTCTGTCAGGATCGAAATACATTTACTATATAAATCACAGTTTGAAATGTCAGAAGTCACCACACTATCAAATATATAATAAAGGCATGTATAGCTAGACTCACACGTGCTACGGTAGTCCTAGAATCGACTAAACCGTAAGCTCTGATACCAATAAAATGTAACACCCTTAACCCATGTTCATTGCCGAATTAGGGTTACGGGTGTTACCATGTAAGTTAAAAAAAACATCAGTTCACTCGATTGAAACTTAATCGTTCATCTTTCTCAATGTTTGAATAATAATAAACAAACAATTTCACATGTGTAACACATACTTGATACATCAATCTAAGTCATATACAATATAATCATCGATGAACTTAAAATGACTAAACAATGTATACTACAACATTGTCACTTAACAATACAGATTTCATGCAATATACTTCCTATTAATACCTATTTCGTAAGGCATAAACCCATTTCCACATAACCGAAAATATGCAACTTATTACACAACACATACATGCTTATAATTTGGCCGAATATATAAGACCTCATTTACAACATTTCATGTTGATTCCCTAGCACAAACCAAGTTTGGTAATTTCATGTACTCAAATTTAATAAGTGACTTCACAAGCAAAATATTTATATCATAGTTATAAACATCTTCTATATTCGACTATGAGCCTAAACAAATAATTCATTAAACATGTTAACTACATTTGCAACTATCACCTAGGTTTGGCCGAATACACATACATGCATTACTCACATAATTCCTACTTAACAAATTGATTGAAGTTGTCACGCTTATACAATTCCCGAATAATACTCAACTAGTATATATCTACCTTGACTTAGACATGCGAAGACTAACTTAAATGCCAATCCACCTGACTAATTTAACACAAACGTTGGTTTTACACGCAAGTAATCATATAGAATGCATAAGATTAAAGTAAAGAAACAACCATGACCAAACTGTTGAAACCGAACACTGTAACCACATTGTCAAAAACAAATAAAAACCAAACTTATAATGTATGTTTAAGCCATTTTCGCATGGCTATTTTATATACATATAAACATAACATCATTCCAACATTTAGCTAGCCTGTACATGCCTTTAATTCAAAAATAACTAGCTTAAAAGTACCAAAATGGGATGATAGTGTGGTTGACTTCACCAACGATCCTTCGAGCCCGTAGTATGACTAAAATCTATAAAACGAGCAATGAACACACACAAAGTAAGCTCACTAGCTTAGTAAGTCTCAAGCAAATATAATTACAAGGATCATACACTCAAACATATTAAGTCTTCAGGCTTATAATATTGAACATAAATTCTTCAATATGTAAAAACAATGTACATAGCCGAATACTAGTTATTCCCATAATTTAAATATTAAAACTATATCAACTTGAACATATAATATCAAAAACTCATAATTATTGTATTTAACCGTATATTCCGAGTCACATGAACACATCTTAAAAATCAATCTCATATGTCTACTTATACATATATGCAAACCCTTTCAAACTCTTTTACCATTGATCTTTCCATTTGTAATCGAGTCTTCAATGTAATAAGCATATATGTATATGTGTATATATATATATATATATATATATATATCAATTCCATACGCATATAATATTCATTCACATTAATGATGAGCATCATCATTACAAAGAAACATACTTATAGAGTCATCCACTTCATCACATCGTACTTAACTAAAACGATAATAAATTAACTTACTTTATTCTTTGCTAATATAGTAGGCCAACTCTTACCCGAGCTTTCAGCACATAGCACTGCATATATGTGTCACATTAGTTAAATTTTCGATTTCTCCATTTATAGCATTTCACTAGCCTTAAGCCTGCTAGACCTGAAGTCTGAAATTTGAACATCGGCATTTAGCCTGCTGGGCAATAAGCCCGAAATAGTACACCGGCACAAGGCCTGCTAGGCAATAAGCCCGAAATGATTCACCGGCACAAGGCCTGCTAGGCAATAAGCCCGAAATAGTACACCACTATTAATCATTCGTTTCACATTTCTTAGTGCTAAATTCACAAACATTTCATAAACTTCATATCTATTTCACATATCAAACCAAATTTACATATTCACATTACTTTAAACGAAATAAAGTCAATCCAATAAACACATACTACACATCCGGCTATCACATAGATTTACACCCAAATTTTTCAAATATAATCATTTAATGTATTCATAATTAATTTTTCATCATACACTCGCTTAGGGACTTACCTCGGATTTCGTCGGACGACGAAGACCAGTTATCCGTGAACTTGCGTTTTTCCCCAATCCAAAACCCGGTTCTTTATGATCTTGATCTAGAATATCAAATTGAACCCTTTTTAATTACATTTCCATTCAATTAAATACAAATATACAAAATCATGCAATTTACCAATTTACCCTTGACCTTTACAACCTATTCAATTTAATCCGTAATGCACCACAATACAAAATACAACTAATTGAGATTTCTCCTCAATGGCCGAATGGTCACTAGGTCCCTACGAGTCTCCATAAACCTTCCTTCTATCATTTTAAGCCTTCCACTATTTAATTTAGGCAATTGACTCTTCGTACTTAATTCACCCAATAACCATATCTAAATATAACCATTCATCCATGGCCAATTACACTATATATATATATAACCAAACATCAAAACAAGAGAAAAATTCATGAATGGTCATCTCAACATTCGGCCGAATATAAGGGCATCATCATGCATAAATTAAAACAATCTTCCTACAAGCTTAAACTACTTCTTTCCATTTCATCTAAATTCATTAACACAACTAGTTATAAATTATCTCCCATGGCCGAATCTCATCATGCCTAACATCTAAAATTTTGGCATGCTTTCGGCAATGCTCAAGATAACCCACCCATTTACACATAATTTTTCTAATTTAAAACTCAAATTCTCACCTTAACACCACATGCAAGGCCTAATGAGGGAGGATGGATTTCTTCCTTTCTTTCAAGAGAATTTCGGTGAAGAAGATGAAACAAAGGAAGAGAAAAATGAATTTTTTCTTTATAGTTATTTTATTATACCATATAATTCATATTATCCCTCATAAAATATAACTTTAACATTATAAAATAATAAAAGAAATCCTCCCCCATCATCATTGCCGTCCACTTACATAAAAAGTGGAAATTTGACATGCAAGCCCTTGCATTAAATAAAACAATTCAATTACCTATTTAATTCCATGCACACTACTTTTACTACTTATCTATTCAATCCTTTTTGTTAAATTAAACACTCAAACGATAAAATTTTTCTACGAAACTTTCACACAAATTAATTCACACAGTATAAGCACGAAATATAATATTTAAATATTTCTCGGACTCGGATTCGTGGTCCCGAAACCACTGTTCTGATTAGGGTCAAATTCGGACTGTTACATGTTTCACTTTCGGGAAAGTAGATTTAGTGCCCATAGTGGAGGAATATACAACCTTGCTTCGCTATTCAAGGGTCCAAGCCGACAAAGCTTATTTTAGGGCTGCCAATGCCCCAACTTTTGTGAGGAAGTTAATGAATATCACAGGGATGAGTGAACAGTGGGTCTCAGCCAGAATTCAGAAAAAAGGCAAGGGTAAATGCATACCTTGGGTGAGTTTGAGGGGCCTGATCCTAACACATCCTGATGTAAAGAAGAAGATTGACGTCTTTGCCTTGTGTATTTACGGTTTGGTAATCTTCCCTAAAGCTATAAGACATGTAGATGAAGCAGTTACTGATCTATTCAACCAACTAGAAAAAGGGGTCACGCCTGTGCCCATGATTTTAGCCGAGACGTTCAGATCTTTGAATGCATGTCGGAGAATAAGTGAAGGCAGGTTCATTGGATGCGCGCAGTTATTGATGGCTTGGTTTCATAGTCATTTTTGGAAAGTGGAGAAAGTGTCTTATCGGGTTTTCTCTGAGAATTACTCTCCGTTGAAAGAGATAGTCACTACACCAAGGAGAGAAGACGTGTTTGAGGAAAGCTGGATGGCGCTCCTTCAAAATCTCCAAGAAGAAGACATCGAGTGGAGGGCTCCTTGGATGGTTCCCAGTGAAATCCTTTATCTATGTGGGAATTTCGACTGGGTTCCTTTACTCGGAATTTGGAGAGCCATTGGGAATGCCCCTTTTCTTGTACTGAGGCAGTATGGTTCAAGACAGTTTGTACCAACGATATATGGGCTGGCTCAATGTGAATTCTCATACAGTGGGGAAAGCTATAAGAAAAGGGTTAAAGAGATTTCTGGTGCCTAGAACCATATTTGTAGAATGAAGAGATTATCTGCAGGCCCAATGATGACCTTGGAGTACAGTGGATGGAGGATTAGAAGGATTAATGATAACATCCCGAGCCGAATCCAGAAGGCGCCCAATCAAGAGAAGAATGCTTGCAAGTAATCCCATCAGAGTTAGAGATCATAAAGCAAGACTTCGAGAGGCAAAGTTTAGAGTTCGGAAAAAGGATAGAAAAGTTAGAAGAAGAAAAAAATGCACCTAAGATTAGATGCGGATGTTCAAAAACAAGAGGCCGAGAAACTAAGAAAAGAAAAGTGGAAGATAGAAGAAGATCGAGATAGTTTGAAGACAAAATATAAAAGGATACATCTGACAATGAAGAACACAGGATTGGGAAAGACTCCGGAACAGTGGCAACTGGAGATTCGAGAGGAAAAGGGCAAAGCTAACTATTGGGAGAGGAAGTTTCAAGAGATGTAAGCGCAAAATGAGGCCCTAGAGAAGAATTTGGCAGAAAGCCAAAATGAGAAAAGCGGTTTAAAAGCTAGAGTGGCTGAACTTGGACAGTCTCTTCATCACTATTGAAGTCGTAATGCTGAAGTCGATGTAAAATCAAGTCTGAACAAAATCGAGGAAATAAAGGGTAGGATTGATGAATTAGAATCAGCATTGCATAGTTGTGAACTTCAGATTGAACTTCTTGAAACGAGAGAAGGACGTTGGGAGGAAGAGCTTCACCATTCTCATGATCAAATTAGAAATCGGGATTACCTCATGGTGAAGCAATAGTTCAGATTCGAGAGGTAGCTGATCACCTACAGACTTTGGCAGCAGAGGTTGATATATTGAGCATGAAATATGAGCTACAGTCGGGTCGTAGTCAAGAGCTAATATCTTTTCTTGGGAAAATCAAAACCTTAGGCCTTAGGGCGAAAGCATATTTGTAGTCCGCTTTATGTAAAAGATTTTGTTTTCTAATAAAGTTTTCTAAAATGAAGTTGAATCTGAATCGATGCCTTCTTTTTGCATTCATGCATTTGCATTACATCATATCATATGCATTTAAATCCATAAAGAGAGCCTAATTAGTTGAAATTATCAGAAAAAGAGAGAGAGAAAAGAGAAGGAAAAATCTGGAAGCTGAACATCGTTACGGTACACGACGCAAAACGAAAATAATGGATCAAAGACTAGACAAATTAGAGTAGATGCAAAAAGACATGTAGGATCAAATGCAAGAGCGATTAGCCAAAATACAACAAGACATGATGGAGCAGATGCAAGAATCCCAAAATAATATGATAAGCCAGCTAGCGCAATTGATGGCTAAAGAACGTGAAAAAGGAAAGGGCCCCGCTGTTAGTGAAGAACTTCCCCACCCTCCGGGTTTTACCCCAACAAACACCCAAGCACAACCATAAATGTACCCCCAAAGGACGCCTGTCACCATCAGGCCTCAGTATCAGACTGATACCGCAATTTCGGCGCACTTTCCGACAGGCTCAGGTTCTAACCCAGGAGATGGTCCAGCTAACCCTATGGTCCCTAATCTCGAAGAAATGGCAGAAACAGACAAGGCAAGAGTGGACTTGCCAAGGCAACTCGAGGATCGTTGTAAGTGGTTAGAAGAGAAGTTCAGAGAAATGGAGACTACTAACCACCATTACGAAGTAGACGCTAAGGACTTAAGTTTGGTCTCGGAATTGGTACTTCCGCCAAAGTTTAAAATTCCAGATTTTGAGAAGTACAATGAGACCAGTTGTCCTGAAGTGCACATCACAATGTTCTGTCGACGGATGGCAGGACATGTTAATAATGACCAATTACTGATTCACTGCTTTCAGGACAGTCTGGTCGGGTCTGCGGCCAGGTGGTACAATCAACTCAGTCGTGCCCAGATTAAGACATGGAAAGACCTGGCACAGACCTTCATGAAACAATACGGTCACGTGGCAGACATAGCGCCGGATAGGATCACGTTGCAAAATATGGAGAGAAAGCCGAGCGAGAGCTTCAAACAATATGCACAAAGATGGAGGGAAGTTGCCATGCAAGTTCAACCACCTCTCCTAGAGAAGAAAACTACCATGCTTTTCATCAACACCCTGAAAGCTCCATTAATCACCCATATGATAGGGAGTACCACCAAGAGCTTTGCCGATATAGTAATGGCAGGAGAAATGATTGAAAATGCCATAAGGGGTGGCAAAATTGAAGTAGAGGAAAACGCTAGAAGGGCTGCTCCTAGGAAAAAGGACAGTGAGGTGAATAATATGAGTACATACAATAAAGGGTACTCGAAGGCAATCACTGTTAGCCAGCCAAAGGTGGTTACAGCCGGGCAGCAAGGGTTAGTGAGACAGGAATCAGGCACCAAGCAAAATTCTAAAAAGCTCTAGTTTAAGCCAATCCCCGTAACGTATAAAGATCTATACCAAACTTTATTTAACGAGAACATCGTGTCCCCATTTTATCTACAGTCATTGCAGCCCCCATACCCTAAATGGTATGACTCAAATGCTCATTGTGATTACCATGCGGGAATAGTGGGGCATTCAATAGAAAACTACACTGCCTTCAAAAAGGTAGTCGAGAGGCTAATCAAGATGGGGGTTGTAAAACTTGATGATACACCAAGTGCGAAGAACCCATTACCTAATCATAGGGATAAGGGGATAAATGCGATCGGTGAAAAGGTCACGAGAAATATCAAGGGGGATATCTCAGAGGTGAAAACCTCGTTGGGAATAGTTTGGAGCGAAATGGTGAGAAGAAGATTGATAGAATTAGATTCTGTGAAAGGGTGTGGAAGAACAAGGGACTACTGCGAATTCCACAAAGCAGATTGATAGAAATAGATTCTGTAAAAGGGTGTGGAAGAACAAGGGACTACTGCGAATTCCACAAAGCAGAGGGGCATGAAATCCAGGAATGTGTTGAGTTCAAGATCTTGGTATAAAGCCTTATGGGCAACAAGAAATTGGAGTTTTACGAAGAAGGCTTAGAGAGAGGAAATATACATGTAATCAAAGGAGAATTGACGAAACACGAAAGGCGAAGCACAAGTGGTGCCAAAAGTTGTAATCCAGAAACCTATTTCCTTTCCTTACAAGGATAACAAAAGGGTACCTTGGAATTACAACTTTAATGTGACAATACTAGGAGTGGAAAGCTCAGTTAGTACTTCCGAGGAGGTCCAAAATAAAGGGTTTTATACACGTGGTAGGAAGCGTTACGATTCAGGAAACGTTAGAGCAGAACCAGTGAAATCAAAGACTGTGGCAGTTGAGCGAGAGAAAGGACCTGGGGCCCTTATCAACGAACCTGCGAAGGAGGAAGAGGCTAAAGAATTTTTGAAATTCTTGAAGCACAGTGAGTACAGCGTGGTGGAACAACTACGTAAATAACCGGCTCGCACATCTGTGCTAGCCTTGCTTTTAAGTTCAGAAGTGCATCGCGAAGCGCTGATGAAAGTATTGAATGAAACTTATGTTACTAAGGATATATCTGTCAATAAACTAGATCGTTTGATTAGTAACATAAGTGCTGACAATTTCATTTACTTCAGTGATAAAGAAATCCCACCGGGGGCACGGGATCAACAAAGCTTTACACATCACTACTTATTGTAAGGGATACACTCTGCCGAGTGTGTTAATTGACAATAGATCGGCCTTGAATGTCTTACCGTTGTCTACACTTAAAAGGTTGCCTACAGACAATTCTCACATTAAAGCATGCCAGAACATAGTGAGAGCATTTGACGACACTGAAAGAAGAGTGATGGGAAGAATGGATGTACCACTATTGATCGGGCCTAACACATATTAAGTGGATTTTCTGGTGATGGATATCAAGCCCTCCTACAACTGCTTGTTGAGAAGGCCCTGGATTCATTCGGCAGGGGCAGTGCCCTCATCGCTGCACCAAAAACTAAAATTGGTAACAGAGAATCGACTGGTAACTATAAACGCAGAAGAAGACATCATAGTGACTGTTACCAATGAGGCACCATATTTAGAGACAAATGAGGAGGCCATTGAATGTTCCTTTCGATCTTTAGAGTTCATAAATGCAGCCTTCATCTTAGAAGGAAATGAAGTTCCAGTGCCTAAGATGTCCAGAACCACGAGGATGGGCTTACAAATGATGGTAGGGAAAGGAGCCCTACCAGGAAAAGGATTGGGCAGACATCTCCAAGGGGGAGTTCAAGTTCCGATACTGAAAGAGAAGATAGACCGTTTTGGCTTGGGTTTCAAGCCAGATGCTAAACAAATGAAGAAGGAAATAGAGAAAAAGCAAGAGAGGAGAAGGGCACGGTTGAATGGGGAAGACGTCAAGTGGGAATCGATGACATTCCCCCACATATCCCAGACCTTTGTATCAGGAGGGATAATCCACCCGGAGAGAGGATTATCGAAAAATGAAAATCCTCACATCAATGCCATACACGATGAAGAAGCCGAGCAAGAAAACCTGCTGGGCATTCGCCCGTATGAACCTGAAAGTGTTTTGGACAATTGGACTACAGAGGAATTTCTTGTAGTTTTTAGAGATTATACAGAGAATATTCAGAACGCTCATGTTGTTTTTAAGCCTAGAAATAATAAGACTTCTTTTGTGAAATAGGCTCATGTTCGAATATTTTGTTTCAATGAAATACATCTCTAATGACCAATTCTGGCAAACATTCTCTCATTTATTATTATTATTATTCTCATTCATATCATGTGAATAGTTGTCCTCAAAATTCATTTGTTCTTTGTTCATCCTTTGGTGTCTATCACATGTCCCTAGACATCAATGATATGAGCAACAATACTACAGAACCAGAGGTCCATTTTGAGTAAGACATGTGTTTAGAGGAATCTCAGGATTTTGAAGGTGACAGAGATTGTGACTTGCCTCCAGATTTGTTGAGAATGGTAAAGCAAGAGAAGAAACAAATTTTACCCCATGAAGAGGAAGTATAGAACATAGCCTTAGAGGAAGGAAATATGGTGAAAATTAGAATGCGCATAGTAGAAGAGACAAAACAAGACCTTGTTGAGTTGCTACGGGAATTCAAGGATGTCTTTGCATGGTCATACCAAGACATGGCTGGTCTAAGTACTGATATTGTAGTGCATCACCTTCCCATAAGAGAAGAATGCAAGCCATTGCAGCAAAAGCTACGAAGGATGAGGCCTGACATAGTGTTGAAAATAAAAGAGGAAGACAAGAGGAAGACAAGAAACAGGTGGTCAAATACTCAGAGTGGGTCGCTAATATTGTTCCTGTCCCTAAGAAAGATAGAAAAGTCCGGATGTGTGTAGACTATAGGGACTTAAATAAAGCCAGCCCGAAGGACAATTTCCATTTGCCTCATATTGATACGTTGGTGGATAATACGACGGGATACTCATTGTTTTCTTTCATGGATGGTTTTTCCAGATACAATCAGATCAAGATGCACCCTGAAGATATGGAGAAAACCACTTTCATAACATTGTGGGGTACCTTCTACTATAAAGTAATGCCATTTTGGCTAAAGAATACAGGGGCAACATATCAAAGGGCCATGGTAACTTTATTCCATGACATGATGCACAAAGAGATTAAGGTATATGTTGATGATATGATTGCCAAATCTCGAACAGAAAAGGAACACATTGAGATTTTGAAGAAATTGTTCTTGAGGTTAAGGAAATTTCAAATGAAGCTCAACCCAGCCAAGTGTACTTTCGGAGCTCGGTCACGAAAATTACTGGGTTTTGTGGTCAGCGAAAGAGGAATCGAAGTTGACTCAAGTAAAGTCAAAGCAATACAATAGTTGCCTCTGCCGCGCACTCAAAAGGAAGTTTGAGGCTCTCTTGGAAGATTGAATTACATTACTCGGTTTATTTTACAGTTAACTGAGAAATGTGATCCTATATTTCGCCTTCTCAAGAAACACAACCAAAGTGTCTGGGACGACGAATGCCAGAAAGCTTTTGACAAAGTCAAACAATATCTGTCAAATGCACCAGTACTATCTTCGCCTAATCCAGATAGACCATTGATATTGTACTTATCAGTGTTCGATAACTCCATGGGATGTGTGCTTGGTCAACACGATGAGTCAGGAAGAAAAGAAAAGGCTATATACTATCTCAGTAAAAAGTTCACTAAATGTGAAATGAGATATTCGTTGATTGAAAAATTGTGTTGCGCTTTGGTTTGGACAACCCGAAGACTGAAGCAGTATATGCTATATCATAAAACCTGGTTAATTTCGAAGCTTGATCCGTTACAGTATATGATGGAGTCAACTGCCTTGAATGAAAAATGGCAAGGTGGCAGATTTTGCTATCTGAATTTGATATAGTTTATTGGAAACACGAAAATTTATATACTTTTTCATGCCCTTTTTGACCCAAATTCATGTGGTTTCGAGTAAATTCTTGTCGGGAAATTATTAAATATTATAAAATAATTAATTTGTGCTAAAAATATGAACATGCTGAATTGTAATTAATTCTATAGTTAATTTTGTTTAATTTTGACTATTTTCGACAGAGTCGCAAAAAGGGAAAAAATTGGCTCGACAGACACTACTTGAAGAATAAAACCGAGAAGCAATTTGAAGTGTCAAGGCGACTCTATTTCCAGCCCAAGACGGTCCAATTATAAAGATTTAATCATAATATAATTAATTTTAATTTATTCCCAATTTAATTTGGGCTAAATAAATTATTTTTAATTAATTATGAAAAAGGGTCCAGTAAAACCGCACTAGTTGAACCGAACCAATTGAACCGGACCAGCCACCAATTGGGCAGCCCAAACCGTCCACAATGAAGGCCCAAATCAGCTTATTTGCTGATTAATTGAGTTGCAAAGAAGCCCTTGAAGACTTCTCAAAATCCCATTCAAACCCCTCCAAAATTCATGGGTTTAAAGATTTGTCCAAGCTAATTTTAGCAAAGTTGAATCCATCAACTTTGCCACATAGGATGGCCGGCCAAGAGGGACTCTTTTGCTGCTGATTTTTTGCTATTTTTAGCAGCCCCTAACACCTATAAATACAGCCCCTAGCTGCTCATTCAAATCATCCCTCAATTCTCCAACATTCTCTCATTCTCTCTTCTTTTCTCTCAACTTTTCTCCCTTCATTTTCATTCCATTTCCCCCTTGTTCTTGTGCCGATTTCCCCTCTTGGAAAAGAGGTGTTTTCCAGCCATTTGAAGCAGCACTTGAAGTGTTCATAAGCCCCCTTGATAGCCGAGGACAACGAAGAACGAAGGAGGAATCAAGCAGACAAGTCACGGAGAGCCACCGGATTTGTTTCTCTTTTCCTATCTCTTTAAATTATTTGTTGTTGTTTTGACGAACATGTTTATGGATATTCATGCTTTTGAAATGTTTAATTTAATCGATTTAGCTTGAATTTAATTCGTGTTGGTTTGATTTCATTTCGCCCTCTTAGATGATTAAAATTATGTTTATGCTGTTAAAGGCCTCGGTGAAATATTTGATTAAGTAAAATTATGCTAAGTTATCTGGCATTATAATTATTTAGATAGCTAATGAATTAATTATTTAAACGCATTGAAATTGTAATTAATGGACACAATACTTAATCTATGCATGTTTAATTCTTCTAAGGTAGTTGAAGATTAAATTAGCATTGTATTTGACAATATGTATGCCTTGCATAACTTGCAGGATTTTTGTGATTAAATTGTTTCACGGTAAAAGTACCTTGTTACTTCACATGATCTTTTATACGCTTGTTAGGTTGAATTAATCGTTTGCATTGACATAGGAATATGCAAGAGATTGTTTAATTTAATGAGTATGTATGTGCAATAATATGTTTAGTTTTTGCATTCTGTTTAATCGGTCGAATTGGCATAGAAATATGTACAAGAGATACATGGATTTTTGATTTGTAAATATGTTCAATAGTTAGCAAATTACCGAGTTGCCATGTTTTAACAAGTATAAACACAAGTTTAATAATTCTAAGGTAAGAAATGTGATTAAACCAACACAATTAAGTCATCTTAATTAAAATCAGTTTTTGAAATCGCACACTTGAACTTTGTTTTATTTTAATTTACTTTGTTTTTCTTTTAGTTTTCAAATAGTTTTCAAAAATCAAATATTTTTCCCTCACCAAAGTGTTTGAAATTATTTCATAAATAATTCTTTTAAAGTCCCAGTGGGTACGATAACTCGACATTTACTTGTCACTTTTATTACTTGTTACGATTGTGTACACTTGCACATTTCCACCGTTCCAAGTTTTTGGCGCCGTTGCCGGGGACTGTTTTTCAAAGTCATTATTTGTGAATCTGTTTTACATTTTGGTTTATTTATTTCCTTGTTTAAATTTTAACTTAAGTAATTTTTCTGTGAATATTTTAGGTGTTTATGAGTATTGACCAGATTATTGACTTACTCCCTGTGGACCCTGAAATAGAACAAACCTTTCGCCAACGAAGAAGACAAGCAAACCAGAGAAGGACCGAAGGAATGAATCTCGAGAATATAAACCAAGGGAACGGAGCAAATCCTGCTCAGAATCCTATCCTTATTGCTGATGATAGGGATAGAGCCTTAAGACAATATGCTGTGCCAGTATTCAACGATCTAAATCCGGGTATTATGAGACCCGAAATCGAGGCACAACAATTCGAGCTGAAGCCAGTCATGTTCCAGATGCTTCAGACAGTGGGTCAATTCGGCGGGATGCCTACTGAAGATCCTCATCTTCAGTTAAGACTATTCATGGAAGTGAGTGATTCTTTCAAGTTAGCCGGAGTACCCGAAGATGCCTTAAGATTGAAATTGTTCCCATATTCGTTAAGGGACAGAGCTCGTGCTTGGTTAAATTCATTGCCATCGAACTCCATTTCTACATGGCAAGAGTTAGCCGAGAGATTCCTCATTAAGTATTTTCCGCCAAGCAAAAATGCTAAACTGAGGAATGAGATCACTGCTTTCCATCAAATGGATGACGAGTCCTTGTATGAGGCATGGGAAAGATTTAAGGAGCTATTACGAAAATGCCCTCAGCATGGAATTCCTCATTGCATTCAACTTGAGACATTCTATAATGGTCTCAACGCTCACATAAGGATGGTAGTGGATGCCTCTGCTAATGGTGCTCTCCTTTCTAAGTCTTATAACGAGGCTTATGAAATTATTGAGAGGATTGCCATCAATAATTATCAGTGGCCAACCAACCGAGCAGCGTCAGGAAGACGAATCGCTGGAATTCATGAAGTAGACGCCCTTACTTCACTCACATCTCAGGTATCATCGATATCCTCAATGCTTAAAAATCTTACTGCTAATGGGTCCAATAGTTTTACAGCACAGCTGACTAATCAATTTGAGAATATAGCCTGTGTTTATTGTGGGGAGGGACATTTGTTCGAAGAATGTCTGTCGAACCCAGAATCTGTGTACTACATGGGCAATCAGAACCAAAATCGAGGAAGGCAAGGGCTACAATCCAACTTTTATAGCGCATCATGGAGAAACCACCCGAATTTTTCCTGGAGTAACCAAGGGGATGGAACCAGTTACACCCAACCAAGACCGACCCAGCCACCAAATTTTCCACAGCAAGTCCAGAAATCAGTTCAAGCTGAAGCATCCAATAGCCTAGAAAGTTTGCTAAAGGCATACCTAGCAAAGAATGATGCTTTAATCCAGAGCCAAGCAGCTACGTTGAAGAATTTGGAGAATCAAGTGGGCCAGCTTGCAACTGAGCTTCAGAACCGACCACAAGGTGTTTTACCTAGTGACACGGAAAATCCGAGAAATCCAGGGAAAGAACACTGCAAAGTATTGCAATTGAGGAGCGGAAAGATAGTAGAGCCTAACACTGTCGAAGTTGAAAAGGAGCAAGCTGATGCTCAAGAAGAAGTTCAACCAAGTGTTGACACACCAGTTTCGCCAGAACCAAAATCTGCAAGACCCATCAAAGTAACCGCAGGACCAGTTAATTCTGATCTCCCAACAACATCGTTAGATGCAGAATTACCGCCAAAGGTGAATCAACCAAAACCAGTTCCAGTACTGAAACCATCGCCACCCTACCCTCAAAGACTTCAGAAGCCGAAGCAAGAAATTCAATTCAAGAAGTTCCTAGACGTACTCAAGCAACTTCACATCAACATCCCGTTGGTCGAAGCACTTGAGCAAATGCCGAACTACGTGAAGTTCATGAAAGATATAATGTCTAAGAAACGAAGACTTGGAGAATTTGAGATGGTAGCTCTGACAAAGGAATGTAGTGCATATCTTTAGAACAAATTACCCCCAAAATTGAAGGATCCTGAATGTTTCACCATACCATGCAATATTGGATCAACATGTTGTGGTAAAGCATTATCTGACTTAGGTGCAAGTATTAACTTGATACCTATGTCAATATTTAGGAAATTGGGGATAGGAGAAGTTAGACCAACTACGGTTACACTTTAACTAGCAGATTGATCCTTAGCACATCCAGAAGGAAAAATCGAGGACGTATTGGTACGCGTAGATAAGTTTATCTTTCCTGCTGACTTTATAATTCTGATATTTGAAGTAGACAAAGAAGTGCCAATTATACTAGGAAGACCATTTCTAGCAACTGGAAGGACTCTTATTGATGTGCAGAAGGGCGAGCTGACTATGCGTGTTCAAGATGATTAGGTAACATTTAATGTTTCTAAGTCAATGCAATTTCCTGACACTATGGATGATTGTTCTGCAGTGACTGATTTAGAGGAATTAATAGTAGAGACGGAACTTAATGGTGTTGATGACCCATTGGAAAGAAATTTGACATCGGATCCCCCAAATGAGGAAGAGGAGGACGAATACTTAGCTTCGCTCGAAGCTAATCGAAAGGGATTTGATCCGTAATCTCGTTTCGAATCTTTGGAATTAGAGAAAAGACATTACATGCAGCCAAAAGCATCAATCGAGGAGCCACCTAAGTTAGAACTCAAGGTATTACCTTCACACTTGAAATATGTTTATTTAGGTAACGCCTCTACTCTACCTGTGATTGTTTCAGCCGAATTAACTACTGAACAAGAAGAGAAACTTATCATAGTCTTGAAACAATTCAAGAAGGCTATTGGATGGACTATAGCTGACATTCGCGGTATTAGCCCATCTGTATGCATGCACAAGGTCATATTAGAAGATGGCGAGAGAGGAACGATTGATGGACAACGGAAACTGAACCTAATCATGAAAGATGTCGTGAAGAAGGAAATTATCAAATGGTCAGATGCGGATATAATTTACCCCATCTCAGATAGTTCTTGGGTGAGTCCAGTCCAGTGTGTGCCAAAGAAAGGAGGTATCACAGTCGTGGAGAATGAGAACAACGTGTTGATACCAACGAGGATAGTTACGGGATGGAGAATCTGTATCGATTACCAGAAACTAAACAAGGCAACTAGGAAAGATCACTTTCCTTTACCGTTCTTGGACCAGATGCTGGATAGACTCGCAGGACGAGATTACTACTGTTTTCTCGACAGATACTCAGGGTATAATCAGATTACTGTAGCACCGGAAGATCAACACAAAACAACATTCACCTGTCCGTACGGTACATTTGCATTTAGATGCATGCCATTTGGTTTATGTAATGCACCTGCTACATTTCAAAGATGTATGATGTCCATCTTTACTGACATGGTTGAGAAATACTTGGAAGTTTTCATGGACGATTTCTCGGTATTTGGAGATACTTACAAGGATTGTTTAGCCAATCTAGCGAAGGTATTAAGGTGATGCGAAGAGACGAATCTCGTACTCAATTGGGAAAAATGCCATTTCATGGTACGAGAAGGAATTGTTCTAGGCCATCGGATAATGAGACATGGGATCGAGGTGGACAAGGCAAAAGTAGATGTTATTGAGAAACTCCCACCTCCAACATCTGTAAAAGGTGTTAGGAGCTTTTTGGGCCACGCCGGTTTCTATAGAAGGTTTATCAAGGACTTCTCCAAAGTGGCTAAGCCCTTATGCAAGTTGTTGGAGAAGGACTTGATATTCAAATTTGACGAGGACTGCTTAAAAGCCTTCAATGATCTGAAGAGTCGATTAGTCACGGCACCTATAATCGTCACACCAGAATGGGATTCGCCATTCATATTGATGTGTGACGCAAGTGACTTCGCCATTGGAGCTATCATGGGCCAGGGAAGGAACAAAGTTTTACATCCTATCTAGTATGCAAGCAGAACTCTAACTGGAGCCCAACTCAACTATACGGTAACATAAAAAGATTTACTTGCTATTGTTTTTGCTTTTGACAAGTTTCGATCTTATCTTGTAGGTACCAAAGTGATTGTCTATACGGATCACTCTGCGATTAAGTACTTATTAGCCAAGAAAGATGCTAAGCCGAGATTGATCCGGTGGGTGCTTCTACTCCAAGAGTTTGATCTAGAAATTCAAGATCGAAAATGAGTAGAGAACCTGGTAGCAGACCACCTATCCAGATTGGAGCCGCAAGAGGAAAATTCTCACTTTTACTGATCCATGAGACATTTCCAGATGAACACATACTGAAGGTAACTCATGTCCATAATACTCCTTGGTTTGCTGATTTTACTAACTATTTAGCTTGTGGTTTGATGCCAATTGATAAAACATATCAGCAAAGAAAAAAGTTTCTTCACGATGTAAAGTATTATTTTTTGGAAGAGCCGTATTTGTTCAAAAAGTGTGCAGATCAGATGATTAGAAGATGTGTGACAGAGGATGAAATACCGAAAATTTTATACCACTGTCATTCAGCTCCAAGTGGAGGACACTTTGGAGGTACTCGTACAGTGGCCAAAGTATTGCAAGCTGGATTCTTTTGGCCAACACTATTGAAGGATGCATACGCTTACGTAAAGAATTGTGATCGATGTTAGAGGGTTAGAAACGTATCCAATAGAGATGAGATGCCTCGAACAAATATCATTGAGGTAGAATTGTTAGATGTGTGGGGTATTGATTTCCTTGGCCCTTTTCCTCCGTCTTTTGGTCACAAGTATATATTGGTAGCAGTAGATTATGTATCCAAATGGGTCGAGGCTGAAGCTTATCCGATGAACGATGATAAACTTGTGATGAAGTTTTTGCAGAAACACGTGTTCACAAGGTTCGGAACCCCAAGAGCTATTATCAGCGAAGAAGCGACCCACTTTGTGAACAAGTGGTTAAAATGGTTGCTAGATAAGCATGGAGTGAAACACAAGGTTGCCACAGCTTACCATTCGCAGACAAATGGGCAAGCTGAACTGGCAAATAAGGAGATCAAAGGCATACTCGAGAAGGTAGTTTGCCCGAACCGACGAGATTGGTCCAAGAGACTAGATGATGCTTTATGGGCTTACAGAACGGCATACAAGACACCCTTAGGAATGTCACCCTATCGGTTGGTCTTTGGGAAAGCATGCCACCTACCTCTGGAGTTAGAGCACAGAGCTTATTGGGCTATTCGACAACTCAATTTGGATATCAAGCTTGCTAAAGAGAAACGAATGCTCCAACTCAATTAGCTAGAGGAATTTCGAATGTTCTCATACGAAAATGCCAAGTTACTCAAAGAAAGACTCAAAAAATGGCATGACAAGCATATCCGAGTTCGAGAGTTTGAAGCAGGTCAGCAAGTCTTGTTATTTAATTCCAGACTGAAGTTCTTTCCAGGTAAGTTAAAGTCACGTTGGTCCTGTCCATTTACGATCCATCGCGTCTATCCATATGGAGTTATTGAACTCCAAGGTAAGAGAGGTAATTTTCAAGTTAATGCTCAGCATTTGAAACATTATTACAGAGAAAACCCTGAACGGGATAAAATCTCGTTCAGTTTATCTAATTCTTAGTTTTTATTGCTTTCAATAAAATATTTAGGGAATATTTCCAGGTTTATTATGCTCAAATAAATTCTGTCTAGGAGATTGGAACTTAAGCGGGACCGCTTGTGACCCCTCCAATCTTTCTTCGGAATTGATTTTTGCATAATTTTCCAAGGAATTAGCCCCTGAATAGCAAAATAAATTTTTAGTTTTCCAAATAAAAAGGTCAATTTTGACTCAAGTCTTAAATTGCAACTCAATTTCAAATTTTCATTAAGTCTAAGGACTTAATTGAATTATTTTCAAATTTTGGTTGCTATTTTCATAAATAATAAAAACTAGGTGCCTCTTTTTGTAAATATTTTTAAAAGGCATCTAAAATAAACATTTTTATTTAATTTCATATTTATAAATTATTGATAAACTTTAATATATATTATATTCATTATAATTTATATATTAACTTTTATCAATTTAGCTTAGGATTAGAATTATTTTTATTTTCATATTTATCTTAATAATTAAATAACAATTGATAATTTAGTTATGTTTATTTAATTATTAATTGTTGTTTATCATGAGTAAAATTAGAAGGGGACTCTTATTCTTAATGTTTTAATTACTCTAAGAGTTTTACTTAAATTTATACTCTTGCATCTATAAATTACACCCTTGATTCACCCCATTCACTCATCATACAACTTCCCTTCCACCTCAATTGCCGCAAGCCCCTAGTCCCCAAGCCTCCATTCGGCCAGCAGCAGCAACTCCAGCTCCAGCACTCGCCAGCGCCAGCTCCTGCCCAGGCCAAGACCGCACGCCTGCTGCTTCTCCAGCAGCCTTCTTGTGCGAACCAGTGCCGTGGCCTGCTCCACACGTCACCTGCTTGCTTGCCACCTGCTGCAGCACCTTGCACGCCAGCTGCTTGCTGTTTTGTGTGCTTAGCCGCACATTCTCCCTTTCCCCAAATTAAGCTATCCCTCATTTAATTTCCTTCCTTTGATTCATTAGTATATTGTTATTTTTTTTAGAGCTCTTAAAATCTACAAGGTAAGTGGTCCATCATGACTCGTAAAAGAACTCGTGCCTCTGCTCAAATCGACAAAACACAAAGCAAATTTCACTGTGAAGAAGCCAAAATAAGATACGAAAGTATCTTCAAAAATCAACAGATGCATCCAGAGAAAGGCTTCACATTGAAGGAAAGCAACTACAGAGACTTTATGGCACGTATTCGCCAAGTTGCTGAAGCCCTCAATTGGGAATTTTTTTGTGAAAAGAGACCAAGTGTGGATGAAGAATTAGTTCGTGAATTCTACGCGAACTTAACTTCCAGTGAATTGACTGAAGTTCCAATTCGAGGAATCAAGGTACCAATAAATTCTAGTGCTATTAATGAGTTCTTTGAATTACCTGATTTCGACAACGATGAATATTCCTCTCTGTTGAGCAATGTTAAGCCTGAAAATCTGCAAGAAATCCTCGAAGAACTCACAGTTCCAGGTTCCAAGTGGACTGTGTCAAAGCAAGGAATCCACACGTGTCGAAGGGAGTATTTGACACCTCTAGCGAAGGTATGGTTCTATTTCATCCGTTTTAGCTTTATGCCTAGTTCGCATGGGACAAAAATTTCAGTAGAGCGAATGGTCCTATTATACTCGATTCTAACCGGAAAGACCACTGATGTGGGCAAAATCATCCTGAGAGAAATGCGAAATTGTGCCGTTAGATGGTGAATTGATTCCATTCAGAATAAAATGTTCTTTTAATTATGCTTAGGATATATTTTTGTTCAATAAATTGAAATTTTGTTACTTATGCTAAACTTTAGTATTAATAAAGTTCTGTTATTTCAATAATTTATTATGTTAGCTTACTAAAGATGTGAATGTATTTTTAATAAAGCATACAAATTCATACCATAAAATTTTTAGTTCCTTACGAAAAAATTAGGCATGCATGAAAGCTTAAGTCTTTAGAATTGACTTAGTAATTCTTGAGGCGAAATCCTAGGAAGCATGGAATATTGAAAATGATTTAGGCAAACTTTTGTTTGGACCTTTTGAGCCTTTCAAGCCAACCCTGATACAATTATCCTTTGAAACCCAATTTTGAGACTATATGGCCTAAGTTTATTTGGACCTATGCGGGAATAGTGGGGCATTCAATAGAAAAACTACATTGCCTTCAAAAAGGTAGTCGAGAGGCTAATCAAGATGGGGGTTGTAAAACTTGATGATACACCCAGTGCGAAGAACCCATTACCCAATCATGGGGATAAGGGGATAAATGCGATCGGTGAAAAGGTCTCGAGAAATATCAAGGGGGATATCTCAGAGGTGAAAACCTCATTGAGAATAGTTTGGGGCGAAATGGTGAGAAGAGGATTGATAGAATTAGATTCTGTGAAAGGGTGTGGAAGAACAAGGGACTACTGCGAATTCCACAAAGCAGAGGGGCATGAAATCCAGGAATGTGTTGAGTTCAAGATCTTGGTATAAAGCCTTATGGGGAACAAGGAATTGGAATTTTACGAAGAAGGCTTAGAGAGAGGAAATATACATGTAATCAAAGGAGAATTGACGAAGCAAGAAGTCAATTACCCATGGATCATTATCTCCCGACCAAAAAACACAGAAGGCGGAGCACAAGTGGTGCCAAAAGTTGTAATCCAGAAACCTATTTCCTTTTCTTACAAGGATAACAAAAGGGTACCTTGGAATTACAACTGTAATGTGACAATACTAGGAGTGGAAAGCTCAGTTAGTACTTCCGAGGAGGTCCAAAATAAAGGGTTTTATACACGTAGTGGGAAGCGTTACGATTCAGGAAACGTTAGAGCAGAACGAGTGAAATCAAAGACTGTGGCAGTTGAGCGAGAGAAAGGACCTGGGCCCTTATCAACGAACCTGTGAAGGAGGAAGAGGCTAAAGAATTTTTGAAATTCTTGAAGCACAGTGAGTACAGCATGGTGGAACAACTACGCAAACAACCGGCTCGCATATCTGTGCTAGCCTTGCTTTTAAGTTTAGAAGTGCATCGCGAAGCGCTGATAAAACTATTGAATGAAACTTATGTTACTAAGGATATATCTGTTAATAAACTAGATCGTTTGATTAGTAACATAAGTGCTGACAATTTCATTTACTTCAGTGATGATGAAATCCCACCGGGGGGCACGGGATCAACAAAGCTTTACACATCACTACTTGTTGTAAGGGATACACTCTGCCGAGTGTGTTAACTGACAATAGATCGGCCTTGAATGTCTTACCGTTGTCTACACTGAAGAGGTTGCCTATAGACAATTCTCACATTAAAGCATGCCAGAACATAATGAGAGCATTTGACGACACTGAAAGAAGAGTGATGGGAAGAATGGATGTACCATTATTGATCGGGCCTAACACATATGAAGTGGATTTTCTGGTGATGGATATCAAGCCCTCCTACAACTGCTTGTTGGGAAGGCCCTGGATTCATTCGGCAGGGGCAGTGCCCTCATCGCTGCACCAAAACTGAAATTGGTAACAGAGAATCGACTGGTAACTATAAACGCAGAAGAAGACATCATAGTGACTGTTACCAATGAGGCACCATATTTAGAGACAAATAAGGAGGCCATTGAATGTTCCTTCCGATCTTTAGAGTTCGTAAATGCAACATTCATTTTAGAAGGAAATGAAGTTCCAGTGCCTAAGATGTCCAGAACCACGAGGATGGGCTTACAAATGATGGTAGGGAAAGGAGCCCTACCAGGAAAAGGATTGGGCAGACATCTCCAAGGGGAAGTTCAAGTTCCGATACTGAAAGAGAAGATAGACTATTTTGGCTTGGGTTTCAAGCCAGATGCTAAACAAATGAAGAAGGAAATAGAGAAAAAGCAAGAGAGGAGAAGGGCACGGTTGAATGGGGAAGACGTCAAGTGGGAATCGATGACATTCCCCCACATATCCCAGACCTTTGTATCAGGAGGGATAATCCACCCGGAGAGAGGATTATCGAAAAATGAAAATCCTCACATCAATGCCATACACGATGAAGAAGCCGAGCAAGAAAACCTGTTGGGCATTCGCCCGTATGAACCTGGAAGTGTTTTGGACAATTGGACTGTAGAGGAATTTCTTGCAGTTTTTAGAGATTATACAGAGAATATTCAGAACGCTCTTGTTGTTTTTAAGCCTAGAAACAATAAGACTTCTTTTGTGAAATAGGCTCATGTTCGAATATTTTGTTTCAATGAAATACATCTTTAATGACCAATTCTGGCAAAATTCTCATTTATTATTATTATTATTCCCATTCATATCATGTGAATAGTTGTCCTCAAAATTCATTTGTTCTTTGTTCATCCTTTGGTGTCTATCACAGGTCCCTAGACATCAATGATATAAGCAACAATACTACGGACCCAGAGGTCCATTTTGAGTAAGACATGTGTTTAGAGGAATCTCAGGATTTTGAAGGTGTCAGAGATTGTGACTTGCCTTCAGATTTGTTGAGAATGGTAAAGCAAAAGAAGAAACAAATTTTACCCCATGAATAGGAAGTATAGAACATATCCTTAGAGGAAGGAAATATGGAGAAAATTGGAACGCGCATAGCAGAGGAGACAAAACAAGACCTTGTTAAGTTGCTACGAGAATTCAAGGACGTCTTTGCATGGTCATACCAAGACATGGCTGGTCTAAGTACTGATATTGTAACCTTCCCATAAGAGAAGAATGCAAGCCAGTGCAGCAAATGCTACGAAGGATGAGGCCTGACGTAGTGTTGAAAATAAAAGAGGAAGACAAGAAACAGTTTGATGCTGGCTTTCTACAGGTGGTCAAATACTCAGAGTGGGTCGTTAATATTGTTCCTGTCCCTAAGAAAGATGGAAAAGTCCAGATGTGTGTAGACTATAGGGACTTAAATAAAGCCAGCCCAAAGGACAATTTCCCTTTGCCTCATATTGACACATTGGTGGATAATACGGCGGGATACTCATTGTTTTCTTTCATGGATGGTTATTATAGATACAATCAGATCAAGATGCACCCTGAAGATATGGAGAAAACCACTTTAATAACATTGTTGTGTACCTTTTGCAATAAAGTAATGCCATTTGGGCTAAAGAATACAGGGGCAACATATCAAAGGGCCATGGTAACTTTATTCCATGACATGATGCACAAAGAGATTGAGGTATATGTTGATGATATGATCGCCAAATCTCGAACAGAAAAGGAACACATTGAGATTTTGAAGAAATTGTTCTTGAGGTTGAGGAAATTTCAAATGAAGCTCAACCCAGCCAAGTGTACTTTCGGAGCTCGGTCAGGAAAATTACTAGGTTTTGTGGTCAGCGAAAGAGGAATCGAAGTTGACTCAAGTAAAGCCAAAGCAATACAAGAGTTGCCTCCGCCGCGCACTCAAAAGGAAGTTCGAGGCTTTCTTGGAAGATTGAATTACATTACTCGGTTTATTTTACAGTTAACTGAGAAATGTGATCCCATATTTCGCCTTCTCAAGAAACACAACCAAAGTGTCTGGGACGACGAATGCCAGAAAGCTTTTGACAAAGTCAAACAATATCTGTCAAATGCACCAGTACTATCTTCGCCTAATCCAGATAGACCATTGATATTGTACTTATCAGTGTTCGATAACTCCATGGGATGTGTGCTTGGTCAACACGATGAGTCAGGAAGAAAAGAAAAGGCTATATACTATCTCAGTAAAAAGTTCACTAAATGTGAAATGAGATATTCGTTGATTGAAAAATTGTGTTGCGCTTTGGTGTGGACATCCCGAAGACTAAGGCAGTATATGCTATATCATAAAACCTGGTTAATTTCGAAGCTTGATCCGTTACAGTATATGATGGAGTCAACTGCCTTGAATGGAAGAACGGCAACGTGGCAGATTTTGCTGTCTGAATTTGATATAGTTTATTGGAAACACGAAAATTTATATACTTTTTCATGCCCTTTTTTACCCAAATTCATGTGGTTTCGAGTAAATTCTTGTCGGAAAATAATTAAATATTATAAAATAATTAATTTGTGCTAAAAATATGAACATGCTGAATTGTAATTAATTCTATAGTTAATTTTGTTTAATTTTGACTATTTTCGACAGAGTCGCAAAAAGGGAAAAAATTGGCTCGGCAGACACTACTCGAAGAATAAAACCGAGAAGCGATTTGAAGTGTCAAGGCGACTCTATTTCCAGCCCAAGACGGTCCAATTATAAAGATTTAATCATAATATAATTAATTTTAATTTATTCCCAATTTAATTTGGGCTAAATAAATTATTTTTAATTAATTATGAAAAAGGGTCCAGTAAAACCGCACTGGTTGAACCGAACCAATTGAACCGGACCAGCCACCAATTGGGCAGCCCAAACCATCCACAATGAAGGCCCAAATCAGCTTATTTGCTGACTAATTGAGTTGCAAAGAAGCCCTTGAAGACTTCTCAAAATCCCATTCAAACCCCTCCAAAATTCATGGGTTTAAAGATTTGTCGAAGCTAATTTTAGCAAAGTTGAATCCATCAACTTTGCCACATAGGAATGGCCGGCCAAGAGGGACTCTTTTGCTGCTGATTTTTTGCTATTTTTAGCAGCCCCTAACACCTATAAATACAGCCCCTAGCTGCTCATTCAAATCACCCCTCAATTCTCCAACATTCTCTCATTCTCTCTTCTTTTCTCTCAACTTTTCTCCCTTCATTTTCATTCCATTTTCCCCTTGTTCTTGTGCCGATTTCCCCTCTTGGAAAAGAGGTGTTTTCCAGACTTTTGAAGCAGCACTTGAAGCGTTCATAAGCCCCCTTGATAGCCGAGGACAACGAAGAATGAAGGAGGAATCAAGCAGACAAGTCACGGAGAGCCACCGGATTTGTTTCTCGTTTCCTATCTCTTTAAATTACTTGTTGTTGTTTTGACAAACATGTTTATGGATATTCATGATTTTGAAATGTTTAATTTAATGGAATTAGCTTGAATTTAATTCGAGTTGGTTTGATTTCATTTCGCCCTCTTAGATTATTAAAATCATGTTTATGCTGTTAAAGGCCTCGGTGAAATGTTTGATTAAGTAAAATTATGCTAAGTTATCTGGCATTATAATTGTTTAGATAGCTAATGAATTAATTATTTAAACGCATTGAAATTGTAATTAATGGACACAATACTTAATCTGTGCATGTTTAATTCTTCTAAGGTAGCTGAAGATTAAATTAGCATTGTATTTGACAATATGTATGCCTTGCATAACTTGCAGGATTTTTGTGATTAAATTGTTTCACGGTAAAAATACCTTGTTACTTCACATGATCTTTTATATGCTTGTTAGGTTGAATTAATCGTTTGCATCGACATAGGAATATGCGAGAGATTGTTTAATTTAATGAGTATGTATGTGCAATAACATGTTTACTTTTTGCAGTCTGTTTAATCGGTCGAATTGGCATAGAAATATGTACAAGAGATAGATGGATTTTTTATTTGTAAATATGTTCAATAGTTAGCAAATTACCGAGTTTCCATGTTTTAACAAGTATAAACACAAGTTTAATAATTCTAAGGTAAGAAATGTGATTAAACCAACACAATTATGTCATCTTGATTAAAATCAGTTTTTGAAATCGCACACTTGAACTTTTTTTTATTTTAATTTACTTTGTTTTTCTTTTAGTTTTCAAATAGTTTTCAAAAATCAAATATTTTTCCCTAACCAAAGTGTTTGAAATTATTTCATAAATAATTCTCTTACAGTCCCTGTGGGTACGATAACTCGACATTTACTTGCCACTTTTATTACTTGTTACGATTGTGTACACTTGCACATTTCCACCGTTCCAAGTTTTTGGCGCTGTTGCCGGGGACTGTTTTTCAAAGTCATTATTTGTGAATCTGTTTTACATTTTGGTTTATTTATTTCCTTGTTTAAATTTTAAATTAATTAATTTTTCTGTGAATATTTCAGGTGTTTATTAGTATTGACCAGATTATTGACTTACTCCCTGTGGACCCTGAAATAGAATGAACCTTTCGCCAACGAAGAAGACAAGCAAACCAGAGAAGGACCGAAGGAATGAATCTCGAGAATATAAACTAAGGGAATGGAGCAAATCCTACTCAGAATCCTATCCTTATTGCTGATGATAGGGATAGAGCCTTAAGATAATATGCTGTGCCAGTATTCAATGATCTAAATCCGGGTTTTAGGAGACCCGAAATCGAGGCACAACAATTCGAGCTGAAGCCAGTCATGTTCCAGATGCTTCAGACAGTGGGCCAATTCGGCGGGATGCCTACTGAAGATCCTCATCTTCACTTAAGACTATTCATGGAGGTGAGCGATTCTTTCAAGTTAGCTGGAGTACCCGAAGATGCCCTAAGATTGAAATTGTTCCCATATTCGTTAAGGGACAGAGCTCGTGCCTGGTTAAGTTCATTGCCATCGAACTCCATTTCTACATGGCAAGAGTTAGCCGAGAGATTCCTCATGAAGTATTTTCCGCCAAGCAAAAATGCTAAACTGAGGAATGAGATCACTGCTTTCCATCAAATGGATGACGAGTCCTTGTATGAGGCATGGGAAAGATTTAAGGAGCTATTACGAAAATGCCCTCAGCATGGAATTCCTCATTGCATTCAACTTGAGACATTCTATAATGGTCTCAACGCTCACACAAGGATGGTAGTGGATGCCTCTGCTAATGGTGCTCTCCTTTCTAAGTCTTATAACGAGGCTTATGAAATTATTGAGAGGATTGCCAGCAATAATTATCAGTGGCCAACCAACCGAGCAGCGTCAGGAAGACGAGTCGCTAGAATTCATGAAGTAGACGCCCTTACTTCACTCGCATCTCAGGTATCATCGATATCCTCAATTCTTAAAAATCTTACTACTAATGGGTCTAATAGTTTTGCAGCACAGCTGACTAATCAATTTGAGAATATAGCCTGTGTTTATTGTGGGGAGGGACATTTGCTCGAAGAATGTCCGTTGAACCCAGAATCTGTGTACTACATGGGCAATCAGAACCAAAATCGAGGAAGGCAAGGGCTGCAATCCAACTTTTATAACCCATCTTGGAGAAACCACCCGAATTTTTCCTGGAGTAACCAAGGGGCTGGAACTAGTTACACCCAACCAAGACCGACCCAGCCGCCAAATTTTCCACAGCAAGTCCAAAAATCAGTTCAAGTTGAAGCATCCAATAGCCTAGAAAGTTTGCTAAAGGCATACCTAGCAAAGAATGATGCTTTAATCTAGAGCCAAGCAGCCACGGTGAAGAATTTGGAGAATCAAGTGGGCCAGCTTGCAACTGAGCTTCGAAATCGACCACAAGGTGCTTTACCTACTGACATGGAAAATCTGAGAAATCCGGGGAAAGAACACTACAAAGAATTGCAATTGAGGAGCGAAAAGATAGTAGAGCCCAACACTGTCGAAATTGAAAAGGAGCAAGCTGATGCTCAAGAAGAAGTTCAACCAAGTGTTGACACACCAGTTTCGCCAGAACCAAAATATGCAAGACCCATCAAAGTAACCGCAGGACCAGTTAATTCTGATCTTCCAACAACGTCGTTAGATGCAGAATTACCGCCAAAGGCGAATCAACCAAAACCAGTTCCAGTACTGAAACCATCGCCACCCTACCCTCAAAGACTTCAGAAGCCGAAGCAAGAAATTCAATTCAAGAAGTTCCTAGACGTACTCAAGCAACTTCACATCAACATCCCGTTGGTCGAAGCACTTGAGAAAATGCCGAACTACGTGAAGTTCATGAAAGATATCCTGTCTAAGAAACGAAGACTTGGGGAATTTGAGATGGTAGCTCTGACAAAGGAATGTAGTGCATATCTTCAGAACAAATTACCCCCAAAATTAAAGGATCCTGGATGTTTCACCATACCATGCAATATTGGATCAACATATTATGGTAAAGCATTATGTGACTTAGGTGCAAGTATTAACTTGATGCCTATGTCAATATTTAGGAAATTAGGGATAGGAGAAGTTAGACCAACTACGGTTACACTTCAACTAGCAGATCGATTCTTAGCACATCCAGAAGGAAAAATCGAGGACGTATTGGTACGCGTAGATAAGTCTATCTTTCCTACTGACTTTGTAATTCTGGATTTTCAAGTAGACAAAGAAGTGCCAATTATACTAGGAAGACCATTTCTAGCAACTGGAAGGACTCTTATTGATGTGCAGAAGGGCGAGCTGACTATGCGTGTTTAGGATGATCAGGTAATGTTTTTAAGCCAATGCGATTTCCTGACACTATGGATGATTGTTCTGCAGTGACCGATTTAGAGGAATTAATAGTAGAGAAGGAATTTAACGATGTTGATGACCCATTGGAAAGAATTTTGACATCAGATCCCCCAAATGAGGAAGAGGAGGACGAATACTTAGCTTCGCTCGAAGCTAATCAAAAGGGATTTGATCCACAATCTCGTTTCGAATCTTTGGAATTAGAGAAAAGAGATTACATGCAGCAAAAAGCATCAATCGAGGAGCCACCTAAGTTAGAACTCAAGGTATTACCTTCACACTTGAAATATGTTTATTTAGGTAACGCCTCTACTCTACCTGTGATTGTTTCAGCCGAATTAACTACTGAATAGGAAGAGAAACTTATCATAGTCTTGAAACAATTCAAGAAGGCTATCGGATGGACTATAGCTGACATTCACGGTATTAGCCCATCTGTATGCATGCATAAGATCATATTAGAAGATGGCGAGAGAGGAACGATTGATGGACAACGGAGACTGAACCCAATCATGAAAGATGTCGTGAAGAAGGAAATCATCAAATGGTTGGATGCGGGTATAATTTACCCCATCTCAGATAGTTCTTGGGTGAGTCCAGTCCAGTGCGTGCCCAAGAAAGGAGGTATCACGGTCGTGGAGAACGAGAACAACGAGTTGATACCAACGAGGACAATTATGGGATGGAGAATCTGTATCGATTACCGGAGGCTAAACAAGGCAACTAGGAAAGATCACTTTCCTTTACCATTCTTGGACCAGATGCTGGATAGACTCGCAAGACGAGATTACTACTGTTTTCTCGACGGATACTTAGGGTATAATCAGATTACTGTAGCACCGGAAGATCAACAGAAAACAACATTCACCTGTCCGTACGGTACATTTGCATTTAGACGCATGCCATTTGGTTTATGTAATGCACCTGCTACATTTCAAAGATGTATGATGTCCATCTTTACTGACATGGTTGAGAAATACTTGGAAGTTTTCATGGACGATTTCTCGGTATTTGGAGATACTTACGAGGATTGTTTAGCCAATCTAGCGAAGGTACTAAGGTGATGCGAAGAGACGAATCTTGTACTCGATTGGGAAAAATGCCATTTCATGGTACGAGAAGGAATTGTTTTAGGCCATCGGATAACGAGACATAGGATCGAGGTGGACAAGGAAAAAGTAGACGTTATTGAGAAACTCCCACCTCCAACATCTGTAAAAGGTGTTAGGAGCTTTTTGGGCCACGCCGGTTTCTATAGAAGGTTTATCAAGGACTTCTCCAAAGTGGCTAAGCCCTTATGTAAGTTGTTGGAGAAGGACTCGATATTCAAATTTGACGAGGACTGCTTAAAAGCCTTCAACGATCTGAAGAGTCGATTAGTCACGGCACCTATAATCGTCACACCAGAATGGGATTCGTCATTCATATTGATGTGTGCCGCAAGGGACTTTGCCATTGGAGCTGTCATGGGCCAGCGAAGGAACAAAGTTTTTCATCCTATCTACTACACATGCAGAACTCTAACTGGAGCCCAACTGAACTATACGGTAACAGAAAAAGAGTTACTTGCTATTGTTTTTGCTTTTGACAAGTTTCGATCTTATCTTGTAGGTACCAAAGTGATTGTCTATACGGACCACTCTGCGATTAAGTACTTATTAGCTAAGAAAGATGCTAAGCCGAGATTGATCGGTGGGTGCTTCTACTCCAAAAGTTCGATCTAGAAATTCAAGATCGAAAAGGAGTAGAGAACCAGGTAGCAGATCACCTATCCAGATTGGAGCCGTAAGAGGAAAATTCTTCACTTTTACCGATCCATGAGACATTTCCAGATGAACACATACTGAAGGTAACTCATGTCCATAATACTCCTTGGTTTGCTAATTTTGCTAACTATTTAGCTTGTGGTTTGATGCCAATTGATAAAACATATCAGCAAAGAAAAAAGTTTCTTCACGATGTAAAGTATTATTTTTGGGAAGAGCCGTATTTATTCAAAAAGTGTGCAGATCAGATGATTAGAAGATGTGTGACAGAGGATGAAATACCGAAAATTTTATACCACTGTCATTCAGCTCCAAGTGGAAGACACTTTGGAGGTACTCGTACAGCGGCCAAAGTATTGCAAGCTGGATTCTTTTGGCCAACACTATTGAAGGATGCATACGCTTACGTAAAGAATTGTGATCAATGTCAGAGGGTTGGAAACGTATCCAGTAGAGATGAGATGCCTCGAACAAATATCATTGAGGTAGAATTGTTCAATGTATGGGGTATTGATTTCCTTGGCCCTTTTCCTCCGTCTTTTGGTCACAAGTATATATTGGTAGCAGTAGATTATGTGTCCAAATGGGTCGAGGCTGAAGCTTATCCGACGAATGATGATAAAGTTGTGATGAAGTTTTTGCAGAAACACGTGTTCACAAGGTTCGGAACCCCAAGAGCTATTATCAGCGATGAAGGGACCCACTTTGTGAACAAGTGGTTAAAATGGTTGCTAGATAAGCATGGAGTGAAACACAAGGTTGCCACAGCTTACCATCCGCAGACAAATGGGCAAGCTGAACTGGCAAATAAGGAGATCAAAGGCATACTCGAGAAGGTAGTTTGCCCGAACCGACGAGATTGGTCCAAGAGACTAGATGATGCTTTATGGGCTTACAGAACGGCATACAAGACACCCTTAGGAATGTCACCCTATCGGTTGGTCTTTGGGAAAGCATGCCACCTGCCTCTGGAGTTAGAACATAGAGCTTATTGGGCTCTTCGACAACTCAATTTGGATATCAAGCTTGCTAAAGAGAAACGAATGCTCCAACTCAATGAGCTAGAGGAATTTTGAATGTTCTCATACGAAAATGCCAAGTTACTCAAAGAAAGACTCAAAAAATGGCATGACAAGCATATCCGAGTTTGAGAGTTTGAAGCAGGTCAGCAAGTCTTGTTATTTAATTCCAGACTGAAGTTCTTTCCAAGTAAGTTAAAGTCACGTTGGTCCGGTCCATTTACGATCCATCGCGTATATCCATATGGAGTTATTGAACTCCAAGGTAAGAGAGGTGATTTTCAAGTCAATGCTCAGCGTTTGAAACATTATTACGGAGAAAACCCTAAACGGGATAAAATCTCGTTCAGTTTATCTAATCCTTAGTTTTTATTGCTTTCAATAAAATATTTAGGGAATATTTTCGGGTTTATTATGCTCAAACAAATTCTGTCTAGGAGATTGGAACTTAAGCGGGACCGCTTGTGACCCCTCCAATCTTTCCTGGGAATTGATTTTTGCATAATTTTCCAAGGAATTAGCCCCTGAATAGCAAAATAAATTTTTAGTTTTCCAAATAAAATGGTCAATTTTGACTCAAGTCTTAAATTGCAACTCAATTTCAAATTTTCATTAAGTCTAAAGACTTAATTGAATTATTTTCAAATTTTGGTTGCTATTTTCATAAATAATAAAAACTAGGTGCCTCTTTTTGTAAATATTTTTAAAAGGAATCTAAAATAAACATTTTTATTTAATTTCATATTTATAAATTATTGATAAACTTTAATATATAATTATATTCATTATAATTTATATATTAACTTTTATCAATTTAGCTTAGGATTAGAATTATTTTTATTTTCATATTTATCTTAATAATTAAATAACAATTGATAATTTAGTTATGTTTATTTAATTATTAATTATTGTTTATCATGAGTAAAATTAGAAGGGGACTCTTATTCTTAATGTTTTAATTATTCTAAGAGTTTTACTTAAATTTATACTCTTGCATCTATAAATTACACCCTTGATTCACCCCATTCACTCATCATACAACTTCTCTTCCACCTCAATTGCCGCAAGCCCCTAGTCCCCAAGCCTTCTTTCGTCCAGCAGCAGCAACTCCAACTCCAGCACTCGCCAGCGCCAGCTCCTGCCTAGGCCAAGACCGCACGCCTGCTGCTTCTCCAGCAGCCTTCTTGTGCGAACCAGTGCCGTGGCCTGCTCCACACGTCACCTGCTTGCTTACCACCTGCTGCAGCACATTGCACGCCAGCTGCTTGTTGTTTTGTGTGCTTAGGCGCACATTCTCCCTTTCCCCAAATTAAGCCATCCCTCCTTTAATTTCCTTCCTTTGATTCATTAGTATATTGTTATTTTTTTTAGAGCTCTTAAAATCTACAAGGTAAGTGGTCCATCATGACTCGTAAAAGAACTCGTGCCTCCGCTCAAATCGACAAAACACAAAGCAAATTTCACTGTGAAGAAGCCAAAATAAGATACAAAAGTATCTTCAAAAATCAACAGATGCATCCAGAGAAAGGCTTCACATTGAAGGAAAGCAACTACAGAGACTTTATGGCACGTATTCGCCAAGTTGCTAAAGCCCTCAATTGGGAATTGTTTTGTGAAAAGAGACCAAGTGTGGATGAAGAATTAGTTCGTGAATTCTACGCGAACTTAACTTCCAGTGAATTGACTGAAGTTCCAGTCCGAGGAATCAAGGTACCAATAAATTCTAGTGCTATTAATGAGTTTTTTGAATTACCTGATTTCGACAATGATGAATATTCCTCTCTGTTGAGCAATATTAAGCCTAAAAGTCTGCAAGAAATCTTCGAAGAACTCACAGTTCCAGGTTCCAAGTGGACTGTGTCAAAGCAAGGAATCCACACGTGTCGAAGGGAGTATTTGACACCTCTAGCGAAGGTATGGTTCTATTTCATCCATTTCAGCCTTATGCCTAGTTCGCATGGGACTACAATTTCATTAGAGCGAATGGTCCTATTATACTCGATTCTAACCGGAAAGACCATTGATGTGGGCAAAATCATCCTGAGAGAAATGCGAAATTGTGCCGTTAGACGGTGAATTGATTCCATTCAGAATAAAATGTTCTTTTAATTATGCTTAGGATATATTTTTGTTCAATAAATTGAAATTTTGTTACTTATGCTAAACTTTAGTATTAATAAAGTTCTGTTATTTCAATAATTTATTATGTTAGCTTAATAAAGATGTGAATGTATTTTTAATAAAGCATACAAATTCATACCATAAAATTTTTAGTTCCTTACGAAAAAATTAGGCATGCATGAAAGCTTAAGTCTTTAGAATTGACTTAGTAATTCTTGAGGCGAAATCCTAGGAAGCATGGAATATTGAAAATGATTTAGGCAAACTTTTGTTTGGACCGTTTGAGCCTTTCAAGCCAACCCTGATAAAATTATCCTTTGAAACCCAATTTTGAGACTATATGGCCTAAGTTTATTTGGACCTATGCAATATTTAGCCATCAGCTTTCTCTTAATTACTTCTAAAAATTCATCCCAAACACTAGACTCAGTACTATTCAAAGGATCGTTTGAAAATAAGTTTGGGGGAGTTAAAAAGAAGTATCAAATGCTCAAAAAATTATTGTACATGAAGCAAGTGCTCGAGTTTGAGTTTAAAAAAAACACATGTACTCAAAATGAAATAAGTGATCGAAAGAGCACAAGTTGGGTATCAAGGATGAATGTTCTGAAGGATCGATATTAAGCTGAGTCTAGGGTTTAAAGCCACAAATTTATCTATCTTTTACCTACTCTTAAGCCCAGCCACGTTACAACCTTATTAAAGACCTATTGATTCAAGATTCCCATGTTACCTACATTAGTGGAGAGAAAGTGCTTTGTTCAACATATGAAGACATTAGTTAAGCTTAATGATTGTAGTTTACTTTTTGAATAAGGAATTAAAATCAATTTGGTAGTGAAGAACATGTCTTTATTAAAGAAACGTTTAGTCTAATTTCGCTAGTATGATAATTGTTGGAGGTAATTTGAACGATATGAATGCTTAAGTTGCATAACTTTCAAATTTCTTATCTTTGAGCATAAGTATGCCAACATCATAATTTTGAGGAAAGTTGTTCTGAAAGAGTTTTTCAAAGGTGTTTCTGAGAAAATTCTTTTCAAAATTTTGCATTACTCGGGACGAGCAATGAATTAAGTTTGGGGGTGTGGAAACACGAAAATTTATATACTTTTTCATGCCCTTTTTGACCCAAATTCATGTGGTTTCGAGTAAATTCTTGTCGGAAAATAATTAAATATTATAAAATAATTAATTTGTGCTAAAAATATGAACATTCTGAATTGTAATTAATTCTGTAGTTAATTTTGTTTAATTTTGACTATTTTCGACAGAGTCGCAAAAAGGGAAAAAATTGGCTCTGCAGACACTACTCGAAGAATAAAACCGAGAAGCGATTTGAAGTGTCAAGGCGACTCTATTTCCAGCCCAAGACGGTCCAATTATAAAGATTTAATCATAATATAATTAATTTTAATTTATTCCCAATTTAATTTGGGCTAAATAAATTATTTTTAATTAATTATGAAAAAGGGTCCAGTAAAACCGCACTAGTTGAACCGAACCAATTGAACCGGACCAGCCACCAATTGGGCAGCCCAAACCATCCACAATGAAGGCCCAAATCAGCTTATTTGCTGATTAATTGAGTTGCAAAGAAGCCCTTGAAGACTTCTCAAAATCCCATTCAAACCCCTCCAAAATTCATGGGTTTAAAGATTTGTCCAAGCTAATTTTAGCAAAGTTGAATCCATCAACTTTGCCACATAGGATGGCCGGCCAAGTGGGACTCTTTTGCTGCTGATTTTTTGCTATTTTTATCAGCCGCTAACACCTATAAATACAGCCCCTAGCTGCTCATTCAAATCATCCCTCAATTCTCCAACATTCTCTCATTCTCTCTTCTTTTCTCTCAACTTTTCTCCCTTCATTTTCATTCCATTTTCCCCTTGTTCTTGTGCCGATTTCCCCTCTTGGAAAAGAGGTGTTTTCCAGGCATTTGAAGCAGCACTTGAAGTATTCATAAGCCCCCTTGATAGCCGAGGACAACGAAGAACGAAGGAGGAATCAAGCAGACAAGTCACGGAGAGCCACCGGATTTGTTTCTCGTTTCCTATCTCTTTAAATTATTTGTTGTTGTTTTGACGAACATGTTTATGGATATTCATGCTTTTGAAATGTTTAATTTAATCGATTTAGCTTGAATTTAATTCGTGTTGGTTTGATTTCATTTCGCCCTCTTAGATTATTAAAATTATGTTTATGCTGTCAAAGGCCTCGGTGAAATGTTTGATTAAGTAAAATTATGCTAAGTTATCTGGCATTATAATTGTTTAGATAGCTAATGAATTAATTATTTAAACACATTGAAATTGTAATTAATGGACACAATACTTAATCTGTGCATGTTTAATTCTTCTAAGGTAGCTGAAGATTAAATTAGCATTGTATTTGACAATATGTATGCCTTGCATAACTTGCAGGATTTTTGTGATTAAATTGTTTCACGGTAAAAATACCTTGTTACTTCACATGATCTTTTATATGCTTGTTAGGTTGAATTAATCGTTTGCATCGACATAGGAATATGCGAGAGATTGTTTAATTTAATGAGTATGTATGTGCAATAACATGTTTACTTTTTGCAGTCTGTTTAATCGGTCGAATTGGCATAGAAATATGTACAAGAGATAGATGGATTTTTTATTTGTAAATATGTTCAATAGTTAGCAAATTACCGAGTTGCCATGTTTTAACAAGTATAAACACAAGTTTAATAATTCTAAGGTAAGAAATGTGATTAAACCAACACAATTATGTCATCTTGATTAAAATCAGTTTTTGAAATCGCACACTTGAACTTTGTTTTATTTTAATTTACTTTGTTTTTCTTTTAGTTTTCAAATAGTTTTTAAAAATCAAATATTTTTCCCTAACCAAAGTGTTTGAAATTATTTCATAAATAATTCTTTTACAGTCCTTGTGGGTACGATAACTCGACATTTACTTGTCACTTTTATTACTTGTTACGATTGTGTACACTTGCACATTTCCACCGTTCCATTTATGTAAACCGAAAGGCTATAAAAGAGAGCGCAATAGCAGAATTTCTGGCTAGTAGAGCTTTAGAGGATTATGAACCTTTGAGCTTTGATTTCCCTAATGAGAAGTTGATGTATGTGGCAAATACTGAAGAATGTCCGTGGAAGTTAAACTTCCACGGGGCGTCCAACGCTGTGGGAAATGGAATTGAGGCAATCTTGGTATCCCCTAATGGTGATCATTATCCATTTACATGTAAATTGGATTTTGATTGCACAAACAACATGGCAGAGTACGAAGCATGTATCATGGGAATTCTAGCAGCCATAGAGCGTAAGATCAGAGTGTTAGAAGTATATGGAGATTCTACACTGGTGATTTACCAGCTTAAAGGAGAATGGGAGACGAGAGATCCCAAACTGATCAATTATCGAAAGATAGTTTTGGGATTGATTGAGGAGTTCGACCACATCACCTTTAATTATCTCCCACGTGATGAAAATCAGATGGCAAATGCCTTGGCAACTTTGGCTTCTATGATCAAAGTAAATAGACCAGAAGATATAAGACTCATTCAGATGAGTATTCTCGAAGTTCCTACTCATTGTTATAATGTGGAAGAGGAGGAAAGAGATGATCACCCTTGGTATCATGATGTGTTGCGATATATAAAAAATCGTGAATACTCAGAGCATGCAACTGAGAATGAGAAAAGAACACTAAGAAGATTGGCCTTGACTTGTTTTAGATGGAGATATCTTGTATAAAAAGAGAAAAGATCAAGTATTAGTGAGGTGTGTTGATGCTGTAGAGGCTAGGAAAATCTTAGAGGAAGTTCATGAGGGCGTTTGTGGAACACACGCTAATGGGTTCACGATGGCCAGGCAGATAATGAGATTTGGATATTATTGGTCTACCATGGAAGGAGATTGTATCAGCTATGCCAAGAGATGTCATAAATGCTAGATTTATGGAGACAAAATTCATGTACCTCCGTCACCTTTGCATATTATGACTTCCCAATGACCTTTTTCCATGTGGGGCATGGATGTTATTGGACCAATCTCATCGAAAGCTTTAAATGGGCATCGGTTCATCTTTGTGGTCATTGACTACTTCACGAAATGGGTAGAGGCAGCTTCATATGCTAGCGTCACTAAGTCAGCAGTTAGTCGATTTTTAAAGAAGGAGATCATTTGTCGATATGGAATGCCTGAGAGGATCATATCAGACAATGCATTGAACTTGAACAACAGCACGATAGTAGAAGTTTGTAGTCAATTCAACATCAAACACCACAACTCATCTCCGTATCGTCCAAAAATGAATTGGGCAGTGGAAGCGGCCAATAAAAACATCAAGAAGATAGTGGGGAAGATGACCGAGACTTATAGGGATTGGCATGAGAAATTACCATTTGCACCCTATGCTTATTGAACGTCTGTCAGAACCTCTACTTGGGCAACACCTTTCTCGTTGGTCTATGGGATGGAGGCAGTTCTACCTATTGAAGTGGAAATACCTTCTCTTCGAGTTTTGTCAGAAATAAAGCTAGATGAAGCTGAATGGATCCAGGCTCGATATGATCAGTTGAACTTAATTGAAAAAAAGAGGCTAAGGGCTATTCGTCACGGTCAGATGTACCAAAAACGAATGATGCGAGCTTATGACAAAAAAGTTCGCCTAAGAGAATTTCATGAGGGGGACCTTGTATTGAAAAAGATTCTTCCCATACAAAAGGATTATAGAGGAAAATGGATGCCGCATTGGGAAGGACCATATGTGGTGAAGAAAGCTTTCTCTCGAGGTGTACTGATCCTGACTGAAATGGACGGGAAAAGCTTACCCAATCCTGTGAACTCGAATTCAGTCAAAAAATACTTTGCTTGAGAAGAAGAAGAGGCCAAGGTGAAAACCCGCAAAGGGTGCTTTGAGACTTCTTAAAAAAAAGAGGGAGAGGCTAAGACGAAAACTCGCAAAGGGCGTCTTGAGACCAAAGGGGTTTTGAGTTGAAAACCCGAAAAGGTCGGCTCAAATTTTGAATGTACATGTAGTAATCTTGCTATACTTGAGTCAACACGAAAGAAAGTATGTTGCATATTGGGGCATCGACAAAGTACTTTGAGTACTCTAAACACATGTTAAGTTCAAAGCAGTCTTCATGAAGTTTGTATGTAGAAGCCTAATTGGCGATATCTAGGGCATCTGATCTTTGTTTTATTCATTTTACTATTTTTTGAGTTCTTTTTCTCCACGAAAAGATATGTTCCCAGTCAATTTTCCTCGTATCATTAATAATTCGTTTTAACTCCCTTTTAAAATCAATTTATTGTTACCCATCATTCATAAACATGTTGCATTGAAATAATGATTGATGAACTAATAATTTCACAAAAGAAAAGTTCTACATATTACTTTGGAAATTTCTAGATAAAATAAGAAATCGAAACAGGACAATTTAGAATTTCCATGTACGTAAATCGGAAATATTTGAGAAAGAAGAGTCTTAATGAAGACTATTTCTCTGAATTCTTTGTCCAATTAAGTGGTTGTGACGAAGATAAACAAGGTCATTAGGTCATTCAGAAAATGATACGACGGACTCTTTTTTTACGGGAAAAGATTCAAAAACCCTAAATTATGGTGGAATGAATCGAAGTTGAAACAAGTCTTGTATCCTTTAAGCTGCAATAAGGACGGACAGAAAAGGTTTGATTCCTGAGGGGTATAGTTGAAACGATACACGACCCGTGTCCCGAGGTTCAAGAGGAATGAGCCCTAAAATTTCCATTGTCTGAGCAAAGAAATGATACTTCAAGGGGAATGAAGATGAAACCTTGATGGATAAATGAGTGATAACACCTTGAATATGAATCATACTCATAACATTTTCGCATCATAGCATGTCTAAATAGGAGCATTTGACTCATTTCAATCATGGCATCCTAATTATTAGGCATAAGCATGTACCCATCCTACAGGTTATGTCTTCAAGGGAACAATGTAGTAAGGTAGATTGAAGATAGCAGGTCTGGCATTCCTGATGTTGCAGGAGCAAATCGAAGATAGCAGGTCTGGCATTCCTGATGTTGTAGGAGCAGATTTAAGATAGCAGGTCTGGCATTTCTGATGTTGCAGGAGCAGATCGAAGATAGCAAGTCTGGCATTCCAGATGTTGCAGGAGCAGATTAAAGATAGCAAGTCTGGCATTCCTGATGTTGCAGAAGCAGATGGAAGATAGCAGGTCTGGCATTCCTGATGTTGTAGGAGCAGATCAAAGATTGCAAGTCTGGCATTCCTGATGTTGCAGGAGCAGATTGAAGATAGCAGGTCTGGCATTCCTGATGTTGTAGGAGCAGATTGAAGATTGCAAGTCTGGCATTCCTGATGTTGCAGGAGCAGATTGAAGATAGCAGGTCTGGCATTCCTGATGTTATAGGAGCAGATCGAAGATAGCAAGTCTGGCATTCCTGATGTTCCAGGAGCAGATTGAAGATAGCAGGTCAGGCATTCTTGATGTTGCAGGAGCAGATCGAAGATAGCAAGTCTGGCATTCCTGATGTTGCAGGAGCAGATTGAAGATAGCAGGTCTGGCATTCCTGATGTTGCAGGAGCATATTGAAGTTAGGAAGTCTGGCATTCCTGATGTTGCAGGAGCAGATTGAAGATAGCAAGTCTGGCATTCCTGATGTTGCAGGAGCAGATTGAACATAGCAAGTCTGGCATTTCTGATGTTGCAGGAGCAAATTGAAGATAGCAAGTTTGGCATTCCTGATGTTGTAGGAGCAGATCGAAGATAGCAAGTCTGGCATTCCTGATGTTGCAGGAGCAGATTTAAGATAGCAGGTCTGGCATTCCTGATGTTGCAGGAGCAGATCGAAGATAGCAAGTCTGGCATTCCAGATGTTGCAGGAGCAGATTAAAGATAGCAAGTCTGGCATTCCTGATGTTGCAGAAGCAGATTGAAGATAGCAGGTCTGGCATTCCTGATGTTGTAGGAGCAGATCAAAGATTGCAAGTTTGGCATTCCTGATGTTGCAGGAGCAGATTGAAGATAGCAGGTCTGGCATTCCTGATGTTGTAGGAGCAGATCGAAGATAGCAAGTCTGGCATTCCTGATGTTGCAGGAGCAGATTGAAGATAGCAGGTCTGGCATTCCTGATGTTGTAGGAGCAGATTGAAGATTGCAAGTCTGGCATTCCTGATGTTGCAGGAGCAGATTGAAGATAACAGGTCTTGCATTCCTGATGTTATAGGAGCAAATCGAAGATAGCAAGTCTTGCATTCCTGATGTTGCAGGAGCAGATTGAAGATAGCAGGTCAGGCATTCTTGATGTTGCAGGAGCAGATCGAAGATAGCAAGTCTGGCATTCCTGATGTTGCAGGAGCAGATTGAAGATAGCAGGTCTGGCATTCCTGATGTTGCAGGAGCATATTGAAGTTAGGAAGTCTGGCATTCCTGATGTTGCAGGAGCAGATTGAAGATAGCAAGTCTGGCATTCCTGATGTTGCAGGAGCAGATTGAACATAGCAAGTCTGGCATTTCTGATGTTGCAGGAGCAAATTGAAGATAGCAAGTTTGGCATTCCTGATGTTGTAGGAGCAGATCGAAGATAGCAAGTCTGGCATTCCTGATGTTGCAGGAGCAGATTTAAGATAGCAGGTCTGGCATTCCTGATGTTGCAGGAGCAGATCGAAGATAGCAAGTCTGGCATTCCAGATGTTGCAGGAGCAGATTAAAGATAGCAAGTCTGGCATTCCTGATGTTGCAGAAGCAGATTGAAGATAGCAGGTCTGGCATTCCTGATGTTGTAGGAGCAGATCAAAGATTGCAAGTCTGGCATTCCTGATGTTGCAGGAGCAGATTGAAGATAGCAGGTCTGGCATTCCTGATGTTGTAGGAGCAGATCGAAGATAGCAAGTCTGGCATTCCTGATGTTGCAGGAGCAGATTGAAGATAGCAGGTCTGGCATTCTTGATGTTGCAAGAGCAGATCGAAGATAGCAAGTCTGGCATTCCTGATGTTGCAGGAGCAGATTGAAGATAGCAGGTCTGGCATTCCTGATGTTGCAGGAGCTGATTGGGGTTAGGAAGTCTGGCATTCCTGGTGTTGCAGGAGCAGATTGAAGATAGCAAGTCTGGCATTCCTGATGTTGCAGGAGCAGATTGAAGATAGCAAGTCTGGCATTTCTGATGTTGCAGGAGCAAATTGAAGATAGCAAGTTTGGCATTCCTGATGTCGCAGGAGCAGATTGAAGATAGCAGGCCTGGCATTCCTGATGTTGCAGGAGCAGATTAAAGTCATCAAATCTTATCTCCCTGAGTTTGCGGTGAAGCGGATTAAAGCGACAAATCCTATACCTCTGAAATTGCAGTTGGTGAGATCTACTAAAACTACAAATCTCATCTTTTAAGGTTGCAGTGAAGCGGATCGAAGCAACAAGATGCAGTGGACTGGAATGAAGCTACCTGAAGAAAAGGAGCACCAAAGAAGTCAAGACTCAGCAAGACCGGGCAAATTTGGTCTTTTTTTATGTCTTTGCTCTATTCCCGTTGCACGAAAATGAGCAAAGAGGGGCAGCTGTAGAAGGCCCAAATTACCCGAGGCCCATTTTTACAACCCAGTAAACCCAATACAAACAAACATCAAGACCCAAATTGAAACCAATACCGAAGCCCAATTCAGAAATAAAACCAAATCCAACAATCCATAAAAATTAACCCACTAAACTTAACCCATTAAACCAACCCAAATACAAACCCTAGCCCACATCCATTACAGAAGCCCAAAACCAAATCAGAAAAAAACAAAACCCTAGGTCCTCCTTTGCGGCGCCGAACCTACCTTCTGACGCCACCACTGGCCACCACCGCGAGCGCCTCCATTGCCACTTGTGCCGTCATCTGCAAACAATAAAAGAGAAATGACAGAAAGTTTGTAAAAATCGGCTATAAAAGACCGATTTAAACCATTGTAACTCTTGGAGATTATGAATACAAGATTAGTTTTCAAAATACAAAAAAAAATAGAGAACAAACACAAAAAAAAAAGAAGAATCGAAAACAAAAAAGAGATCAAAAATCAGAAAAGAGTTGGAAGGTGATGAATCATTTTTTGTTCTTTTTTTTTATCTTTTTTTTTCTTTTGATAAATAAAAAATAAACAGTAAGCAAAAGAAAGGAGCAAACAACAAACCTGTGTACTTCGACCACCATTGTCGCAAGCGGGAAGAGGTCGCCGTCCCCGATGATGGACAGATCGCTTCGGCGAAATGAAGGAGAAACCGAAAGGTCTCCTTTTATTTTCCCTCTTCGATCAAGCCTTTTTAATAAAAAAACACCCACATATTCATGTTTAAAACGCCGAAGCGCTAAAAATGGGAGCTTTTGGGTTTCCGGCCGCCCTGGACGATGGCGCTATCGTCGGCGACCGACGGCCGTCTCGGCAGTCCGGCATCGTTTTCTGGGCTGGAGTCACAAAGGGAAGGGGAAGCTTCAGAGAGTTTCTTTGTTTTTTTTTTTTTAGAAAAAGGGCTGAAAATTATTTTCAGAAAATAAAAAAATTGGCTTTTATAAACCCCACGAAACGGCGCCGTTTGGAAAGTTGAGTTTCGAGGCCAAAACGACGTCGTTTTGGCCTCTAACCCACGACCCGACCCGAGTAGATGGAAGATCCGCGTGTTTTTAAGGCCAAATGGATTTATTACTCATTTGGTCCTTTCAAGTTTAGGCGCGTGTTGTTATGGTCCCTGTTCCCCTTTTTTATTTTAGTTATTTGCAATTTTAGCCCTCATCTTTTTATTCTGATTTCGATTTAGCCTTTCCTTATTTATTTTGTAATTATATTATTATTATTATTATTTTTTAATATTTCTATTAGTATTATTATAATTATTACTATATTTACATTTATATTTATTTTCTTAGTTTTATACTATTATTATTGATTTAATTTTTATTTATCTATTTATACTTATTTTATGTATATACTTCCATTTCCACTAATATTATTATTATATTTATATATTTTCTACTTCCATCCATATTAATATTATTTCCATTACTACTATTATATTCATCACTATAGTTTTTATTATTCTATTTTACCACTAATATTATATATATGTATTGTTCATATTAGTATAGTATTATTATTGTTTTATATTATTATTATTACATGCCCTTATTTATTTACTCGAAATTTATGCAATATATATCTTATCTTGCTCATTTTGGAATTTCATATCATTATTATTAACGTATTTATCCTATCACGCATGTAGCATTGTATTACTACTTGTCTCATCAACCTTTATCCGATACATCAGGTTTTAGAATGATTGATACTCTGTATTTAGAAGTTTGAGGAATCGAGCTCAATCGTGCTGGGTTTCGATTTCCCATTCGTCTAAATAACTAAACATCCTTCTAAAATTTTGACCGTGTTTTCTTAAATAAGGCAATATTTCGTGTTTGGACATTCGAGGAACCGTGCCCAATCGTGCTGGGTGTCGGTATTTTGGTTTGGCCAAATAGTGGAATATCCTTTTTAAAATCGCAACGTATGAATTTTCAAAATCATGAAATGATCTTGGTATCAAGGATTGAAACATCGTGTCCTATCGTGCAGGATGTGATATTTCATCTTTTTGGAACAAGATTCGAATTATCCAAGCGTTTTAAAAAAAATCGCAATGTATGAATTTTGGAAATCATGAAACGATCTTGATACCGAGGGTTGAAACATCGTGTCCTATTGTGCAGGATGTGATATTTCATCTTTTCGGAACAAGAAAATTTCGATATCCAATTCGAATTAACCAAACATTTTCTAAAGGGTTCGTATTTTTTTAAAAAAATATCTCTTCCAACTTTCGACATTAGGACATTAACTAATCAATTCGGTACCAATTTTGGGCGTGACGAGGGTGCTAATCCTTCCTCGCACATAACCGACTCCCGAACCCGTTTTCTCGAATTTCATAGACCAAAAAAACACTGTTTTAGTAAACCAAAATGTTTTATTAAAACAAAGGTGCCTGATCACACCTCATCAAAAAAGGATTGGTGGCGACTCTCGTTTTTTATTTTCGTTTTCAAAACCAAAGTCGATCCCCCGTTTTCCAAAAATGGTTACGACATTAACCTTACTACATTACTTCAATTAGACTTTGATTAGAATAAGGTTTTTAAACCTATAAATAAACGTAATCGTCTCTCCTCTTGTATCATTTGAATTCGACAGTGAATTTTCTTTTCATCCACCCGTGGTTTTTCCCCGAAAAGGTTTACACATAAAATTATGTATGTTCTATTTTCTCTCTTTATTTGCAATTTATTGTTATTATCGATGTTCGGTTTTTCACAATATTCAATTGGAGGTAAGAAAGTATGCACATGTGTATCATATTAAAATAAAGTTTTGATTTAGAGGTAAAATTAATATTTTTTTTTAAGGGTAACGAGCTAAAGGCCATATAAAAAAATTAATTATTCATATAAATAGCACAAATTTAAATCTCACAAAATATGCAGATTTTTTATGATTTTTTAAATAAAAAGATTAAAGTAATAATATGGTTTATTTTAAATACGAAAAGATATTTTTGTACTTTCTATAACTGAGTTAATGCTCGGTTAACTCGTAATAACATCTTTATTACAAGCTTGAATAATAGTATAAATGTGTTTAGTCACGGAGCCAAAAAAATTTTTTTTGGGGGGGCAGAATTAAATTGTATATATTTATGATAGTAAAAATGCAATTTTACCATTTTTAATAGTCTATATCTTTATAATTTTTAAAGGATTAAATCAAATTCTTATATTTTGGGGGCCAAAGTGCAATTTTACCTTTACAAATTTAAAATTTTATACATTATAAATGGCCTAAATGGAAAATTTTCCATTTTAGGGGGGCCGGGGCCTCTGCCAGCTCCCTTTAGCTTCGCCACTGAATGTGTTTAAGTGAATGTTTCACGAACTTTGTCTAAATAAAGAAAATAAAGGTGATTTTTTTTGGACAATTGAAGGTAAGTAGAGGTGTCCATGGGTCGAGCCGAGCCAAGTTCAGGCCCAGCCCAATAAAAATTTTGGCCTATTTGTTAGGATTGGGCCTGGCTCGACTCGAAAAATTGGCTTAAGATTTTGCCCAAGCCCGACCTGGATAAAAATATTAAAACTCGAGTCCGGCCAGGCCTGCCTGTATTAATTTTTTTATATTATTTATTAAATAGATTTTTAAAAATATATATAATAAAAAATACTAAAAATATTAAAATAAATATTCCCAACAAATTGAAAATAAATATATATGTATACTTAAATAATACTAAGATAGGTGCAATTTAATAAGCAAATGCCTCTAAAATAGTAACAAAATTAATAATAAAACAAGATTTATACAATACCCCAACAATAACAAAATAGTACCAACATAATAGTGAAATAGTAGTAAAATAGTAAAAAAAATAAAAAAAAAGTAAAAAACAACAAGGAAAAACATCATTTTTTTTTCATATTCAAGCCGGGCCAAAAAGTCTTATCCGATGTAACACCCCAAACCCGGCCTGACGTTATGGTCGAATCTGGCGATGTCACATGATAGTGTGTTCGAAAACTAAATTATTACAATAAAATCATTTACATGTTATTACCTATCTTTATCTCTTATTAGTTCTAAAGGGAATCGTTTTACTTATTTAAAACATTTGCTTTAAAACGTTTCTCGCTGAGGAAGCTTTTAAAACAAAGTAGTTTAAATAATCATGAGCTTAGAAAATGCGTTAGCTTTTTGAAAACCAAACTTCCTACAACTAGCAGTTATAATTCCACAAAATAAAATAAAAAAATCAAATTTAAGCAAAAGTCCCAAGAGTCCTCAATTTACATCCAAATAATAATAAGACCACAAAACATAAATTAAAAAAAACCAACGTAAAGTCCAAAAACTGTGGTCACCGTTGAGTCTTCCGCAGCACCGATCTGTCTAGGTCTGGAGATTACCTGTGCAAATTAAACAGAGAGGGGCAAGTTTACGTAAACTCAGTGTGTAATCCCACAGAAAACAAACATTAGTAGACACAGTGCACAGTCAAATACAGTTTTGGGCCTAAGCCCCTTTCAGTATCAGTAACGGTTTGGGCCTTAGCACATCTCAGTACAGTATCAAATATGCAGTAGGGTCTTAGCCCATCACAGTATTAGTAGCAGTCATGCAGTATTCAGTATCAAAGTCCTACCCAACCAGCCTCTACACACCATCTCCTTCCAACCCTACACTCTATGTGGGGATTAAATCAACTCACCCATCCCTACTCTCCAGGTAGTACCGAATGCGGCACAAAACAGTAATTTACAGTTGAGCTGCCAGTATATTAGGCTTAAGAGCCTTTTAGTACACTTCCTCCAAATATAATCAACCCAACCCCATGCAATGCAACATACAACTCATGACATGCCATCTCATGATATCAGTACATATAACCAATTCAGTATACATGCATACTATCATCATGCTCAATATATATAAATCAAACAGCCAGTTCACACAATTAGGGGTCTAAGTAATGCTTATTGACCCTACAGTAGGTTCACAGTCGACTTGGGCGACCCGTGCAATCTTAGCAATCAATTCAGTGGAAATGGGCTTACACGCCCATGTGGCCTGCCCGTGTGGGCCCACATGCCCATATTGGCCTTGGCCCATGTGGATCACACGGCCTGGCCCAATTTCCCACACGCCCGTGTGGCCCACACGACCCAAATCAGTCTAGCCCTTGTGTCGGACACGGCCTACCTGGCCATCACACGGCCGTGTAATGTGCGCACTGCCTGGCCTCGTCGATCACACGCCCATGTTATGCCACACAGCCTACCACCCGGGCGACCATAGGCCTATGTGGCGTTGATAGTGAGGTTTTTGGCTTTTGTCGAAACCTCATTTTCTATGCAATTGAGTACACACCTGTATCGTTTTTTATGCCTACACGCTTCTGAGCACTCTAGTACTTATAATTGACCAATATTTCACTCAATTAATCTTTTAACCAACTGAACTAAACTAATCCCGAAACGAGATAAACATCTTTCGAACAATGAAACCATTACCTTATATCGAATAATAGGAATTTCACGCCCTTAGAACGTCGATGAACGATGATCAGCCCTTCAGTAAGCCCCTAATCACCAAACAAATCCTTATTAACACTTGTCCAAATCACAATTAAAGTTTAATCAAAAAGTAGACTTACCGAAAGAGCGACGAGGACGTTGCGCAGGAAGGAAGTAAAAGAGAGGTCAAAACAAGAAAAATAGCAACAAGGGAAAGGAAGAAAAAGGCAGCTCAGCAAATGGGAAGGCAAAAATAGGCAGCAAGGGGGAAAGGGTGAAGAAAACGGTAGAGAGTTTTTGAGAAAGAAGAAGAACCGAATTTTTGGAAAAAGGAAAAGCTACCAGATCTTCCCTAATCCCCTAAATCACTCCACTACTTCATACTACATCCAACTACTGAGCTTTTTAATCCAACACAAACTCTTCTAGACATGCAAGCAAAAATAATGCTCTTGCCCAAACTCGAACACAAGACCTCTTTCACACCAACACTCCACTCAACCACCAGACCAGTAGGCCCAATCTATTAATTATTTACCAACTTTTACTTAAAAGTCTTCTAACCCAAGATGGAGCTTTATTTAAAAAAAAAAAAAACAAAATTTGCCCAAGTCATGACTTGAACTTGGGACCTCTCACATATACCCAGAACACTTAACCACTGAAGCAGATACACATTTGTATCACACATTCGCAAAAACAAAAAATTAAATTTTGGGGCATTACATTCTAGGCCTGCCTCTTTTTTAAACGGGTCTTATTTTTTTAGCATATATTTTTACTCAAACCATCCCACATTTCGAGCGGGCCTTTAAGCTAGACCACTCGGTCTAGAGGTAAGGAATGAGTTTTTTTTTTTTTTTCTTATAAAAGACGTTGATTTTAATATTAAACTAAAATATTTTGAATTTTAGCCCCATTCTTTCTTATTGATGTAATATAGTTTCTCTACACTTTTATCATCAACATTGAATTGAAAAGAATAATAAAAAAGTTTCAAATGAGTGATTGTTATGTTTATAAGCATTTTCAAGAAATTTTAAAATATTATTTTATTTAAAAATTTAAAAGACTTTTATAAGTTTAGAATATTTTTTAATATCAAAATCAAGGGTTTTTATATATAAAAATTTAGGTTAAAAGGTTATTTAACTACAAAAATAAAATATAGACTTGTTTAAATAATGTATAATAGTTTAAATGTTTTTTTTAGTATATTAACCATAAAAAATGCAATTAACCATTAAAAAAGCATTTCATACAAAAGCACTAAAATCAATGTCTGAAAATAGAATCGAATAGATGGATATGAAACTGGCCGGATAATCGGTTCAGTCAACAACAAACCCCTTTTGAATCGGGATTTGCCAAAAATTGAACTTGGACTTGGAACCACAAACCGGAAAAAAACCAAACAATCAGTAAAAAGTTTTGTCAGAATAATTTTTGGATATTTTGGGTTCCTTGGGCTAAGTCATGTTGGAAATTTGTCTTAAGGACATTTTCTGCGGTGCTTAAAAAATATTTTTGACTCTAAAAGTATTTTTGAAAGAAAAGTTATGCAAAACAAGTTGCTTTTGGTTAAATTTTTTAGTTTTTCAGAAGTACTTTTCAAAAGAACTTTTGAAAATGAGAAGCTAAAATTTTTAGATTTTCCTCTCCCAAAAACACTTTTAGTGCTTAATTACTTTTTCACCCCTCTAATAACATAGTACTTTTCTTTTTTTTTCTTGATGTTTAATTACAAATGTGTTAAAATCATTAATTAAAAATAAAAAAATTACTAATTACAAATATTTAATGGTTATATTTAAATATTTAAAATATAGTTTATATATTTTAATTAAATTTTATAAATAATTAATATTTATTTCTTAAAAATATTTAAAATTTATATTTCATATATTTAAATATTAACAACAAGTTATAATAATTTTATTATATTCTTATTAAAATATAATAATTTAACTATTTAAATTTAAAATACGTATTTGTTACTTGATAATAAGATGTCTAAAATAGACATTTTATTTATGAAAAACACTTTTTGACAGCAATACTAAACACTCAAATTTTAAACTAAACTTTTCAAAAACACTTACTAAAAATATTTTTCAATACTTTTCAAAAATATTATCAAACTATCTCTAATAATAATAAATCATGATTCCTTTCAAACTACCAGCCCAACACAGAACAAAATTAAAAAAAAAAAAAAAAGTAATTTTAAAATTTTAAAAACTAAAACATAAGTCTTAAACCTACACGTGACTCCCACAGGAGCCTCTGCTCTGTCTCACTGCTCACTGCTCACTGCTCTATCACACCCACCCACAATCTAAAAGGGTTTAAACTTTAAACAGTATAAAGAGTTATGTAGAAAAAAAAAAAAAAGAAAGTTCTAAAGAAATGAAAAAATATGAACTGAAAAAAAATGAGAAGTTGAGAGTGAAGAAATCACAAATCTTATATCTAAAGAAAAGAAAGAAAGATTAACCATTGGGCATACACTATTCCCGAATAATAAAAAATAGAATATTAAAATAAGTAAAACGAATAATAAAAAATAAAATATTAAAATAAGTAAAAAAAAAAATAAAATGAAAACAATTTTTTTGACTTTTTAAATAAATAATCATATAAAATTGAAAAAGTAGGTTTTATATTTATTACATATATTGAACTTTAGGAGAGAAGATTGTAGAATTTGGGAGATTGTACTACAATCTTTTTATTATTTTTCTTATGTTTTTATTTTAATTTTATTTCTCTTTATATTTTTTTATATTTTTTATTTACGAATCAAATTCATAATTAAATATATTAAATTAAGAATCAACAATCTGATCAATTTTGCCATCAACCCAATTCTAAAAATATTGACTAAAACCATGTGATCACTAAAAATACAAGGCACAATAAAAAGTAAAACCATTAATGACTAAACCATTAGATTTATGCATCATACGAAGCAAGAAACTATGGGGCGGAGGAGAGAGAGTAAAGATCTTGTCAAATACAATGCATTTCAAAAAAAAAAAAAAATCACATTTTTTAAAAATCAGAACCACAACAACGTAGGCCATACGAAACTCACTTTTCATTTGGAATTTTAGTTGTTATATTGAGAATATTATTTACTTAGGATTGGGTTTATATTTATGATACTTTTATTATTTTTGTTTTCATTTTTTTCTAAGTCTTGGTTAATTTTAGTTGAGTTTCTGCCTATATTTTTAAATCTGAATTGGTGATTCAACTAATCTAGTCATTGATTCGCATCAACATTAACCAATTAAAAAAAATACACAAGTTTATGAGGTTTGTTTGTCATGTGTCGGTGACCTGAGAATTTGAACTATGCTTGTGTTCGATTCTGTCTATAAGAGGTAGTATCGTGGTATACGAGCTTTGTTGTGAGGCCTTAGGAGATTTTTATTCTTCGATTTTTTTTACAAAGAAAAACTATGTCATTCTTTTGAAATTGTTGGAAGGGTGATGGTTTTGCAGAATCCTTTACATGGGAGGGTTGGTTTGATTGTGATTGTTCTTGGATGTTTACGTGAGATGTGTCGAAACTATTTTTTTTTATATTTTAGAAATGGAGTCGACTTTAAAAATAATAATGGAGTCGCCACCAATCCTTTTTACTTAGATGTGATCGGATCACCTTTTAAAACATTTTATTCCAAAAACATTGATTTTAACCTACGAAATTTAAGAAAACGACTTCGGGAGTCGGTTACGTACGAAGAAGGATTAACACCCTCGTAACGCCCAAAATTAGTACCGGATTGATTAATTATTGTCCTAATGTCGAAAATTCGAAAAGATTTGAAAACATTATTTCTTTAAAAACTTGAACAATGTGAGTTAAAACTTGAGATTTCTTTATTCCGAAAGAATACAAACATCACATCCAACACGTTAGGACATGATATTTTAAACTCTCGTAACCAAAATCACCTCATGATTTAAAAAATTTATTAAAAGGATATTTAGTTATTTAGTCAAACAGAAAATCGAAACCCAGCACGTTAGGTCACTATTTCCCGAATTTCTAAACACAAAACATTGCCTTATTTAAGAAAACCTTTTGGATAAAATGTAGTAATTTAAGGAGATAGATATTTTTAAACAATGATTTAAAAAAAATAACATTAAGTTATTACAAAAAGTGCAATTTACTAAAGTTACAGGTTATATTAACAATTAGCACTAACATAAACAATTAAGTAAAAGAATGACAAACAATAATAATAATGTTAAGGTAAACAAAGATAATGGATTCAAAATTTTTTTTAAAAAAAATAAACAATCAAAATAAAAAAAAATATAGAGTAGATAATAGCAATTTTAAAAGAATCTACGAAAAATTAAAAAAAAAATTATTCACAAGATTAAATTCATGTATATAAAAAATGATAGTATAAGGTAAATAATATACTCAAAACAATTAATGAATATTATAACAATTTTTTAAAAAAATAAAAAAAAAGTATAAAAATGATATGGATAAATAAAAAAGTTAAAAAAAGCGCATAAGTCAACCTAACTCCCGCAATATGAGGATTCAACAAAATTCCTCCACCAAAATCTAACTCGAACGGAAGCAACTCAAAAAGAAACGAAGATGAGCGAAGAACAAAATAAGAACAAGGCACAGAAAATAAGAACGCAAAAGAGAGAAATTTGAGTGAATGCTCTCAAGAATTTTATTACTCAAAACTCAAGTGTCTTTTACAATGAAGGGAGAGGCCTCTATTTATAGTTGAGTCTCCCCAAATCCAACGGTACAGATCAATTACATCAACGGCTAAGATTAAAAGGTATCTACAAATTAAATCTCTAAGATTACAAAATCATATCTTCTAGGATTACATATCATATCTTCTAGGATTGCATATCATGTCTAAGATTTGCATATCATATCTAAGATTGTATATCCTTGAAGATTGTGTTTCCATATATGTCAAGCTTGTAGATGAACCTTCAATCCTTTTAAGTAATGGGCCATTTCGATCGGGCCAAATGATATATTTTGGACTAGACTTGGACTTTGTTTTATTATTTTGGGTTTATTATTATTTTTTTGTATGGGCCCGGGATAAATTGGCCTATTACAGCTGCCCCTCTTTGCTCATTGTCGTGTAACGAGAATGGAGCAAAGACTATAAAAGGACTAATTTTTCCCGGTCTTGCCGAGCCTTAACTTCTTGATCCTCATCTTCTTCAAGTAGGCTCTAACCCAACTGCAACTTCAAGGAGATTGAATCTGTAGCTTTAATCTTATTCTACTGCAACTTCAGGGAGATAAGACCTGCTCTTGTAGATTTAATCCATCCTACTGTAACTTCAGGAAAGCGAGACTAGTATCTTTGATCTTGCTTCACTACAATATTCAGGAAGACAAGATCTGCTATTTTCAATCTGCTCCGCTGCAAACTCAGGGAGGCAAGCTAATATCTTCGATCTGCTTCCTGCAACTTCAGAAAGATAAGATCTGCTATCTTCAGTCTGCTCCGCTGCAACTTCAGGGAGGCAGGCTAATATCTTCGATCTGCTTCCTGCAACTTCAGGAATATTAGATCTGCTGTCTTCAGTTTGCTCCGCTGCAACTTCAGGGAGGCAGGCTAATATTTTTGATCTGCTTCCTGCAACTTCAGGAAGATAAGATCTGGTGTCTTCAGTCTGCTCCGCTGCAACTTCAAGGAGGCAGGCTAATATCTTCGATCTGCTTCCTGCAACTTTAGGAATATAAGATCTGTTGTCTTCAGTCTGCTCCGCTGCAACTTCAGGGAGAGCAACTTCAGGAAGATAAGATCTGGTGTCTTCAGTCTGCTCCGCTACAACTTCAGGGAGGCAGGCTAATATCTTCGATCTATTTTCTGCAACTTCAGTAATATAAGATCTGCTGTCTTCAGTCTGCTCTACTGCAACTTTAGGGAAGCAGGCTAATATCTTCGATCTGTTTCCTGCAACTTCAGGAAGATAAGATCTGAAAGTGTCTTCGATCTGCTTCCTACAACTTTAGGAAGATGAGATCTGTTGTCTTCGATCTGTTCAACTCCTGCTCAGTGGAGATAAGATCTACTATCTTCAATCTGCTCCATTGCCAATACATAGAGATAAGACTTGCTGTCTTCGATCTGTTCCACTCCTGCTCAGTGGAGATAAGATCTGATATCTTCAGTCTGCTCCATTGCCGATACATGGAGATAAGACTTGCTGTCTTCGATCTGTTCCACTCTTGCTCATTGGAGATAAGCTCTGATATCTTCAGTCTGCTCCATTGCCGATACATGGAGATAAGACTTACTGTCTTCGATCTGCCCCACTTCTGCTCAGTGAAGCTAAGATCTGATATCTTCAGTCTGCTCCATTGCCGATACATGGAGATAAGACTTGCTGTCTTCGATCTGCCGCACTCCTACTCAGTAGAGATAAGATCTGATTCTTCAGTCTGCTCCATTGCCGATACATGGAGATAAGACTTGCTGTCTTCGATCTGCCCCACTCCTACTCATTGGAGATAAGATCTGATATCTTCAGTCTGCTTCATTTCTACCTTAGGAAGATAAGAATACAAACTTCAACCTGCTCCATTACTACCTCAGGGAGATAAGGCTGGTGGCTAAAATCTGCTCCCCTGCTACCTCGGGAAGATAAAATCCGCCAAATTTGATCTGCTCCACTACTGGTTAGGGAGATAAGATCTGTAAATTCACCGATGTTGCTACACCATCCTCTGAGGGACATGTCCTGTAGACTCGGTTCCATATGTTTATGCCAAATAATTAGGATGCTATAACCGGAATGAATCTAATGCTCCTAACTAAATGTATTACAAACGACATTTGAATGAATGCAGAATGTCATGAGAATGATCCCATTTTTTAAATGTATAATAATTTGGATGCAATGATCAGAATGAATATAATGCTCCTAACTAAATGATATTAGAGATGACATTTGCAGAATCTCATGAGAATGATCTTCCTCTTTTTTCTTTTTTTTTCTTTTTTTTTATGTACAACGATTAGGACACAATGATAGGGATGAATCTAATGCTCCTAATTGGAAATGTATGAAATGCATGAGAATGATCCCTTTTTAATGTTTTGGGTTGTCACTGCTCATATTTCATCAAGGTTCTATCACTAATGCGTTACCATGCTTTCTCATTCAGCTGGTATCTTTGACAGAAAACCCAAAGAAACGATCATATTCTGCTAGTAAGCTTGCCCCGTTGTAATTTCAGAGTCCCTTCCACTGTACCTTCTGGGACATAAAGTTTGTACCTCCCACTGCAACTCCAGGGGAATAACATTTGATTTCTTCCATCCATCCTGTTACCACTCAGAGGTATGGAATTTGTATCATCCTCAATCAGTTTGATCTGTTACACCATTCCCTGGGTGTAATGACCAGCTGTATGAATGTAGGGTATCATTTTTCTTTTCCTGAGAATGATCCCCTTTTACACTTGGGTTGACATTGCTCGTCATTTGTCAAAATGGTATCACCGACGAAATGTCTTATCCAATAAAAAACTGAAGAGCTAATCATCTTTCAATATTTCCAACCCTTAGGCTTGGTGAGTTCTAAACAATAGTCCTGTTTCATATTCTCATATTATTTAGAAGCCTCCAGAGTAATATGCGAAACTCCTTTTATGAAAGTATTATTAGTCCATTAATCATTATTTCAATATAAAATGCTTGAAAAAGATCACGGTCATGGACGAGAAGAAAATTAATCAGGAGCATAGCTCGAAACAAATAAGTTAATCAAAGATAACCAAAACAATAAAAGGAAATTGATTGGGGTGTATCTTGAAAAAAATAAAGTAAATTCAAAAATGGGTAAGATAGAGGCTAGGTGCCCCAGATATCGCAGCCTGAGCTTCTCTGTACAAACTTCTTGAGGACCATTTTGAGCTCAATACGTGTTTAGAGGATCCGGAGTACTTTGTCAATGCCCCAAGACGTAGCATACTTCCTCATTGTTAATTCAGGTATAGCGAGACTACCACATTCCCTATCCTTGATCAAAGTTTGAGTCGCCCTTTTCGGCTTTTCGACTCAAAACCCCTTTGGTCTCAAAGCGCCCTTTTCGGGTTTTCGCCTTGGCCTCTCCTTTTTCTTTTCTTTCTTTTTTTTTTGAATTTTTTTTGAATGAATTTGAGCTCAAGGCACCCTTTGCAGGTTTTCACCTTGGCCCTTCCCTTTTCAAGTAAAATCCTTCTTGACTGAACCTGAATTCTCCGGATTAGGCAAGTCTTTGGCATCCATCTCGGTTAATATTAATGCTCCTCTAGAATAGGCTCCTTCTTACTACATAAGGTCCTTCCCAGTTTGGCATCTGCTTTCCTCTGAAGATCTTTTGTATAAGAAGGATCTTCCTCAACATCAGGTTCCCCTCGTGGAATTCGCTAGGATGAACCTCTTTGTCGTAAGCTTGCATCATCTAACCGTGATGGATAGCTTTTAACCTTTTCTTCGATTAGGTTCAATTGGCAAAACTGTTTCTATTCCAATGTATTGCCCCAGTGAAGGTTCTAGCCGATGTTTGATAAGATATAGGATAAATGGTAACTTCTTTATACCAATCTTTACAAGTCCCGGTCATCTTTTCTACAATTCTTGTTTTGTTTTTTCTTTTGGCTGCCTTTGTTGCTCTATGATATGGCGTCTGATCTTTGAACAGACTACAAACTTTTGACTTTGTCCTTTTTGGCATTCTTTGTCGGCGCCTGATCTTTTTTTTTTAAGAATTTATTGACTTTGACCTTGTAACATTGGTATATGAAGCTACTTCCACCCTCTTAGTGAAGTAAATGACGACCATAAATATAGATGTCAACTAGAAGCTTTTGACGATATCAGTCCCATAACATCCATGCCCTACCTATAGTAAAGTCTATGAAGAAAATGGAGGAGTCACATAAATCTCGTCTTCTTTAATTTAGGATTTACGGTATAACTGATGCAATCCCCTTCCATGGTAGACCAACAGTGCCCGATCCTCATGTTTAGCCCGTGGCTTAGCAGCCCAGGCATGTCCTGATATGATTCTGCAAAAACATCTTTGAATTCTTGAAAATAACTCAATGATGTCTCACCTTATTTTTGTGGTGAGCTAGGCTACAATCTTTACCTCTTTTCTAGGCTCATAATATCCACTGACCCTTTGTAGAGTAGGGTCTATTTTTCATCTTGTTCTACCATTCTTAACAAATCAGAAGATATGTTACAATCTTTGTCATCTTCAAAGTCCTGAGATCCTTCTAGACACATATCTTACTCGAAAGGAGACTCTGAGTCAGTAGCAGCATTGCTCACATCATTGATATCTGGAGACCTATTGTAGGTTCGAAGGAAGATTCCAAAGAATAAATGATTCAAAGAATGATTATTTATATGGTCATGAATAAAAAATGAAAGAATACTTGAAAGAAAGTCCAAAGAACAAATAAAAGAAAAAAAAACTAAGAGCAATTGTTTGTACAGTATGAAATGGAAAAAATAAAAGAATATTTGCTCCAAAAGATGCATTTTATAAAAATTCAGACACGGGCCTATTTCACAAAAGGATTCTTATTGCCTCTAGGCTTAAGGCAACAAGCGTGTTTTGAATATTACTCTAGATTAGTCTTAAAAATACAGGGATCCCTTCCACAGTTCCATTGTTTAAAATCTTCCCAAGTATGTAAGAGATTGGAAACTTTGTTCCTTGGTTCCTTCTCCGCTATATCTAAATTAAGGATAACAAGATTAGCAGGGTTATCTCCTGGGTTAGATTTTGAGCCAACTTGGAAATTCATGGGTACCCAAATATCAGCTTGACCTTGTTGAGGCCTAATTGCAACAGATGCTTTTGAGAATACACCTCAGGTTGTATCTGTACATGTGGTGGGGTGAAACCCCGAGGAAAGTCCTCATTATCTTCAACATTAACTATGGGACCCTTTCCTTTGTCCATCGCCCCGTTCAGCATCTGAGCCATTTAAGCCATCATGTTCCTTTGAGCTTCGAACATTTGGTCTCTCATTTCTTGTTGGAGCTTTACCAATTGCTCTTGCATCTAGTCTTGCATGTCTCTCTGGAATTGTTCAAGTCTTTGATCCATTTTCTTTGTCTTGGCACGTGTATCGTAACGGTGTTCAGTTTCCAGATTTTTTCCTTCTCTCTTTGTCTCTTCTTCTGTGATAATTTCAACTAATTAGGCTCTTTCTATGGACTTAAATGCATATGATGTGATGTAATGCAAATGCATGGAATGAATGCAAAAGAAAGAGAGGCGTTGATTCTGAACTCAATTTCATTAGAAAAACTTTTCTAGAAAGCAAATTTCTTTACATAAAATGGGTTACATATGCGACCTTTTCCTCATATTCCAAGCAGAAACATCAATCCCCTTCTTTGCAAAGGTCAAATCTTGCAAACTTCTAATAGATGTCTCCACTAGCTCCCTTTTTGCTTGGGCCGCGACTCATTACTCACTTATCCTCGCAATGCTTGTTAGAAAATCGAGACGTGGCGGCTCTCGAATAATCTTCGTCAGCTTGAATCCTTAGGCAATAAAGTCTTGTATTCCTTCACGGACTATCAGTCTTCTCTTGTTGTGTTTACTTGGACCATATTCGGACAACCGTATTATAATCCACTTTATCAAGAAACCCATTTTCTCATGAAAAACTCTTCTATTTAGTAATCGAATTTGAATCAACACCGCTTTTCTATGATGTGAATGCAATGCAATCAAAACAAAAGAGAACACGTTAGCACAATAGAAATAAATAACCAAAATAGGGCACCTACCTGGGTGACCACTAAGGTTTGGCATAGTTCTACCTAGGGTAAGCCCTTAGGTTTTCTATATGTGGTTTAGCTCTAAAGTTGAGGTACCCGAACCAGCAGATTCCTCGATCCTCACCCATTATAGGCTCATACGGACCGAGTTCGGTTCAGGGGAATACATTTCCCTATGGCCATGCGGAAGTGAAAACTTCACGAAGACATAGGTACAGATGTATCCTGAAAGCAATCCACTAGCCCATGCGGAGGTGAAAACCTCACGAAGGCATAGCTTCTCACTCCCACTTAAAGGTGCGACCACAACGGTCATGCAATGCAATACAGAGATACTTTATAAAAATAGAACAACATGCAATAAAAAGGATCATGGTTTTCCAAATCAGATTTTTTTTTTAAATTTGGAAAAAAAGGACAAGAAATAATCAATTTTACGGCTTGACTCTCTTCTTGGTCCCCAGTGGAGTCGCCAAGCTATCGAAACCATTTTTTTATATTTTAGAAAATGGGGTCGACTTTAAAAACAAAAATGGAGTCGCCACCAATCCTTTTTGCTTAGGTGTGATCGAATCACCTTTTAAAACATTTTATTTCAAAAACATTGATTTTAATCTACGAAATTTAAGAAAACGAGTTCGGGAGTCGGTTACGTACGAAGAAGGATTAGCACCCTCGTAACACCCAAAATTGGTACCGGATTGATTAATTATTGTCCTAATATCAAAAATTCGAAAAGATTTGAAAACATTATTTCTTTAAAAACTTGAACAATTTGAGTTAAAATTTGAGATTTCTTTGTTCCAAAAGAATACAAACATCACATCCAGCACGTTAGGACATGATATTTTAAAGCCTCGTAACCAAAATCAACTCATGATTTACAAAATTTATTAAAAGGATATTTAGTTATTTAGTCAAACGGAAAATCAAAACACAGCACGTTAGGGCACTATTTCCCGAATTTCTAAACACAAAACATTGCCTTATTTAAGAAAAACTTTTGGATAAAATGTAGTAATTAAAGGAGATAGATATTTTTAAACAAAGATTTAAAAAAATAACATTAAGTTATTACAAAAAGTGCAATTTACTAAAGTTACAGGTCATATTAACAATTAGCACTAACATATACAATTAAGTAAAAGAATGACAAGCAATAATAATGTTAAGGTAAACAAAGATAATGGATTCAATTTTTTTTTTAAAAATGAATAATCAAAATAAAAAAAATATGGAGTAGATAATAGCAATTTTAAAAGAATCTACGAAAAATTTAAAATAATATTCACAAGATTAAATTCATGTATATAAAAAAATAATAGTATAAGGTAAATAATATACTCAAAACAATTAACGAATATTATAACAATTTTTTAAAAAAATAAAAAAAAGTATAAAAGTGATATGGATAAATAAAAAAAGTTAAAAAAACGCATAAGTCAACCTAACTCCCGCAATATGAGGATTGAACGAAATTCCTCCACCAAAATCTAACTCGAAAGGAAGTAACTCAAAAAGAAACGAAGATGAGCGAAGAACAAAATAAGAACAAGCCACAGAAAATAAGAACGCAAAAGAGAGAAATTTGAGTGAATGCTCTCAAGAATTTTATTACTCAAAACTCAAGTGTCTTTTACAATGAAGGGAGAGGCCTCTATTTATAGTTGAGCCTCCCCAAATCCAACGGTACAGATCAATTACATCAACGGCTAAGATTAAAAGGTATCTACAAATTAAATCTCTAAGATTACAAAATCATATCTTCTAAGATTGCATACCATATCTTTTAGGATTGCATATCATATCTAAGATTTACATATCATATCTAAGATTGAATACCATATCTTCTAGGATTGCATATCATATCTAAGATTGTATATCCTTGAAGATTGTGTTTCCATATATGTCAGGCTTGTAGATGGACCTTCAATCTTTTCAAGTAATGGGCCATTCCGATCGGGCCAAATAAGAAATTTTTGACTGGACTTGGACTTTGTTTTATTATTTTGGGTTTATTATTTTTTGTATGGGCCCGGCTAAATTGGCCTATTACAAGGTGTAACAAATGTCTTTTCGGATTCATTGGTGAAGGCTGCCAATAATGTTTATGGCTTGGTTTAATTTTGAAATGTTGCGATCCTTCCTTTTGGTTTGTGTAGGGTTCAGCTACAATCTTGTCATATGGTTTTCATTCCATTTGGGTGTCATTTTGTACTCTTATGATTTCTTGATTCTAGTGTTTTTTGTTAGGTGAGGTTTTATGCGTTTTTAAGAGATTGTTGGTTTTGTCTTATTAGATGGGAAAATTAGAGAAAGGGGGAGTATTGGGACGTATTTTGCAGTTATTGTAGAATTGAAAATTCTTTATACTCTTCCTGATTATCTTGATTCTTGTTTTGTTTTTTATTATCAAATGGATGTTGAAGAAGACCTTTTGAATTTTGCTAATATGCCTTGATTAAATTAATTGGTTGTTGTTGTTGTTTGGGAGTATGCAAATAAGGAGAGTAGAGCACGATCTTTAGTTTAATTTTTTGTCAAAAAGCCAAAGGGGGAGAGGATTGTTAGGATGACAACTGTCCAACAATGTTTGTCCTGGTCAGTCATGGATTTGGTCAGTCATAATATAAGATATAACTTGAGTATATTTACGTGTTACCCTTTTTGATATAGGCCTTACTTTTAAAACAAATGGGCCTTATGAAATACATCATTCTTGCTCTCAAAAAATAAAATTATTAAGAGTAGTATGTGAAGAGTTTGAAGTAGAATTTGACTTGCATTAATGAGAAAACTTTTAAGACGTAGTCAATGGCTATTTTCAAAGAAGGATTTTATGATTACCTTGAGACTATATTGATTGATTATGAAGCACAAAGGAAGTTAAAATTATCTAGATTTCTTGACATTTATTGTTACTGCCTAGGATGCCTATAAATAGGTAGTTCTTTGTACATTTGTGGTATTATTTTTTTATTGTGTTGAGAGTTGTGAATTACTATTTTGGCACATTGTTCTCTTTGTTTCCGCACTCAGTCTTTGGCATTAATTGTGAGTGAACCAGACCTTTGTAAGTGAGATTCGGGTGAGTGGTTGTAATTAGTTGGGACTAGCTATTGGGGTTGCAAATACATGTTGTAAAAGGATAGTTTGGGCTTACACTAATAGGTGGTTGAATCAATTGAGGAATGAGAGACCATTAATTGAGCAAGACTCTCCAAAGTAGGATTGTTTCTGAACTACGTAAACAAATGATTATATGCAAATCTCTCTCTACTTTTATTATTTTTATTGTTGTTTATTGTTTGTACAATTCTGTGACTGACCTTGATATCAAATAATCAAGTGATATTCGTAACAAACTAACATGATTTTTCAATAACCTACCGATCAAATAGATGATAGTAAACAATATGCTAAAACACAAATCATTAAATACAATTAAGCAATGATCATAAAGCAATTACCCAAAACCAAAATGTTGATTTTGGTTCATTATACATGACTCATGTGGATGGGAGCAACAATTAAAGTATGGAGAAACTTCTTTTCTTTGTATTTTCTCTTAAGTTTTCTCTCCACTTGGTAACAGTTGGTTTCATCCTTTTGTTCTCCTTTTAGAGTATTTTTTTTTTAAATCTCTCAATTGGATGGTAGCCTGTAGTGATCAAAGGATGGTGATGGAGTTTTGATAATGGGATTTAATTTTAGGTGTTGGAGTCCTAAGAAACAAGGATGAAGGGAAAAAAAAAGAAAATTCATATTATTGTTTAGTTTTTTAGTCTTTTATTTTTCCTTTTTAAATGTTCCCCTATATCTATATAAACTTCCCATAAGAAGTTATATAAAAAAGTACAACTATTCTAGTTCTCCCATCTCATTTTTACTGGCCACAACATATATATATTACAACTGTAACATCCTGAAATTCGGAATTTTATGTTTTGTATCACACCATGCGATAGGCTAGTTAAAAATGTTAATTTTGTTTGTTTAAGGGTCCTAAGAAGGCTTGGGCTTAAGTTGGGCCTTAGTAAAATTTTTGTGTTTAAGCACTTAAAGGAGAGAAGTTAAATGGCATCAAGGCTTAAGGAAATAAGTGTGTATTTTGCTAGCATAAGTGGAGCACATGGTGGAGTGGTGTGGCGTCAAGTGGAGAGCATGAAGGGAAAGGGTTCGAATCCCATTTATTGCAAATTTTTGGATTTATTTTGTGCTTTCTTTCCAAGTGTCGGCCATGGTTCTACATATGGTAAGTGAGACTTTTTATGCATGGAAAGAAGAATAAGAAAATATAGTAAGGAGGAACACAAGGGAAAATGAAGGCAAAAAATAAAAGAAAAAGGTAAGGGAAGGAGCATGTTGGTCGAATTTTAGGTGTTGTTTGGGATAGAATTCTTGGTCAACACTCATCTTTTTGGTAAAGATGATACATGGTTTTGGTAAGGAGAATAGGGGGAGCCGAATTTTCTATACCTTTTTGCAAGTTTAGTGCATGAGAGGTATTTTTTTTCTCTTTTGAACAGTTTTGTGTCTCTTTTCCAATTTCTTTTCCCTTGTTTTGGTATGTGCTTTGTTGAGAATTTGGTATGATTTTAGTATCAAAATGGAAGCGATATTTTGGAACATTGATCATGTATGAATTAATGAGTTGTTATGAGATTTTGGTATGTTTTGGTTTAGGTTATGAGCATGAAATTGGTTGATGAGGAGATGGTTTAAATGGTGCATGTTTTGTGCTTGAAATTGGCTGAAAATGTGGCATATTTGTGGCTTGTTTGATGCTTGTAGGGAGGACCCAAATTGGGTGGCAAATTGGCCTTGTAAATGGCCTATTTTGTGCCCACACAGGTAGGGACACGGGCGTGTGTCTCTGCCGTGTTGCTCGAGGGCCACTTCGAAGTGAGCCTGGGCAAAGCACACAGTCGCACACACGGGCGTGTTCTAAGCCGTGTGGCCAAGTCAGTATACCCCCTTCAATTGTCACGGGCTAGACACACGGGTGTGTGACTAGCCGCGTGACCAAGTTAGTAGCCCACCTAATTTTCACACAGCCTGGCACACTGATGTGTCTTGTGGCCGTGTGGACAAGTCAGTATGTATTCCCTGTTTTGTCACGGCCTGGACACACGGGCGTGTCTAAGCCGTGTGAGGCACACGGCTTGCCCACACGGGCGTGTGACCTCTGTAACTTTGAAAAATATTTAAGTTTCAGAAAAATTTGTATGTGCTCGGTTTAGTCCCAATTCCTTCCCAATGCATGTTTAAGGTCTCGTAGACCTCCTAAAGGGATTTTATGTGTATATTTCGCTACGGACTGTTTGTGAATATTTGATGTTAGTGAAATGTTTGTGATATGATCCGTTATGTTCGGTAATGCCTCTTAATGTAAGACCCCAAACCCGGCCCAAGCACCCCGACCAGATATGGCATGTCACTAAGAAGATTTCTTAAAACATGTCGCAATTTTTGGATAAAACATAATTTTAACAGTTATGCTGGATAGTTATAATTTTGATAATTTGTGGAAGGAATAAATTTTAATTAAAACCTTAAAGAATAAAAACTGAAATTTTGCCTTTGAGGGTTATTATTCTAACACATGCTTTAGTTTCAATTAATCATAAAGTCTAAGTGAATGAAAACCCGAAACCCGAAAACATAAAACCAATAACTGTAGCCAGTGGCCTTATTACAATAAAATATAAAACCAAACTAATTAAAAAACATTATGGGGAAATAATTAAAACAACGTCATTTAGTGAGTTCAAATGAATCCATGCATGGCCACCTTGCGCTCCTCTCCAGCCCGGTCAGATGCCCTAAGTGCTACCTGAAAAATGTTAAACAACGAGGTGAGTCACAAGACTCAGTGTGCAATCCCTCTTGCACCATCGGACTGCGCCTTAGCCCCACAGAACAGAATAATAGAGTATCACATATTAGATTTAAGCAAAGCCCATCCCAATCCTAGATCCATCCGCTACACACCACCCTTACCTGCCAATCACACCAACGGGGATTTCTACAATCACCCTCACCGCTACACACCACCGATGGCAGTCATGCTGTAGTTAGCTGCTCATCGTCAGATTTGTGACATGGTCACCATAACAGATCGTGGTAGAGCCACTACAACAGATCGTGGCAAAGCCACTACAACAGAACACTTCCCCTTTCATATACATCAATCGCCCAAACCCCAAGCAAACATAGAATCAGCATGCATAACAATAACATTTAACAGAATATACACAGAAGTCACTAACCTGGTGAATCGCCCTTACCCTTCACGGGTTTTCAATAGTCCTGTCGGGATTTTGATATTTAACAGAACATAAACAGATTTATATATATATATACTAACAGACCACAGAGATGGTGTGAGAAATTACACACCTGATAACACGTAGTACTATACTCTCGCTAATCGGGACCACTGCTCTCTGCCTACGACTCTGCTCAAAAATCGAAAGAACTCGAAGATAAGGCCCCCTACAATCGACAAAGAATTAATATTTGCTTAAATTAACACGCTCAGATGGATAGATCTCCTTACCTAGATCGATTAAATCCTGAAAGTAGTATGATTCGAGTGCTACTAATTAGAACTTTAGGCGATTAAATCTCCTTCAAATCCCAGAATGCCGCCTATGAAAGAAAACACAAGATCAGTCCATCATGTATCCATTCGGCTATGATCTCTAAAAGCTGGAAAAGAGTGAAAGTATACACAAATCGACACTTACCTCTACAGATGGTTTCGGCTACCCCTTGCAGAAAGATTCGGCAATCACAGAAGTAGATCAAAGCGTAGAAGATTAGAGATCTAGGAATTTCAGCTTTTTAAGAAAATCTCGGAAAGGATGAACAAGAGGAGGTTGATGCATTTTTGGCTTTTAAAAATACTGAGTGAAGAGTTTTGGTGGAGAGGCTTAGATATTTTCAGCTAAAGGAGCAAATAGGAGTATGGTTTCGGCTTTTGGTGGATGGAAGAAAAGTTGAATGAATGGGTAGTGAGAATTCGGCTAGGAAGGAAAAGAATGAAAAGAAAATTTCGGCAGCAGAGAAAACTGAGAGAAAGCTTTCAGAAAAACTAACAGAACTTCGGCATCTACTAACTCTATCTAGCCATCCCCCCTTTTCACACACAGTCCAAATTTCGGCCACCTCTAGCCTCCTAGACAGCCTCTCATCTTTTCCCTTATCTTTATCAAAACTCACATCCAAAAGAGTCCTACATCACACCACTCCTCCCCCCTTTATCTGCTTATTATCCTCATAAATTAAACATTAAAAATCCCTAAATTTTAGCCTTGTTGCCGTCCCCCTCTTGCTCCCTTTTAAGTTCCGAAATTGGCCCCAAAAGCTTAGGCTCCAAGCGGCCAACCTTGGGCCCTCTCCATCCCTTAGTGACGCCACCCTCTGTTCCTTTGTAGCGCCACCTAATTTTGGGCCACAAGCCCATTTTGTTACTTTTAAACACAGCTACCTACCTTTAACCCTATACTGCCCCAACAGATAATTTAACCGAGGCCCCAGCCCAAACCTGAGCCCAATTCGCACCTCTAATTCTCAAACTAACCCATTAAACATGCAACACACCAAAATGCACAGGCCCATTAATTCAGGATGTTACAGTTCTACCCCCCTTAAAATAAATTTTAGCCTCGAAATTTACCTGATCAGAAGAAATGGGGATACTGTTGTCGCATAACATCCTCTGGCTCCCATGTCGCTTCCTCTGCTCCGTGATTTCGCCACAAAACTTTGACCAAAGGGACTGACTTCCTTCTTAACACCTTTACGTCTCGATCCAAGATTTACACTGGTTCCTCCTCAAAGGACAAGTCTGGCCTTACTTCAATCTCTTCCACTGGTACAATGTGCGATGGATCAGAACGATAACGTCTTAGCATCGAGACATGAAACACGTCATGCATCTGCTCCAACTCTAAAGGCAACTCTAATCGATACACCATTGGTCCCACACATTCTAGCACCCGATAAGGTCCAATAAACCGAGGACTTAGCTTACCCTTCCGACCAAACCTCATTACCTTCTTCCACATCGACACCTTCAAAAAGACTTGATCTCCCACTGCAAATTCCAACTCCTTACGCTTAAGATCCGCATAAGATTTCTGCCGATCAGGCGCTTCCTTCAACCGAGCCCGAATTAACTTAACTTTCTCTTCCGTTTCTGAAACCAGTTCAGGACCCAACACCTGACGCTCCCCCAACTCTGTCCAACAAGTAGGAGTATGACACCTCTGTCCGTATAACGTCTCATAAGGCGCCATCTGAATACTAGATTGATAGCTGTTGTTGTACGCGAATTCTACCAAAGGTAAATACTCCTCCCAATTCCCCCTGAAATCAATTATGCAACCCCTTAACATATCTTCCAAGATCTGAATTACCCTCTCAGACTGACCATCAGTCTGTGGATGAAAAGCGGTACTGAAGTCTAGCCTTGCTCCCATTGCTTGATGCAGAGCCTTCCAGAACCGTGACGTGAACCTAGGGTCTCTATCCGATATGATCGACACAGGTACACCATGCAGTCTTACAACCTCAGACATGTACAGCTTAGCCAACCTTTGTAGAGAATAGTCAACACGAACCGGTATGAAGTGAGCAGACTTCGTCAGCCGATCAACAATCACCCAAATCGAATCCTTTTTAGTGGGCGTAAGAGGTAATCCAATAACAAAATCCATCGTGATTCTTTCCTATTTCCACTGCAGAATCTTCACCGACTGCAACAACCCTGAAGGCAACTGGTGTTCCGCCTTCACCTACTGACACGTCAAACATCTACCCACGAATTCTGTTACTTCTCGCTTCAGACCTGGCCACCAGAATTGCTCTCGCAAATCCCGATACATTTTAACCCCTCCAGGATGCATAGCGTATGGGCTACTATGCGCCTCCCGCAGAATCATCTGCCTTAACTCAACATCCTTTGGCATACAAACTCTCTCCCAGAAACACAGAACCCCATCACCATTCAAACTATAGTCCTCTCCTTCACCGCTTTGCACTTGCCGGAGTCGAGCACTTAAGACATCGTCTAGAAGCTGCTTCTCTTTGATCTGACTTGTCCACACTAGTCTTACTTGGAGTTCAGCTACCAAACTGCCATCTTCATACAGGCTGAGACGAGCGAATATCACCATCAAATCTGCTATCGCCTTCCGACTCAATGCATCCGCCACCACGTTAGCCTTGCCCGGATGATATTCGATCGAGCAGTCATAGTCCTTTAAAAGTTCAATCCACCTACGTTGTCTCAGATTCAACTCCTTCTGGGCAAGAAGATACTTCAGACTTTTATGGTCGGTGAGAATAACAGACTTCTCCCCATACAGGTAGTGTCTCCATATCTTTAGAGCGAACACTACTGCAGCCAATTCTAGATCATGCGTAGGGTAGTTCAATTCATGCGGTCTTAACTGTCGGGACGCATATGCAACAACCTTCCCATCTTGCATCAACATACATCCTAAACCCGTGTGTGACGCATCACAGTAGACGGTAAATTCTTTTCCCGCCTCTGGCTAAATTAACACCGGTGCTTCTGTCAAAATCTTCTTCAGCTTCTCAAAGCTCTCCTGCTGTTCGTCAGTCCAAACAAACAGTACTCCCTTCCTCAACAACTTAGTTAGAGGTGCTGCAATTAACGAGAACCCCTTAACAAACCTCCTGTAGTACCCTGCCAATCCCAAGAAACTTTGAATTTCTGCCACAGACTTCGGCGGTTTCCAATCCAATACAGCTTCTATCTTCTGAGGGTCAACCCTAATTCCCTCTGCAGAAACCATATGTCCTAAGAAAGTTACTTCCCTTAGCCAAAACTCACACTTACTGAACTTAGCGAATAGCTGCTTCTCCCTCAGCACATGCAACACCACACGAAGATGTGTATCATGCTCCTCCTTAGACTTGGAATAAACCAGGATATTGTCAATGAACACTACAACAAACTGATCAAGGTATGATTTGAACACCCGATTCATCATATCCATAAATGCTGCTGGCGCGTTCGTTAACCCGAACGACATTACCAAAAATTCATAATGACCGTATTTAGTTCGAAACGCCATCTTATGAATGTCCACTTCCTTTACCTTTAACTGATGATAACCCGGCCTTAAATCTATCTTAGAGAAAACCGAGGCTCCTTTGAGCTGATCGAACAAATCTTTGATTCTCGGTAGCAGATACTTGTTATTGATCGTTAACTTATTCAGTTGACGGTAGTCCACACACATACGCATGGATCCGTCCTTCTTCTTCACAAATAGGATTGGCGCTCCCCACAGAGACACACTCGGTCGAATAAACCCTCGATCCAACAGTTCCTGGATCTGAGCTTTGAGCTTCACCAACTCATTTGGCGCCATTCGGTAAGGAGCAATGGACACCGGAGCCGTACCCGGAAGTATCTCTATTCCAAACTCCACTTTGCGATCCGGAGCTAATCCTGGCAGCTCCTCAGGGAAAACATCCGCAAAATCCTTTACTATTCTTTCCCCATCGACAGTCACCTCCTTAGCGTCCAAAGCACTGATAAAAGCTAGAAATGCATTGCATCCTTTTCGAATCATCTTAACAGCCTTCAATGCAGATACCACGTTGGATAAATAATTCCTTCCTTCTCCTAACACAACCACCTCCCCGCCTTCCGGGGTACTCAACACCATGCGCTTAGTCTCACAATCCAACTTAGCACGATGTTTAGTCAGCCAATCCATTCCAAAGATAAGATCAAACTCTCCAAACGGTAATTCCATTAGGTCTGCCGGGAACCGTACCCCTTGAGTCTCTAAAGGTACGTTCCTAAATAGTTTGTCCACTACCCTAGATTGTCCTAAAGGACTAACCACAGTCATCTTCCTAGTAGTTGTTTCGGAGTCTATACTTAAATTCTCAGATACCGAGCATGCAACGTAAGAGTGGGTTGACCCAATATCAATCAAAGCAAGAAATAGATTATCAGCAATAAGAAATGTATCAGTTATGACGTTCGGTGCGTCACCATCCTCCCGTCGACACGCTACATAAACTAGACCCGGCTGTCTCGCGTCTACATTACCTGCACCCCTACCAGGTGCTCCATGACCCCGACCCCGACCAGACCCATTTCCTCCTCTGACTGGGCCACGACCCCTCGGTAATGGCTGACCACCCCTCCTAACCTGATCAGCACCTCGTCCAGCTGGCTGTACTTGATCCACCTGTGGACAGTCTTTCACCATATGGTCCATAGACCCATATCTGAAGCATCCACCAGTTCTCCTTCTGTACTCCCCATAATGTACCTTCCCACACGAAGGACATGATCGATTCTTCCCCGTCGGAGCACGAGCTAGCCCATCAGACCTAGGCCTTTTCTGAAAATTTCCAGATGATCCCGACGGCCCAAAATTCCTCTTATTCCTATTCCTATCCTTATCCTTATTCTGTTTCTTAGTCCGTTTAACCTCCTCAGATATCTTAGCTTTCTCAACCAAAACCGCAAAGTCCCTTTCCCGCTGCGGTGCTACTAATACCCTCAGCTCATCCCTTAGTCCATCCTCGAACCGTACACAACGCTCATAGTCAGTTGCCACAATCTCTCGAGTGTAACGGCTCAACCGCAGAAACTTCGCCTCGTATTCAGATACAGACTTACTTCCCTGTACCAAGTTTAGGAATGCCTTCCTCTGTGCATCCACATAGCTGGCCCCAACGTACTTTCCTTGAAATGACTCCTTAAAGAAATCCCAGTCAATCCGGTCTGCGGCAGTACCCTCCTTTACCGCAAGCCACCACTGATAAGCCTCGTCTCGAAGAAGAGACACGACCCCCTTCAACTTCTCCTCTACAATGAAGTCAAGGTCATCCATTATACGCTCACTTGCCTCTAACCAATACTCAGCTGTATTAGGGGCTACGCCAGAAACACCCCTAAACATCTCCGCTCCATTGGCTCGGAGTTGTTCCGATACAGATTTCCGAGCTCTTGAACCCATGCCTGCCCCAGCAACTCTTTCAAGGACCCGCAACATCGCCTGAGATACCGCATCATCTCCGAGCGCCTGGTCCCGAAATTTTCCCTCCACAGCTGGCAGATCCGACATCTCGTTTTCTGACCTATGGCCAGACTCTACCGGCTCTGACACGGTCATCCTACCCCTACCACGACCACGCGGCGGACGTCCTCGACCCCTTGTACTCATTCTTCCGATTGACATTTCTCTGATTAGAAATTTTATGAATTATTAACTCTTCCCACTGATTTTCCACAAACAATCTTATGAAAAGTAGTTTTAAGAGTGATTCTTTCGAATTCGAACCTATCTACAGTTTCAGTCTCAAGTTTACCTCCTAATTCTAGAACCCACATACATTCACACCTCAATATACATATCACATCCATGAAGTCACATTCACCACATAAGGGTATTTTCGTCATTTCACTACCCAGGGGTTTTTCCGTAATTTCATCCTACAGGGTTTCTTTGTAATCTAGCAAAATAAAGTATCTTGGGGATTTTCGAAATAGAGGTATATATTTTTTTAAAATAGGGGTATTCTGGAGATTTGATTTCAAAAGAATAATAGTGGCGTTCAAGTGTTTGTGGTTTTTGGTTGTTGTTGTGTGTTGTGTGTGTGTTTTTTTTAAAAAATCCGTTGACTTTGTAAATCAGGGTATTTCCATAAATTTAAGGTATATTTGCAAATCATGGGTATCTTGGTAATTTTCAAAATAAGGGTATTTTGGTAATTTCATGAAGTAGGGGTATTTTGGTAATTTTACAAATTTTGATAATTTCCAAATCAAGGGCGTTTTGGTAATTTTCCCAAGTCAATGGCATTTTGGTAACTTTTTTCAAAACTAGGGGCATTTTAGCAATTTTGTGAAAAATAAGGTGGCTGGTCCCTTTTGGGTTTTAATTATAGAGTTTGGCCCGTCAACAAATCCTCATGGCTAGGGTGAACAGTCACTACGCACCAGGTAGGATTCCAGTGAAGAGGAGGTGAGTCACTAGGACTGCTTAAGTACCAGGCTCTTCCAGATCCAATCCTAGACATGCGCATGCCTGTTGCCACACCCCAACCCAGCGACTTGTTCACGAGTTTGTTTAGTTGACTTAAGTCTTATGAGATTTAAGAAGTTGTTCAAGCTAAGCCTAGAGTCTATCAAGTTCTACTTTAAATAGTCTACGTTCCATAAAGCCCATCAAGCCCACATACATATATAACACACAGTGAGTTCAGACTACTTATCTGGCGGACTTGGGCCGGAGACGTAGGTGCCATGCCGAGAAAACCATCCTGTATTATTTACAAACATGCATGTTTCTACAACCCATCTTTAGAAAACGTTTTGAGCCTAAAACCCCAAAGTCGAGTTTTGAACCGGGCTCTGATACCAATTTGTAAGCCCAAACCCGGCCCAAGCACCCCGACCGGATCTGGCATGTCACTAAGAAGATTTCTTAAAACATGTCGCAATTTTTGGATAAAACATAATTTTAACAGTTATGCTGGATAGTTATAATTTTGATAATTTGTGGAAGAAATAAATTTTAATTAAAACCTTAAAGAATAAAAATCGAAATTTTGCCTTTGAGGGTTATTATTCTAACACATGCTTTAGTTTCAATTAATCATAAAGTCTAAGTGAATGAAAACCCGAAACCTGAAAACATAAAACCAATAACTGTAGCCAGTGGCCTTATTACAATAAAATATAAAACCAAACTAATTAAAAAACATTATGGGGAAATAATTAAAACAACGCCCTTTAGTGAGTTCAAATGAATCCATGCATGTCCACCTTGCGCTCCTCTCCAGCTCGGTCTGATGCCCTAAGTGCTACTTGAAAAATGTTAAACAACAGGGTGAGTCACAAGACTCAGTGTGCAATCCCTCTTGCACCATCGGGCTGGGCCTTAGCCCCACAGAACAGAATAATAGAGTATCACTATCAGATTTAAGCAAAGCCCATCCCAATCCTAGATCCATCCGTTACACACCACCCTTACCTGCCAATCACACTAACGGGGATTTCTACAATCACCCTCACCGCTACACACCACCGATGGCAGTCATGCTGCAGTTGGCTGCTCATCGTCAGACTTGTGGCATGGTCACCACAACAGATCGTGGTAGAGCCACTACAACAGATAGTGGCAAAGCCACTACAACAGAACACTTCCCCTTTCATATACATCAATCGCCCAAACCCCGAGCAAACATAGAATCGGTATGCATAACAATAACATTTAACAGAATATACACAGAAGTCACTAACCTGGTGAATCGCCCTTACCCTTCACGGGTTTTCAATAGTCATGTCGGGATTTCGGTATTTAACAGAACATAAATAGATTTATATATATACTAACAGACCGCAAAGGTGGTGTGAGAAATTACACACCTGATAACACGTAGTACTATACTCTCGCTAATCGGGACCACTACTTTCTGCCTACGACTCTACTCAAAAACCGAAAGAACGCGAAGATAAGACCCCCTACAATCGGCCAAGAATTAATATTTGCTTAAATTAACATGCTCAGATGGATAGATCTCCTTACCTAGATCGATTAAATCCCGAAAGTAGTATGATTCGAGTGCTACTGATTAGAATCTTAGGCGATTAAATCTCCTTCAAATCCTGAAATGCCATCCATGAAAGAAAATGCAAGATCAGTCCACCATGTAGCCATTCGACTATGATCTTTAAAAGCCGGAAAAGAGTGAAAGTATACACAAATCGACACTTACCTCTACAGATGGTTTCGACTACCTCTTGCAGAAAGATTCAACAACCATAGAAGAAGATCAAAGCGTAGAAGATTAGAGATCTAGGAATTTCAGCTTTTTAAGAAAATCCCAGAAAAGATGAACAAGAGGAGGCTGATGCGTTTTCGGCTTTTAGAAATACTGAGTGAAGAGTTTCGGTGGAGAGGCTTAGAGATTTTCGGCTAAAGGAGCAAATAGGAGTATGGTTTCAGCTTTTGGTGGATGGAAGAAAAGATGAATGAATGGGTAGGGAGAATTCGGCTAGGAAGGAAAAGAATGAAAAGAAAATTTCGGCAGCAGAGAAAACTGAGAGAAAGCTTTCAGAAAAACTAACAGAACTTCGGCATCTACTAACTCTATCTAGCCGTCCCCCCTTTACACAAACAGTCCAAATTTCGGCCACCTCTAGCCTCCTGGATAGCCTCTCATCTTTTCCCTTATCTTTATCAAAACTCACATCTAAAAGAGTCCTACATCACACCACTCTTTCCCCCTTTATCTGCTTATTATCCTCATAAATTAAACATTAAAAATCTATAAATTTTAGCCTTGTTGCCGTCCCCCTCTTGCTCCCTTTTAAGTGCCGAAATTGGCCCCAAAAGCTTGGGCTCCAAGTGGCCAACCTTGGGCCCTCTCCATCCCTTAGTTACGCCACCCTCTGTTCCTTTGTAGAGCCACTAATTTTGGGCCACAAGCCCATTTTGTTACTTTTAAACACAGCTGCCTACCTTTAAACCCTATACTGCCCCAACAAAAAATTTAATCGAGGCCCTAGCCCAAACCTGAGCCCAATTTGCACCTCTAATTCTCAAACTAACCCATTAAACATGAAACACACCAAAATGCACAGGCCCATTAATTCAGGATGTTACACTTAACCTTAGTTTGACGATGGATACGGGTTAGGGGTGTTACAATTTGTTGTTATCAGAACTATAGTCTAGCCGGTTCTTGGACTAACGTAGTGTATGTGAGTCTAGCTATACATGCCATATATTTGAACTGCGATAGTGTGATGAATCCTGAAAAATAAAATGTGTTTTTCGTATAGTAAATAGATCCCGAACTAGCGTAGCTGACGATGTTGAAAGTAATGCACCCGCTCCCGTTCAAGGGGCAGTGCCTCCTGATTCGAGAAATGTATCTAATGACTACGAGGGAGAGGCTAAACAAGCCTTCTTCCAAATGATGAATGAGTGGTTCACTCAATATGTTGGAGCAAATCCTGTCGTTCCTTAACCTCCGCCCCCGCAAGTTCCCGTAGCTCCCCAAGTTATAGATCCGATTCATCTGAATAAACCTCCAGTCGATAAGATTAGAAAATATGGGGCTGAAACATTTCGTGCTACTACTGATGATGATGCTGAGAGAGCCGAGTTCTGGCTTGAGAATACGATTCGGGTATTTGATGAGTTGTCATGTACCCCTGATGAATGTGTTAAATGTACCGTTTCTTTGTTGAGAGATACAACTTACCAATGGTGGAAAACTCTGACTTCTGTTGTTCCGAGAGAATGAATTACCTGGGATTTCTTCCAGACTAAATTCCGAAAGAAATACATTAGTGAGATATTTATAGATCAGAAACGCAAAAAGTTTCTTGAATTGAAACAGGGCCGTATGTCTGTTACAAAATACGAGTGAGAATTTGTGAGACTAAGCCAGTATGCACGAGAATGTGTCTCGACCGAGGCAATAATGTGTAAAAGGTTTGAAGACGGCTTGAATGAATATATCCGTTTGTTAGTCAAAATTCTGGAAATAAAAGAATGCGTTGTGCTTGTTGACCGAGCGTGTAAAGCTGAAGAACTCGGGAAAGATAAAAGAAAAGCTTATTCGAAAGCTAGCGAGGGGCAAAAACGAACAACAAGTAAGTCATATCAGTCGGCATCAAAGAAATTCTGAGATGATTATAGCCGTTCAAAGGCTAATGTGGGACATTCGAGTAGAAATCATGGAAGATCACATTCGAGCTTCCGAGCTCCAACTACTTCGATTGCAAGTGTTGGAAATGTTAGATCTGAGTGACCCGAGTGTAGACATTGTGGTAAAAGACATCCCGGCAATTTTCGATTAAATGATCGAGCTTGTTTCAAATGTGGATCTTTAGATCACTTTATTCGAGACTGTCTTGAGTCTATTGAGCAAGAGTTTGTACAGAATCTGAAGTCAAATAACGCTTTAGCTAGGGGTAGACTTCCCAAAAACATGAGAAATGTGAGTGGTAGCCAGAGAGCTACGAAAGATACAGCTATGAGATCTGAGGCGAGAGCACCTGCCAGAGCTTATGCTATTTGCGCTTGTGAAGAAGCTTCATCTCCAGACATCATTACCGGTACTTGTATTCTTTATGATACTTCTGTGATGGCATTGATAGATCTAGGGTCTACTCATTCATATATATGCATGAACTTAGTATCCAATAAGACTTTGCCTATAGAGTCTACTGAATTTGTAATTAGAGTATCGAACCCCTTAGGCAAGTGTGTTCTGGTTGACAAATTGTGCAAGAATTGTCAGTTGATGTTTCGAGATATCTGTTTCCCTGCCGATCTAATGTTATTACCCGTTGATGAGTTTGATATAATTCTAGGTATAGATTGGCTAACACTGCATGATGCTGTTGTGAATTGCAAACAGAAGACTATTAATTTGAGATGTCAGAATGATGAAATAATACGGATTGAGTCCAGTGATTTAAATGGGTTACCGACCGTAATATCTTCGATAAAAGCTCTGAATTATGTGAAAAAGGGATGTGAAGCTTATCTTACATATGTGATTGACACGAAAGTGATAGAAAAGAAAGTTGAATCTGTGCTAGTTGTTTGTGAGTTTCCTGACATATTTCTTGAAGAATGATCGGGATTACCTTCGATACGAGAAGTTTAGTTTGGCATTGAGTTAGTGCCAGCGACGACCCTTATCTCAATAGCTCCGTATAGAATGACTCCAACAGAATTGAAAGAACTGAAGTCTTAGTTGTAAGAATTGATAGATAGAGGTTTCACACGACTGAGCTTTTCTCTTTGGGGCCCTCCCGTTCTGTTTGTGGAAAAGAAAGATGGCACGTTGAGAATGTGCATTGATTACCATCAGTTAAACAAAGTTACTAAGAAAAAATATCCTCTGCCCAGAATCGATGATTTTTTTGATCAGCTGAAAGGAGCTACTGTATTTTCAAAGATAGATCTGAGATCAGGATACTATCAGTTACGAGTAAAAGATTCAGACATTTTTAAAACTACTTTCAGAACGAGGTACGGGCATTATGAATTTTTAGCTATGCCTTGTGGATTAACAAATGCTCCTGCTGTCTTTATGGACTTGATGAACAGAATTTTCAGACCGTATTTAGATCGATTTGTTGTTGTATTCATTTACGACATTTTGATTTATTCGTGTGATGAAATTGAGCATGCCAAACATTTGAGAATTGTGCTACAAACCCTGCGTGACAAGAAATTGTATGAAAAGTTTAGTAAATGTGAGTTCTGGTTGCGCAAAGTTGGCTTTTTAGGGTATATTGTGTCAGCATCCAGTATACGAGTTGATCCGAGCAAGATTTCAGCTATTTTAGAGTGGAAGTCTCCAAAAAATGTGTTTGAAGTCTGCAGTTTTCTTGGACTTGCTGGTTATTACTGACGGTTCGTAAAAGGCTTTTCGATGATTGCAACTCTATTGATGAGATTGCTTCAGAAGGATGTGAAATTTGAATGGTCTGTAAAGTGTCAGAAAAGCTTTGATCAGTTGAAAGCCCTTTTGACTGAAGCTCCAGTTTTAGTATAGCCAGAATCGGGTAAAGAGTATGTGATTTTTAGTGATGCTTCATTAAACTATCCATTTTACGTCTTGATGTAGGAAGGAAAAGTTATAGCTTATGCCTCATGACAATTGAAACCGCATGAAAAGAATTATCTGATGCACGACCTTGAGTTAGTTGCGATCGTGTTTGCTCTAAAAATTTGGCGCCATTATCTTTTCGATGAGAAATGTCATGTGTTTTCAGATCATAAAAGTCTGAAATATTTGATGACTAAGAAAGATTTGAATCTATAACAGAGAAGATGGTTAGAACTGTTAAAAGACTACGAGCTTGTGATTGATTATCATCTGGGAAAAGTAGATGTTGTTGCTGATGCTTTGAGTCGAAAATCATTGTTTGCCTTACTTGCGATGAATGCTCATTTAGTTCTGTCCGATGATGGTTTGGTTTTAGCCGAATTGAAAACGAGACTGTTGTTCTTACAGTAGATTTGTGATGCCCAAAAAATTGACAATGAAATGCTAGCGAAATGAGCTCAGTGTGATTTGAACTCTGATTCAGAATTTCAACTTGATGATGATGATTGTCTGAGATTCCGAGATCAGATTAGTGTTTTGAGAAATCCAGAGTTGATTCAGTTGATTTTGAAAGAAGCTCATAGCAGTCGCTTATCGGTTCATCCAGGAAGTACAAAGATGTATAATGATTTGAAACAACTTTACTGGTGGCCTGGAATGAAAATAGATATCTCTGATTTTGTTTTGAAATGTTTGATCTGTCAGCAAGTTAAAGCTGAACATCAGGTTTGATCCGATTTGTTACAATCGATTATGATTCCCAAGTGGAAATGGGATAAGAGTGACGATGGATTTTGTTTCAGGTTTGCCTTTAACTCCGAGGAAGAAAGATGCAATCTGGGTTATAGTTGATAGATTGACAAAATTAGCTCATTTTTTTCCCGGTGAGAACGGTTTATTCGCTTGATAAGTTAGCTGAGTTATACATTTCTGATATTGTGAGATTGCACGGGGTGCCACTATCTATTGTGTCTAATAGAGATTTGAGGTTTACTTCGCGGTTTTGGAAGAAACTGCAAGAGGCTTTAGGTACGAAATTACACTTCAGTACTGCTTTTCACTCGCAGACGGATGGTCAATCTGAGCGGATTATTCAGATACTCGAGGATATGTTGCATTCTTGAGTTTGAAGGTACGTAGGAAAAATATTTGCTATTGATTGAATTTGCGTATAATAATAGTTTTCAATCGAGCATTAAAATGGCACCGTACGAAACCTTGTATGGTAGGAAATGCCGAACACCTTTGTACTGGTTTGAACTTAGCGAAAATAAAATCCACGGGATTGATTTGATCAAAGAGACTGAACAGAAGGTAAAAGTGATTTGAAATAGTCTGAAAACAGTGTCTGATCAACAAAAATCATACGCAGATTTGAAACGAAAAGATATTGAATTTGAGATCGGTGATAAAGTATTTTTGAAAGTGTCTCCGTGGAAGAAAATACTCCGATTCAGTAGAAAAGGCAAATTAAGTCTGAGATTCATCGGGCCGTATGAGATTATCGAGCGTATTGGGCCAATTGCTTATAGATTGTTGCTACCATTTGAGTTAGAAAATATCCATAATGTGTTTCATGTATCGATGCTTCGACGATACAGATCCGGTCCCTCGCATGTGATTTCTCCGTCTGATATGACTTATGAAGAAGAACCGATCCGTATCTTAACTCGCGAGGTTTAAAAATTGAGAAATAAGAAAATTTTGTTAGTAAAAGTATTATGGATCAACACGGGGTCGAAGAAGCTACGTGGGAACCCGAAGATGCTATAAGAGAGCAAAATATCCGAATCTATTCAATAGTAAGATTTTCGGGGACGAAAATCCCTAAGGGGGAGAGTTGCAACAGCCCAGTTTAGACCTTAGTTAGAATAGTGGTTTTGGGACCACAAATCAGAGTCTAAAAAATATTTTAATATTATTTTTCGACTCTACAGCATGTGAGTTGGTATGTGTGAAATTTCCGTGATTTTATTTGATCGTTTGTGTGCTTAATTTGCAAAAAGGACTAAATCGCAGAAAATGCAAAATTGTCCTTCTATTTGAATAATGGCTGAATTGATGTGTCTTTATAAAGAGGAGGTCCTTATGTATTTAACCATTGAATACATTAAATGACAAAGTTGGACATTACTTAGTGGATTTTAAATGATATTATAAAGGTTAAAAATGGAAATTGATAATTAAATGATGAAATAATAAAACAAAAGTATGAAAATAGGCCATTATGTTCATCTTTGGCTGATAATAACAAGAAAAGAAAAGAAAAAGACTAAGCTAGTGTTCGGCTTTGATATTTGGTGATTAAGGTATGTGTTCTGATCCATTTTTGACAATTCCTATGTTTTTGTGATTATTACTTAGCATTTTATTAAGCCTATGCATCAATTTCTAATTTTGATGAAGATTGTGAGTTAATCCATTGATTAATTTGTGAGTTTAATGATGTTAATTGATGAATTATGAAAGATATGTGTTGGATTAATATGTTTTGTATTGAGATTTTTGATGAATTTGAGTATTTTGGGCTAAATTGTGAAAATGAGAAATTAAGGGGCTAAAATGTGAAATAAATGAAATATGTGGGCTTATATGAGCTAAAGGAATATTCGGCCAAGCTATGATACTGTTAAATTATGTGTATTTTGTGATTTTATGAAATAGGGACTAAAATATCAAAATGTGAAAATGTGAGGGCTAGTTTATAAAATTCCCTAAATATGTGTATATCGATCGAATTGAATGATTTGGTGAATGAATAAGCTAAACTTGAATGTGTATAGATCAAGAACCAAATAAAACAGAATTAGATCGAGGGAAATCTAACGTGGTCGAGTAATCATTTATTTCCATCCGAATCCGTACGAGGTAAGTTGATATACAAATAAATGTGTTTGAATTGAATTATTATTGCTTACATGTGAATGAATTGTGATATATGGCTATTTGAGCTAAATATGTGAAATTCGAGAAAGTTCCGATAATGTGACGACGTCCGAAAAGTTTCGTACGAACCTTAGGAAATAGTTAGGATACGTATGTCATGACATAGGATTCCGATATGTGTTATCGTGGAGGACCACGTCTGGGATGTTGGCATCGATTTGTGATTTACGTGTAAGACCATGTCTGGGACATTGGCATCATATTTGATTTCGTGTATGACCCCGTCTGGGACAGTGGCATCGATATTGATTACATGTAAGACCAAGTTTGGGACGTTGGCATTCTATGAGCTTTCTGAGCTATCCGAGTATCCTGTTTGATTCCGAACGGTTCAACGGGCATTCCGAGAAAAGAATTAGTATACGAATGTGCATCTGAATTCCGGTACGTATGTATGTATATGAAATTTGGCAATGAAAGGTATGTATATATATGATCATTTGATATGTGAGCTACATTACATGATATGTGATTATGAGCAAGTGAACATGATCAATTGAGATATAAGAGAAATATGACTTGTGATTGTGCTATGCCATGAACCATTTGTATGAAATGGTTTATAATTAATCTATGTGATAAGTTTATTTGTATATGGCTTACTAAGCTTTTCAAAGCTTACTTTGTGTGTATTTGCATTGTTTTATAGATTATCGAAGCTACTGGGAGCTCGGGGATCGTCAAGGATTATCACCACACTATCGAACTCTATTTTGGTACCTTTTGGAAGTGTAAATGTTGAAAGTATGGCATGTATAGGCTAGGACTAGTGTGATATGTTTTGAGATATGCATTTTATAGCCATGTGATATGGCTTGCTTGTGGAAGAAAATATGGTTTGGATGTGATACATGATTTGTGCTAAGTAATGGTATGTTTTGATGTTTATAAATGACCAAAAGAAATGGTCAATTTGGTATGAAAATGGAAGTGATATTTTGGGACATTGATCATGTATGAATTAATGAGTTATGAGATTTTGGTATGTTTTGGTTTAGGTTTTGAGCATGAAATTGGTTGATGAGGAGATGGTTTAAATGGTGTATGTTTTGTGCTTGAAATTGGCCGGAAATGTGGCATATTTGTTGCTTGTTTTATGCTTGTAGGTAGGACCCAAATTGGGTGGCAAATTGGCCTTGTAAATGGCTTATTTTGTGCCCACACGGGCAGGGACACGGGTGAGTGTCTCTGCCGTGTTGCTCGAGGGCCACTTCAAAGTGAGCCTGGGCAGAGCACATGGTCGCACACACGGGCATGTGCTAGGCCATGTAGCCAAGTCAGTATACCCCCTTCAATTGTCACGGGCTGGACACACAAGCGTGTGACTAGCCGTGTGCCCAAGTTAGTAGTCTCCCTAATTTTCACACGGCTTGGCTCACGGACGTGTCTTGTGGCAGTGTGGACAAGTTAGTATGTGTGCCTTGTTTTGCCACGGCTTGGACACACGTACGTGTCTAAGCCATGTGAGGCACACGGCTTGCCCACAAGGGCATGTGACCTCTGTAACTTTGAAAAATATTTAAGTTTCGGAAAAATTTGTATGTGCTGGGTTTAGTCCCGACTCCTTCCCAATGCACGTTTAAGGTATTGTAGACCTTCTAAAGGGATTCTATGTGTATATTTTGCTATGGAATGTTTGTGAATATTTGATGTTAGTGAAATGTTTGTGGTATGATCTGTTATGTCCGGTAATGCCTCTTAACCTTAGTCCGACGATGGACATGGGTTAGGGGTGTTACAGTAAAAGGTATAAATGGCACAAGAAATGAATGGAAATGATGATTGATTGTGATCACCATATTTATAAGACCAGGGATTTGAAATGAAAATGTGACAACAAACTGTTTCAATTTAAAATATTATATTAAATAGTATAATTTAATATATTGATTTGCATTTGAACATTTGGCCTTTGATTCATGAATTTACATAACTTATACTATATTATCATGTTTGATATAGAAATACCACTTAATTTATTACTCACCGTACGACAGGTTAGGTTTCGTTCGTGACTTTGAGTATCAATTTCAGCATCCATCGAAATCTCAAACTTAACATAGTTGGTGAATCTCTTTGTTGAATAAACGACATGTACCTAGGGATGATACTTTAATGTTTTGTTATGTTTTGGAATTGTGGTTGATATATGTAAATGAATACTATAATGTCTTTGCTTAGTTGGTAATTGATGTTGGTATAAGATGAGCATAGATGTGAATTGATCTTATTAGGAAGTGAATGAGTATGAAATGTGATGGTATTGAGTTAATGCTTCAATAATGTTTATAGTAGTTAGAAATAATAGGTTGTGGTTGGTTGGTGTCTTGGACGTGAATTGTTATGGCTTGTGATAATGGAATGAATTGTGTGTTTTGAAAAGATATTTGTTGTTGGTAAAGGATAAGTTAAGATATAGTGAATGCTACTATATTTTACTAAAGATTGTAATGCATTGATGTATTTATGGTGAAATTTGTAAGTTGAGTTGATTAAAATTGAAGTAGGTAAATAGGATGATTAGAGTTAATTGTTTGTGTATTAGATATGCATAGGGATGATATTTTTGCATGATTGAGGTTTAAATGTGTTTGGAAAGGTTAAATGTTGAGTTGAAAGGCTTAAAATGTAAGGAGGAATAACTTGTGAGTTTTAGAAGTTGTATGTTGTGTTTGGTTCCAAGATGAGACATGATGAGTTAGATGATTTTGGTTTAGGTTAAATGAATGGTTTGGTATGTTCTCGGCTAGTTTTTGTAGGTTCTTAAGCGTTCCTAAAAGTACCATTTGAACCAAATTGATTTGGGCATGAAATGGACACCAAAATGGAGGTTTTTGAATTTTTTGGAACTAAAGTATCGATACCCTAGCATGGATATCGATACTTGACATTTTCAAATAGTTTTCAAACAAATAGAATGTCAAAACAGTATTGATACTTAAATGGGTTTCGATACTTTTAGATAGGTATCAATACCATATGGTAGGTATTGATACCAATGATTTTAAATAAAGTATTGTTAAACATTGAAGCTAAAAATTGTATTGATACCAACCCAAGGGTATCAATGTCTGTTATCAAAATTTGGGAACTTTGCAAATATGTCCTACTTCATGCCTAGGTCAACTAAAAAGCTTTTGTAAGCTCTATTAATTCTTAGATGTAATTGTATATCATAAAGTGTATGAACTCATAATATGTTTGGATGTATTGATGATTTATCCATAATATATATGACGGTAGTTGCTCTAAAAATGAATGTGATGTCTCATAACTCAGACCTCGATCGGTCAAGTATCGGGGTGTTACAATTTTAATCCTACAAAATATTAATTTTAATCCCACATTGACTATAAGATACTTACATAGCTCACTTCTTCCCTATTTTCATTAAAATGTTTCTTTTAATTAAAAATAATTTTAATCCCTTAATAAATTAATTTAAATCTCTCATTGGCTGGAGAACTTTCTGATGCTCATACTTACCCTATAAAAAATGTAAATTTATTCATTTTTTCATTAAAAAGTTTATCTTAATCCCACATTAGTAAAGAACACTGTCATATCTCACATTTATGTTATAAATTAGTGACAATTTCTTCACTATTTTTGTTAAAAAGTTAATTTCAATCTCACATTGACTAGAGAATACTTTCATAGCTTTCTTCTTCACTATGTTCATTAAAAAAGTTAGATTAATTCTACACTGACTGGAGACTACTCCCACAGCTTATTTCGTCACTAATCTCATTAAAAATTAATTTTAATCCCATAAAGATTTAATTTTAATCCTACATTGGCTAGAGAACATTCCCATGCTCAAACATACCCTAAAAATAAGTGTCAATTTCTTCATTATTTTAATTAAAAAGTTAATTTAATCCTACATTTACTATAGAGCACTCTCATTTCTCACATTTACTTATAAATTGTAACGCCCTGAATTTTGGGCCTAGAAGAAATGGGCTTCGCGTGCCAGAGGAATTGAAATTTGGTTGTGCATGTGAATAACATAAAAGTATGTCTGCTTTGGTGGTTAAGGGTCCTGAGAAGTATTGGAGAAGTCTTGGGCTCAAACCTGAGCTTTAGCAAAAATTTTAGTTTTTCCCTTAAGTGAATTTGGCGTTAGTTTGAAGGCCTTATTTATATCTGTGGTGGATTTATGACATTAAAAGAGTTTGGGCTCCAATGGTAAGTGACGCCAAGGGTGGCATAGGAGGACTGGGGTTCAAGTCCTGGCGTTTACAAAATTATTATTTTTGCTCCTAAGTGAACCCTTCGTGACTAGAAGTAGACCTTATAGTTAATTGTGGTTAAGAAGTGACATAAGGAGCCTTATGGTCTAATGGAAGTGACATTCCAGGTGTGGCAAGGGGTCTAAGGTTCAAGTCTTGGGATAAGCAATGGAGTATTTATTTTGCTGACGGGACGCCTAGTGTTTGAGTTGGAGTGGGGTTCTGCTAAGGTGGTTGTGGAATAGGTCTTTGGGGAGTGATTCATGGGATAGGGATAGAAGTTGGTAAAGATTTGGAGGAGAAAAATGAGGAATTGGAGGAGGTTTGTAACATCCCCAAACCCGGCCCATTCATTACGACCGAATCTGGTTATGTCACTGCGGAAAAGACAGTGGAAAAATTCTTTTTAGACTTAAAATAAAACAGTAAATTTATTAACCTTTGAAAATCCATGTTGATTTGATATTGCATGAAAAACTTTGATATTGTACAAAAAAAAAATGTCCATATTGTAAACACTTTATTAACTTATGAATACTTTGAATAAGTAGATTAGAATAAAATCATGTTAAATGCTAGTAATTTAATCTTACCAAGTTATAATTAAATTAAAATAAAAAAAATAGTACCAAAAATACTAATAAAATAATTCTAAGGCCCAAATTAACTAAAAATCACAAGGCCCTTATTACATCAATATTTAAACCCAAATACTTAATATAAATAAGCTTAAAAATATTTAAACTCTTCCTTCTGCATGTGCCACCATGTGTCTTCTCCGATCCCAGTCCAATCTACGCATCACCTGAAATGGTTAATGAAAAGAGTGAGTCCACTGACTCAGTGCATAATCACAACACATATTTCCATCCGTATGGGCATGACCCATACCCACACAGCCATCGAAACAAATCATGCAAGAATGCATTTCAGCCCAACCTACTATCCAACCGTGACACCAACCTTATCAGACTCCCTGCCTAAGGCCGTGGCTAACCCACCACTGATCACATCGTGATCCATAAATCTTACCTTGGCTAACTCGCTGCTCAAGGCCGTGGCTGAGCCACCGATCAACCAAAGTGATCTCAACATCATAATCTGTCTACGGTGACGCACATAGCCATCAACCGCCGAGATGGGCACCTAGCCAACATCTCCCTTGAGGTAGCACAAAGCTAACCATCAAGCGCTAATGTAGCCGAGGCTAACATTAGACCACGTACATCATGTGTACTCCTTCCTTCATCGATCAATCCACCTCCCATGTATGTATGTAAAAAGGTAGTATGTCAGATCATAACAAAAGAGTAAGCATCTCATGTTAAATACCATATCATGTGTATATATATATCATAAACAATTTCATACCAAAGACTTTACTCACCTGATATACGATTATCCAAAATGACCATTCACCACACAAGCTGTCATAATCGGCTACCACACATCATGCATATGAATAAGCATTAGCAAGCAATAACCGAGAAATAGTGCGATGATTACGCACCTAATTGATACAAATGACTCAAATCCCGAAATGCTACTTTATGCCTCTGCAACCGTTGACTAATCGCCTCTCGGAAGATCTCCTGAGTTAGGCTCTTCTCCCCCTACAATCGGCCTTAGCATCAAATACTTAATTAGATTTATCAAAAATACAACATACCTAGCTTACCAAAAAACCTTACCACCACTTACCAAGCCGACTGCTAATCTACTGAGACTAGACTGAAAGCCTTAAAATCCCAAAATACCTTCAACAACGATTGTAACGAAACCCGAAGAGGTCTAAGCTAAAATTCGGCCAAGGTGCTCCCAAAATAAGGGAAAAGGAACACGGCACAGAGATGGGATGTAGGTTTGGCTAACAATTAAAGATAATCAAAGGAAAGGGAGTAGGGGTTTCGGCCAAAGGTTTGAGAAGAGAGAAAGAAAGGTGTGGGGGTGTGTTTTCGGTTTAGCACAAAATGAGAGAAGGAAGAGATGAAAGAGTGGGTGGTTCGGCTAAGGGTTTAAAAGAGAAGGAAAAAGGGAAGCTAGCAATGGAGGTTTCGGCAACCAAAGGAAATGGGGGAACAAAAATTCGGCAAAGGAGCACAAATGGTGAAAAGTAAAAAGGTGAGCACCTCCCCTCCTATTTATAACATTCGGCCAAGCTCCCCCCCTAAAGAATAAAAAATTCGGCCACTACTCAACCTCCCCACAAAATCCCTCAAATCTCTCCTAAATCACCTCCCAATCATCCATTCAAAAAGTTTGAATGAGTCAAACTTTAATCCTTCCATCCTACCCGAATTCAAAATGGAAGACCAAGTCTTCCTCTATCTTTTAAGCATTCAAAACCATCCAACCACCTACCAAAATGACGCAAAAACAAGGCCCTCCTGCTGCCCTTACGAATCGAACCTGAGACCCCTTCCTCCTGCAAATGGCGTCACCTTCCAAGCTCTAGAGTGGCGCCTCCTTGCCACTCTGCCAAGCCAATCTTTGTGCCATATTTCCACCAAAAATTCTCTTAAGGCCCCCTCTATCCAAGCTCCCCCTTTTAACCCCTAAATCTAAAAATTTTCTAAAGCATTCCACCACTACCTAGGGTTCTCTGGACCCCTAAAACTAACCCAACCACACACTAAAGTGTGCCAACACCTGAGCTAAGCACCAAAAGCCTAACCCCTAAAACCAGGGTGTTACAATTCTACCCTCCTTAAAATAATTTCGTCCTCGAAATTACTTGTCTAGACTAACACCACACTACGCTATAGCTGCGCACTCTGATCTTAAAGCGCTAACATACTTTTAGGCACAGATTCTAACATACTCAAGGTTCTACATACATTACGAGCAACAAAACAAACAACCATCCAAACGAGCAAAACAACAGAGAATTTTCCAGACATAAGATACTTACCCGCTGACACATCATTATCCTCCCTCCGACGGACCGCATAAACCAGACCTGGCTGTCTTGCCTCAGTGGCACCATTACCGTGGCCTAATGCTCCACGACCTCGGCCGGAACCATTCCCTCCATGGTTCGGACCATGACCTCTCGTCGCCTGCTGACCACCTCTGCATGGTTGCACATAACCTTGACCTTCTGTTCGAGTCCTATTCAGATTCTGGGGACAATCCTTAACCAGATGAGACTTGGACTTGCATCTAAAGCATTCTCGAACCCGATTCCAGCACTTGCCGACATGATACCTTCCGCACTGGGCACACGGATGATCTGAATTCCCAGCAGCTGAATTAGAAACACGAGCAGATGTCTCGACCCTTGGTCTTTTCTGAAACCTCTCAAACGATTCTGACGATCCCGAACTCCTTTTATCCCGGTTTCTTTCTCTATCCCTATTCTGTCTCTCAGCCTTCTTGACCTCCTCAGCTATCCGAGCTTTCTCCACTAATACAGCGAAGTCTCTTTCCCGTTGCGGAGCAATCAAAACTCGCAGCTCATCCCGCAGCCCATCTTCGAATCTGACGCATCTCTCATAGTCTGTTGCCACGATGCCCCGAGCATACCGGCTCAAACGTAGAAACTCAGCTTCGTACTCCGCTATTGACTTGCTACCTTGCACCAAATTAAGGAACGCCTTCCTCTAAGTGTCCACGTAGCTCGCTCCGACATACTTCCCTTCGAACTTGATCTTAAAGTAACCCCAGTCCACTCGATCTGCAGGGGTACTTTCCTTAACAGTGAGCCACCACTGGTAGGCTTCATCTCGCAGCAACGATACAACACCCTTAAGCTTCTCCTCAGCAGTCAAGTCTAGGTCATCCATAATCCTTTCCACTGCCTCTAGCCAGTACTCTGCCACGTTCGGAGCTACCCCAGACACTCCTCTGAAAACCTCAGCTCCATTCGACCTAAGCCTTTCGGGCACTGACTTCCGAGTCCCACTTCCCCCATTGGCTCCTGCCACTCGCTCAAGCACCCGCAGCATAGCCTGTGATACTGCGTCGTCTCCTCCGGTCTGATCCTGCTGTTCAACCTCAACAGCTGGCGGCACATCACTCTCTGACCCATGGCGAGACCCAACCGGTTCAGATACTGACATCCTGCCTCTACCACGTCCACGAGTATTGCGACCACGCCCCCTAGAACTCATATCTAGTGCCTCGGTTTAATCTGATTAGAAAGTTTTATGCATTAGAAATTCTTGTTTCACTATTTTATCCGCGAGCAATTTTATGCAATGTAGTTTCCGAGAGTAGTTCTTTCGAGCAATCAAGTTTCATTTTCTACCCAGGGGTAATTCCGTCATTTTTCCTAAAGGGTATTTCGGTAATAACTCAGGGTCAATTTTGAAAATAGTTTTCCAAGTTAAAGGTATTTCAAAATTTACAAAATCTCAGGGGTTACCTTGAAAATTTGTTTTGCAAACAAAATGTGTTGCAAAAATTTCAGAAATCAAGGTTGTTTTTATAATTTTGGAAGTTAAGGGCATTTTCGTAAATTCTCCAAATCGGAATATCATAACATTTCACAAAATAAAATTTTTTGATATTTAGTAAAATAGGAATATTTTAGTAAAAGTCGAGAGAAATCTAAAAATTTCGAAACCAAGGGCATTTTGGTAATTTTATCAACCAGGGGTATTTTCGTAAATTTTCACAAACCAGGGTATCTTAATATTTTGAAAACTCAAGATTTTGGTATTTCGCAAAGTAAAGAGCATTTTATCAAAAGTTGAGGGTAATACGGTAATTTTACAACACAAGGGCATTTTTGTAATTTTGCCACTAGGGCATTTTGGGAATTTTGGTAAATCGACAGACGTCTTTCAAAATCAGATTCAGGGTTTCACAAACCAAAGGGGTAAGTTTGAAAAATTTTAAAAACCAAGGGTTTTAAAACAATAAGGCAAATTCCTTTCGGGTTTTAATAATTGGTTTAGCCTATGAATAAGTCCTCTTGGTTAAGGTGAACCGTAGCTACGCACCAGGTAGGATTCAAGTAAAGAGGAGGTAAGTCGCTAGGACTGCTTAAATACCAAGCTCTTACTAAATGCCACTCCTAGACATGCGTACAGTGGTTGCCACACCTTAACTCGGCGACTTACTTCACAGGTTTGTTTAATAATCCTTAAGTTTTATGTATATGTTTGAGTAGACTAATCCTAGGGTCCAACAGATCCTAGTATTCTAATCTACGAGCCCAACTAAGCCCATAATAAATCACACAAACAAAACACTTCAAGAAAGTCCGAAGTACTTACCTGGTGGACTTCGGGCCGGAGACACAGGTGCCATGCCAAAATAACCTGAAAAACTTTTTATAAAAGCCCACATTTCGAAAAGCCCATTTTGAAAACATTTTTGGGCCCAAAACCCTCAAAGCCGAGTTTTGAACCGGGCTCTGATACCAATCTGTAACATCCCCAAACCCGGCCCATTCATTACGACCGAATCTGGTTATGTCACTGCGGAAAAGACGGTGGAAAAATTCTTTTTAGACTTAAAATAAAACAGTAAATTTATTAACCTTTGAAAATCCATATTGATTTGATATTGCATGAAAAACTTTGATATTGTACAAAAAAAAATGTCCATATTGTAAACACTTTATTAACTTATGAATACTTTGAATAAGTAGATTAGAATAAAATCATGTTAAAAGCTAGTAATTTAATCTTACCAAGTTATAATTAAATTAAAATAAAAAAAATAGTACCAAAAATACTAATAAAATAATTCTAAGGCCCAAATTAACTAAAAATCACAAGGCCCTTATTACATCAATATTTAAACCCAAATACTTAATATAAATAAGCTTAAAAATATTTAAACTCTTCCTTCTGCATGGGCCACCATGTGTCTTCTCCGATCCCGGTCCAATCTACGCACCACCTGAAATGGTTAATGAAAAGAGTGAGTCCACTGACTCAGTGAATAATCACAACACATATTTCCATCCGTATGGGCTTGACCCATACCCACACAGCCATCGAAACAAATCATGCAAGAATGCATTTCAGCCCAACCTACTATCCAACCGTGACACCAACCTTAGCAGACTCCCTCCCTAAGGCCGTGGCTAACCCACCACTGATCACATCGTGATCCATAAATCTTACCTTGGCTAACTCGCTGCTCAAGGCCGTGGCTGAGCCACCGATCAACCAAAGTGATCTCAACATCATAATCTGTCTACGGTGACGCACATAGCCATCAACCGCCGAGATGGGCACCTAGCCAACATCTCCCTTGAGGTAGCACAAAGCTAACCATCAAGCGCTAATGTAGCCGAGGCTAACATTAGACCACGTACATCATGTGTACTCCTTCCTTCATCGATCAATCCACCTCCCATGTATGTATGTAAAAAGGTAGTATGTCAGATCATAACAAAAGAGTAAGCATCTCATGTTAAATACCATATCATGTGTATATATATATCATAAATAATTTCATACCAAAGACTTTACTCACCTGATATACGATTATCCAAAATGACCATTCACCACACAAGCCGTCATAATCGGCTACCACACATCATGCATATGAATAAGCATTAGCAAGCAATAACTGAGAAATAGTGCGATGATTACGCACCTAATTGATACAAATGACTCAAATCCCGAAACACTACTTTATGCCTCTGCAACCGTTGACTAATCGCCTCTCGAAAGATCTCCTGAGTTAGGCTCTTCTCCCCCTACAATCGGCCTTAGCATCAAATACTTAACAACCTTTAGATTAATCAAAAATACTACATACCTAGCTTACCAAAAAACCTTACAACCACTTACCAAGCCGACTGCTAATCTACTAAGACTAGACTGAAAGCCTTAAAATCCCAAAATACCTTCAACAACGATTGTAACGAAACCCGAAGAGGTCTAAGCTAAAATTCGGCCAAGGTGCTCCCAAAATAAGGGAAAAGGAACACGGCACAGAGATGGGATGTAGGTTTGGCTAACAATTAAAGACAATCAAAGGAAAGGGAGTAGGGGTTTCGGCCAAAGGTTTGAGAAGAGAGAAAGAAAGGTGTGGGGGTGTGTTTTCGGTTTAGCACAAAATGAGAGAAGGAAGAGATGAAAGAGTGGGTGGTTCGGCTAAGGGTTTAAAAGAGAAGGAAAAAGGGAAGCTAGCAATGGAGGTTTCGGCAACCAAAGGAAATGGGGGAACAAAAATTCGGCAATGGAGCACAAATGGTGAAAAGTAAAAAGGTGAGCACCTCCCCCCTATTTATAACATTCGGCCAAGCTCCCCCCTAAAGAATACAAAATTCGGCCACTACTCAACCTCCCCACAAAATCCCTCAAATCTCTCCTAAATCACCTCCCAATCATCCATTCAAAAAGTTTGAATGAGTCAAACTTTAATCCTTCTATCCTAGCCGAATTCAAAATGGAAGACCAAGTCTTCCTCCATCCTTTAAGCATTCAAAACCGTCCAACCACCTACCAAAATGACGCAAAAACAAGGCCCTCCTGCTGCCCTTACGAATCGAACCTGAGACCCCTTCCTCCTGCAAATGGCGTCACCTTCCAAGCTCTAGAGTGGCGCCTCCTTGCCACTCTGCCAAGCCAATCTTTGTGCCATATTTCCACCAAAAATTCTCTTAAGGCCCCTTCTATCCAAGCTCCCCCTTTTAACCCCTAAAACTAAAAATTTTCCAAAGCATTCCACCACTACCTAGGGTTCTCTGGACCCTTAAAACTAACCCAACCACACACTAAAGTGTACCAACACCTGAGCTAAGCACCAAAAGCCTAACCCCTAAAACCAGGGTGTTACAAGGTTGGAGTTGAAATTTGAGTGTAGCACTCAAGAAATTCGGCCAAAGAGGGATTTTGGTGCATATTTCGGCTTTGTTAAGTTTTTTTTTTCTTTTCTTTTGATCAGTTTAGTTACCAAACCGAAGCTACTTTTCTCTTTTTTTTGGATGCTGCCGAAACTGCACTAAAAGTAACCTCGTGCATTCTTTTTGCTCTGTTTCACTCTACTTTCTTCTTAGCCATTTCTATGTTACCATTTAGGCATCTTTTTGTACTTTTTCTACCTATTTTTCCCTTGGCCGATTGCATCTCTTCTCTTCTTCTACATCTTTTCTTTCTTATTTTTCCCCATTTATTTCTCTTGAGCCGAATTTCCCTTTTGTGTAACACTTTTATCATTTGTTCATAAGTGTGTAAAAGCTGAATACCCTGCTATCTCTCTTTCATCTATTGCCAAATTTACTCTCATTACTGTTCTCCTATCATAAGGCTATGGGTTCTTCTCCTCTGTTTACCGAGGTTAAGCGTAAGTTATGGTGATTCCTTAAATGGCTTTTTATTGCTAGTATGATTCTTTTTCCCTTCTACCGAATCCTCTCTCTCTTCCCTTAGACTAGCGTTGGTTGATACCTAGTCGTTCTCGAGGAGTAAAGAGGGGCGCATGTTCCAAAAGTGGTCGAGGGCCTACTCTTAGTTTTGACTATAATTGCAGCAAAGGGATCAATTCTTACTAACAGTTAGTGGGGACTTATCAAATCTCGATCGACTAAGGCAAGTATCAATGTGATTTCAGCATGTGTTTGGAAAAAAAGAAATAAAAACTATATTGACCGAGTGATTAACCGTTAGTTTTGAATATGGTAGGTTCGGTGCTAGGGATTCGTGGTGCGCTTCGCGATCAGGTGTGTAACCATACTCCTTCTGATCATAGATCGACAAAATGCCGAAAAGCCGAAGTACTGGTGAACGATGCCACACGAGTGTACGATTGCACGTGTGGTGGACCGAGCCCACGAATATGGGCGTAAGATGGCTGAGGCCACCATGAGTGTTCTCATGGGCTTACGCCGTTTTCGGGCCAAATAGACCAGAATGGGCCGAGTAGGGCCCAATGGGCCCGTGAGCCCTACGTGAGTAAATTTTATGTATGGATAGGAAATAATGAGCCGATCATGACGATCACATGGCCAAAGGCAGTTTTGGGCTAAATGGGCCACACGAGCGTGTGGGCCCACTTGGGCCGAATATTGGGCTTTGGGCCCAAATACATCGTTTTGATCCTATATGTTATCTGTGTCGCTCGAGGCGACTGTAGACCTTTGGAAAGGTTGTAAATTGACCGAAATACCTCTGTAGGGTAAATTGACCATAATACCCCTGTAGCGTAAATTGACCGTAACACCCCTGTAGGGTAAATTGACCGTAATATCCCTATAGGGTAAAATGACCGTTATGCCCCTGAAAGGGTAAAATGACTAAAATGCCCCTATATGTTATATGATTGTTATTGTATGCCATTTATGGTATGTTTGCATTCATGTAATATTATGCTGCATGGGGATGGGATCATTGATTTGGAGGAAGTATATGATTTGTGAAGGTCGCATGGTCGCTTGATGACTGTGGATCCACCGATGGCTTTAAGCCGATAATGTGATTGGCAGCTCTGCTGCAATATTGGTTAGTGCCGCAATCGGTGCTACATAAGGAGTGTATGGATGGGTGGGTCGATTAAATCCCCACAGGAGTGCAGGGTTGGTTTGGGTATTCATACATTGCATATACTAATTCTGATATTGAGATGGGCTTAGGCCCAGAGAGATGTGATATGTGACATGTGATATGAGTGAAGGCCTACCTGAGGCTATTATAGGCTAAGGCCAAAATTCCATCGTTATTATAATGGGCTTACGCCTGGATTGATGTGATGCATGCTTTACGATCGATGAGGGTTATACACACTGAGTTTTCGTAAACTCACCCCATCTTTTTAATTTTTCAGGTAATCCTCAGTAAGCGGTTCGACAAACTGGAGGACTCGGAGGTGGCCACACTACGAACAACTTTAGATTTTAGTATTCTATTTTACCTTAAACCGCTTTCTTAGTGGGTTGTAATAAGGCCTCTTTTAATTTTTGGTTTTTAATTTGGGATTTTCAGTTTATTATGTTTTCTATCTGTTAAAAGTAGATCGCGATTTTCCAAAACAATAACTGTTTTTCAAACGCTACGTTTCCGTAACTCCATTATAAATATCACGTTTCTATAAATAATTTGTTTTAAATTAAGCTTCCGCAATAGATAAGGTTTTAAAGGTAATAATGTTTTAAAGAAGGGTTTTCAATGAAAACGTGGTTTTCGAAATATACTTCAATGTGACACGCCAGATTCGACCATAACGTCTAGGCCGGGTTCGGGGTGTTACATAAATAAGTAACAATTTCTTCACTATTTTTTGTTGAAAGTTAATTTTAATCCCACATTGACTAGAGATTACTCCCATGGATTACTTCTTTACTACTTTCATTAAAAATTTAATTTTAATCCCATATTGACTAGAGAATGCTCTTATAATTCAGTTATTCACTATTTTCTTTATAAACTAATTTTATGTAACACCCCAAACCCGGCCTAGATGTTAGGCCCGAATCTGGAGTGTCACATTGAGTTGTTTTTCAAAAATCGCGTTTTCATTAAAAACCCTTCTTGACATAAAATAAAAGCAGAAGTCCCAGTTTGCGTTTGTTACTATTATTTTTCAAAAAGAACTTTCCACTGTTCAAAATCTCTGATTTCATGGGCTTATTTTCAAAATGTGGTTTATTAGAAATCATCCTTTGGAAAAACATTAACATTTTTAAAACCTTGTATATTTGCGAAAGCTTAACTTAAAACAAGTGAGTTATGAAAACGTGATATTTACAACTTAGCTACGAAAGCATAGTGTTTTGAAAGCAGACATTGTTTTAGAAAACCGCAATTCAATGTTGAGCAGATTTAAAACATAATAAACTAAAAATCCAAAACTAAAACCAAAATTTAAGAGAGGCCTTATTACAATAATATTAACCAAAATTAGAGAAAAGTAAAATACTAAAATCCAAAACTACTCTTAGTGTGGCCACCTCCGAGTCCTCCAGTACGTTGAACCGCCAACTAAGGGTTACCAGAGAAAAATTAAAAAGAGGGGGTGAGTTTACAAAAACTCAGTGTGCACAACCCTCATCAGTCATAAAGCATGTATCAAAACAATCTAGGCCGAAGCCCATTACAATAACGGTGGAAATTGGGCCTTAGCCCAAAATAGCATCGGTTAGGCCTTAACCCATATGAAAAGTCACATATCATATATAAATCTGGGCCTAAGCCCATCTCAATATTAAAATCCATATATGCAATGCATTAATGCCCATACCAGCCCTGCACTCCGTCTCTTGTCCAACCCTACACTCCTGTGGGGATTTAATCGACCCACCCATCCCTACACTCCTTATGTAACACCGATTGTGGCATTACCTTAACGGTGCAGCATAGTTGCTCGGTGGCTAAAAAGCCTTCGGTGGATCCACAGTCGTCAAGCGACCATGCGATCCTATTAGCACTTCCTCCGTATTAATAATCCCATCCCCATGCAACATAATAACACATGAATGCAACATAAAATAATAGTCATACGATAACAATCATAAATCACATACAAGAATAATCATATAACATGTAGGGGCATTTTCGTCTTTTCACCCTTCAGGGGCATATCGGTCATTTCTAGGCCCGAATCTAGCGTGTCACATTGAGCTGTTTTTCAAAAATCGCGTTTTCATTAAAAACCCTTCTTGACATAAAATAAAAGCAGAAGTACCAGTTTGCGTTTGTTACTATTATTTTTCAAAAAGAACTTTCCACTGTTCAAAATCTCCGATTTCATGGGCTTATTTTCAAAATGTGGTTTATTAGAAATCATCCTTTGGAAAAAAATTAACATTTTTAAAACCTTGTATATTTGCAAAAGCTTAACTTAAAACAAGTGACTTATGAAAACATGATATTTACAACTTAGCTACGAAAGCATAGTGTTTTGAAAGCAGATATTGTTTTGGAAAACCGCAATTCAATGTTGAGCATATTTAAAACATAATAAACTAAAAATCCAAAACTAAAACCAAAACTTAAGAGAGGCCTAATTACAATAATATTAACCAAAATTAGAGAAAAGTAAAATACTAAAATCCAAAACTACTCTTAGTGTGGCCACCTCCGAGTCCTCCACGAACCGCCAACTAAGGGTTACCTGAGAAAAATTAAAAAGAGGGGGGTGAGTTTACGAAAACTCAGTGTGCACAACCATCATCAGTCATAAAGCATGTATCCAAACAATCCGGGCCGAAGCCCATTACAATAATGGTGGCAATTGGGCCTTAGCCCAAAATAGCCTCGGTTGGGCCTTAACCCATATCAAAAGTCACATATCATATATAAATCTGGGCCTATGCTCATCTCAATATTAAAATCCATATATGCAGTGCATTAATGCCCATACCAGCCCTGCACTCCGTCTCTTGTCCAACCCTACACTCCTGTGGGGATTTAATCGACCCACCCATCCCTACACTCCTTATGTAACACCGGTTGTGGCATTACCTTAACGGTGCAGCATAGCTGCTCGGTGGCTAAAAAGCCTTCGGTGGATCCACAGTCGTCAAGCGACCATGCGATCCTATTAGCACTTCCTCCGTATTAATAATCCCATCCCCATGCAACATAATAACACATGAATGCAACATAAAATAATAGTCATACGATAACAATCATAAATCACATACAAGAATAATCATATAACATGTAGGGGCATTTTCATCATTTTACCCTTTAGGGGCATACCGGTCATTTTACCCATCGAGGGTATTTTAGTAATCTCGCACCTGCGATGGCCTTTCCAAAGGCCTAATGTCGCCTTGAGCGACTCAACTACCATTTCCGGTCGTACCGGATTATTGGGCCTAAAACCCGATTTCGGCCCATTTGGGCCCACACGCTCGTGTGGCCCACCTAACACAAATCTAGCCATGTATATGAGATTCACCTAGTCTAGTTCACTATATACTACACCATCATACATTTTATTCAATTGGGCCCACGGGCCCATTAGGCCCACTTCGGCCCATCGTGGACCAAGCAGCCTCAACCCACAAGAATACTACTGTTGGCCTCAACTATAGCGTCGAAGCCCCACACGTGCGCTCGCACGCTCGTGTGGCTACTATTGCCGTGACCGGCACTTCGGCATTTGCCGCTCTACAACTAAAGTAGAGAGAGTTGCACACCTGATAGGAATCTAGTGCTAATCCGCGCTCCGACCACTCCTGTGCCCAAGCGCCCTCCAAGGTATCCTTCCTCCTATCATAGAATGCTCTATATATAGCTAGCTTCTCACCTTCATTCTTTGTATCTTTCTGATGTGGGATCCCTTCGTCAGTAGAGTTTAAATTCAACTCAAACTCTTCCCGTCCAATCCGCAAAATAAATACTCCATTGCTTGTCATGAGATTTGAACCCAAACTTCCTTGCAACATAATCCACGCCGCTAACCACTTGGCCACAAGCTCCTCTTGTGTTTTAAACCATGCGCAACTAAATTTAAATCTATAGCCAAATTCTAAAGTCCATTTAAAAAGAAAACTAAAATGCAAGAGCCAAGACTTGAACCTTAGACCTCCTTCCTTCCTTGTGGCGTCACCCCCTTACCTCTTATGTGGCGTCACTTTGCCACTACACTACACACTCCACTTGTGTCATTTTTCTCCACATTTTATCCTTAAAACCTACCTACCAAGTTCCAGGGTTTTATTCACCTAAAACCAAAATTTCCCTAAAGCCCAAGTTTGATCCCGGGACTTCATAGAAGCCCTTTAACCTTCCAAAATCACTCACCTAATAGGTCCAACTTGACTTGGTGCCATTCTCTTGTGCTCAAAAATTTTAAACGCTACTACTCCCAAGGCCCATTGGGCCCAATCCTACTAGGCCCAATTTCGGGATGTTACATTTTAATTCCTTAAAAAGTTAACTGTAATCCCATATTGACTAGATAACGCTTTCATATCTGACTGTTACTTGAAAAATAAGTGATAATTTCTTCAGTATTTTCATTAAAAAGTTAATTTTAATCCCACATTGACTAGAGGATACTTGTTGGATCTGGTGCCCTAAGTGTAGCATTTTTGTCTATGCTAAGTGTAGTATTTTTGTCTATGTACACTTGTAATTTTTTTAAACAAATTGGTTAATAAAGCAATTCATGGATTACATTAATATACATTGTATAATGTCCTCATGTGGTTTTTGCATGCAAAGTAAAACAAAAGAAAATAATGGCTTACTGGTTGTTTAATGTTTAAACTAATACTAAACGGTATTACGTGGTCGAATTGTAATATGGAAAGACAACTTGTATTAGTAGACGAACCTAACATGTCCTTAGTTTGATCAAAAATGAGAAAATCGATTGAAAGACTAATATATCATCTATCAAGTCCAATTGGGGAGATGTTTTGTCTTGGGCATCAGAGTGGATGACTCCTAGAAGATAGAGACATAGATGTCACTGATTAGAGTGACAGTACATTAGACTGGACCCAAAAAGAATAGATCTTGAATCTGTTTATGGATTTATTCACTTGTCATGTTCAAACTGTGGCGTATCTTAATCCTGAGTGGATGACGGACTATGTATGTGTGACTCATATATTTTGATGTAAGTAAAAGCCTGAGTTCAAATGTATAAGGAATCGAAAGTTGGTGTGTTGGGTATATGACTTTTGCAGTATGTACCGTCATTTACAATAGTGGAATTCATAGACCGAGACATGGGTAAATGATATTCTCTCATTGGAACTATATGGTTTATGTAAAGTAAATGTGGTCACGAGTCTTTCGTCTTATGATGAATGGCTTGATTACTAATTAATAGTAATTGACTTTTCATGAAGGAAAATGTAATGGTTACCATAAGATAAAATATGATAATATTTGAAGAATAGATTCATCCCAAAGAGATTAAGGATATCCTATGAAAGTCACACACTTATGACAAGGTCATTGGAGGAGCACTAATTAAGTTGCTTTCTTAATGGTATGTTGTTGGGGAGAGCCCAGTCACGATACTATAGTGGAATGACTTCGTGACTAAATGAGTTTATAATTAATAAGTGAAAAGCTAGAACTTAATTATAAATCATTTGAGCCCCAACTGTATATGTCCAATCGGTCCCTTCGCTAGCTCGTTGAAACCAGAAATGAATTGCATGTTGAATCAAATGAAAAGAGATGGTGAAAATGGAGAAAAGAGAAATATTTGGAAATTTTTACACCTTATACTTGATCTGGTCGTTGGGACCAACCTACTGTAACAGCGGTTTCGAGACCACAAATTCAACGTAGCAAAGTTTATTTTTACTATATTTTTATGGTCTACAGTTTCACAATGATTTCGTGAAAATTTTGTTCGAAAATTTTGACGTTTGGGCACTCAATTTAGTCAAAAAGACTAAATTGTAAAAAGTGCAAAAGTTGAGTTCTACATTCTAAAGGTGTCTAATTTCTATGAAATTTGAAATTGAAGGTCCTTAGATGGTAACTAGACCATTTGTTAAGATAGTGGACAAAAATCGACATGATGGCATAAAATTTCAAAGTTTTAAGTGAATGACATTTTGGTCATTTGGTAAATAAAAGAATAAAAAGGAAAAATCAAGCTAAAATCTTGTCCATCTTCTCTCTTGAAGTGCCGAAAATTAGAGGACACCATAGCTAGGGTTTTTTTCAACTTCCAAGCTTGATTATCAAGAGAAACGAGGTTCGGACCTAGATCGAGGGAAAGATAAAGTATTTGACGATTAGGTCCTATTCCTACTATTTTTGTATCGAGGTAAGTTCGTATGTAAGTAATGCATTGTTATTTATGCTTTAATTGCTTTAGTATTGCATGAATTGTGATTTACTCTTTGAATGTAATTTGACAAAGTGTCGAGAAGTGAGAAATATTTCAGTTGAACCTTAGGAATAAATACCATACAAATGTCATGACATTAGGGTTAGTTGAGATTACGTGTAAGACCATATCTGGGATATGGCATCGATATGAGATTTCGTGTAAGACCATAGCTGGGCTATTGGCATCGATATGAAATCCCATGTAAGACCATATCTGGGATATGACATTGGTATAGTACTATGTGTGTGAAATTTCTCGAAAATCCTTTGGTATTCCAAGTGGTTCAACGAGAAACTTAACGGTAAAGTTTAAGTTGTGAAAGAATATGGTATGATGTGAAAGATTATGGTAATTTGCAAGTTGGTACAGGTATGTACTTAAAACTCATGCTTATTGAGCTCGATATGTGATGAAGCCTTGGATTGGTTCGATTGAGTAAGTTATGATGTTAGGATTTTAGTAACATCTATGCTAAGCTTGATTATGAATTCACAATGACATTTATGTTAATTTACTTTATGTTAAATATATGTTAAAGTGTGTATGATACCTAAAATTTGCATAGGAATTTACTAAGCTTTAAAGCTTACTCCCTTTCTTTTTCCCTTGTCTTATAGTGTCACCAAGCCAGCTCGGGGATTGAAGATGGTCGGAGATCCATTCACACTATCAAATTATCCTTTTGGGTATCTATGATTACATTATTTTGAGTTATGGCATGTTTAGGTTCTTGGTCTTTTTGTTATGTTTCATAATTGATTTGGCTATAAGTGATGGCTTCAATAGTTGATAATTTATTTTGTAAATGGCCATTTGAAATTGGCTAATATTGGTTAAGTATATATGCATATGATGATGTCTTTCATGGATGTGGACTTTGCATGGTTTGAGATGATAAGTTTGAGATGTTGTATGTGATAGGAAATAGCATGTGAAAGATATATTGATATCTTATTTGTGGTTGACTTGGTTGTATGAATATACTTGAATTGGTGCTATGTTTTGTTGTGTAGGTTGGTGCATGGAAGGGTGGCAAAAAGACTTGGTAAATAGCCTTATATTTGTCCACATGGGTAGACACACGAGCGTATGTCTAGGCCGTGTGTGACACACAGTCTACAGGCATGTGTTTCGGTCGTGTCCCCTGCACCTTAATTGTTGCAAAGCAGAATGCTCAATAATGAGCACACGGGCAGAGACAAAGGCGTGTGTCTCAGCTGTGTGGACGGCACGGCCTCTAACACGGGCGTGTGCCTTGGCCGTATGAAGTCTGCACCTATTTTATGAAAAATTAAAAAAAATTAATCAATCACACGGCCTAAGCACAAGGGCGTGTGACTTGGCCGTGTGACCTCAATTTGATGATGACATCATAAACAGAATGCCCCTAATTTGAACACGGCCTGAAGCACGAGTATGTCATAGGGTCACACGGGCGTGTCCCAAACTCCCACGGGCATGTGACCCCTTTCCATGAAAATTTTTTGAAGTTTCCCAAAAGTTTTCAAAGTCCTCGGTTTAGTCCCGAACCACTTTCGATGCATGTTTTGGACCTTGTAGGCTCGTAATAGGGACGATATGAATGTTTTGAAAAGTTTTAAATTTGGGTGGAAATTCATGTCTCGATTTTGTATGTTTGCTTATGAATAAGTCCGGTAATGCTTCGTACCCTATTCCGGCGTCAGATACAGGTAAGGGGTGTTACATTTAGGGGTATCAGAGCTACAGTTTAGTCGATTCTTGGACTAATGTAGCATGTGTAAGAGTCTAGCTATACATGCCATAAATGAACTGTGATAGTGTGATGACTCCTGACAACTTTAAATTGTGTTTTCATATAGTAATGGATCACAATCGGGCTAAGGCTGATGAAGTCGAAAGTAATGCACTGGCTCCTGCTCAAGGGGCAGTGTCATTTGATAGTAGACCTCCTACGGTTAGTCAAGGAGAAGGAGGTAGAGAAGCCTTTCTCCATATTGAATGAGTGGTATACGGAATTCGTTCGAACAAATCCGAATGCCCAACCTCCTCCACCCCCACCTATTCCTCGACCGGTTCTAGTAGCCCTACAGGGTATGGACTTTGTAAGGACGAATAAGACCCCAGTTGATAATATCCGAAAGTATGGGGCTGAAGATTTTTGAGCTAATGTGGATGATGATCCCGAGGGAGTCGAGTTTTGACTCGAAAACTCCATCAGGGTATTTTATGAGTTGTCCTGCACACCAGATGAGTATTTAAAGTTTTCTATATCGCTTTTGAGAGATTCTGCATACCATTGGTGGAATACACTTGTATCAGTAGTTCTGAGAGAAAGGGTCACCTGGGACTTCTTTCAAGAGGAGTTTCAAAAGAAGTATATTAGCCAACGGTTCATCGACCAGAAACATAAAGAATTTCTTGAGCTGAAACAGGGTCGTATGACAGTGACTGAATATGAGCGAGAATTTGTCAGACTGAGCAAATACGCTCGAGAGTGTGTTTCTACGGAGGCTATTATGTGCAAAATATTTGAGGATGGATTGAATGAAGATATTCGTGTGTTAGTTGAGATCTTAGAGCTAAAACAGTTTGTGGTATTGGTTGAACAGTCTTGTAAGGCCAAAGAATTGAACAAAGAGAAGAGGAGAGCTGATCTTGAAGTTAGAGACTCGAGGAAAAGACCGATGAGTAAGTCATTCTCATCTCAATCTAAGAAATCGAAAGAGATGTATTCCCATTCGAATGTTTCAGCGTGGTATTCATGCAGAGATCGTGAGAAACAACATTTGAGTTTTAAATCTCAAGCTACTTCAATGGCAAGTGTGGGTAACGTAAAGTCTAACAGACTCAAATGTCAACAATGTGGAAGAAGACATCCCGGTGAGTGTAGGATGAATGACCGGGCTTGTTTCAATTGTGGCTCTCAAGAGCACTTTATCCGAGATTGTCCTGGATTGGTTGAGAAGGAAAATGTTCAAAGTATGAGGCCGAGTAATACTACTTCTAGAGGAAGACCCCCGAGGAATATTGGAAATGGAGCCAGTAGTAAAGGTGTGACGAAAGAAACCGCGGTGAGATTTGAAGCTCGAGCACCTGCTAGAGCTTATGCCATCCATGCTCGCGAAGAAACGACATCTCCCAATGTTATTACTGGTATTTTTCTCTTTATGATGCTGACGTTATTACATTAATTGACTCTAGATCTACTCATTCATATGTTTGTATGAATTTGGTAATTAATTGCCTGTTGAGTTTACCGAATTTGTGATTAAGGTGTCAAACCCTTTAGGCAAGCATGTTTTAGTTGAAAAAGTATGTAAGAAATGTCCTTTGATAATTAGAGGTCACTGTTTTCTGGCTGACTTGATGTTGTTGCCATTTGATGAGTTTGATGTCATTTTGGGTATGGATTGGCTGACGTTGCATGATGCTATAGTAAATTGTAGACAGAAAGTTATTGAATTGAAAGGTGAAAATGGTGAAATTCTTCGGGTTGACAGATGAGTCATATAGATTGCCTGTGGTGATTTTTTCAATGTCAGCCCAGAAATGTATAAGAAAAGGGTGTGAAGCTTACCTAGCCTATGTGTTAAACATGAAAGAGTCTGAATTGAAAATTGAATCGGTGCCGGTGGTGTGTGAATATTCAGATGTTTTTCAGGATTGCCTCCAATTAGAGAAGTTGAGTTTGGTATTAAGTTAGTTACCAGTGTTTCACCGATATCAATTGCTTCGTACAAGATGGCTCCGACCGAATTGAAAGAGTTAAGGACTCAGTAGCAAGAATTGACAAATAAGGGTTTTACGTGTAACACCCCTAACCTGTATCCGTCACTGGAATAGGGTTACGAGACATTACCAATCAAATCACAACGTACAATATACATTTATGCATCTTTTCTCAAAGACCATAAAATCATAATCACTTTGTCCCTTATAACGAGGCCTTAAACATGCTTTAGAAGTGGTTTGGGACTAAACCGATAACTTACGAAAATTCTCAAAAACTTAAGAATTTTTCAAACATATTAGGGTCACATTCCCGTGTGAATAGGTCGTCTGCCTCAAATGGCTCCAGACACGCCCGTGTCCCATTTAGGGGGTATACTGACTTGTGCCACACGACCGGTCACACTCCTGTGTGTGAGGTCGTGTGGAGCAAACTGACTTCAATTCAATTTCAACACCAGGGGACAGACGGTCGTGTATCATGACCGTGTGTCGCACACGACTGAGACACACGCCCATGTCTCTGCCCGTGTGGACAAGAATAGGCCATTTGCAAGGCCAATTTGCCACCCTTTCTCATGCTCACCTAAACAACCAAAATAATACCATTTTAACACATTTATAGGCAGCTAAAACATGCTATTTCATATACAAATCATGCCATTTAAAATCCATCCATTTTACTACTCAAATCATAATCCAAAACATACTAAAACTATATGCCATTGCCAACAATTTCACCTATCTTCTCTATGCATTTTTCTCATCATCTTATCAACTAACTCATGTCATAAAACAAACCAAATCATCATCTTAAAATCAAGCCACAACATGCCATTTTATCTTCAACCATACCAAACATGCCAAAACACAAGGCCATATATACATCACATATCACTTACCAAATTCATAAATTTAGCCAACTCAAATGGCCAAATATACACCCACATTTACATCATTTATAAGCCAAATCTCATGGCTAATATCATAACTCAAAACATAACATCTTAATACTAGCCTATACATTCTATATACCATATTTACAAAGCATCAAAAATACCAACAAGTTATTCGATAGTGTGACGATGTTCCTAATGATCCTTGAGTCTGAGCTAGGTTCGATTTTCTATAAAATAAGGAAAGAACACACAAAGTAAGCTTTAAAAGCTTAGTAAGCCATATACAAATAAAATTACCACATGAACCAATATCATTTTCATTAATAGGCAAATCATGAATAAGCATATAAAAGCTCACAAACCTTTCCCATTGAACACATATTCAAATTCATAAGAGAATTCATCAAATACTTCCCTTTTCAATAATCGTATGAATCTCGTACGTACCTGAGTCACTTAACTCATTCACACATCCATTTAATGTCCATTTATGTCAAATTCCACTATCAATGGTCTAATAACATCATAAGGACATTCCATTTAATAAATCATAGCCATTAAACACATTTAACATATAGAATGCCACTTTTGCATTTTATGTGATTAAGTCCTTTTTCTCAAATTCACTATTCAAATGATAAAATTAAATCACGAAACTTTCACACATGCATGCTATCATACTGTAGCCACATAAATAATATTAAAATAATTTTTCGACATCAGATTTGTGGTTCCAAAACCACTATTCCAACTTAGCTAAAATTGGGCTGTTACAACTCTCCGCCCTTAGGGATTTCCGTTCCTGGAAATCCTACTAGTGAATAGGTTCTGGTATTGATTTCTCATAGCATCTTCGGGTTCCCACGTAGCTTCTTCAGCCCCGTGTCGATGCCACAAGACTTTCACTAACACAATTTTCTTATTTTTGAATTCTTTGATCTCACAAGCTAAAATTCGAATTGGTTCTTCAGCATATGACATATTAGACTGAATATCAACCTCTGTTGGGGAAATGATGTGTGAAGGGTCGGATCAGTATTGTCGAAGCATCGACACATGAAACACATTATGTATTTTCTCTAACTCAGACGGCAGAGATAGTTGATAAGCAACTGGTTTGACTCGCTCGATAATCTCATACGGCTCGATGTATCGTGGACTCAATTTTCCTTTTCGACCAAACCGCAATATCTTTTTCAACGGTGACACTTTCAAGAATACTTTATCCCTGATCTAAAACTCAATATATTTCCGTTTCAAATCAGCATAAGATTTTTGTCGATCCGATACTTTTTTCAAACTATCACGAATTACTTTCACTTTTTCTCCAGTCTCTCTAATTAGATCAAGCCCATGAATCTTACTCTCGTTGAGCTCCATCCAGTACAGCGGTGTTTGACATTTACGTCCGTATAGAGCCTCGTACGGTGCCATTTTAATACTCAATTAAAAGATATTATTATAAGCAAATTCAATCAATAGCAAATATTTTTGACACGTACCTTCAAACTCAAGAATGCAACAATGTAACATATCCTCGAGTATCTGAATAACTCGCTCAGATTGACCATCCGTTTGAGGGTGAAACGTGGTATTGAAATGTAGCTTTGTACCTAGTGCGTCTTGCAATTTCTTCCAAAACCGCGATGTGAACCTCGGATGTCTATCCGATACAATGGAAATAAGTACCCCGTGCAATCTCACAACCTCGGAGATATATAACTTAGCTAACTTATCACGCGAGAAATCTGTACGTACAGGAATGAAATGAGGTGATTTCGTCAATCGGTCAACAACAACCCAGATTGCATCTTTCTTTCTCAGAGATAGGGGTAAACTCGATACAAAATCCATAGTCACTCTATCCTATTTCCACTAGGGAATCATGATTGGCTACAATAAACCCGACGCTACTTGATGCTCAACTTTGACTGGCTGACAGATTAAACATTTTGAAACAAACTCAGAGCTATCTCTTTTCATGCTATGCCACCAATACAGCTGTTTCAAGTCGTTATACATTTTCCTACTTTCCGGATGAACAGATAAATGACTACTATGTGCTTCATTCGAAATCATCTGAATCAACTCTGAATTTCTCAGAACACATATTCGACCTCTGAAACTTAAACAATCATCGGAATAAACTTGAAACTCTGAATCAGGGTTCGAATCACATTGAGCTCGTTTTGCTAACATTTCATTATCGACTTTCTGAGTTTTGCAAATCTGTTGTAAAAATAATGGTTTTCTTTAATCTCAGCCACAATCGAACCATCATTACACAAATCTATTCGAGTGTTCATCGAACGTAGAGAGATTAGGGATTTTTGGCTCAAAAGCATCAGCAACGACATTAGCCTTTCCTAGATGATAATCGATCACTAACTCATAATCTTTTAGTAATTCAAGCCACCTCCATTGTCGCAAATTTAGATCTTTCTTAGTCATCAAATATTTCAAACTCTTGTGATCGGTATATATGTGGCATTTCTCACCAAAAAAATAGTGACGCCAAATTTTCAACGTGAACACAATAGCTACTAACTCCAAATCGTGCATCGAGTAATTCTTTTCATACAGTTTCAATTGTCTCGAGGCATAAATTATAAGTTTTCCTTCCTGCATCAAAATACAACCTAGACCATTCAACAATGCATCACTGAACACTACGAACTCTTTACTTGATTCATGCTGAACTAACACTGGTGTCTCTGTCAATAAATCTTCCAACTGATCAAAACTTTTCTGACATTTATCTGACCACTCGAACTTAAGATCTTTTTGAAGCAATTTCATTATCGGAGTCGCAATCATCAAAAAGCCTTTCACAAATCGTCTATAATAGCTGGCGAGTCCCAGGAAGCTACGGACTTCAGATACATTTCTCGGAGGCTTCCAATCCATTATTGCAGAAATCTTGCTCGGATCGACTTGAATACCTGATGCTAACACAATATGCCCCAGAAAACCAACCTCGCGCATCTAGAATTCACATTTGTTGAACTTTGCAAATAACTACTTATCTCGCAGAGTCTGTAGTACAATTCTCAGATGCTCAGCATGCTCGGATTCATCATGTGAGTAAATCAAAATGTCATCAATGAATACAATGACAAATCGATCTAGATACGGTTTGAAATTCAAGTTCTTTAAGTCCATAATGACAGCAGGTACATTCGTTAGTCGGAAAGGCATAACTAAAAATTCATAGTGACCATATCTTGTTCTAAATTCAGTGTTTCGCACATCAGAGTCTTTAACTCGCAACTGGTAATAGCCCGATCTCAAATCTATTTTCGAAAACACTGTAGCCCTTTTCAATTGATCAAACAAATCATCTATTATGGGCAGAGGATACTTATTCTTGATTGTCACTTTATTTAGCTGTCGATAGTCTATACACATTCTCATCGTGCCATCTTTCGTTTTCACAAATAATACCAGTGCACCCCAGGGAGAGAAACTCGGTCTAGCAAAACCTTTATCTGTCAACTCTTACAACTGAGCTTTCAATTCTTTTAATTCTGTCGGGGCCATTCTATACGGAGCTATTGATATTGGCGTAGTTCCCGGCATTAACTCAATGCCAAACTCAACCTCTCGAATCGGTGGTAAACCCGGTAACTCTTCAGGAAACACATCTGGATACTGAGCACAACTGGCACTGATTCAATCTTCTTTTCATTCACTTTCATATCAAGCACATAAGCAAAATAAGCTTCGCAACCCTTTCTCACATATTTTTAAGCTAACATCGATGAAATCACTGCTGGTAAACCATTCAAATCATCTGACTCAATCGGGATAATTTCATTATTCTGACATCTTAGATCAATCGTCTTTCATTTATAGTTTACTATAGCATCATGTAGCATTAGCCAATCCATACCCAAAATTATATCAAATTCATCAAATGGCAACAACATTGATCAACCGAGAAACAAAAATCTCGAATCATCAATGGATAGTTCTTGCACACATTATCAACCGAAACACATTTGCCTAAGGGGTTCGATACTCTAATCACAAATTCAGTAGACTCTATAGGTAAAGTCTTACTGGATACTAAATTCACACATATATACGAATGAGTTGATCCTGGATATAACAATGCAATCATATTAGTATCAAAGAGAGTAATAGTACCGGTAATAACATCTGGAGATGACGCTTCTTCGTAAGCGCGAATAGTGTAGGCTCGTGCAGGTGCTCTGGCCTCTGACCTCACAGCAGAATCTTTAGTCACTCTCTGGCTACCACTCACATTTCTCGTGTTTCTGGGTGGTCTACCTCTAACTGCAGTGTTACTCGGTCTCATGTTTCGTATTGTATCTTGCTCAGCCAACTCAGAACAGTTACAAATGAAATGATCCAAAGATCCACATTTAAAACAGGCCCGATCATTCAATCTACAATCACTGATATGCCGTTTTGCACAATGTCTACACTCGGGTTGATTTTGTCTCACATTGCCAACACTAGCAATAGATGTAGCTTGAGCTTTAGAACTCACAGGTTGTTTTTCACGATCCCTACTTGAATATCTCATCATGCATTGGAACGATGGAACGAGTCTAGTAATTTCTTTGATACAGATTGATAAGATTTAGTCATCGATCTCTTTCTGGAGTCTCTAGCTTCAGAATCAGCTTTTCTCTTTTCTTTTCCGAGTTCTTCAACTTTACATGCCCATTCGACGAGTATCACAAACTCTTTGATTTCCAGAATCCCAACTAATAGCTTGATGTCTTCATTTAAACCATCTTCAAATCTCTTGCACATAATAGCTTCAATTGAAACACATTCCTGAGCGTATCTGCTCAATCTCACAAATTCTTGCTCGTACTCGATAACAGACATACGGCCCTGTTTCAGCTCGAGAAACTCTTTGCGTTTCTGATCAATGAATCTCTGGCTAATATATTTCTTCTGGAATTTGGAAAAATCCCAAGTAACCCGTTCATTTGGAACCACCGATACTAATGTATTCTACCAGTGATACGCAGTGTCTCTTAACAAAGATACGACACATTTGCTACATTAATCAGGAGTACAAGATAACTCATCGAATACTTAGATTGTATTTTTGAGCCAGAACTCAACTCGTTTAACATCATCATCAACATTAGCTTGAAACTCTTCAGCCCCATATTTACAAATCTTATGAGTAGGTGGCTCACTCAATCGAATCGGATCTATCACTTGTGGCACAACTGGGACTTGTTGAGGAATAGGCAGGGGGTGTAACACCCTTACCCCTGTTCAACGCCGGAACTGGGTACGAGGCATTACCAGACTTAACTTGCTTAAACATACAGCATTAGGCTATAAAATTTCATTTCAACTTAAAACTTTTCATTCATATACATAACATCCTTATAATTGGCCTACAAGGCCCTAAACATACATACTAAAGGTTTTGGAACTAAACCGAAAACTTTTGCGCTCTTAGAAATTTTTTTTCCTAAACAGGGCCACACGCTCGTGTGAAATGGAACTCGCCCGTGTGGGCAGGTCGTGTGGTCACACATGCCCATGTCTTTAGCTCGTGTGGAATTTATTTTTCATTTTGAACCTACAGGGTTTTTCACACGTGCGGACACAAGCCCGTGTCCTTGGCCCCTGTCCCTCACACGGCCTAGACACGCCCGTGTCCTAACCCGTGTGAGAAAACCTGGGTATTCTGTTTATGACGTCAGCACCTCTTAAAGGGCATACGGCCTAGGCACACGCCCGTGTGCTAGCCCGTGTGACGAATCAAATTCTCGCAATTGGATATAGGGGACACCCAACCTATTAACACACCTATGGGGCTGACCGTGTGTCACACACGGCCTAGACACACACCCGTGTGGACAATTAAAAGGCTATTTTCCAAGCCAATTGCCACCTTGAAACATAAACACACATTTACCAACACAAGCAACACATAACATGACAATAATACACTATGAAGGATCACTAAATCATCATTCATACACTTCACATTTTACTCCATCAATTGCATGAATTTTCACCTCATAAAACTCATCATCATTAAAAATATACAACTTGACAAATATTGGCCAATTTCTAATGGCCATTTACAAAATGAATGAGTAACCTTACTAGCCAACACTTTGACTTCCATATATGACATAACGCAAAATGACCAAGTTCCTATACATGCCATACCCAAAATAAAAAACAACTTTACTATACCCAAAAGAATGATTGATAGTGTGATCCGAGCTCTGACGTTCTATGATCCCCGAGCTAGCTTAGCGATACTACAAGGAAAAAAATAGAGGGGTAAGCATATAGCTTAGTAAGTCTCCATGAATAAATATAGCAACATAAGTACTCATGGTAAAATACATTCTTCTCATAGAACAATAACAACAGAAGTTCTCAAGTGCTTAGGCATACTTACTCATACTTACTCTTACCCATCGCATATCACATTATGGTTTCATAACTTGTGTTTTACTCATGGTATCTGTATCACTTCATCACATAATTTAGCACTTATGCTAAATTAAACATAAACTTTAGTCATTATCATCCTTAACGTAAAATGGAACTCTTTGTCATCCTTGTATGACTTAGCTCTTTATCATCTTTACATACTTAGCTCTTTTGCTCGTTGAACTACTCGGAATATCAAAGGATACTCAATCTCATCATACATGTATCAAGATGCCAATGCCATATCCCAGATATGGTCTTACACGGGATCTCTTAACTCGATGCCATGTCCCAGACATGGTCTTACACGAGATCTACATAGATGTCGATGCCATGTCCCAGACATGGTCTTACACGAGATATTCTTTTGGTCCTGAAGCCATGTCCCAGACATGATCTCACTACCTTCTTTATTCGATGTCGATGCCATGTCCCAGACATGGTCTTATATGAGACCTTCTTTTTCTCATTTTATGACATATGTATCCTCGTTATTCCGAATCCTCAATCGGGATTTCAACTTAACATATTCTCCTCATTTTCTCCTCGAAGCATCATTAGTCGATTTTTACGAAATGATATTCATTATCATAATATCAAGAAATTCAAAGTATAAAAACATTATGAAATTTAATTTCAAACAAACTTACCTCGGTACTCAAAATAGGTTTAGATGTTCGATTTAGTCCAACACTTTGTTCTTGCCTTAGTTTCGGTTTGGGCTTCATGTTTTTTGATCTATAATAACAATTTCACTTGTTTAATACTCACATTGACTAAATTGACTCATGAATCATATTTTCTCATAATTACACTTTTGCCTCTAGGCTCGTAAAATGATTTTTATTCAACTTTCTTGTATTTTAAGCATAGTCGAATTATTTTCTTAACTACAACAACCCCCAATTTCCACTATTTCACTCATGTATGACCATTTTTATAACTTTTACAATTTGGTCCTTTTATGCATTTTTAATGAAAATCACTTAGAAAAAGATGTTTATCATACATCAAACTTTCATATTCTTTCATAAAACATCGAAATACATGTATGTCATACATGGGTAAATTTTTTAACATATACCCTAGCTCAAAATATAGCTAGAAATAGCTAAATCGAGCTACGAGGATCTCAAAAATACGAAGAAAATTAAAAACGGGGCTAGGATGCACTTACTATCAAGCTTGGAAGTTAAAGAAATCCTAGCTATGTCTCCTTGCAAATTTCGGCACTTAGAAGAAGGAGATGGACAAGATTTTGACTTATTTTTCCTTTTTTAATTCATTAATTAACCAAATGACTAAAATGCCCTTAAGGCCCTTTCTTGAGATTTTTCCTTCCCATGTCCATTTTTTTCCATCTTGACATTTAATGGTCTAATTGCTAAATAAGGACCTCTAGTAATTTTTATAATTCTATTTCATACTTATATATTCTAGAATCTCATATTTTCTAATCTTTGCAATTTAGTCCTAATGGACAAATTATCACTAAATAATAAAATTTCTTCATGAAATTTTCACACAATCATGAAAACACCTCACAAACCTCATAAAAAAAAATCATAAAACACATTTCTACTTCAAATTTATGGTCTCGCAACCACTATTCTGACTAGGCCCCAAATCGGGCAGTTACAATTCTCCCCCTTAGGGATTTTAGTCCCCGAAAATCTTTCCAATAAAAAGGTTTGGGTACTGGTTTCTCATGGCCTCATCGGGCTCCCATGTAGCCTCTTCTACCCCATGTCTTTGCCACAATACTTTTAGAAGAGCTATACTTTTATTTCTTAATTGTTTAACTTATCGTGGCAAAATCTTAACCGGTTCTTTGTCATAAGTCATGTCGGGTTGTATTTCAACCTCTATCAGTGCAATCGCATGCGAAGGATTTGATCGGTAACTACGTAACATTAACACGTGGAATACATCATGAATCTTTTCCAATTCAGACGACAAAGCCAATCGATAGGCCACTGGCCCCATCCTCTCGGTGATCTCATACGGTCCAATAAAACGTGGACTCAATTTGCCTTTCTGGCCAAATTTAAGAACTTTCTTCCATGGTGACACTTTTAAGAATACCTTATCTCTAACTTGAAACTCAATCTCTTTTCGTTTCAAATCCGAGTAGGACTTTTGTCTATCAGAAGCAGCTTTTAAACAATCACAGATTATTGTCACCTTCTCTTCGGTTTCTCTAACCAGATCGACCCAGTGAATATGATTTTCCTTGAGTTTGGTCCAATACAAAGGAGTTCAACACTTTCGCCCATACAAAGCCTCATAAGGCGCCATTTTCAAACTCGACTGAAAACTGTTATTATATGCAAACTCTACCAACGGTAGATACTTTTCCCAGCTACCCTGAAACTCAAGAACACAACATCGAAGCATATCCTCAAGTATCTGTATCAACCTCTCCGACTACCAGTTGGTTTGGGGGTGAATAGTCGTACTAAAACTCATCTTTGTGCCCAAAGCTTCTTGCAACTTTTTCCAAAATCGGGATGTGAATCTCGGATCTCTATCTGATATAATCGACAAAGGCACTCCATGTAGCCTCACAATCTTAGAAACATACAAGTATACCAACTTATCAAGCGAATAATCAACACATGCCAGTATGAAGTGGGTCGGCTTTGTAAGTCTATCTATCACAACCCATACGACATCTTTCTTACTCGGTGTCAACGACAAGCCCATTACAAAATCCATAGCAACATGGTCCCATTTCCACTCGGGAACCATAATAGGTTGAAGCAAGCTCGAAGGTACTTGGTGTTTAGCATTCACTTGCTGACAAATTAAGCATTTCGACGATGTCTTTCTTCATACTTGGCCACCAATACTATTTCTTCAAGTTGTTATACATCTTGGTGCTACCCAGATGTACAGATATGCATCCACTATGTGCCTTGTGTAGAACTTTCCAAATGAGCTCATCATTTCTCGGTACACAGACTCTGTCTCTGAACATCAAACATCCATCGGGATTAATCCAAAAATCAGACTCAACACCTGACTCGCATTGAACTCTTTTGGCTTGGAAGTCATTGTCATCTTTCTAAGCCTGATAAATCTCTTGAAGGAACATCAGTCTAGCCCTCAACATAGCTAGAATAGAGCCATCCTCTGACAAAGTCACCCGAGTATTCAAAGCCTTTAATGCAATTAGGGATTTTCTACTCAAAGCATCGGCGACCACATTCGCCTTTCCCGAGTGGTAATCAATGACTAGCTCATAATCCTTTATCAGCTCTAACCATCTTCGCTGCCATAAGTTCAATTCCTTCTGAGTCATCAAGTACTTTAAAATTTTGTGATCGGTGATAATCTGACATCTTTCACCATACAAATGGTGTCTCCATATCTTCAATGGAAACACAATGGCAGCCAACTCTAAATCATGTGTCGGGTAAATCTTCTCATGTGGCTTTAACTATCTAGAAGCATACGCTATCACCTTGCCTTCTTGCATAAGTACACAGCCCAATCTATTCAAGGATGCATCGCTATAAATCACAAATTCTTTCCCTGGTTCAGGTTGCACTAGGACTGGAGCCTCAGTCAATAATGCCTTTAGTTTCTCAAAACTCTGTTGACACTTTTCTGTCCATTCAAACTTCACATCTTTTTGTAACAATCTCGTCATTAGAGTCGCTATCATGGAAAATCTCTTAACAAACCGTTTGTAATAGCCAACTACGTCCAGAAAACTTCTAACCTCTGATACATTTTTCGGCAGTTTCCAATCAACAATAGCTGAAATCTTACTTGGGTTGACTTGGATTCCATCTGCCGAGAAAATGTGCCCCCAAAATCCAACCTCTTTGAGCCAAAACTCACTTTTTCTAAACTTGGCATATAACTAATTATCTCGTAAAATCTGTAAAACCGTTCTCAAGTGCTCGAAATGCTCATTCTCATCACGAGAATATATCAATATATCATCAATAAAAACCACTAAAAATTTATCCAAGTATGGCCAAAAGATACAGTTCATTAAATCCATAAACACAAGAGGGGTATTTGTTAAACCAAAAGGCATAACTAAAAATTCGTAGTGCCCATACCTCATACTAACTGCAGTTTTCAGCACATTTGAGTCTTTTACCCTCAATTGGTAATAACCAGATCTCAAGTCTATCTTGGAGAACACAGTGGCTCCCTTTAATTGATCAAATAAATCTTCGATTCTTGGCAATGGGTACTTGTTCTTCACTATTACCTTATTAAGCTGCGTAGGAACCATATTTCTTTTTCACAAATAGCACTAGAGCACCCCACGGAGAATAACTTGGTCTTGCAAAGCCTTTGTCCGTAAACTCTTGCAACTGTGCCTTCAATTCCTTCAACTCAGTTGGAGCCATTCTGTATGGAGCAATCGATATAGGTGTAGTACCAGGAGTTAACTCAATGCCAAACTCAACCTCTCTAACCGGAGGCAACCCTGGCAATTCTTCTGGGAATTACATCTGGATACTCACATGCTATCGGCACTGATTCAATTCTTAACTCAGTCTCTTTAGCGTTCATAAAAAAAGCAAGATATGCTTCATATCCCTTTCGTACATACCTCTGGGCAGACATATAAGAGATCACTACAAGCGATATGTCCTGTTCATCTGATTCAACACGAAGAGTGTCCCCATTTTCACATCTCAATTCAGTGTATTTCTTTCCACAATTTACTGTCACATCGTGAGTGGTTAACCAGTCCATACCAAGAATTATATCGAATTCATCAAATGGAAATAGCATGAGATTTGCCTTAAAATAATGACCCCTAATCATCAATGAGCAATGTTTGCATACCTTATCAACTAGTACACATTTGCCTAAGGGATTTGACACTTTTATCACAAACTCTGTAAACTCAACATGCATGCTCATGCTAGATACTATTTTCATGCAAATGTATGAATGGGTAAACTTCAGATCAATTAAAGCAACGATATTAGTATCATGAAGAGAAAATGTACCCGTAATTACATTAGGGGATGACGCCTCTTCGCAAGCGCGAATGGCATAAGTCCTCACAGGCGCTCTACCCTCAAATCTTGCAGCCTGCTCTCTGGGTGTACTCTTACTACTCGTTCCACTTCCCGGGTTTCTCTGTTGTCTCCCTCTATTAGTGCTTCCCAATCTTGCACTCTGAATTTTCTCTTTTTCAACCATCTCAGGGCATTCTCTAATAAAATGATCTTGGGAACCGCACTTAAAATAGGCTCTCTCATGGGCTCGGCACACACAGGGATGATGTTTGCCATACTGTGGACATTCCAGTCTATTAAGTCGAGTGTTCCCAACACTAGCAACTGAGGTAGTCTGAGCTTTAATCCCTGAGTACTGTTTACTCTTACTTCTGTTTGGAAACTCGGCTAAAGTAGCTGATCGGGTAGGGAAGTCTCTTGACTTCTTGGATGACGATTGAAATGACTTGTTCATCTGTCTCTTTCTTGAGTCACGAGACTCCATCTCAGCTTTTCTTTTCTTTTTAACCAATTCCTCGGCTTTACAAGCCCTGTCCACTAGCACAACAAATTCCTTCAATTCTAGGACACCAACAAATAATTAGATATCTTCATTTAATCCGTCCTCAAACCTCTTACACATGATGGCTTCAGAGGACACACACTCCCGAGCGTACTTGCTGAGCCTTACAAATTCACGCTCATATTCAGTTATCGTCATTTTACTTTGTTTCAGTTCAAGGAATCCCTTCCTTTTTTGATCAATAAATCTTTGGCTAATGTAGTTCTTCCGGAATTCTTCTTGGAAAAACTCCCATGTGATCCTTTCCCTTAATACAACCGACACAAGGGTACTCTACCACTGATAAGCTAAATCTCTCAAGAGAGAAGCTACAAATTTCATGCATTCTTTAGGTGTGCAAGATAACTCATCAAATACCCTGATGGTATTTTCAAGCCAGAATTCTGCTCTTTCCGGATCATCATCTTTACTAGCTCAAAATTCCTCGGCCCCTTGTTTCTGGATTCTATCAATCGGAGGCTTTTCTCTTCTTACCACTTCTACCACTGGGGAGCTATAGGGGTAGGTTGAGGGATAGGCGGGGGTGGAGGGGGTTGTGCATTCGGGTTCACAAGAACGAACTCCGTATACCATGCATTCATCATGTGGAGAAAGGCTTCCCTAGCCTCTTCTCCTCCTCTCAAACTTACAGTCATAGGTCTATTCTCATTTTCATTTGGCACCGTCCCTTCGGCGGGAGCCGGCACGTTACTTTCTACGTCATCTGCCATAGCTCTATCGGGATCCATTTACTATATGAGAACACAATTTAAATCGTCAGGAGTTGTCACACTATTATTATGTAAATAATCATATGTATGGCATGTATAGCTACACTCATGCAGAAGCTACGTTAGTTCGAGAATTGACTAAACCTAGCTTCGATACCACTAAATGTAACACCCCTTACCCGTGTTCAACGCTGAAACTGGGTACAAGGCATTACCGGACTTAACTTGCTTAAACATACAACATTGGGCTATAAAATTTCATTTCAAATTAAAACTTTTCATTCATTTACATAACATCCTTATAATGGGCCTATGAGCCCTAAACATACATACTGAAGGTTTCGGAACTAAACCAGAAACTTTTGCGCTCTTAGAAAATTTTTGCCTAAACAGGGCCACACGCCCGTGTGAAATGGAACATGCCTGTGTGGGCAGGCCGTGTGGTCACACATGCCCATATCCTTAGCCCGTGTGGAATTTTTTTCCATTTCAAACCTATAGGGGTTTTCACACGGCCGGACACACGCTCGCGTCCTTGGCACGTGTCCCTCACACGGCCTAGACACGCCTGTGTCCTCCCCCGTGTGTGAAAACCTGGGTATTCTGTTTATGATGTCAGCAACCTCTTAAGGGGCACACAGCCTAGGTACACGCCTGTGTGCTAGCCCATGTGACGAATCGAATTCTCACAATTGGGTACAGGGGACATACGGCCTATTAACACACCCATGGGGCTGACCGTGTGTCATACACGGCCTAGACACATGAACGTGTGTCTACCCATGTGGACAATTAAAAGGCTATTTTCCAAGCCAATTGCCACCCTGAAACATAAACACACATATTCCAACAAAAGCAACACATAACATGGCAATAATACACAATGAAGAGTCACTAAATAACCATTCATACACTTCACATTTTACTCCATCAATTGCATGAATTTTCACCTCATAAAAACTCATCATCATGAAAAATATGCATCTTGACAAATATTGGCCAATTTCTAATGGCCATTTACAAAATGAATGAGTAAATTTACTAGCCAACACTTTGGCTTCCAAATATGACATAACACAAAATGACCAAGTTCCTATACATGCCACACCCAAAATAAAACAACTTTACTATACCCAAAAGAATGATTGATAGTGTAATCCGAGCTCCGACGTTCTATGATCCCCGAGCTAGCTTGGCGATACTACAGGGGAAAAGGAAAAGAGAGGGATAAGCATATAGCTTAGTAAGTCTTCATGAATAAATATAGCAACATAAGTATTCATGGTAAAATCTATTCATCTCATAGAACAATAACAACAGAAGTTCTCAAGTGCTTAGGCATACTTACTCATACTTACTCTTACCCATCGTATATCACATTATGGTTTCATAACTTGTGTTTTACTCATGGTACCTGTATCATTTCATCACATAATTTAACACTTCTGCTAAATTGAACATAAACTTTATTCATTATCATCCTTAACTTAAATGGAACTCTTTGTCATCCTTGTATGACTTAGCTCTTTATCATCTTTACATACTTAGCTCTTTTTCCCGTTTAACTACTCAGAATATCAGAGGATACTCAATCTCATCATACATGTATCACGATGCCAATGCTAGATCTCATTTATGGTCTTACATGGGATCACCTCTTGATGTTGATGCCATATACCAGATTTGGTCTTACATAGGATCTCTTAACTCGATGTCGATGCCCTGTCCCAGACACGGTCTTACACGAGATCTTCCTTTGGTGCCGACGCCATGTCCCATACATGGTCTCACACGGGACCTTCCTTATTCGATGCCGATGCCATGTCCCAACATGGTCTTATATGGGATTTATATTCGGTGCCGATGTCATGTCCCAAACATGGTCTTATATGGGACCTTCCTTTTCTCATGTTATGACATATGTATCTCCTTATTCTGAATCCTCAACCGGGACTTCAACTTAACATATTCTTTTCATTTTCTCATCGAAGCATCATTGGTCGATTTTCACGAAATGATATTCATTATCATAATATCAAACAATTCAAAGTATAAAACATTATGAAATTTAATTTCATACAAACTTACCTCGGTACTCAAAATAGGTGTAGATGTTCGATTTAGTCTAACACTTTGTTCTTGCCTCGGTTTCAGTTCGGGCTTCGTGTTTCTTGATCTATAATAACAATTTCACTTGTTTAATACTCACATTGACTAAATTGACTCATGAATCATACTTTTGCAAAATTACGATTTTGCCCTTAAACTTTCTCATAATTACACTTTTACCCCTAGGCTCATAAAATGATTTTTATTCAACTTTCTTGTATTTTAAGCCTAGCCGAATTTTTTTTTAACTACAACAACTCCCAATTTTCATTATTTCACTCATGTATGACCATTTTTATAACTTTTACAATTTGGTCATTTTATGCATTTTTCATGAAAATCACTTAGAAAAATATGTTTATCATACATCAAACTTCCATATTCTTCCATAAAACATCGAAATACATGCATGTCATACAGGAGTAAATTTTTAAACATAAACCTTAACGCAAAATATAGCTAGAAATAGCTAAATTGAGCTATGAGGATCTCAAAAATACGAAGAACATTAAAAATGGGGCAAGGATGCACTTACTATCAAGCTTGGAAGTTGAAGAAACCCTAGCTATGTCTCCTTGCAAATTTCGGCACTTAGAGGAAGAAGATGGACAAGATGTTGACTTATTTTTCCCTTTTTAATTCATTAATTAACTAAATGACTAAAATGCCCTTAAGGCATTTTCTTGAGATTTTTCCTTCCCATGTCCATATTTGTCCATCTTGACATTTAATGGTCTAATTGCTAAATAAGGACCTCTAGTAATTTTTATAATTCTATTTCATACATAAATATTCTAGAATCCCATATTTTCTAATCTTTTCAATTTAGTCCTAATGGACAAATTGATCACTAAATAATAAAATTTCTTCATGAAATTTTCACACAATTATGCAAACACCTCATAAGCCTCATAAAAATCCTAAAATACATATTTCTACTTCGGATTTGTGGTCTCACAACCACTATTTCGACTAGGCCCCAAATCGGGCTGTTACAGGGGTGGAGGTTGTTGAGCAGCTGGATTCGTTCGAACGAACTCTGTGAATCGCTCACTCATCATTTGGAAGAAGGCTTGTTTAGCCTCTCCCTCGTGGCTACTAGTTACAAGTCTAGAGTCAGATTGCGCTGCCCTCTAAGCAGAAGTGAGAGTGTTACTCTCTACATCGTCAGCTACAGCTCTTTCGGGATCCATTACTATACGGAAACACAATTTAAGCTGTCAGGAATCATCACACTATCGCAGAGTATATATGGCATGTATAACTAGACTCTTACACATGCTACGTTAGTCCTAGAATCGACTAAACTGTAGCTCTGATACCAATAAATGTAACACCCTAACCCGTATTTGTCGCTGAAATAGGTTTACAAGGCATTACCGATCAAATCACAACATACAATATACATTTATGCATCTATTCTCAAACACCATTCAATCATAATCACATTGTCCCTTATAAGGGCCTACGAGGCCTTAAGCATTCCTTATAAGTGGTTCAGGACTAAACCAATAACTTACGAAAATTCTCAAAAACTTAAGAATTTTTCAAACATACAAGGGTAACACGCCCGTGTGAACATGCCGTGTGCCTCACACGGCTCCAGACACACCCATGTCCCATTTAGGGGGTATATTGACTTATGCCACACGGCCGGTCACACGCCTGTGTGTGAGGCCGTGTGGAGCATACTGACTTCAATTCAATTTCAATACCAGGGGACACACGACCGTGTATCATGATCGTGTGTCGCACACGACTGAGACACATGCCCGTGTCTCTGCCCGTGTGGACAAGAATAGGCCATTTTCAAGGCCAATTTGCCACCCTTTCTCATGCTCACCTAAACAACCAAAATAATACCATTTCAACACATTTATAGGCAACCAAAACATGATATTTCATATACAAGTCATGCCATTTAAAATCCATCCATTTCACTACTCAAATCATAATCCAAAACATACTAAAACAATATGCCACTACCAATAATTTCACCTATCTTCTCTATGCATTTTTCTCATCATCTTATCAACTAATTTATGTCATAAAACATAGCAAATCATCATATTAAAATCAAGCCACAACATGCCATTTTATCTTCAACCATACCAAACATGCCAAAACACAATGCCATATAAACATCACATATCACTTATCAAATTCATAAATTTAGCCAACTCAAATGGCCAAATATACACCCACATTTACATCATTTATAAGCCAAATCTCATGGCTAATATCATAACTCAAAATATAACATCTTAATACTAGCCTATACATGCTATATACCATATTTACAAAGCATCAAAATTACCAACAAGTTATTCGATAGTGTGATGATGTTCCTAATGATCCCTGAGTCTGAGCTAGCTTCGATTATCTATAAAATAAGGAAAGAACACACAAAGTAAGTTTTAAAAGCTTAGTAAGTCATATACAAATAAAATTACCACATGAATCAATACCATTTTCATTAATAGGCAAATCATGAATAAGCATATAAAAGCTGACAAACCATTCCCATTGAACACATATTCAAATTCATAAGAGAATTCATCAAATACTTCCCTTTTCAATAATTGTATGAATCTCGTACGTACCTGAGTCACTTAACTCATTCACACATCCTTTCTCGACTTGACTTTGCCCGTCAAACCATTCAGAATCATTAAGGATACTCAGAAATCACATATAACTCGTATAATGCCATATCTCGGATATGGTCTTACATGTTATCACATATCGATGCCACTGCCCCAGACAGGGTCTTATACGAAATCATATAACGATGCCAATGTCCCAGACATGGTCTTACACGTAATCACATCTCGGTAATCCTAATGTCATGACATTCGTATCCTATACTATTCTTAAGGTTCGTACGGGACTTTTGGATATTTTAACCCTGTCGATTCTTGATCGTATTTGATCATTCAACATTCATAGCAGTTCAATGAAAATTAATCATATATAATTAAATTTAAACACATTTATTTGCATATGAACTTACCTTGTATTCAGGATAAACGGACTGGATAGACTATTCAATAACTTTTGATTTTCCCCGATCTAAATCTGATTTCTTTTGTTCTTCATCTATATACATTCAAAATTAACTCTTTTATTCATCAAATCACTCAATTCAGTCCACTAACACATATTTGGGCCTTTTTACACTTTAGCCCCTAAAGTTCCATATTTTTACAATTTAGCCCCTATTTCATAAATACACAAAATTCACACAATTTAATTCAAATACATGCTCGCTGAATTTTCCTACAGCACATATTAGCCCATATTTATCATTTATTCACATTTAACCACACATTTTCACATTTCCAATATTAAATCCCTATTTCACAATAATCCGATTATAGCTAAATTGAGAGCTAGACCGTTATTTCTTCAACAAATTTGTGAAGCTAAAAAATGTGATCGTGATTTGCAAGTTGATAAACCGTAAAGGCAACATATTTTACTCCCACATTTAGTATTCTTTTGGATGATTTAAGCCTCGATTCATATAAAAAGGTGCTCTTAATCCTTTCTTTTCATGTCTTATACCCAGGAAAGCACCGAGGACGAAAAGATCACAAAATGGGCCCAAAACAGAGTAAATGGGCCATATCACGAAATCCACATGGCCTGGACTTAAGCCCACACGGCCGTGCCACATTGATCTTCTAGAACACGGCCTTACCCCCGATTCACACGGCCGTGCCTCATTAAAGAAGTCCAAACACGGCTTGAAGACTAGTCACACGGGCGTGTGACATGGCCATGTCCCTATCATGGCAAAAATCAATTTCATTCGGATTTGGATACATTATGGTGAAGAAACACATTCCAAGAGCCTATATAAACCCCCTAAGTGTTACCTGAAAAAGGGGCGGTTAGCTAGGCCAAGGAGCCAAGCCGAAAAGGTCAGAGTTGTGGGAATCACTCGAAGATAGCCAGTTGATCCATCTCTAGAAGCCAGAATTCTACTCAAGACGGCGGATCTCTCCTTCAATTCCTTTAGGGAGTTTTAGGGATTTCTTATGTTCTGTTTTATCTTTTCTTCTGAGATGTTTTCTTTATTTATTATGAACTAAACCCTTCAGATACCTGAAAGGGATGAAACCTAGATGAATCTTGTTATTATTTTCTGAACTATAAGATAAATACTTGATTTGTTCTTAATTATGTGCACTTAATTCTTGTGTTAATGTTTCTGGGATATTAATTCAAGTATGATGTGTTTAGGTGGTGGAGCAAAAGTCCCTGCCTATTCATAGATCTAGCATAATTAAAGCGGAGTCGTTCGCACACCTAGAGATAGGGTGACGAGATTTTGCCAGATTAGGGTGAAACCTAATAGGGGAATCCATAGATCGATTTACTGCTATTCTAGGGGGTTATTAAGTGAGAAAGAGATTTCCGTTAATTAACCTAGGGTTAGACGTTATTCGCCTCGAGAGAGGGTTTAATATACGTTAGGGAGTCCTACGGATCAAGTCAAGTGAATAAATCGTATGGTTCAGGGTTAGATAACAAGTGAAATCTAGGTGGATTCTTCCTGAGGGTATTGTCTTAAATCAGCTGAGTCTTCCCTCAAGTTATTTCCCAATTCATTCTTTTTGTCTTTGCGTCTTTAGCTTAGTAGTCGTTAGATCTAAACAACTTCACTTATTTTAGGCTAGATAATAAAAAGAAGGTTAGTATTAGTACTTTTAGTTCCTTTGGGTTCGACAATCCGGTCTTGCCTAAGCTATACTACTGTTCGATAGGTACACTTGCCTTTAATCGTTGTCAGAGTTAGTTTGTAGGTTCGATCATTCTCTTTATAAATTTTGAAGACTCTGATCACAGCGATCAAGTTTTTGGCGCCGTTGTCGGGGAACTAAAATATTAAGAAAGCTCTATTTTTATTACTTTAGCCATTATTTTTATTTTTCGCAATTTACTTTTATTTTTATTTTTTTTAGATTTTGCTAAATTTTCTTTCTTTCTTCTCCCAGCAGGTACCTCTAGTTTATGACTAGAAGGAACCTGGGAGGACCTTTAGTATATGACAGTGAAATTGAAGCTACCGTTCGTCGGACTCGTAGAGAAATCAGGTGAGCCCTAAATTACACAGAGGAAGACCAAGAAGGCAGATCCAATCCTACTGAAGGGATGGATGAGAATAATCCACAACCACATGATGTGGGAGAAAATAATGCCCCACGTACTATGTTTGATTATGCTAAACGGCATTTAACAGGAGCGAAATCGAGTATTGTTAGGCCTACTATAGCTGCTAATAATTTTGAATTAAAGCCTAACACAATACAAATGATTCAACAATTTGTTCAATTTGATGGTTTACAGGACGAAGATCCAAAAACTCATATAGCTAATTTTTTAGAGTTCTATGATACCTTCAAAATAAATGGCGTTTCTGATGATGCCATACGTCTTCGGTTATTTCCCTTTTCATTAAGAAATATAGCCAAACAGTGGTTAAACTCGTTACCACGACGGCCAATCACTACATGGGAGCAAATGACCGAAAAATTTCTTTTAAAATATTTCCCACCGGCCAAAATAGCCAAATTATGGAATGATATCTCTTCTTTTGTGCAGATGGATTTAGAGACATTATACGACGCATGGGAGAGATACAAGGATCTATTCAGAAGGTGCCCGCACCACGGTTTACCCTTATGGCTCCAAGTCCAAACCTTCTATAACGGTGTAAACCCATCAACGTGGCAATTAATTGATTCAGCAGCAACAGAACTCCTGAAGCAGTCTACGAGTTCATTAAAGAGATGTCACTGAATAACTACCAGTGGCAAGTTACAAGAATTAAACCGACAAAATCAGCTGGAGTTTACAACCTCGATGCAATGACCACACTATCAACACAGATAGAGATGATAAATAAAAAGCTTGATAGTTTGTGTTCTTCGCAAGTACACCCAGTCATGCAGTACGATGCAAGTGGAATTGTGCCGAATCTTGAGTACCCACCCTACCAACCAAGAACAGAGAGCGAACAGATGAACTATATAGGTAACAATTTCAGATCCAATAATAATCCTTATAGTGATACTTACAATCCAGGTTGGAGGAACCACCCAAATTTTTCATGGGGAGGTCAAGGAATTCAAGGAAATCAAAGACAACAACCTCCTTAAAATTTCCAAAAACAGCCATATCCAGAAGAGAAAAAGCCAAACCTCGAAGAGATGCTGACAAAATTCATGGCAAGCACAGAAAATTGTCTCCAAGATACTGAGACAACACTTAAAAGTCAACAAACATCAGCTGAGGAGATCAAGAACCGAATCGGGGAACTTACTAAGCGCGTAGGGGAAGTCACTAAAGCAGACGAACAACTTGCAAAGTTAATGTCCGTATGACTGCATGGACGTCTACCGAGTAACACTGAGATTAACCCAAAGGAGCAAATCCAAGCCATCACAGCTCATAACAGCATAGGGGTAGACGAACCTAATCCAATACAAAAGAACGAGGTAGATGAAGGAAAAGTTGAGGCAACATAGGAAAAGCCAAAACCAGAAATCAAAGAATACCAACCTCGCATACCTTACCCCGAAGCAATAAAAAGAGACGATACAGAAGAACAGTTTGGTAAGTTTCTTAAACTTTTAAAGAAATTACATATTAACTTACCTCTTCTTGAAGCTCTTTTTCAGATGCCAAATTCAAGGAAATTTTTAAAACAGCTCTTAATGAACAAACGCAAATTAGATGAGGAGCCACATGTGGAATTGAATGCAGTATGCTCAGCAATGTTACAGAATAGACTATTACGGAAGCAAAAAGATCCAGGGAGTTTTACTATTCCTTGTTTAATTGGTAGACTAAATGTTGATAATGCGTTAGCTGATTTAGGGGCAAGCATAAATGTCATACCTTACAAAATGTTTAAACAACTAGGTTTACGGAAACCCAAACAAACTAGGATGAATACTCAATTAGCTAATAAAACTGTTAGAATTCCTAGGGGCATTATCGAAGATGTTCTTGTCAAAGTCGATAAATTCGTTTTCCCAATATATTTTGTTGTCTTAGACATGGATGAGGATAATTCAATCCCCTTAACTTTAGAAAGACCCTTTCTAGCAACTGCCAAGACTAAAATTGACGTTGCTATAGGAGAACTCATACTTTGTGTAGGCGACGAATCAATTAGTCTTCAAGCTCTTGACTCGGCCAGGACAACAATCGATGAAGGTAAGAAACTCAATCCAGTTGATAATCAATTTGTGCAACCTTCATCGCAGAAACCACCACAAGGATACAAACCGGAGCCAAGTCATAGACCCCAAGCCAATAAGGAAGAATCACATAAGGAGCAAAGCCTTAGGGTCGACAAAATAAAAGAGCAGGAAATACAAATCAAAGAAGAACCGGAACCTCATGAAGTAAAACAGAAGGAGCCCCTAGAAGAGCTCGTAGGAATATCAAACCACTTCAAAATAGGAGACCAGGTACTGTTATATAAGGAAGATCCTCGTGTCATCACATCAGACCTGACTACGAACGAAGAAATCCCTCTTGATGTAACCAATATCTTCCCATATGGAACAGTCGAGAAAAGCAATCATATATTCGGTACTTCTAAGGTACACGCTTCTCGACTCAAATCTCATCAAGAAAATGGAACTGTCAACATGAGGGAAGATATCCAAATTTTGAAACCTCACTGATTTTTCAAAACAAGGAAAGTCTAGCTTAAGACTATAAACGAGCACTTCTCGGGAGGCAACCCAAGTACTGACATAATTTGTTTTCAATTCATTTTCTTTTCTTCTTTTCTTTATCACCTAACTTTAAAACTAACCAAGGGTGCAGATTTCCAGGCCACACGGCCTTGCACACGACCGTGGTCGTGGCCGTGTGTACATCAAGAATCTTTGTACCAACATGGCAGAGGTAGTACAAGTCAGATTCACCTAATTCTCAACGTCACGGATCCAACCACTCCCCCACGGGCACCAACAAAGTGGTACGGTCGTGCCCTATGACTGTGTGAAGCTACTAACTTGCAAGCCACGGGCAGAACACGCTCGTGCCTTAAAACTGTGCCAACATACTAACTTATGCCCTACGGGCGTGGCAGGCTTAAAAACAGGCATGGAGAAACAACACGCCTAGACACACGGCCGTGCTAAGTGGCTGCGTGCAACGACACACCCTCACACCACGGGCGTGGTAACGTACCAGATTTGAGCCTCTATTAAAACACCAACCCTCCCCCTCCCCATTCTTCTACTTCCCACCTCTTTTCTTATTCCCTATCCTCAGATTTCCCCTCCATAACAAGTCTCTCCAACCCTTGAGCTACACCAAAACCATGCCGAAAAAGAGGAAGAAGCCAAGCATAATCTCACCAAGGGTGACCACTATACATAAGCTCATGCCGGCCGCTTCATCCAAACAACAAGCCAAGGGTCTTTGAGACCATTTAGTTTTTATTTTTCTTTTCTCTTTTGCTTCAATTTCCTTCTCTTTGACAATCTTATTCTTAATTTAGTTTAATGTGTTTCAATTTCTTAGTGTTAGGTTGTAAAGGCTGTTTGGAAATCAAGCCACTTTCGCCACCGCCAGCACCTCCGTCACCCTAGAAGTCACACCCACCTCACGAACCATCTACCGATAAGGATTCTCAAGCCCTTTTATCTTCCAATCTTAGTTTATTTTCCTTCTTAGTGTCCTTTCCTTTTTCTTTCTTGTTTTTAGTTATATATTTCGTTTATTTTAAATGTGTCTTAATAACTCCTGGCTAACTATTTACGGGCTCCCCAATTTCTTCATCTAGCTCAGGATCGTCATCCAGACCGACTCTTCCAACTTCAGGATCTCATCTGTAATTCAGGAAGTTTCACCTCTTCCTCTCTTTTAAATTTTATATCTGTCTTTGTACATTGAAGGCAATGTACATCTTAAGTGTGGGGGGTGAATATTTATTTGAAGAAAGGGCCTAACTTTCTACATTTTTCTCAAATTTGGCCTAACTTTCTTCATTATTCTCAAATCCCTGAATTTAGTCTTGTTTTTAAGCAATTTCCTCATATTACTAATTAGGATGAGATTTCTGATGGTTTATGATTTTTATTGATATGTTTTAGATTAAGTTATAGTTAATTGTGCATTGATGATTAAATTAGAAGAATATTAGAGAATCAAGCATGATAAGTCTATTTTTCAGAATTAAAATCTTTGCTAGGTTGTTGAGCTGAATCTGAATATGATCTGGAAGTTTGAAATTTACAAGGTTGATGTCAAAACACCCATAATTTTTTGTGAGATTTTGAGCCTATTAGAGCATATATTCTTTTCCATGCTCACTTTATTGATTATGAGTGTGTCAACTATGAACTGTTATTCTAGAACTTGCCTCGATTATACATGTTGAGACCACATCTATGATTTGATATACAGAGATGATAAAGGCACCTAAGTTTTAACTCACTCACTCCACTAAAAAGCCTACCTCCATAAATTAACCCTTAGTGAACCCCGTTGATCCTAACAACCCTTTTTATTGACTTACCAGCTAATATTAACCCAAAACCCTTTTGTATTTGTTATCACCATTCCTTTTGACTACCCTCATATCAAAATTTGATTTGATGTGTTATCTAGCTGTTATTTTTATTTTAAGTAATACATATATTCCTTATTATGTAAACTTGATGTGCGCTTAAAAAAAACCCGAAGTATACTCAGTATTAGTTCTACTAAGTGAGGTTACATGTTGAAATTCCATATCTTGAGGAAAAAGCTCGTATTATTAGTTTTCAATTGATGTAATTAATTAGGATTAGTTCATTTTCTTAGTTAGACAATTTGTCAGGTCAGTCTCGATTCTAACCTTCTAATTCAGCCTTTATCCACACCTTTAACCCTAGCCCCGTTACAACCCTGTTAAAGACCTTTTGATTTGTGTATCATCTCATATTACAGTGGTGGAGATTTGATTTTCAGGCAAGCCTATGGGATTAACTTTTTTCAGGTTCGACTATTAAGAGCTTAATTTTGAACCTTAAACACCTCGAGTGATTTGAGTGAATCTTTAGTGAGGATGTCAATCCTTATCGATTTTAAATCAAAGGTAATTATTTAGATAAGGGGAAACACCTACGTTTTTATGCTACAAATATATGACTTTGACTGTTTGAATCTTTAAGACTCTTCGAGTTAACTCATCCATGTATAAATTATCTATGAATTATGATGAGACATTATTGATAGGAATTATGAATCATGGAAAGTTTGTTTTAATTTAAGTTGAGAATTTTGCTTGAGGACAAGCAAAAGCTTAAGTGTGGGGGTATTTGATAAACCATAAAAGCAACATATTTTAATCCCACATTTAGTAGTCTTTTGGATGATTTAAGCCTCGATTCATATAAAAAGGTGCTCTTAATCCTTTCTTTTCATGTCTTATGCCCAAGAAAGCACCTGAGGACGAAAAGATCATAAAACGGGCCCAAAACAGAGTAAATGGGCCATATCACGAAATCCACACGGCATAGACTTAAGCCCACACGACCGTGCCACATTGATTTTCTAGAACACATCCTTACCCCCGATTCACACCGCCGTGCCTCATTAAAGAAGTCCGAACACGGCTTGAAGACTAGTCACACGGGCATGTGACATGGTTGTGTCCCTATCGTGGCAAAAAGCAATTTCATTCGGATTTGGATACTTTGGGGCGAAGAAACACATTCCAAGAGCCTATATAAACCCCTAAATGTTACTTGAAAAAGGGGCGGTTAGCTAGGCCAAGAGCCAAGCCGAAAAGGTCAGCGTTGTGGGAATCACTTGAAGATAGCTAGTTGATCCATCTCTAGAAGCCGGAATTCTACTCAAGACGGCGGATCTCTCCTTCAATTCCTTCAGGGTGTTTTAGGGATTTCTTATGTTTTTGTTTTATCTTTTCTTCTGAGATGTTTTCTTTATTAGTTATGAACTAAACCCTTCAGATACCTGAAGGGGATGAAACCTAGATGAATCTTGTTATTATTTTTTGAACTATAAGATAAATACTTGATTTGTTCTTAATTATGTGCGCTTAATTCTTGTGTGAATGTTTTCAGGATATTAATCCAAGTATGATGTGTTCAAGTGGTGGAGCAAAAGTCCCTGCCTATTCATAAATCCAGCATAATTAAAGCGGAGTCGTTCGCGCGCCTAGAGATAGGGTGACGAGATTTTGCTAGATTAGGGTGAAACCTAAAATGGGAATCCATAGATCGATTTATTGCTATTCTAGGGGGTTATTAAGTGAGAAAGAGATTTCCGTTAATTAACCTAGGGTTAGACATTATTCGCCTCGAGAGAGGGTTTAATATACGTTAAGGAGCCCTACGGATCAAGTCAAGTGAATAAATCGTATGGTTCAGGGTTAGATAACAAGTGAAATCTAGGTGGATTTTTCCTGAGGGTATCGTCTTAAATCAACTGAGTCTTCCCTCAAGTTACTTCCCAATTCATTCTTTTTGTCTTTGCATCTTTAGCTTAGTAGTCGTTAGATCTAAACAACTTCACTTATTTTAGGCTAGATAATAAAAAGAAGGTTTGTATTAGTACTTTTAGTTCCTTTGGGTTCGACAATCTCGCTTTGCCTAAGCTATACTATTGTTCGATAGGTACACTTGCCTTTAATCGTTGTCAGAGTTAGTTTGCAGGTTCGATCATTCTCTTTATAAATTTTAAGACTCTGATCACGGAGATCACAAGCCAAGAGAGCTCATTGTGAATCGGTTAGTGATTCAGATTTTCATGTCGGATCCGATGATTGTTTGATTTTTCGAGGTAGAGTTTGTGTACTAAAAAATGATGAACTTATTCAGAAAATTGTTAATGAGGCGCATAATGGTTGTTTATCTGTGCATTCAGGTAGTACGAAAATGTATAATGATTCGAAGAAATTGTATTGGTGATCTGGTATGAAAAGAGATATCTCTGAGTTTGTTTTGAAACGTTTGATTTGTCAACAAGTAAAAGTTGAACACCAAGTACCTTCGGGGTTACTTCAACCAGTGATGGCACCCGAATGGAAATGGCACAAAATTATGATGGATTTCGTAACTGGATTACCTCTGACCCTGAAAAAGAAAGATGATGTTTGGGTCGTTGTTGATAGATTGACGAAATCGGCTCATTTTATTCCGGTAGGTACCGATTACTCACTTCATAAGCTAGCTGAGTTGTACATTTCTGAGATTGTAAGATTGCACGGGGTGCCTACTTCGATTATTTCAGATAGAGATCCGAGGTTCACTTTGAGATTTTGGAAGAAGCTACTAGAGGCTTTGGGTAAAAAATTGAATTTTAGTATTGCATTTCATCCACAGACTGATGGTCAATCCAAAAGGGTAATTCAAATACTTGAAGATATGCTTCGATGCTGTGTTCTAGAATTTGAGGGTAGTTGGGAAAAATATCTACCATTGGTCGAATTTTCCTATAACAACAACTATTAGTCGAGTATAAAGATGGCACCTTATGAGGCATTGTATGGCCGCAAGTGCTGAACACCTTTGTATTAGACTGAGCTTAACGAGAAACAAATTCACGGGGTTGATTTGGTTAAGGAAACCGAAGAAAAAGTAAAGGTAATCCGAGATTGCTTGAAAGCTCCTTCAGATTGACAAAAGTCATATGCAGACTTGAAAAGAAAAGATATCGAATTTCAGGTCGATGACAAAGTCTTTCTGCAAGTATCTCTGTGGAAGAAGATTCTAAGATTTGGCCGTAAAGGCAAGTTGAGTCGACGTTTCATTGGGCCAGATGAAGTTATTGAAAGAATAGGGCCAGTAGCATATCCGTTAGCTTTACTTATAGAGTTGGAAAGAATACATAATGTGTTTCATGTGTCTATGTCGTGACATTATCGATCAGATCCTTCACATGTGATTTCTCCGACAGAGGTGGAGATTCGACCTGATATGACTTATGGTGAATAACCGGTTAAGATTTTGGCTCAGGAAGTTAGACAGTTAAGAACTAAGAGTATAGCCCAAGTGAAAGTTTTATGGCAACGACACGGAGTCAAAGAGGCTACGTGGAAACCTACGGAAGCTATGCGAAAACAATACCCAAACCTATTCTCTGGTAAGATTTTCGGGGACGAAAAACTCTAAGGGGGCAGAGTTGTAATAGCCCGATTTTGGGCCTAGTCGAAACAGTTGTTTTGGGACCACAAATTCGACACAGAAAAGTTATATTTTTATGGTCTACAATTTCACGAAATGACTTCGTGAAAATTTTGATCGAAAATTTTGACGTTTGGGCACTCAATTTAGTCAAAAAGACTAAATTGTAAAAAGTGAAAAAGTTGAGTTCTACATGCTAAAGGTGTCTAATTTTTATGAAATTTTAAATTGAAGGTCCGTAGATGGTAATTAGACCATTTGTTAAGAGAGTGGACAAAAATGGACATGGTGAGATCAAATTTCAAAGTTTTAAGTGAATGAAATTTTGGTCATTTGGAAAATAAAAGAATAAAAAGGGAAAATCAAGCTAAAATCTTATCCATCTTCTCCCTCAAGTGCCAAAAATTAGAAGACACCATAGCTAAGGTTTTCTTCAACTTCCAAGCTTTATTATCAAGAGAAACGAGGTTCGGACCTAGATCGGGGGAAAAATAATGCATTTGACGGTTAGGTCCTATTCCTACTATTTTTGTACCGAGGTACATAAGTAAATAATGCATCTCTATTTATGCTTTAATGTCTTTAGTATTGCATCAGTTGTGATTTACTCTTTGAATGTAATTTGACAGTTTTGACAAGTGAGAAATATCTCGGTTGAACCTTAGGAATATATAGGATACAAATGTCATGACATTCGAGTTAGTTGAGATTACTTGTAAGATTATATCTAGGATATGGCATCAATATGAGATACCTTGTAAGACCATAGCTAGGTTATTGGCATCGATATGAAATCCCATGTAAGACCATATCTGGGATATGGCATCAATATGAGATACCTTGTAAGACCATAGCTAGGTTATTGGCATCGATATGAAATCCCATGTAAGACCATATCTGGGATATGGCATTGGTATAGTACTATGTGTGTGAAATTTCCCGAGTATCCTTTAGTATTCCAATTGGTTCAACGGGAAACTTAAAGGTAAAGTTTAAGTTGTGAAAGACTATGGTATGATGTGAACGATTATGGTAAGTTGCAAGTTGGTACAGGTATGTACCTAAAACTCATGCTTAATGAGCTCGATATGTGATGAAGCCTCGGATTGGTTTGATTAAGTAAGTGATGATGTTTGGGTTCTAATAACATCTATGTTGAGCTTGATTATGAATTCAGTATGACATTTATGTCAATTTACTTTATGTTAAATAGATGTTAAAGTGTGTATGATGCCTATTATTTGCATAGGACCTTACTCCCTTTCTTTTTCCCTTGTCTAATAGTGTCACCAAGCCAACTCGGGGATCAAAGACGGTCAGAGATCCATTCACACCACCAAATTATCCTTTTAGGTATCTATGATTACATTATTTTGAGTTATGACATGTATAGGGACTTGGTCTTTTTGTTATGTGTTATAATTATTTTGGCCATAAGTGATGGCTTCAATAGTTGATAATTTATTTTGTAAATGGCCATTTGAAATTGGCTAATATTGGTTAAGTTTATATGTATATGATGATGTCTTTCATGGATGTGGACTTTGCATGGTTTGAGATGATAAGTTTGAGATGTTGTATGTGATTGGAAATAGCATGTGAAAGATATATTGATATCTTGTTTTTGGTGAATTGGTTGTACGGATATGCTTGAATTGGTGCTATGTTTTGTTGTGTAGGTTGGTGTATGGAAGGGTGGAAAAAAAGCTTGTTTTGTCCACATGGGTAGACACACAGGCGTGTGTCTAGGCTGTGTGCGACACACCGTGTAACAGCCCGGTTTAGGGGCTAGTCGAAGTAGTGATCTCGAGATCACTAATCCAAGATTAGAGAAATTCATTTTGAAGTCATTTTATGAGTCAGAGCATGATAGTATATGTACATGAGAATTTTGATACTTTAATTTTAGTGATTTCATGTTTAATCGCGAAAAAGGACTAAATCGCATAAAGTACGAAAGTTCCATCCTATAAGCTAAAGGTACCAATAGCCATAGATTATTCATTTGAGGTCTTTAAAAGGCAATTTAGCCCTTTGAAAAGGCTTGGCCGGCCACAGACTACCCTAGGGGACAAGAATTGACCAAGTTGGTCAAAGTTAGTGATGTTTGGTGGATTAAATTGATAGTTTAATATTAAAATACAGAAAAGATGATATCCATCTTTTACTCATCTTCCTCCACGAAACGTTTCAGCAAACAAGTGGTTTTAGAACTCAAAAATTTCAGCACACTCTTCTTTTCACAAGTAAGTGTTCTAGTGATCTTTTCTTTAAAATAGTTCTACTTTTGAGACCCCTAAAGCTTAAGCTTTCTAAAGAAAGGACTATTTTGTAAAATGGTGAAGAGTTTAGAGTTTTGCCATGTGAGATTTTAAGTTGTTTGCTGCATTTTTATGGAAGAAATTGAGTCTTAGTTGTTAGATGAACAACTTTTGTGAAAGGTGTTGTCTTGAAAACACCTAATTGGACCTTGATGAAAAGATTACAAATTTGTAGTAAGTATGTGAAATGTTGAGTTTTGATGATAGCTATAAGAGTGTTAAATTTTCACCTAGGTTGTTGAAGGTAGAAATGTGATTAGAACTAATTTCAAAGCCTAGGGGCAAAATGGTCATTTTGCCAAAGTCTAGGGGCAAAATAGTAATTTTGCCTAGGCATGATTATAGAAATTTTTTTTATGTGGTGATTAAAATGAGCTAAATTTCTATTATAGATCAAGAAGAACCGAGAATTTGCCTCGATCGGGGAAAGAACAAAGTCTTGGATTAAGCCGGAGAGTTAGCTTATTTTGAAATCGAGGTAAGTTTGTATGTGATTAATGCAATAATTATGTTAGCATAATTGAGAATACTTGGTATCATACTGATGCATGATGCTTTACAAAAATTGATGTTAAATGAGATGTTGAGGTCCTAGTGGACTACATTGAATATGTAAATGCTATCATAGGGATATGAGATAGATAAGGTCCTGTATAAGACCATGTTTGGGACATGGCCTCGGCACCGAGTTGAGATCCCGTATAAGACCATATCCGGGATGTGGCTTTGGTAATGAATATGAAAATCGTATAAGACCATATCCGGGATATGGCATTGATATTTAATGTGAAAATTCACATAAGACCATATCCGGTATATGGCATTGGCATTTAGAAGTGACTCCATGTAAGACCACCTCGGGGATGTGGCATTGGTTTCGTACCTACCTGAATGACGATGAATATGCGTCCTTGACTATCTCTAATGATTAAGGGGATAAGTAGATGAGTATAGAAGTAGAAATGGGAATTGTACAAAAGTCACGTGATTGAGTGAAAACAGGTACTCGTGAATGAGTCACGAAGAAATTATTACAAGGTTTGGCACGGTATGTGCTAAATAAGGGCAACTGTAAGTAAGTATGGCAAGGAGCCTATGACTTGTGTATGGTTAGTCAATGCCATGGATGAATTATATTATGAGCTTATTGTTGCTATTTATTTCCTTGCAAACTTACTAAAGTTCATGCTTACCCCTTTCATTGCCCTTTTTCCTTATAGTATTGCCAAGATAGCTCAAGAGGTTGCAGATGTCGGAGTTCAAAAATCACGCTATCGACATCATTTTGACATAATAATTTAGACTTATTTTAAGTATGGCATGTATAGGACTCGAGTATTTTGTTAAGTCGTAATTGTTGGCCAAAGTGTTAGCTTTGTAAGGTATTGAAGCCTTTTTTTTTGCAATGGTCTATTAAGTTAGGCCGATACTTGGCAAATTCTTATGCTTAATGAAACTGATTTTCCTGAAAGTGTGTGCACATTGTGTATGGAAGTTAAATTGAGTTTTTAAATGTGCCTTAAGGCTATAAATTATGTTGTATTAAGTTGGTGTAAGTATGTGTTCAATGTAGAGTGGCATTTTGGCCTTGTAAAAGGCCTATTTTGGGTGCACGACCAAGGGGACATGAGTGTTTGTCTCTGTCGAGTGGCTCAAGGGCCACTTTGAAGTATGCTTGGGCAGGTACACGGCCGGGGCACACGGGCGTGTCTGGTGGTCGTGTGGTTAAGTCAGAATGACAAGGTTTGGCACTCGGGCCAGGGCCATGGGCGTGCCAAGGCCATGTGAGATTAGTTAGTGTCGACCACGAGTGAAAGACACGGCCATGTCTTAGGGGAACACGGGCGTGTCCCTAGACCAACACGAGCATGTGGCCCCTGTTTTGTTGGAAAGTTTTCGGACTAGTAAAAGTTCCTTGAATAGTTTTGATACCTCTCAGAAGTATGTTTAGGGCCTCTTAGGTAGGGTATGTGCAAGCGATGGGTGTAAATGAACTCTTATAACCATATTCCAGATGTTTAAGCAAGATTAGCTATGTAATGCCTTAAACCCTTTTTTCGGCTTGCATACTGGTAAGGGTGTTACATTTATTGGTATCAGAGCTACGGTTTAGTCGGTTCTAAGATTAACATAGTGTAAGTACGAGTCAAGTTGTACATGCCATATGTAAGAGTGCCTGAGTAATGATAGTGTGATGGCCCCTGACGTGTAAAATCGTGTTTTATGTAGTATATGGATTCTCATCCAGACTGAAGTGCAGTCGATAATGCTGCGAGTAACGCATCGACTCCCGCTCAAAGGACCGCGCTCGCTAATAGTAGACCCGAGACCATGGGTCAGGGGGAAGAGGCTCGAGAAGCCTTTCTCCACATGATGAGCAATTGGTATACTGGGTATACCCGAGCAAATCCTAATGCTCAACCCCCTCCACCCTCACAAATTACTCAACCCGCTCCAATAGCTCCTCAAGTGGTTGAGGTGGTGAGAAGAGAAAGGATTCCAGTGGATAATATCTGGAAGCAAGAAGTCGAGGGATTTTGGGCAAATAATGATGATGACCCGGAGAGAGTAGAATTCTGGCTCGAGAATACCATCAGAGTATTCGATGAGTTATCCTACACCCCTGAGGAGTGCTTAAAGTGTGCGGTATCGCTTCTAAGAGATTCAGCCTACCGATGGTGGAACACCCTGGTGTCGGTGGTGCCAAGGGAGAGAGTTAGCTGGGAATTTTTCCAAGAGGAATACCGGAAGAAGTATATCAGCCAAAGGTTCATCGACCATAAGAGGAAGGAGTTCTTGGAACTAAAGCAAGGCCGTATGTCAGTGACTGATTACGAACGAGAGTTCATAAGGCTTAGCAAATATGCTTTGGAGTGCGTGTCTACCGAGGCAGTTATGTACAAGAGGTTCGAGGACGGACTGAATGAGGACATCCGTTTATATGTTGGAGTCCTAGAACTAATGGAATTTGTACTGTTGGTAGATAGAGCCTGTAAAGCTGAGGAGTTGGCTAAAGAGAAGAGAAGAGCTGAGAATGAGTTTCGTGACTCGAGGAAGAGACAACTGAATAAGTCTCACCAATCCTCATCTAAGAAATCGAGGGATTTCTCTACTCGATCAGTCACTTCAGCGGGTTTTCAACCCAAAGTAAAGACAAGCAATTTTCGGGGTCGAAAGGGTAGACCACATCAGTTGCTAGTGTGGGCAACGTCTGATCAAGTAAGCTAGAATGCCCTCAATGCGGCAGGCACCATTCTGGTGAGTGTCGAGCTAATGAGAAAGCTTGTTTCAGAGACTGCCCCGAGGTGGGTGAGAAAGAAAAGCCTCAGAATGCAAGATCGGGAAGTACTGCTAGGGGAAGACCACTGAGAAACCCGGGACATGAGATGGGTAGAAAGAATCCATCTAGAAAGAAGGCTACTAGAGTCGAGGGTAGAGCACTGACGAGGACATATGCCATTCATGCTCGAGAAGAGGCATCTTGCCCCGACGTAATCACGGGTACCTTTTCTCTCCATAATACTCGTGTTATAGCTTTAATTGATCCGGGATCTACCCACTCATACATATGCATGAAATTAGTCTCTAGCATGAGCATGCCTATAGAGTCTATCGAATTCATCATAAGAGTGTCTAATCCCCTAGGCAAGTGCTTGTTGGTTGATAGAGTTTGCAAAGGTTGCCCTTTGTTGATCAAGGGTCATTGTTTCTCGGTTGAGCTTATGCTATTGCCATTTGATGAGATTGATTTCATCCTTGGGATGGATTGGTTAGCTACTCATGGAGTAATTGTGAATTGTGGGGAGAAGTATATTGAGTTGAGAGATGAAAATGGTAATCTTATTCGTGTTGAATCAGATAATCCAGATAGGTCACCAGTAGTGATATCAACTTTGTTGACTCAGAAGTATTTAAGGAAGGGATAGGAGGCCTACCTTGCCTTTGTGTTGAACATTAAAGAGACTGATTAGAGAATTGAGTCGGTACCCACAGTGTGCGATTACTCGGATGTCTTCCCGGAAGAGTTGCCAGGGCTACATCCGGTTAGAGAGATTGAATTTGGAATTGAGTTAGCTCCGGGTACTGCCCCTATTTCTATTGCTCCATATAGAATGGCTCCAACTGAGCTAAAAGAGCTAAAAGCACAGTTGCAAGAACTAACAGATAAAGGTTTCATAAGGCTGAGTTTCTCCCCATGGGGTGCTCCCGTTTTATTCGCGAAAAAGAAAGATGGTCCCATGAGACTATGTATAGATTATCGGCAACTCAACAAAGTAATTGGGAAGAACAAGTACCCGTTGCCAAGGATTGATGATCTATTTGATCAATTGAAGGGAGCCACGGTATTTTCCAAGATAGATTTGAGTTCAGGGTACTACCAATTGAGAGTCAAGGACTCGAATGTGCCAAAAACTGCATTTAGGACTAGGTATGGTCACTATGAATTTTTGGTCATGCCTTTTGGTCCAACGAATGCCCTTGCGATCTTGATGGATTTGATGAATCGCATTTTTCGGCCATACTTGGATAGATTTGTTGTGGTCTTCATCGACGACATATTGATCTACTCTCGAGATGAGAACGAACATGCCGAACATTAAAGTATGGTTCTGCATGTTTTGAGAGAAAAAACAATTGTATGCCAAATTCAATAAGAGTGAATTTTGGCTCAAGGAAGTGAGATTTTTGGGGCACATTGTCTCGAGAGACGGGATTAGAGTTGACCCGAGTATGATTTCAGCAATTGTTGAATGGAAACTGCCGAGGAGCATAACTGAAGTAAGGAGTTTTCTAGGCCTAGCCAGCTATTATAGGCATTTTGTCAAGGGGTTTTCCATGATAGCTACCCGGACGACGAGGCTTTTGCAAAAAGATTTGAAGTTCGATTGGACAGAAAAGTGTCAACAGAGTTTTGAGAAACTGAAGAAACTGTTGACTGAGGATCTTGTTTTGGTGCAACCTGAGTCGGGAAGAGAATTTGTGGTTTTCAGTGACGCGTCCTTAACCAGATTGGGCTGTCTACTGATGCAAGAGGGTAAAGTGATTGCATATGCCTCTAGGCAACTGAAGTCGCACGAGAAGAATTGCTCGACTCATGACTTAGAGTTGGCCGCAATCGTGTTTGCGTTAAAAATTTGGAGGCATCATTTGTATGGTGAAATGTGTCGAATTTTCACCAACCATAAAAGCTTAAAATATTTGATGACTCAAAAGGAATTGAATTTGAGGCAACAAAGGTGGTTAGAGCTGATTAAGGATTATGAGTTGGTAATTGACTATCATCCGAGAAAGACGAACGTAGTCACCGATGCTTTGAGCAGAAAATCATTATTTGCACTAAGAGCCATGAGTACTCAGATGATTTTGTTGGATGATGGTTCCGTTTTAGCCGAATTGAGGGCTAAACCATTGTTTCTTCAAGAAATTTATGAAGCTCAGAAAGATGATAACAGTTTGCAAGCCAAAAGGGTTATATGTGAATCGAACATTGAGTCAGGCTTTCGAGTAAATCCTGATGGATGCCTAACATTTCGAGATAGAGTCTGTGTACCCAAAAATGACGAGCTTATTCGTAAAATCTTACATGAAGAGCATAGCAGATGTTTGAATGTACACCTAAGCAGCACGAAGGTGTATAATAATTTGAGGAAATGGTATTGGTGGCTTGGTATGAAGAAAGACATTTCCAAGTTTGTATCGAGATGCTTGATTTGTCAGCAAGTGAAAGCTAAACATCAAGTACCTTCATGTTTACTTCAGCCCATTACAATTCCTGAGTGGAAATGGGACCGTATCACCATGGACTTTGTGACAGGCTTACCATTGACTCCAAAGAAGAAAGATGCGGTGTGGGTTGTGGTTGATAACTCACAAAGTCAGCCCATTTTATACCAGTGCGAGTTGACTTTTCACTTGATAAATTAGCAAACTTATACATGTCAGAGATAGTAAGACTCCATGGTGTACCATTGTCAATCATTTTGGATAGAGATCCGAGATTCACATCACGGCTTTGGAAAAAGTTGCAAGAGGACTTAGGCACGAAATTGAGTTTCAGTACAGCCTTTCATCCTCAAAACGACTGGCAGTCGGAGAGGGTTATTCAAATACTTGAAAACATGCTCCGATGTTGTGTTTTGGAACTCCACAGTAATTGGGAGAAATACTTACCATTGGTAGAATTCGCCTACAACAATAGTTTTTAGTCAAGTTTGAAGATGGTGCCTTATGAGGCATTGTATGGGCGTAAGTGTCGAACGCCCTTGTATTGGTCAGAATTCAAAGGGAAACAGATTCACGGGGTCGACTTGGTTAAGGAAACTGAAGAGAAGGTAAAATGATACGTGACTGTTTAAAAATTGCCTCAGATAGACAAAAGTCCTATTCGGATTTAAAAAGAAAAGAGATTAAATTTAAAGTCGGTGATAAAGTGTTCTTGAAAGTATCACCTTGGAGGAAAGTCCTTAAATTTGGCCGGAAGGGCAAATTGAGTCCGCGTTTTATCGGACCTTATGAAGTTACCGAGAGGATAAGACCGGTAGCTTATCGGTTGGCCTTGCCACCTGAATTAGAAAAGATTCATTACGACTTTCACATATCCATGTTACGCCGATACCGTTCAGACCCTTCCCATATCATAGTGCCAACGGAGGTAGAGTTACAACCGGATTTGACTTATGGTGAAGAACCGATTAAAATTTTGGCGTGAGAGGTCAAGCAATTAAGAAACAAAAGCATAGCCCCAGTGAAAGGTCTATGGCAAAGGCACAGAATAGAAAAGGCTACATGGGAGCCCAAGGAAACGATGAGAAACCAATACCCCAACCTTTTCAGCGGTAAGATTTTCAGGGACGAAAATCCTTAAGGGGGAGAATTATAACAGCTCGATGTAGGGGCTAGTCAGAACAGTGATATCAGGATAACTAATTCAAGATTAAAGAAATTTATTTTAATGTCATTTTATGAGTCAGAGCATGATAGTACATGTACCTGAGAATTTTGGTACTTTAATTTTAGTGATTTCATGTTTAGTCGCGAAAAATGACTAAATCGCATAAAGTGCAAAAGTTCCATCCTATAAGCTAAAGGTACCAAATAGTCATAGATTATTAATTTGAGGTCTTTAAAAGTCAATTTAGCCCTTTGAAAAGGCTTGGCCGGCCATAGACTACCCTAGGGGACAAGAATTGACCAAGTTGGTTAAAGTTGGTGTTGTTTGCTGGATTAAATTGATAGTTTAATATTAAAATAAAGAAAAGATGATATCCATATTTTACTCATCTTCCTCCATCAAAATTTTCAGCAAACAAATGGTTTTAGAACTCAAAAATTTTAGCACACTCTTCTCTTCACATGTAAGTGTTCTAGTGATAGTTTCATGAAAATAGTTGTACTTTTGAGACCCCTAAAGCTTAAGCTTTCTAAAGAAGGGACTATTTTGTAAAATGGTGAAGAGTTTAGAGTTTTGCCATGTGAGATTTTAAGTTTTTTGCTGCATTTTTATGGAAGAAATTGAGTCTTAGTTGGTAGATGAACAACTTTTGTGAAAGGTGTTGTCTTGAAAATACCTAATTGGACCTTGATGAAAAGGTTACAAATTTGTAGTAATTATGTGAAATTTTGAGTTTTGATGATAGCTATAAGAGTATTAAATGTTCACCTAGGCTTGTTGAAGGTAGAAATGTGATTAGAACTAATTTCCAAGCCTAGCGGCAAAATGGTCATTTTGCCAAAGTCTAGGGGCAAAATAGTAATTTTGCCTAAGCATGATTATAGAAATGCTTTTTTTTTATGTGGTGATTAAAATGAGCTAAACTTCTATTATATGCAAGAAGAACCGAGAATTTGCCTCGATCGGGGAAAGAACAAAGTCTTAGACTAAGCCGACGAGTTAGCTTATTTTGAAATCGAGGTAAGTTTGTATGTGATTAATGCAATAATTATGTTAGCATAATTGAGGATGCTTGGTATCATATTGATGCATGATGCTCTACTAAAATTGATGTTAAATGAGATGTTGAGGTCCTAGTGGACTACATTGAATATGTAAATGCTATCATAGGGATATGAGATAGATAAGGTCCCGTATAAGACCATGTTCGGGACATGGCCTTGGCACCGAGTTGAGATCTCGTATAAGACCATATCCGGGATGTGGCTTTTGTAATGAATATGAAAATCGTATAAAACCATATCTGAGATATGGCATCGATATTTAATGTGAAAATTCATATAAGACCATATCCGGGATATGGCATTGGCATTCAGAAGTGACTCCATGTAAGACCACCTCGGGGATGTGGCATTGGTTTCGTACCCACTTGAATGACGATGAATATGCGTCCTTGACTATCTCTATTGATTAGGGGGATAAGTAGATGAGTATAGAAGTAGAAATGGGAATTGTACAAAAGTCACGTGATTGAGTGAAAAAAGGTACTCGTGAATGAGTCACGAAGAAACGATTACTAGGTTTGGCATGGTATGTTCTGAAGAAGGGCAACTGTAAGTAAGTATGGCAAGGAGCCTATGACTTGTGTATGGTTAGTCAATGCCATGGATGAATTATATTATGAGCTTCTTGTTGCTATTTATTTCCAGGAAAACTTACTAAGCTTTATGCTTACCCCTTTCGTTGCCCTTTTTCCTTCTAGTGTTGCTAAGATAACTCGAGAGGTTGGAGACGTCGGAGTTCGAAAATCACACTATTGACATCACTTTGATGTAACAATTTAGACTTATTTTGAGTATGGCATGTATAGGACTCGAGTATTTTGTTAAGTCGTAAGTGTTGGCCAAAGTGTTGGCTTTGTAAGGTATTAAAGCCCTTTTTTGCAATGGTCTATTAAGTTAGGCTGATACTTGGCAAATTCTTATGCTTAATGAAACTGATTTTCCTGAAAGTGTGTGCACATTGTGTATGTAAGTTAAATTTAGTTTTTAAATGTGCCTTAAGGCTATAAATTATGTTGTATTAAGTTGGTGTAAGTATGTGTTCAATGTAGAGTGGCATTTTGGCCTTTTAAAGGGCCTATTTTAGGTGCACGACCAAGGGGACACGGGTGTGTGTCTCTGTCGAGTGGCTCAAGGGCCACTTCGAAGTATGCCTGGGTAGGTTACACGGTCGTGGAACACGGGCGTGCTTGGTTGCCGTGTGACCAAGTCAGTAGCTAGCCACTTTTACACGGCCGGGGCACACGGGCGTGTCTGCTGGTCGTGTGGTTAAGTCAAAATGACAAGGTTTGGCACACGGGCCAACGCCACAGGCGTGTCAAGGCTGTGTGAGATTAGTTAGTGTTGACCATGAGTGAAAGACACGGGCATATCTTAGGGGAACACGGGCGTGTCCCTAGACCAGCATGGGTGTGTGGCCCCTGTATTGTTGGAAAGTTTTTCGAACTCGTAAAAGTTCCTGGAATAGTTCTAATACCTCTCGGAAGTATGTTTAGGGCCTCCTAGGCCGAGTATGTGCAAGCGATGGGTGTAAATGAACTTTTATAAACCTATTCGAGATGTTTAAGCAAGATTAGCTATGTAATGCCTCAAACCATTTTTTCCTGCTTACATACGGGTAAGGGGTGTTACACACAGTCAGCCCCACGAGCATGTGTTTCGGCCATGTGTCCCATGCACCTTAATTGTTGCAAAACAAAATGCTCAGTAATGAGTACATAGGTAGAGACACGGGCGTGTGTCTTAGCCATGTGGATGACACGGCCTTGAACATGGGCATGTGCCCTGGTCGTGTGAAGTCTGCACCTATTTTATGAAAATTTATAAAATTTTAATCGATCAGTCGGCCTAAGCACAGGGGCATGTGACTTGGCCGTGTGACCTCAATTTGATTATGATGTCATAAACAGAATGCCCCCTAATTTGAACACGGCCTGAAGTACGACCGTTTCATAGGGTCACACGGGCATGTCCTGAACTCCCACGGGCGTGTGACCGCTTTTCATGAAAAATTTTCTAAGTTCCCAAAGTCCTCGGTTTAGTCCCGAACCACTTCTGATGCATGTTTTGGGCCTCGTAGGCTCGTAATATGGACGATATGAATGTTTTGAAAGTTTAAAATTTGGGTGGAAATTCATGTCTCGGTTTTGGATGTTTGCTTATGAATAAGATCGGTAATGTTTCGTACCCTGTTTCAGCGTCAAATACAGGTAACCTACAGTGTGTCACATTCGTTGCCAGAGCAACTACGAATAATTCATAATTAATTTATACAGTTTATATGATAAATTCAAACAATATACATTCCTTAAATATACCAAAGTAAAATCTAAGTTTCATTTATATATGTATTTAATATACAACATTTATTTACAACAAAACCTAACTTATTAGGCAAATGCCAAATGTAAATAAAGTTGGAAACAAATGAACATTGCTGAGTCTGGGATTGTGGATTGGATGCTAAGGTAGATGCTCAGAAATCTCGAATTAATCCAACCTACGCACAGAGAGAACAAATTGTTTGCTGATTAAAATACTCAATGTTACTTCTATAATTTAAGTAAGTAATATTAGCATTAACAATTGTTAGAAGTTGTGTGCTCAAAATTCCCGTTAAACATAAAATACAAGTGGCAAGATAGGTGTAACAGCTCGATTTAAGGCATAGTCGGAATAGTAGTGCGAGGCCACGGATTCGAGGTGAATATATGGGTTTTTAAGGTTTATGCCATGTTTGCATGCTAGTGTAAAAGTTTCATGAAGCAATTTTGTTAAATTGAGGTTGAATGGTCCAATAGGACTAAAATGTAAAAGTTGTAAAATATGAATTTCTAGAAGGTTTTTGTATGAAATAGATTTAGAATAATAATTAGAAGTCCTTAAATAGCAAATTTCCCAAATTATAATTTTTGGACAAAATTGGACATGAGTTAGTAAAATAGAAATTTTTAAAGAGAAGGGCATTTTGGTCATTTGTCTAATAAATGATTAAAATAGGAAAAAGATGATAAAAATCTATTCATCTTCTTCCTCCCATTGTCGAAAATTTGGAGACTCTATAGCTAGGGTTCTTCATTTTTTTTTCAAGCTTGCTAGTAAGTTCATCTTAGCCCCGTTTTTAATATTCTTCGTATTTTTGAAGTTCTCGTATTATGAATTAGCTATTTTTAGCTATAAAATGAGCTAAGATGCATGTTCAAAAATCTATCCATGAATGATATGCTTGTTAAATGATTTTTTATGGAATTTTATGATAGTTTGATGTTGGATAAACATTTTTTTTCTAAGTGAATTTCATGAAAAAAGAATATAGGGACTAGTTTGTGAAAGTTATGAGATTGAGCATACATAGTAGAAATAGAGAGATTTTGATATTGTTATAGTAGAGAAAATGAATCAGCTGAGCATGAAGTTTAAGAAAGTTGAATGAGAATCATTTTAAGAGCTTTGGGGCAAAAGTGCAAATATGAGAAAGTTTAGGGGTAAAATAGTAATTTTGCCAAAATATGAGTAAAGAGTCAATTTAGTCAATGCGAGTATTAAATGATCTATTTATGATTATAGATCAAGAAAATAGAAGCCCAGATCAAAACCGAGGCATGAACAAAGTCAAGGACTAAATTGCATATCTACATACATTTTGTATATTGAGGTAAGTTTGTATGACTTCTAAGCTTTATGATTTCTATCATTGAATTGCTTAGTACAATGTACACTATTATCATGGAATGTTTAAGGTTATGTTAAACAAAGAAATTTATGAGAATAAGCATGAGAAAGTCCCGATTGAAGTTGATTTTCCCAGAATACTCGATCTACCACATGTGATAATAAAGTCCGTATAAGACCAAGCCAAGGCATGGCATCGGCAATCAAGCAAAGATGTCATGTAAGTCCAAGACTTGTCTTGACATTGAAGAGTTATTGTGAGATGAAGACCCATATAAGCCCAAGCCAAGGCATGGCATTGGTGAGTCTCCAAGCAAAGATGTCATGTAAGTCCAAGGCAAGCCTTGGCATTGAAAAGTTATCATGTAAGTCCAAGACAAGTCTTGGCATAGAAAAACTATCAAGAGAAAGAGATCCCATGTAAGTCCAAGCCAAGGCATGGCATTGGTGAGAACAAGAAAGACTTCATGTAAGCCCCAGCCACGGCTCGGCATTGACCAGTTCATAAGTAAAGATACCAAGTAAGATCATGTCAAGACATGGCAATGGTAAGTTCCCAAGGGAACCCACGAGAAAGACTTCGTATAAGTCCATGTTAAGACATGGCCTCGAAACCAAGATGTAAGACCGTATCTAGGATATCGCTTTGGCATCAAGTTATGTGGGACGAGATTTAGTATCCTCGGTTATTCGCAGAAATTCATCGGCCAAATGAGTAAAGTTAAAATGAGATAACAAGAAAGCTAAGTAAGCAAAGCTATTATCAAGTTGAAATTGAGTATTATTTATGTTGTGAGTGATGAATCAGAGATCATGATTATTTATATTAAAGTATGCTGATCAAATTGATCAAGTGACACAGGTACCTTGTTTACCTTACAAGTATGAGAATAGTAAGTATCATGAGACATGTAAGAATCAGTATGAGTTAAGTAAGCTCTATAATTGTTATGTCAAATGGTTTATATTAAGCAAGTATATTTATATGTGCTTTACATGCAAACTTACTAAGCTAAATGCTTACGTCTTTAATTCTTTCTTTCTATGTAGTCCCGCCAAGCTAACTTGTGGATCATTGGAGTCGGAGCTCGTTGTAACACCCTGGTTTTAGGGGTTAAGCTTTTGGTGCTTAGCTTAGGTGTTGGCACACTTTAGTGCGTGGTTGGGTTAGTTTTAGGGGTCCAGAGAACCTTAGATAGTGGTGGAATGCTTTGGAAAATTTTTAGTTTTAGGGGTTAAAAGGGGAGCTTGGATAGAGGGGGGCCTTAAGAGAATTTTTGGTGGAATTAAGGCACAAAGATTGGTGTGGCAGAGTGGCAAGGAGGCGCCACTCTAGAGCTTGGAAGGTGACGCCATTTGCAGGAGGAAGGGGTCTCATGTTCGATTCGCAAGGGCAGCAGGAAGGCTTTGTTTTTGCGTCAACTTGGTAAGGGTGTTGGACTGTTTTTGGAGGCTTAAAAGATGGAGGAAGACTTGGTCTTCTCTTTTTGAATTCGGCTAGGATGGAAGGATTAACGTTTGACTCATTCAAACTTTTTGAATGGATGATTGGGAGGTGATTTAGGAGAGAATTGTGGGATTTTGGTGGGGATTGAGTGTTGGCCGAATTTTGGCTTTCTCATGGGGGGAGCTTTGGCCTAATGTTATAAATAGGGGGGGAGGTGCTCACCTTTTTACTTTTCACCATTTGTACTCCCTTGCCGAATTTTTGTCCCCCACTTCCTTTGGTTGCCGAAACCTCCATTACTAGCTTCCCTTTTTCCTTCTCTTTTAAACCCTTAGCCGAACCACCCACTCTGTCATCTCTTTTCTTCCATTTTGCTAAACCGAAAGTACACCCCATACTTTTCTTCCTCCTTTCAAACCTTTTGGGCCGAAACCCCTATTCCCTTTCCCTTGATTTTCTTTCAGTGTTAACCGAATCTACACCCCACTTTTCTGCCGTGTCCCTTTTCCCTTATTTGGTAACACTTTGGCCGAATGTTAGCATAGATCTTATTGGGCTCTGTTGCAATCGTTGTTAAGGGTACTCGGGGATTTTGAGGCATTCAAGTTAAACCTCTGTCGATAGCAGTCGACTTGGTAAGGGGTGGTAAGGGTTTATTTTGGTAAGTTATGTGTTTAGTTTTTGATTAATCTAAGGTTGTTAGGTATATGATGCTAAGGCCGATTGTAGGGGGAGAAGAGCCTAGCTCAGGAAATCTTTCGAGAGGCGATTAGTCAACGGTTGCAGAGGCATAAAGTAGCGTTTCGGGATTTGAGTCATTTGTATCAATTAGGTACGTAATCATCGCACTATTTCTGTGGTTTTGGATTGCTAATGTGTTTACATATGTGTGATGTGTGGTGGCCGATTATAATAGCTTGAATGGTGAGTTATTTCTGATATATATGTGGTATGATAATTAACATGTGATGTCCACTCTTATGTTATAATATGATCTGACATGTTGCATTTCCATACATGGGAGGTGGATTGGATCGACGAAGGAAGGAGTGTACACATGATGTACGTGGTCTAATGTTAGCTCGGGCTACATTAGCGCTTGAGGGTTAGCTGTGTGCTACCTCAAGGGAGGTGTGGCTCGGTGCCCATCTCGGCGGTTGATGGCTGTGCGTCACCGTAGACGGAGTATGTTGTTGGGATCACTTTGGTTGATCGGTGGCTCGGCCACGGCCTTGAGCAGCGAGTTAGCCAAGGTAAGATTTATGGATCAGGATGTGATCAGTGGTGGGTTAGCCACGGCCTTAGGCAGGGAGTCTGCTAAGGTTGGTGTCACGGTTGGATAGTAGATTGGGCTGAAATGCATTCTTGCATGATTTGTTTCGATGGCTGTGTGGGTATGGGCCAAGCCCATACGGATGGAAATATGTGTTGTGATTATGCACTGAGTCAGTGGACTCACTCTTTCCATTAACCATTTCAGGTGATGCGTAGATTGGACCGGGATCGGAGAAGACACATGGTGGCCCATGCAGAAAGAAGAGTTTAAATATTTTTAAGCTTATTTATATTAAGTATTTGGGTTTAAATATTGATGTAATAAGGGCCTTGTGATTTTTATTTAATTTGGGCCTTAGGATTATTTTATTAGTATTTTTGGTACTTTTTTTTATTTTTAATTTAATTATAACTTGGTAAGATTAAATTACTAGCTTTTAACATGATTTTATTCTAATCTACTTATTCAAAGTATTCATAAGATAATAAAGTGTTTTTAATATGGACATTTTTTTTGTATAATATCAAAGTTTTTCATGCAATATCAAATCAACATGGATTTTCAAAGGTTAATAAATTTACTGTTTTATTTTAAGTCTAAAAAGAATTTTTCCACCGTCTTTTCCGCAGTGACATAACCAGATTCGGTCGTAATGAATGGACTGGGTTTGGGGATGTTACAGATTGGTATCAGAGCCCGGTTCAAAACTCGGCTTTTAGGGTTTTGGGCCCAAAAACGTTTTCAAAATGGGCTTTTTGAAAAATGGGCTTTTATAAAAGTTTTCAGGTTATTCTGGCATGGCACCTGTACCTCCGACCCGAAGTCCACCAGGTAAGTACTTCTAGCTCTTGAAGTGATTTGGTTGTGTAATGTATTATGGGTTTAGTTTGGGCTCGTAGATTAGAATACTAGGATCTGTTGGACCCTAGGACTAGTCTACTCAAACATATACATAAAACTTAAAGCTCTTAAACAAACCTGTGAAGTAAGTCGCCGAGTTAAGGTGTAGTAACCATGGTACGCATGTCTAGGAATGGTATTCAGTAAGAGCTTGGTATTTAAGCAGTCCTAGCGACTCACCTCCTCTTTACTTGAATCCTACTTGGTGCGTAGCTACGGTTCACCTTAACCAAGAGGACTTGTTCATAGGCTAAACCGGTTATTAAAACCCAAAAGGGAATTAGCCTTACTGTTTTTAAAACCTTCTGTTTTAAAATTTTTCAAACTTACCCCTTTGATTTGTGAAGCCCTAAATCTGATTTTGAAAGACGTTTGTCGATTTACAAGATTTCCCAAAAATGCCCTAGTGGCAAAATTACAAAAATGCCCTTGTGTTATAAAATTACCGTATCACCCTCAACTTTTGATAAAATGCTCTTTACTTTGCGAAATACCAAAATCTCGAGTTTTCAAAATATTAAGATACCCTGGTTTGTGAAAATTTACGAAAATACCCCTGGTTGATAAAATTACCAAAACGCCCTTGGTTTCTAAAATTTTAGATTTCTCTCGACTTTTACTGAAATATTCCTACAAATATCAGAAAAACGTATTTTGTGAGATATTGTGATATTCCGATTTGGAGAATTTACGAAAATACCCATGATTTCCAAAATTACTGAAATAACCCTGCTTTCTGAAATTTTTGCAACACATTTGGTTTGAAAAACAAATTTTTTCAAGATGACCCCTGTGAATTTGTAAATTTTGAAATATCTTTAAGTTGGAAAACTATTTTCAAAATTGATTCTGAGTTATTACCGATATACCCCTATAGGAAAATGACGAAATTACCCTTGGGTTGAGAATGAGACTTTGATTGCTCGAAAGAACTACTCTCGAAAGCTTCTATTCATAAAATTTGCTCGTGGATAAACAGTGAAACAAACATTTCTAATGCATAAAACTTTCTAAACAGACTAAATCGAGACGCTAGATATGAGTTCTAGGGGGCGTGGTCGCAATACTCGTGGACGTGGTAGAGGCAGAATGTCAGTATCTGAACCAGGTGGGTCTCGCCATGGGTCAGAAAGCGATGTGCCGCCACCAGCTGTTGAGGTGGAACAGCAGGATCAGACTAGAGGAGACGACGCAGTATCGCAGGCTATGCTGCGGGTGCTTGAGCGAGTGGCATGAGCCAATGGGGGCAATGGGACTCGGAAGTCAGTACCCGAAAGGCTTAGGGCGAATGGGGCCGAGGTCTTCAGAGGAGTGTCTGGGGTAGCTCTGAACGTGGCAGAGTACTGGCTTGAGGCAGTGGAAAGGATTATGGACGACTTAGACTTAACTGCTGAGGAGAAGCTTAAGGGTTGTGCACACTGAGTTTTTGTAAACTCACCCCCTCTTTTTAATTTTTCTCTGGTAACCCTTAGTTGGTGGTTCAACGTACTGGAGGACTCGGAGGTGGCCACACTAAGAGTAGTTTTGGATTTTAGTATTTTACTTTTCTCTAATTTTGGTTAATATTATTGTAATAAGGCCTCTCTTAAATTTTGGTTTTAGTTTTGGATTTTTAGTTTATTATGTTTTAAATCTGCTCAACATTGAATTGCGGTTTTCTAAAACAATGTCTGCTTTCAAAACACTATGCTTTCGTAGCTAAGTTGTAAATATCACGTTTTCATAAGTCACTTGTTTTAAGTTAAGCTTTCGCAAATATACAAGGTTTTAAAAATGTTAATGTTTTTCCAAAGGATGATTTCTAATAAACCACATTTTGAAAATAAGCCCATGAAATCAGAGATTTTGAACAGTGGAAAGTTCTTTTTGAAAAATAATAGTAACAAACGCAAACTGGGACTTCTGCTTTTATTTTATGTCAAGAAGGGTTTTTAATGAAAACGCGATTTTTGAAAAACAACTCAATGTGACACGCCAGATTCGGGCCTAACATCTAGGCCGGGTTTGGGGTGTTACATAAAATTAGTTTATAAAGAAAATAGTGAATAAGTGAATTATAAGAGCATTCTCTAGTCAATATGGGATTAAAATTAAATTTTTAATGAAAGTAGTAAAGAAGTAATCCATGGGAGTAATCTTTAGTCAATGTGGGATTAAAATTAACTTTCTAACAAAAAATAGTGAAAAAATTGTTACTTATTTATGTAACACCCCGAACCCGGCCTAGACGTTATGGTCGAATCTGGCGTGTCACATTGAAGTATATTTCGAAAACCACGTTTTCATTGAAAACCCTTCTTTAAAACATTATTACCTTTAAAACCTTATCTATTGCGGAAGCTTAATTTAAAACAAATTATTTATAGAAACGTGATATTTAAAATGGAGTTACGGAAATGTAGCGTTTGAAAAATAGTTATTGTTTTGGAAAATCGCGATCTACTTTTAACAGATAGAAAACATAATAAACTGAAAATCCCAAATTAAAAACCAAAAATTAAAAGAGGCCTTATTACAACCCACTAAGAAAGTGGTTTAAGGTAAAACAGAATACTAAAATCTAAAGTTGTTCGTAGTGTGGCCACCTCCGAGTCCTCCAGTTTGTCGAACCGCTTACTGAGGATTACCTGAAAAATTAAAAAGATGGGGTGAGTTTACGAAAACTCAGTGTGTATAACCCTCATCGATCGCAAAGCATGCATCACATCAATCCAGGCGTAAGCCCATTATAATAACGATGGAATTTTGGCCTTAGCCCATAATAGCCTCAGGTAGGCCTTCACTCATATCACATGTCACATATCACATCTCTCTGGGCCTAAGCCCATCTCAATATCAGAATTAGTATATGCAATGTATGAATACCCAAACCAACCCTGCACTCCTGTGGGGATTTAATCGACCCACCCATCCCTACACTCCTTATGTAGCACCGATTGCGGCACTAACCAATATTGCAGCAGAGCTGCCAATCACATAATCGGCTTAAAGCCATCGGTGGATCCACAGTCATCAAGCGACCATGCGACCTTCACAAATCATATACTTCCTCCAAATCAATGATCCCATCCCCATGCAGCATAATATTACATGAATGCAAACATACCATAAATGGCATACAATAACAATCATATAACATATAGGGGCATTTTAGTCATTTTACCCTTTCAGGGGCATAACGGTCATTTTACCCTACAGGGATATTACGGTCAATTTACCCTACAGGGGTGTTACGGTCAATTTACGCTACAGGGGTATTATGGTCAATTTACCCTACAGAGGTATTTCGGTCAATTTACAACCTTTCCAAAGGTCTACAGTCGCCTCGAGCGACACAGATAACATATAGGATCAAAACGATGTATTTGGGCCCAAAGCCCAATATTCGGCCCAAGTGGGCCCACACGCTCGTGTGGCCCATTTAGCCCAAAACTGCCTTTGGCCATGTGATCGTCATGATCGGCTCATTATTTCCTATCCATCCATAAAATTTACTCACGTAGGGCTCACGGGCCCATTGGGCCCTACTCGGCCCATTCTGGTCTATTTGGCCCGAAAACGGCGTAAGCCCATGAGAACACTCATGGTGGCCTCAGCCATCTTACGCCCATATTCGTGGGCTCGGTCCACCACACGTGCAATCGTACACTCGTGTGGCATCGTTCACCAGTACTTCGGCTTTTCGGCATTTTGTCGATCTATGATCAGAAGGAGTATGGTTACACACCTGATCGCGAAGCGCACCACGAATCCCTAGCACCGAACCTACCATATTCACAAAACTAACGGTTAATCACTCGGTCAATATAGTTTTTATTTCTTTTTTTCCAAACACATGCTGAAATCACATTGATACTTGCCTTAGTCGATCGAGATTTGATAAGTCCCCACTAACTGTTAGTAAGAATTGATCCCTTTGGTGCAATTATAGTCAAAACTAAGAGTAGGCCCTCGACCACTTTTGGAACATGCGCCCCTCTTTACTCCTCGAGAATGACTAGGTATCAACCAACACTAGTCTAAGGGAAGAGAGAGAGGATTCGGTAGAAGGGAAAAAGAATCATACTAGCAATAAAAAGCCATTTAAGGAATCACCATAACTTACGCTTAACCTCGGTAAACAGAGGAGAAGAACCCATAGCCTTATGATAGGAGAACAGTAATGAGAGTAAATTTGGCAATAGATGAAAGAGAGATAGCAGGGTATTCAGCTTTTACACACTTATGAACAAATGATAAAAGTGTTACACAAAAGGGAAATTCGGCTCAAGAGAAATAAATGGGGAAAAATAAGAAAGAAAAGATGTAGAAGAAGAGAAGAGATGCAATCGGCCAAGGGAAAAATAGGTAGAAAAAGTACAAAAAGATGCCTAAATGGTAACATAGAAATGGCTAAGAAGAAAGTAGAGTGAAACAGAGCAAAAAGAATGCACGAGAGGTTACTTTTAGTGCAGTTTCGGCAGCATCCAAAAAAAAGAGAAAAGTAGCTTCGGTTTGGTAACTAAACTGATCAAAAGAAAAGAAAAAAAAAACTTAACAAAGCCGAAATATGCACCAAAATCCATCTATGGCCGAATTTCTTGAGTGCTACACTCAAATTTCAACTCCAACCTTGTAACACCCTGGTTTTAGGGGTTAGGCTTTTGGTGCTTAGCTCAGGTGTTGGTACACTTTAGTGTGTGGTTGGGTTAGTTTTAGGGGTCTAGAGAACCCTAGGTAGTGGTGGAATGCTTTGGAAAATTTTTAGTTTTAGGGGTTAAAAGGGGGAGCTTGGATAGAAGGGGCCTTAAGAGAATTTTTGGTGGAAATATGGCACAAAGATTGGCTTGGCAGAGTGGCAAGGAGGCGCCACTCTAGAGCTTGGAAGGTGACGCCATTTGCAGGAGGAAGGGGTCTCAGGTTCGATTCGTAAGGGCAGCAGGAGGGCCTTGTTTTTGCGTCATTTTCGTAGGTGGTTGGACGGTTTTGAATGCTTAAAGGATGGAGGAAGACTTGGTCTTCCATTTTGAATTCGGCTAGGATAGAAGGATTAAAGTTTGACTCATTCAAACTTTTTGAATGGATGATTGAGAGGTGATTTAGGAGAGATTTGAGGGATTTTGTGGGGAGGTTGAGTAATGGCCGAATTTTGTATTCTTTAGGGGGGAGCTTGGCCGAATGTTATAAATAGGGGGGAGGTGCTCACCTTTTTACTTTTCACCATTTGTGCTCCCTTGCCGAATTTTTGTTCCCCCATTTCCTTTGGTTGCCGAAACCTCCATTGCTAGCTTCCCTTTTTCCTTCTCTTTTAAACCCTTAGCCGAACCACCCACTCTTTCATCTCTTCCTTCTCTCATTTTGTGCTAAACCAAAAACACACCCCCACACCTTTCTTTCTCTCTTCTCAAACCTTTGGCCGAAACCCCTACTCCCTTTCCTTTGATTGTCTTTAATTGTTAGCCAAACCTACATCCCATCTCTGTGCCGTGTTCCTTTTCCCTTATTTTGGGAGCACCTTGGCCGAATTTTAGCTTAGACCTCTTCGGGTTTCGTTACAATCGTTGTTGAAGGTATTTTGGGATTTTAAGGCTTTCGGTCTAGTCTTAGTAGATTAGCAGTCGGCTTGGTAAGTGGTGGTAAGGTTTTTTGGTAAGCTAGGTATGTAGTATTTTTGATTAATCTAAAGGTTGTTAAGTATTTGATGCTAAGGCCGATTGTAGGGGGAGAAGAGCCTAACTCAGGAGATCTTTCGAGAGGCAATTAGTCAACGGTTGCAGAGGCATAAAGTAGCGTTTTGGGATTTGAGTCATTTGTATCAATTAGGTGCGTAATCATCGCACTATTTCTCAGTTATTGCTTGCTAATGCTTATTCATATGCATGATGTGTGGTAGCCGATTATGACGGCTTGTGTGGTGAATGGTCATTTTGGATAATCGTATATCAGGTGAGTAAAGTCTTTGGTATGAAATTATTTATGATATATATATACACATGATATGGTATTTAACATGAGATGCTTACTCTTTTGTTATGATCTGACATACTACCTTTTTACATACATACATGGGAGGTGGATTGATCGATGAAGGAAGGAGTACACATGATGTACGTCGTCTAATGTTAGCTCGGGCTACATTAGCGCTTGAGGGTTAGCTGTGTGCTACCTCAAGGGAGGTGTGGCTCGGTGCCCATCTCGGCGGTTGATGGCTATGTGCATCACCGTAGACGGAGTATGTTGTTGGGATCACTTTGGTTGATCGGTGGCTCGGCCACGGCCTTGAGCAGTGAGTTAGCCAAGGTAAGATTTATGGATCACGATGTGATCAGTGGTGGGTTAGCCACGGCCTTAGGCAGGGAGTCTGCTAAGGTTGGTGTCACGGTTGGATAGTAGGTTGGGCTGAAATGCATTCTTGCATGATTTGTTTCGATGGCTGTGTGGGTATGGGCCAAGCCCATACGGATAAATATGTGTTGTGATTATGCACTGAGTCAGTGGACTCACTCTTTCCATTAACCATTTCAGGTGATGCGTAGATTGGACCGGGATCGGAGAAGACACATGGTGGCCCATGCAGAAAGAAGAGTTTAAATATTTTTAAGCTTATTTATATTAAGTATTTGGGTTTAAATATTGATGTAATAAGGGCCTTGTGATTTTTATTTAATTTGGGCCTTAGAATTATTTTATTAGTATTTTTGGTACTTTTTTTATTTTAATTTAATTATAACTTGGTAATATTAAATTACTAGCTTTTAACATGATTTTATTCTAATCTACTTATTCAAAGTATTCATAAGATAATAAAGTGTTTTTAATATGGACATTTTTTTTGTACAATATCAAAGTTTTTCATGCAATATCAAATCAACATGGATTTTCAAAGGTTAATAAATTTACTGTTTTATTTTAAGTCTAAAAAGAATTTTTCCACCGTTTTTCCGCAGTGACATAACCAGATTCGGTCGTAATGAATGAGCCGGGTTTGGGGATGTTACACTCGTAGCACACTATCAATCGCTATTTTGGGTATAGCCAAGTTATTTTACTAAGTATGGCATGTATAGGAAGCATTCATTTTGAGAATATGTTTTAAGAAAGGCCAATGTCTATGCTATCAAGTTATTATTCTTTTGTATATGGCTAGGTGATTGGTCAAAAATTTGACTAAGTATGTATGTTTATTTAGATCAATGAAGCATGTAGTATTGTTCATGAAATGTATTGAATTGAACTTGAATTGGTCTTGAATTTTCAGGGTGGAAATTGGCTTGGTAAATAGCCTCTAAGTGCCCACACGGTTACACACATGGGCGTGTGTCTAGGCCGTGCATACCCTGCACCTTATTATTTTTACGTCAGGATAAGCCACAGGCAAATCCCACGGCCGTTTGTTTGAGCCGTGTATGACACACGGTTAGAACATGGGCATGTGCCCCAGACCGTGTGGTTGAGTCAGTATATCAAGGATTAGCACACGGTCTAAGCCCATGGGCGTGCCAAGACTGTGTGAATATAGCCAGTGTCGCCCAAGGTTGGAAGACATGGGCGTGTCTAAAGGTACACGGGCGTGTTCCAAGTCATATGGGCGTGTGGACCCGGCTTTAAAGAAAAGTTTTCGATTAAGTTTTGAAAGTTTTCAGATATTTGTGTAAGGCCTTGTAGGCCCAAGAAATGTATGATTAGACTAAGAAAGAGGAGTTTTAAATTCAAAACGAAATTTTACAGCCCGTAAGTTCAGGTTAAGAAAGTTCAAGCATAGTAATGTCTCATATCCAGTCTTAGCCTTAGACCCCGGTATGGGGTGTTATATTTAGTGGTATCAGAGCCAGGTTTAGTCGGTTCTAATACTAACGTATCATGAACACGAGTCTAGTTATACATGCCATACGTAAGAATGTTTTTATAATGATAGTGTGACGACTCCTGACGACTTAAATTATGTTTATACATATAGTAAATGGATCCCGAAAGAGCTATGGCGGATGATGTAGAAAGTAACGCGCCAGCTCCCGCAGAAGGGACGGTGTCAAATGGGAATGAGAATAGACCCACTACGGTGAGTCAAGGAGGAGGAGAAGAGGCTAGAGAAGCCTTCCTCCATATGATGAATACGTGGTATAAAGAGTTCGTTCATACGAACCCGAATGCACAACCCCCTCCACCCCCGCCTGTTCCACAACCTATCCCTGCAGCCCCTCAAGTAGTAGAGGTGGTACGAGGAGACAAACCCCCAGTTGATAGGATTTGGAAACATGGAACAGAAGAATTTCAGGCTAGAAAAGATGATGATCCAGAGAAGGTAGAATTCTGGTTAGAAAATACCATTAGGGTATTTAATGAGTTGTCATGCACGTCTGATGAATGCATAAAGTGTGTAGTCTCTCTTTTAAGAGATTCTGCTTATAATAGTTGAACACCCTTGTGTTGGTAGTACCGAGGGAAAAGGTCACATGGGAATTTTTCCAAGAAGTTCAAGAAAAAGTATATCAGTCAAAGATTTGTGGACCAGAAAAGGAAGGAATTCCTAGAACTGAAAGAAGGCAACATGTCAGTGACTGATTATGAACGTGAGTTTGTACGACTCAGCAAGTAGCTCGCGAATGCGTGTCCACTGAGGCCATCATGAGTAAAAGATTTTAAGACGGGTTAAATGAGGACATCAAATTGTTTGTTACTTTTCTAGAACTAAAGGAATTTGTTGTGCTATTAGAAAGGGCTTGTAAAGCCGAAGAACTAGTAAAAGAGAAGAGAAAGTCTAAAATGGAGTCTCGTGACTCTAAAAAGAGATAGTGGAATAAGTCATTCCAAACTTCATCCAAGAAGTCAAGAGATTTCCCTACTCGATCAACTACTTCCACTGGATTTTCAAGGAAGGATAAAAGTAAGCAGTATTCAGGAAATAAAGCATAGACTACTTCAGTTGCAAGTGTAGGGAATATTCGATCTGGTAGACCCGAATGCCCACAGTGTGGCAGACGTCATCTTGAAGAATGCCGAGCGTATGAAAACGTATGTTTTAGATGTGGTTCCGAAGACCACTACATAAAAGATTGTCCCGAGATGATGAAAGAAGAGAGAACTCAGAACCGAGATCAGGGAGTATGGTCCGAGAAAGACAGCAGAGAAACCCAGGAAGTGGGACAAGTGGAAGAGGTAACCCTCGAGAGCAGGCCGTGAGACCCGAGGGTAGAGCGCCTGCAAGGACTTATGCCACTCGCGCTCGCGAAGAGGCATCTTCTCCTGATGTTATTACGGGTATCATTTCTCTTCATGATATCAAAGTTATTGCTTTAATAGATCCCAGATCCACACACTCTTACATTTGTATGAAATTAGTACCCGGTTTGAGTATGCCTATAGATTCTACAAAATTTATGATTATGGTGTCTAATCCTTTAGGCAAGGGTGTGTTAGTTGATAAAGTATGTAAAGATTGTCCATTAATGATTAGAGGTCATTACTTTAAAGCAAATCTTATGTTGTTACCATTTGATGAGTTTGACCTCATTCTTGGTATGGACTGGTTGACTACCCATGATGTAATAATTAATTGTGGGAAGAAATACATTGAGATGAGATGTGAGAATGGGGACACTCTCCATATAGAATCAGATGAACGAGGAGAATCACCGGTAATGATTTCTCATATGACAGCACATAGATACATAAGAAAAAGGTATGAGGCAAATCTGGCCTTTGTGATGAATGATAGAGAAACAGAGTTAAAGAGTGAGTCAGTGTCGATAGTATGTGAGTACCTGGATGTTTTTCCTGAGGAATTGCCAGGACTACCTCCAGTTAGAGAGGTTGAGTTTAGTATTGAGTTAGCTTCCAGTACTGTACCGATATCTATTACTCTTTACAGAATGGCTCCAACAGAGTTGAAAGAGTTGAAGTTACAGTTGCAAGAGTTGACAGATAAAGGCTTTGTAAGATCAAGTTGTTCACCATGGGGTGCTTCGATTTTATTTGTGAGAAAGAAAGATGTTACCATGAGATTGTGCATAGATTACCGTCAGCTTAATAAAGTGACAGTAAAGAACAAGTACCCATTGCCTAGAATCGATGATTTGTTCAATCAATTGAAAAGAGCTACTGTGTTCTCCAAAATAGACTTGAGATCAGGGTACTACCAGTTGAGAGTAAATGATTCAGATGTATCTAAGATCGCTTTTCGAACAAGGTATAGGCATTATGAATTTTTAGTCATGCCCTTTGGGTTGACCAATGCTCCTGCGGTATTCATGGATTTAATGAGCCGCATCTTTAGACTATATCTCGACAAGTTTGTAGTCATTTTTATTGACGACATACTGATTTATTCCCGAGATGAGAATGAGCATGCTGAGCATCTACGGACAGCCTTACAGATTCTATGAGAGAATCAGTTGTATGCCAAGTTCAATAAAAGTGAATTTTGGCTCAAGGAAGTAGGATTTCTGGGACATATTGTCTCGAGAGATGGAGTCTGAGTAGACCCAAGTAAGATTTCAGCTATAATGGACTGGAAGCCACCGAAGAACATCTCTGAGATTAGAAGTTTTCTAGGCCTAGCCGGCTATTATAGACGATTCGTCAAGGGGTTTTCCTTGATTGCAACCCCGATGACTAAATTATTACAGAAAAATGTGAAGTTTGAGTGGTCAGAACGATGCCAACAAAGTTTTGAGAAGTTGAAAGCAATGTTGACAGAAGCTCCAGTTTTAGTACAACCCGAGACAGGGAAAGAATTTTTAATTTATAGTGACACATCCTTAAATGGATTAGGCTGTGTACTCATGCAGGAAGGCAAAGTCATTGCTTATGCCTCTAGACAGTTGAAGCCTCATGAGAAGAATTATCCGATGCATGATTTAGAGTTGGTTGCCATAGTCTTTACTTTGAAGATTTGGAGACACCATTTATATGCTGAAAGATGTCAGATTTTTACCGATCACAAAAGTCTGAAATACTTGATGACGCAGAAAGAGTTGAACTTAAGGCAACGGAGATGGTTAGAGTTGATAAAAGACTATGAGTTGGTCATTGACTAAGCAGAAAGTTCCTGATTGCTTTAAGAGCATTGAATTCAAGGATATCTTTATCCGACGATGGTTCTATTTTAGCTGAGTTTAGAGCTAGACCAGTGTTTCTTCAAGAGATCTTTGAGGCTTAGAAAGAAGATGGCGAATTGCAATTCAAGAGAGCTCAGTGCGAGTCGGATGTTGAATTCGACTTTCAGATTAATTTTGATGGACACTTGATGTTTAGAGATAGAATTTTTGTACCGAGAAAAGAGGAGCTTATTTAGAGAATTTTGCACGAGGCACATAACGGATGTTTATCTGTACATCCGGGTAGTACTAAGATGTATAATGACTTGAAGCAACAGTATTGGTGGCTGAAAATGAAGAAAGATATTTCAGAGTTCGTTTCAAGATGCTTTATTTGTCAGTAAGTACAGCCTGAACACCAAGTACCTTCGGGTTTGCTCCAACCAATTATGGTACCCGAATGGAAATGGGACTGCATCACCATGGATTTTGTAACGAGTTTATCGTTGTCACCAAGCAAGAAGGATGCTATATGGGTTGTAGTTGATAGACTCACGAAGTCAGCCCATTTTATACCTGTACGAGTAGATTACTCACTTGACAAGTTGGCAGACTTGTATGTTTCAGAAATAGAAAGGCTTCACGGAGTTCCCTTATCAATCATATCGGATAGAGATCCGAGATTCACCTCCAGATTTTGGAAGAATCTACAAGAAGCCTTGAGTACAAAATTGAGTTTTAGCACAGCTTTTCATCCTCAAACTGATGGTTAGTCATAGAGGTTAATTCAAGTACTCGAGGATATGCTCAAGTGTTATATTTTAGAATTTCAAGGCAGTTGGGAAAAGTTCCTCCCACTGGTAGAATTTTCTTATAATAATAGTTTCCAGTCGAGCTTAAAGATGGCGCCTTATGAGGCTCTATATGGGCGTAAGTGCAGAACGCCTTTGTTTTGGACTGAACTCAAGGAAAACCAAATTCACGGGGTGGATTTGGTTAGAGAAGCTGAAGAGAAAGTGAAAGTGTCACCATGGAGAAAAGTTCTCAGATTTGGCCGGAAAGGCAAGTTGAGTCCACGTTTCATTGGACCTTACAAGATTACCGAGAAAGTTGGGTCGGTAGCTTACCATTTAGATTTGCCGACAAAGCCAGAAAAGATACATAATGTGTTTCACGTGTCAATGTTGAGACGCTGCCGATCAGATCCTTCACATGTAATTACCCCGTCAGAGATAGAGATTCATCTCGACATGACTTATGGTGAAGAACCAGTCAAGATTTTAGCTCGGGAAGTTAAGCAGCTGAGAAATAAAAGTATTGCCCTAGTGAAAGTATTGTGGCAAAGACACGGAGTAGAAGAAGCTACATGGGAACTAGAAGAGAGTATGAGAAACCAGTATCCAAACCTTTTTGCTGGTAAGATTTTCGAGGACAAAAATCCCTAAGGGGGGAGAATTGTAACAGCCCGATTTAGGGCCTAGTCAGAATAGTGGTGCGAGGCCACGAATCTGAGGTGAATATATGAGTTTTTAAGGTTTATGCCATGTTTCCATGCTAGTGTAAAAGTTTCATGAAGCAATTTTATTAAATTGAGGTTGAATGGTCCAATAGGACTAAATTGCAAAAGTTGCAAAATATGAGTTTCTAGAAGCCTTTTGTATGAAATAGCTATAGAATAATAATTAGAAGTCCTTAAACAACAATTTTCCCAAATTATAATTTTTGGACAAAATTGGACATGAGTTAGTAAAATAGAAATTTTTAAAGAGAAGGGCATTTTGGTCATTTATCCATAGCTAGGGTTCTTCATTTTTTTTAAGCTTGATAGTAAGTTCATCTTAGCCCCGTTTTTAATATTCTTCGTATTTTTGAAGTTCTCGTATTATGAATTAGCTATTTTTAGCTATAAAATGAGCTAAGATGCATGTTCGAAAATCTATCCATGAATGATATGCTTTTTAAATGATGTTTTATGGAAGCTTATAAGAGTTTGATGTTGGATAAATTTTTTTTAAGTGAATTTTATGAAAATGAATATAGGGACTAGTTTCTGAAAGTTATGAGATTGAGCATACATAGTAGAAATAGAGAGATTTGATATTGTTATAGTAGAGAAAATGAATCAGCTGAGCATGAAGTTTAAGAAAGTTGAATGAGAATCATTTTACGAGCTTTGGGGCAAAAGTGAAAATATGAGAAAGTTTAGGGGCAAAATAGTAATTTTGCCAAAATATGTGTAAAGAGTCAATTTAGTCAATGTGATTATTAAATGATCTATTTATGATTATAGATCAAGAAAAATGAAGCCCGGATCGAAACCGACGCAAGAACAAAGTCGAGGACTAAATTGCTTATCTACATACATTTTGTATATTGAGGTAAGTTTGTATGACTTCTAAGCTTTATGATTTCTATCATTGAATTGCTTAGTATAATGTACACTATTATCATGGAATGTTTATTTATATGTTAAACAAAGAAATTTATGAGAATAAGCATGAGAAAGTCCCGATTGAAGTTGAATTTCCCAGGATACTCGATCTACCACATGAGATAATAAAGTCCGTATAAGACCAAGCCAAGGCATGGCATCGACAATCAAGCAAAGATGTCATGTAAGTCCAAGACTTGTCTTGGCATTGAAGAGTTATTATGAGATGAAGACCCATATAAGCCCAAGCCAAGGCATGGCATTGGTGAGTCTCCATGCAAAGATGTCATGTAAGTCCAAGGAAAGCCTTGGCATTGAAAAGTTATCATGTAAGTCCAAGACAAGTCTTGGCATTGAAAAGCTATCAAGAGAAAGAGATCCCATGTAAGTCCAAGCCAAGGCATGGCATTGGTGAGAATAAGAAAGACTTCATGTAAGACCCAGCCACGGCTCGGCATTGACCAGTTCATAAGTAAAGATACCAAGTAAAATCATGTCAAGACATGGCAATTGTAAGTTCCCAAGGGAACCCACGAGAAAGACTTCGTATAAGTCCATGTCAAGACATGTCCTCGAAACCAAGATGAGATATTCCATGTAAGACCGTATCTAAGTTATTGCTTTGGCATCAAGTTATGTGGGACGAGATTTAGTATCCTCGGTTAGTCGCAGAAATTCATCGGGCAAATGAGTAAAGTTAAAATGAGATAGCAAGAAAGCTAAGTAAGCAAAGCTATTATCAAGTTGAAATTGAGTATTACTTATGTTATGAATGATGAATTAGAGATCATGATTATTTATATTAAAGTATGTTGATCAAAGTGATCAAGTGATACAGGTACCTTGTTTACCTTACAAGTATGAGAATAGTAAGTATCATGAGACATGTAAGAATCAGTAAGAGTAAGTAAGCTCTATAGCTGAAATTTATGATACCATTGTTATGTCAAATGGTTTATATTGAGCAAGTATATTGATATGTGCTTTACATGCAAACTTACTAAGCTAAATGCTTGCGTCTTTAATTCTTTCTTTCTATGCAGTCCCGCCAAGCTAACTTGTGGATCATTGGAGTCGGAGCTCGTAGCACACTATCAATCGCTATTTTGGGTAAGGCCAAGTTATTTTACTAAGTATGGCATGTATAGGAAGCATTCATTTTGAGAATATGTTTTAAGAAGGGCCAATGTATATGCTATCAAGTTATTATTCTTTTGTATATGGCTAGGTGATTGACCAAAAATTTGACTAAGTATGTATGTTTATTTAGATCAATTAAGCATGTAGTATTGTTCATGAAATGTATTGAATTGAACTTGAATTGGTCTTGAATTTTCAGGGTGGAAATTGGCTTGGTAAATAGCCTCTAAGTGCCCACACGGTTAGACACATGGGCGTGTGTCTAGGCCGTGCGTACCCTGCACCTTATTATTTTTAAGTCAGGATAGGCCACGGGCAAATCCCACGATCGTTTGTTTGAGCCGTGTATGACACACGGTTAGAACATGGGCGTGTGCCCCAGACCGTGTGGTTAAGTCAATAAATCAAGGATTAGCACACGGTCTAAGCCCATGGGCATGTCAAGACCGTGCGAACATAGTCAGTGTCGCCCACGGTTGGAAGACATGGGCGTGTTTAAAGGTACACGGGCGTGTTCCAAGTCACATGGGCGTGTGAACCCTCCTTTAAAGAAAAGTTTTCGATTAAGTTCCGAAAGTTTTCAGATATTTGTGTAAGGCCTCGTAGGCCCAAGAAATGTATGATTAGACTAAGAAAGAGGAGTTTTAAATTCAGAACGAAATTTTACAGCCTGTAAGTGCATGTTAAGAAAGTTCAATCATAGTAATGTCTCATATCCGGTCTTAACCTTAGACCCGGGTATGGGGTGTTACAATAGGGGGATCTACGAGGGCAAAGGCCGCAACCTATCGTAGATCCCCAATAAGAAAAATATTGGATCGGGGTTGCAATTTGTGGTGTGGGGGCCTCCGGCCCCCGTGGTACGGTACAGGCTGCACAAGTGGAATTCCTGTAGACGGTACTTCCTCTATTTGATGTTGATTAGAATAAAGTGTTTCTTTACTGCATTACTTCTATTTGAATTTGATTAGAATAAAGTTTTAAACCTATAAATAGACGTAATTGTCTCTCCTATTGTATTATTCAAATTTGACATAGTGAATTTCTTCTCCTCTGCTCGTGATTTCCCACCGAAAGGGTTTCCATATAAAATTCTGTGTGCTCTATTTGTCACTCTTTTTCTTTGTAATACATTGCCATTATCGTCGTTCTATTTTCACAACAATTCTACACATAGTAAACATGTGTGTCTATATATGCATATCTATCATATACTTATAACTTAAAGTTACTAAGCTTTACATTTTCAATATAAACATATTAAGTGTGCAAGTCTAACAATTTCCCACTTCAATACATTTGGTATAGACATTCCATTATGCTTATTATAATAAGATTTTAATCATATCAATATCAAAGCATGTTTAATACAATTTTACAACAACCCAAATGCTATAAACTAATTAGCTAATGTATCTCGTACAAGTTCATGTGTAATTATAATTAATTCATCAATACCGTTAGCATAATGTGAACTCTAATTTATATAGAGTTTTTATAGTTGTTTTTGGCACTTTTTTACATAAAAATAATATTAATCCCAAGTAATTGATCATTAATTGGGTGAATTTTGTTTATATTTCAATAATGGGCATGATTTAATAAAGAAAGTAATTTTATGCTATTTTGCATTAAATTTGTGCATAATTTAATTATTTTATGCTACATATTAATCTTCATATTATTTAATTTAGTTGGACCAAGGAAATTATGCATGATTTGTTTATAAAATAAAGTTACATGGATGTACCCAAATTCACTCTATATGGACGAAAAACACATGGAAAATTGGTAATGAAGAAGTTGATTTGATCCAATTGAAGATGGATCAATTGATGGATAAGTCTGGTAAACAATTGGGTCACCAAACTATCCAAACAAGGGAGGAAAAGTCCAATTCTGAAAAGCATTTGTGAGCAGTCCAAAAATCAATGTTGGGGGATTTATTAGAGGTCCTTACACTTGAAATTAAATCAGAAATTATACCACAAGATTTGCCCTTTGAAATCGTCCACACCCTTGCTTGATTCAAGCATGATTTCATACTTGAATCAAGCAACCAACAATCCACTTCTTTCGACAATGTGTGGCAGGCCAAGCAAGTGAGTAAATTGGGGGATTCTACACGCCATTTTTAGTAAACTCACCTACCAACCTTCACTATAAATACCCACTCCTATTCCTCATATCCATCATCCCTCATCTCTCACTCTTATTTCATTCTCCCATTTGCTTTCTTTCGTTCCATGAATAAGCATCCATATTTTCCCATTCCCTTAACCAACAAATCCCTCAGTAGGTACTCTCTTCATCGACCACCGTGAGAAGCCACTTGCGAAGAAGCAAACAAAAAGATTGGAGGAAGCCATTTTGATCAGATTTCGTGAGACTGCCGAATCAATAAGATTTTATTCTCCCTTATCTTTGTTTACTTTGATTTTAATAATGTTTGCAACTTGTTTTGTTATCTTGTCATCAACAAAGGTAGCTTAAATATTTTTAGCTAGAATGATTGCATTAATTAAATAAAGTTCATTTAAATTTTGTTTATGATGTTCTGTACCTCAATGGTTCATATTTTCAATTAAACTCAAGCATGTATTTCTTTCATACGTGATTGAATGCATTTGAATTAGTTGAGCGATACTATCCAGATGACGACTAAAGAATGCAATAATTGAAAAGTGCATGCTTAATTTAGATCCTATCCCGACTAAATTAAAGGTTCATAATAACTCGAGAGAGCTCTATTATCTTGCATAGCTGTTAGGTTTATGCGATAAAATTGTTTCAAACCTAGCCTGTCCCTGTTACTTCATATGAATTCTGAGAAACCCTTAGTTAAATATGATCAGTAATATGCATGTTTTTCTAAGTAACAGATTCTGAAAGGACTTGATATTGGTTATAAGTTTCTGAAAGATCGATTTGCCATGGAATGTTTTCCAAAACATTATCAGGCATGATAAAAATGAACTAAGTTGATAGATGTAATTATTATAGCCTATTCATGTTATAGATTTTTGAAGTTTGTGAATTTGCTGCTATCACCCATCTCGTTCATTCTATTACATACATTGCATTTAGATTAATTTGCATTAGGGATCACTTTACATTTAGTTAATTTAATTTAATTTAACAATCAATCACCTCAAAAATATTGTGTTCTTCTACCAACTTGTAAATTATTAATTTTACAATTAATTGTTTAACATACACATCCCTTGTGGAGATGATAACTTTTTTACTTATTACTCGAAATAACTGTCTACATTTACACAAACCACACGTTACAAGTTCCTGGCATTGTTGCCAGGGACTATTGCCTTAATAATTTTTGTGAAATTATTCTTTACAATTTAGTTTTAGTTTATTTCTAAATTTACTAATTAATTATTTATTCTTTAATTTTTTGTGATTTATTTTTAGGTGTTTATGAGCAAAGATCGAATCATCGATTTATTACTTGTAGACCTTGAAATCGAGTGGACATTTAGACAATGAAGAAATGAGAGAATATCCCAAAGACAAGCCGAAATGGACCTTGGAAATCAAAATGATGTTTAAGGAAATGGAGCTGCTAATGTTTACAATCAAATCCTTATTGTTGATGATAGGGATCAAGCCATAAGGCAGTACGCTGTGCCAGTTTTTAATGAACTTAATCCAGGAATTAGGAGACCGGAGATTGAGGCACCCCAATTTGAATTGAAGGCAGTGATGTTTCAAATGCTTCAAACCATGGGTCATTTTAGTGGTATGCCCACAGAAGATCCACAGCTTCACCTTTGATTCTTCACGAAGGTGAGCAATTCCTTTAAGAAAGCAGGCGTTAGTGAAGACACATTGATGTTAAAGTTGTTTCCATACTCATTGTGAGATCGAGTACAAGCATGGCTAAATTCGTTGCCACCACACCCAATTTCTACATGGCAAGAATTACCTGAACGCCTTCTGATAAGGTATTTTCCACCTAGCAAAAATGCTAAGTTGCGGAAGTCGATGCCCTTACTACATTCTCAGCTCAGGTATCTTCTATATCTTCAATGTTGAAATAGGCCAGTGTCTCTGTCCGTGTGCTCAATTCTAAGCATTCTATTTTTCTCGAATTTAAGGTGCAGGGGACACACGGCCTAACCATACGCCCATGTACCATGCCGTGTGTCATACATGGTCTAGACACCCGTGTGTCTGCCCGTGTGGACAAAACAAAGCCATTCCTAGCTTCATTTCTCACCCAAAATCATACCAAAATCCTGTACCAAAATTACATCCAAATGCCAACCATTCCAAGCATTGAATTCAAGCAATTTGTAACATCTAACATGATATATTGTTGCATGCATTCACGCTTTTAGTCTTACCTTTTATAAGCATACTCATTTAACCTTTCTCAATCAATCAATAATAAACACTTATGTTATCTCCATAAGATAAACTTAAACACATATATATTTGTACCAAAACATAATCATCACTAGCCATTCCAATGGCTAGATTACAATAATCATTTACATTTACATGCCAATATGACCAATATAACCTATACATGCCATTGTAACCATAATTGCTTTACCATACCGACATGGGAGGATGGATAGTGTGAGTGATCTCTGCCAAGCTTCCAATCCAACGAGCTTCCGATTTACTCTAAAATAGGAAAATAAAACTAAATAAGCATAAAATGCTTAGTAAGTGCGTATAACATGGTACTTAACTTACCATTCATTCTATTTTGAGGTAACTATGTAAGGCATATCCAATCAGTTTGACCTCAAGCCTATTGAAAGCGAGACCGTTGTTTATACAGCAGATTTATGAGGTTCAAAAGCTTGATAATGAACTACAAGCAAAACGGGTTCAGTGTGAGTCAATTTCTAATTCAGAGTTTCAATTTGATTCCAATGATTGTTTGAGATTCAGAGATCGAATATGTGTTTCGAGAAATTCAGAGTTGATTCAGATGATTTTGAATGAAGCACATAGTAATTGTTTTTCAGTACACTCAGAAAACACGAAAATCTATAATGGTTTGAAACAGTTTTATTGGTGGCATGGCATGAAATGGGATATCACAGAATTTGTTTCGAAATGTTTGATTTGCCAGCAAGTCATGTAAGAGTCCGGTTTTGACCCTAGATGGAACAGTGGTTTTGGGACCACAAATCTGAGTCAGAAAAATATTTTAATATTATTTTCTGTGCCTATGATAATTGATTAAGCATGTGTTAAAGTTCTGTGGATTAATTTGTCTACTCGTATGCTTAATTTGATAAAAGGATTAAATTCGCATAAAAGGTAAAATTGACCATCTATTTGAATAAGTGCTGAATTTTTATTGTTCTTATTATGTGAAGTCCTTAAAGTGGAATTAAGCAAATTCTAATGATAGTGGATGGCTAATGGATGTTTATGCCATTAAATGACTAAGTTTTATATGTTGTAATAAAAGGTTAAATTTGTAAGAGGATTAATAATGTATTTATAATAAAACAAAGCATGAAATGGCCATTATCATCTTTTTGTTCCACCGAAATTAGAAAGAAAGAATAGGGTTCATGAGTTTGAAGCATTCGGCCCTTTTCTTCCTTGATTAAGGTATGAGTTTTGCTCGATTTTTGATAATTACTACGTTTTTGCAATCATTGTTTTGTGTTCTTCAAAACCGATGTCTTAATTTTGTGAATTGATGATGTTTTAGAAATGTGTCTTTGATGAACATATGAGCTTTGAAATATTTGACGATGAAATATGGAAAATATGTGTTTGATTAACATATTTTGTATTTGGATTTTTAGTGAATTTGAGTAATTTGGATTAAATTGAGAAAATGAAATACTAAATTGTGAAATAAATGAAATGAATGGATTGATATGATCATAGGGTATATTCGGCCAAGCATGGGTATAAGCAAATTTGGTGTACTTTGTGATTTTGTGAAATAGGGACTAAATTGTCCATATGTGAAAATGTGAGGGCTAATTTGCAAATTACCCTAAATATGTGTATTTGGATTGAATTGAATGTTTTGGTGAATAAAAGGGTTAAATTTGAATATGTATAGATCAAGACCTGAAGAAAACAGACTTAGATCGCAGGAAATCAAAAGTAGTCGAATAATCGAATCTGATCGAATATCCGAATCCGAGGTAAGTCAATATACAAATAAATGTATTTGAATTGACTTATTTGTGCATATATGAAATTTGAATTGCTATGATAATGCTCGAGATGGAATGTATGTAAAATTCGAGGATATATCGACAAGTTATAAATGTCCGAGAAGTCCCGTATGAACCTAGGAATAGATAGGATTAACTATGTCATGACATAGGTGTCTGTTATTTTATATCATTTAAGACCACATCTGGGACGTTGGCATCGATATGAGATTTACGTGTAAGACGATGTCTGGGACATTGGCATTGTATTTGATTCGTGTAAGACCCTATCTGGGATAGTGGCATTGATATCTAATTACATGTAAGACCACGTCTGGGAGGTTGGCATTGTATGACTATTCTGAGCATTCTGAGTATCCTATTAGATTCCGAACGGCTCAACGGGCAATTCTGAGAAATGAACAACTTTGTGAGTTGTATATCCGTTTTAGGCACGTTTGAAAAGTACACTATGTGTGTATGAAAGGTAAGTGTCTATATGAACTTACTAAGGTGAATATGTGTATTGAAATGATGAGATAATATGTGAATATATGCTTGAATGAGCTATGTGTATATCTGATATTTGAGTTGAACAATGTGGCAAGTTATGGCAAAGCAAATGAGCCAAAGAATATGTGATGAATTTGCAATGAAAAACATTAATATCATTGTATCAATATGGTTATGTGCATTTTATGCTAAATTTTATTTGTATACGGCTTACTAAGCTTTTGAAATCTTACTTTGTGTGTGTTTGCTTTGTTTTATAGATCGTTGAAGCTACTGAAGGTTCGGGGACTGTCGAGGATCGTCATCACACTACTCAATTATATTTTGGTACTTTGAAAATGTGTATATAGTTAGATATGGCATGTATAGGCTAGTTTGTTTTGGGGAATATGTTTGAGATTAGCCATGTGATGCGGCTAGTTAAATGTTGGTATTATGCATGTATGAATATGGTATATGATGTTAGTTTTGGTATGATCTCATGTCTATGAAATGGTCAAGATCATGGTAAGCCTATTGATACAATATGGATGTATATAAGTTTGGTCAATGAAATAGTTATATGATAGCAAATTTTGATTGAATCATGCTTCGTTATACATGTGTTTTGGTTGTGCAAATTGGCATTATTGGAGATGAGATTGAAGGAGATAATATGTTGATCATTTGACATGTATTTGATTGCCAAATTGTGTGTGAAAATAGGTTTTTATGTGATTGTAGGTATGACCCAAGTGTGGGTGGCATTTTGGCCTTGAAGATGGCTTATAAGTGCCCACACGGTTGAGCACACGGGTGTGTGGCTCGATCGTGTGCCTCGTGGTTGTAATTCAAAACAAGTCAGGATCAACCACGGGCTGGACACACGGGCGTATGACTAGCCGTGTGGTGCAAGTCAGGATCGACCACAGGTGAGGCACACGGGCGTGTCCACGACCGTGTGGACAAGTCAGTATGTATGCCCTGTTTTGACACGGCTTAGACACATGGGCGTGTCTGAGGCCGTGGGAGACACACGGCTTACCACACGGGCATGTGATCTCTGTAACTTAGAAAAAAATTTTAAATTTCTGAGAATTTTCGTATGTGATCAGTTTAGTCCCGACCCTATTCTAAAGCATGATTAAGGTCACGTTGACCTATTAAATAGACTTTTTGATTGCATTTGATGAATTATATCATGAAATGTATGTAAAATATTTCGTTGTCCGGTAATGCCTTTTAACCCTAATCCGGCGAGGAATACGGTTTAGGTGTGTTACAAGTCAAAATTGAGCATCAAGTGCCATCAGGTTTATTACAACCTATCATGATTCCTGAGTGGAAATGGGACAAAGTAACTATGGATTTTGTTTCGAGTTTTCCCTTAACTTCGAGAAAGAAAGATACGATCTGGGTCGTTGTTGACAGATTGACAAAATCAGCTCATTTCATTCCTGTAAGTACATATTTCTCGCTTGATAAATTGGCTGAGTTGTATATCTTAGAAATTGTTTGATTACACGGAGTGCCACTATCTATTGTTTCGGATAGAGATTCGAGGTTCACATCACAATTTTGGAAGAAATTGCAAGAAGCTTTAGGTACAAAGCTGCATTTTAGCACTGCGTTTCAACCGCAAATGAATGGTCAATCCGAACGAGTTATTCAGATACTTGAAGATATGTTAAGATGTTTCATTCTTGAGTTTGAAGGTAGTTGGGAGAAGCACCTATCATTAATTGAATTTGCTTATAATAATAGCTTTCAATCGAGTATAAAGATGGCACCATACGAAGCTCTATACGGTCGTAAATGTCGAACACCGTTGTATTGGAATGAGCTCAGCGAAAATAAAATTCACAGGGTTGATTTGATCAGAGAGACTGAAGAAAAAGTGAAAGTAATTCAAGATAGTTTGAAAGTATCGTCAGATTGATAGAAATCGTATGCAGACTGGAAATGAAAAGATATTGACTTTCAGATTGCGGATAGAGTGTTTTTGAAAGTGTCGCCGTGGAAAAAGATATTGCGCTTTGGTCGAAAAGCGAAATTGAGTTCGCGATTCATTGGACCGTATGAGATTATCAAGTGGGTTGGACCAGTGGCATATCGACTATCTTTACTGTCTGACTTAGACAACATACATAATGTATTTCATGTGTCGATGCTTCAACAATACCGATCAAACCCTTCACACGTCATTTCCGCGACCGAGGTTGAAATTCAGTCAGATATGCCATATAATGAAGATCTGTAACACCACCAACCCATATCCGTCGCCAGAATAGAGTTACGAGACATTACCAAGGAGTACAGAACACTTACAGATAATTTGAAATCATTATCGTTCAAATATCGAGACTACTTATAAACGTTCCTTTAACAGACCCTAGAGGTCCAAATCATGCATTAAGATCGGGTCAAGACTAAACCGGATTCTCAGGAAATTTTTTCGCGACTTTTAAAATTTTTCTCGCATATAAGGGTTACACGCCCGTATGACTGGGGACACACAGCCGGACCATACGCCCATGGGGTAGACCGCTTGTCACACACTGCCTAGACACACGCTCGTGTGTCTACCCGTGTTGACGAAAATTAGGTTATTTTCCAAGCCATATTTCTCACTCACTTAATCCTTTATCTTTACCAATATTTTAATACAATCAAGAATCAATTTAAGATATTCAACCAAGCCTTATACTTATTACCATTTGTTAGTCGTACACTTCATATAAATAACAAGAAACATATATGGGCTCAATTCATATTAAATTCCTCTTATACCTACACTTTATCACATTATGTATTCATCTCACATATACTAATCATACCTCTGTATTTCAAATACATTTTCATAATAATTTGTCTTGGTTTCTAACTACTTCATATTTGAGTTCTGCTCATCAAATCATTTGAAACGTCATCTTTACACAAATAGTACACTTGAGGTGTACAGTTCTAAAATTATGAATAAACACATTTATCAAACATATTCCATGTTTTTATATATCACAGTCTCATATTTCCATGTATCAAGTACCATAATTTCCTCGTATTTCATACAAATACGTGTAACAATTCATAAACATGCAACTCACTAACTCTTCCGGCCAATCACAATTTAAATTGACAAATCACTTATTCATCACATAGTCATATTCAACTACACTTAGTCGTTACATGATCACATGTATTTTCACTTAGTCAATTTCCCATTGAACCCATCGGAATAATAATAGATACACGATGGCCTACACATAGTACCACCCTTGTAGCTGAAGCTATCTGGGGCACATAGTAGCCTGCACTTAGTACTACACATGTGACCAAAACCATCACTTACACGTAGTGGCCTGCACTTAGTACCACACATGTGATCGAAGCTATCGGGTACGTATAGTAGCCTACACTTAGTACTACACATGTGACATATCCGTCTGGTGCACGTACTAGTCTGCACTTAGTACGACACACACGACCTAAAACCATCTTGTAGCTCTCTTGTACACATAGTGGCCTACACTTAGTACCACACATGTGACCTAGCTACCTCATTCATATCTTTTCTATTCCGAAGGTTCAACCAGGAATTCTCACTTTTCAACATTTTACCAATTCATCTATAATCGATCCCAATTCATAATTTACATCAAATAATTACTCCATATTCAACCATATCTCATATAATATAACAAAATATTAAAACATAAATAAAAAAAAATGATGTATTATTTACATACAAACTTACAAATTCAATTTTTATATCATAACGATAATCACAATTTCATAGTAAATATTCAAAATAAAACATTATATCATTTCTAATTTAACATTTATCGATTATAATCAGGAATGTGATCAATTTATACACAACTCATTCATATATTTTTCCTCCTCCTCCTCTCCATCCACATCCTTAGTATAAATAACACAGTTGTAAGTAACATTATCTATAATTTTCACTATTTACTTATATGAATATTCAAGCTGTCCATCCGTGCCATAGTCACTAAATTATTTTTATCTTGAGATACAAAACTCCAAATTAAGATCCGCTAATTTACCCCAGAAACTAGACTCATATATCTTCTTACCATAAAATTCTCAGAATTTTTAGTTTAGCCAATAAGTATATTTTATTCTTTAAATTCACCCATGTTCTGCTGTCTGATAGTTCCGACCCTTCTTCACTAAAAATTAATTAACTCCTTGTAACACCCCATACCCTGCCTAGACGTTATGGCTAAATCTGGCGGTGTCACATTGAAGTGTTTGGCGTAAAACTTATTGTCGTTGAAATCCTCAAAATCAATTAATCATTTTGTTATTAAACAGTGATTCCAAAACAGGTTGTTCATTTCCAAAGCGTGCATCATTAAAAGCTAATCACTTTTAAAACAATACTAATTTTCAAAATCTCATTTATTGCGGAAGTTTTTTAGGAAATGTTGCGAAAACATGGTGTCTTTGAAAATAGTTACCTTTTTAAAACCCATCCTATTTCTACAACTAGCAATTTATATCAAACTAAATAAATAAAAACCCCAATTTAAAGTTTATAACTTTAAAGAGGCCTTATTACATAAAAATACCCAAATTCAGTTACTTATAAATTGAAAGCTAAAAAAGAAAGCTGATGTGGTTGTGTGGCCATCATCGAGTCCCTTGCAGCACTGACCCGCCTACAACTGGGGATTACCTGTACAGTTAAACAGAGGGGTGAGTTTACAAAAACTTAGTGTGTAATCCCCTAACAAGCAAACAGTCAATTAAACAGTAGATAAATGCAGTTTGGGCCTGAGCCCGTTACAATAATAGTCCAGTTCAGTGTGCGCCTAAGCCCTTTCCTGTAACAGTAAACGATTGGGCTTGAGCCCATCACAACGCCAGTAATCAGTAGGGCCTTTGCCCAATTTCAATAATAGTATCAGTGGGGCCTTGGCCCATAACAGTAACAGATATCAGTCATGCAGTGAACAGTATGTACTATCATTAATCGATGCAGTAACAGTACAATATCATTAATCAGTGTAGATATGTAGTCAGAAATCCTACCCAATCCAGCCTCTACACACCACTCTGCCCCGCCAAACACACCATGTGGGGATAAAATCAACCCACCCAACCAGACACACCAAGATTAGCACCGGTTGCGGCACTAAACAGTATTGCAGTAAAGTTGCAATAAAATAAACAACATATAGCCATCAGTAGGTCCATAGTCGTCTTGGGTGACCCGTGCTGTAACGCCCCGAATTTGGGCCTAGTAGAATTAGGCCATTGGTCTTTGGGCTTTGGGTCTCCAAAAAATTTTAAGTGAGCAAGAAAATGACAATTGGTATGTGGGCTTTGAGGGTTAATGAATTTGGAGTGTCTAGGGGTGTTAGAGATGTCCTGGGATCAAGTAATGGTATAGGAAAAATTTTGGTTTAAGCCCCAAGGGAACTGTGACTTCAGTTAGTAGGCCTTTTAAATAAATGAAGAAGAAAAATGACACAATTGGGCCTGTGGTCCAGTGGCAAGGTGGCGTCACTTGGGGAGCTACACGTTGGCGTTACTAGCAGGTGAGGAGGTCCAAGGTTCGAGGCTTAAGAGTGGCGAATTTAGGAGTTTTATTTTTGCACATGGAAGAAAGGTAGTGACGCTGGAGTGGACTTTGGAAGAGAGTGTTCAGGAGGGAAATTTAAGGTAAAGATAAGAGAGAAAAGATAGGGGATTGAGGTGTGGATGTGTTGGTGCCGAATTAGACTCTGGGGGGAAGGTAGTTTCGGCTTTGGCTATAAAATGGGGGTGCCGAATTCCTTTGAAGGGTTCTTTGGATTTTCATTATTTTTTTTATTTTCTTCCCCTCATTATTTTTCTTTCATTGCCGAATTACCATCATCCCTTTTTGCCGAAATCCATACTTGTGTCGTTTCTTTGTTGTTTTCCTCCATCACAAATATGTTGATCAAGTGTTAAAAGCCGGATCTCGTTCAGTAGATATCTAGGCCGCAAGATCAAGGGTGGGATTCAATAAGTACTCAGTTAACCTCCTTAGTGTGTTTTGTTAAAAGCCGAAGGGCTATCTAACTTCTCCTTGTCATTAACCTTGTATTAATAAGGGTAGGGTTCAAAGATCGCAAGCGTGGTAAGGATCTTAGCAAGTGGTAAGTGTACTCGTCTTAGTTGTAGATTAGTGAATGGCCAAATGTAAGTATGGCTTATAGGGGTGACTTGTGTTGATAGTATATGTGTAGGTGCAAATCTACGTGAATAGTAGCTAAGGAAGGGCTACTAGAACTGGTGGCACACGGTAAGGTTATGGTAAGGCTTCGAAATTTAGGTAAATACTGTAGTTAAGTGTGTATTGAGTTGAGATTCATATTGGTTGTAGGTTCAAGGTTGAGGATAGTGTAGCACGTCGCAGTAACCAGGAGTGTACATACACTTCACACATGACAAATCGGCAAAAGCCAAAATACCAAAAAACCGAAATGCCGAAAAGCTGAAACGCCGAAAGGTTAGTGCCGACAATCGCACGAGCATGTGAACATTCGTGTGGGGACACCGATACGACTACTGGGACCAAGAGAGCGATCTCATGGTCTCGGGCCACTGTTTGGCCAACCGGGCCAGAAGGGGCTAAATAAGCCTGCCGAGCTTGTGGGCCTAAGTCAGCAAGAGTTGATATGTGTAACTGAATGATGGATGGTTGTATGATTTGATTGTGATCAGGTGTAATGGGCTACATAAGCATGATTGGGCTTAATGGGCTATACGGACATGATTAGGCTTAGTGGGCCTTATGGGATTTTAGAAATGCATGCTAGGGTTTTGATGGACTCTAGGCCTAGTTCTGATAAATTCTTAAATAGCATAAGATTTAATTTAACAATCAAGCATGTCTGTGGACGAGTCGTTAGGTTAAACTGTGGCAATGGAGATATGCATGTCTAGGATTGGATTTAGGGAGAGCTTGGTACTTAAGCGGTCCTAGCGACCCACCTCCTCTTCTCTGGGATCCTACCTGGTGCATAGTGTCTAATCATTTTAATTGCAAGGACTTGTTAATGGGCCAAAGTTAATAACTAAAACCCTGGATTTGCAAAATAACTAAAACCCGTGATTTGCAAAGTTATTAAGATACCCCCGGATTGCAAAACTACCAAAATACCCCTAATTTGCAAAATTACTAAAATACCCCTAGGTGCTTAATGTGTGAAAATGTGTATGTTGCATTCATGAGATATATGTTGCACTTGGGTGGGTTTGATGATACGGAGGAAGATATGTGAGGATCGCATAGTCGCTTGACGACCGTGGATCCATCGGTGGCTTTAAGCCCATTATATGCTTAGCAGCCTTGCTGCAACGTTTGAGTAGTGCCGCTGTTGGTGCTACCTTTGGAGTGTAGGGATGGGTGGGTTGATATTTATATCCCCACATGAGTGTAGGGTTGGAAGGGAAATGGAGTGCAGGGTTGGATTTGGGATGGGAGCATTGCATTCATGTGATACTGTTGTGATATGAGGTCATTGTGGGCTAAGGCCCAAGACCACCGATTTTGATAGGGCTTAGGCACAATGTGATATTCGCATGTTGGTTGGATTACCAAGGGTCGTACACAATAAGTTTCTAAACCCACACCCTTTTTATTTAATGTTTCAGGTGACTCTCAGTAGACGACTCGACATGGAAGAGGACTCGGAGATGGCCACACTACAAGTTACTTAGAAGTTTTTAATTAGTTTCGAATAACTTATTGTTAATTATTTCGTTCGTAATAAGCCCTTGTATCTCCAATTTGATTTTACTGTAACACCCCTATCCCGAGTCCGTCGCCGAATTAGGGGTAGAAGCATTACCAGACAAATCAGAAAGCATTTACAAAAATTTTATACATTCAATCATCATTCTCAAGTATAATGTCCCTTAAATGAGTCTTCAAGACCTTAAGCATGTTTATAAAATGAGTCGGGACTAAATCGAAACACATACATAATTTCATAGAAAATTAAAACTTTTCTAAGATACAGGGGACACACGCCCGTGGAAGGAAACCGTGTGCCCTCCACGGCTTCTAGACACCCCCGTGTGTCCTCTCCGTGGTCGAAATTGACTTACCTTCCACGGCCACTAAGGCCGTGCACTCTTAGGCCACATACTAACTTCTCTACCATGGCCACCAAGCACGTCCGTGTGCCATGGCCGTGTGTTCTTAGGCTAGCTACTGACTTAACCCCACGGTCAATAGGCATGCCCGTGTGCCACGACCGTGTGACATTATAGGCCAGTTTCAAGGCGAAAATGCCACCCTTTTGGGTCTCACCTACAAGCAATACATACCAAACATATCATGCATATATGGCAACCAAAAACATACTAATTTGACCATTCAATCTATAAATTCAATACCCATTTTATTCATGCCAACTTTCAAGACAAAACATATATATAACTAAAGCATATCTCCATCATTTATCTGCCCAAAAACTTGACCATTCCATGAGCATCAAACCATGCCAAAACAATAACACATACCACATTCATCAAGGCAAAATATGAACCAAATTAGCCATATCTCATGACCAAGTTTATACATCAACTTATACCAAACAACTAGACTATACATGCCATAACTAGTTATAAACATTTCCAAAGTGTACCAAAATGAATTTATTAGTGTGATGACGATCCTTGACGGTCCCGAGCCCTCAGTAGCTTTGACGACTTATAAAACAGAGAAAACACACACAGAGTAAGCTTTCCAAAAGCTTAGTAAGTTAATATACAAACAAACTTAGCTTGAATTGCACATAACAGAATTAATAAGATATCCAATATGGTTCTCATGACAAAAATCACTTCATTCTTCCTTGAGTTCATAGGTTTAAACATAACTTATCGTATATCCAAATCACATACCATATACTTGACATCATAATATGCTCACATCGATACTTACTGATACGAGCTCACCTACAAAGCCTGTGACGGACGTCAACCATGACCCGATGAGGCTACCTAATGGGCCAATTACACGTTCCCAAACCAAGCAATTCAAAGATGCCACAATGATGTTGGTGGCACAAATTTGGAATGACCATAAAAGAGAGCCCAAAAACGTGCTGAACTCATACAACTTATTTGAAGTTGAATATACTAGCTAGTCCGACTGCTAGTTTATTTAACACTTTAATTTACGCATGTTTTAATTTTAATTTTCAGTAGTAACTTCATTTTTGTATTTCATATTTATTTGTTTAGATAGTACACGTTTTTAGTTAGTCTTTGTCGAAGTTGAATATTAGTATGTTCTTACCTAGTGTTTAAATAAGGTGATTAAAATTCTGTCTAACTATGTTTAGTCGAATTTTAATTAATGTGATTTATTTTGTAGTGCCTCACGTTTTTGATAAGATGATGGAAGTGATAGCTGAAATTCAAAACCAGTGTGCTAGGGAAATTCATGTGCAAGCATAAACGGCACCATGCTTTGACTTTGTAATCACCATAGTGTATTTATCAAGATGACATACGGCATGATGAGAGCATAAAAGAAATTAAAGGATTGAATTTTTAAAGCAAGTGGAAGCATTTATCAAGATGACATACTGCATGATGGGAGCATAAAAGAAATTAAAGGATTGAATTTTTAAAGCAAGTGGAAGCATAATGGATGAAATGGAATTTTTAAATTCTAGCATTTGGGGGAGTGAGCAAACGGCAAAGCATGAAGCGCATCATGGTGAAATTAATTGAAGAATTTTAATTGAATGAATGTATGTTGGACGGCACATGTATGGCTTTGGAATAAAATACTTAGTGCTTGAAGAATGGGATTTTATGGAGAGTAATTGAACTTGGTGGTGGAGGAATAAACAATGGTGAAAATTTAATGGGTGGACGGCTATAGTAGAATAATTAATAGTTAGGCATGTGCTTGTGGAATGCAAATGGAGTAAACAATTGATTGTGGGGAGCAATTAGTTACTATGGACGGCAATGCTTGAAATAAATAAATGGGAGTGCAAAAACCATCATGGGATAAACAATTGGTTGTATAATGCTAGTGGACGGCAAGGTCAAATTAGATTTGTAAATGATTGAAGTGGTGGACGGCAATTCTTTGGTGGAGGATTATTTTAGCCCTTACCTTGGCCGAATGCTCACAAATGCTCCACTAAGTTGACTAATCGTGTGCACAAATGAAGATTGAAGCCAACCAATTGAGAACACCTAGAAACAAGCCTCTTACATGAAAGCTTCAATTCCCTCCCTATTCGGCTATTCATTAGAAAAGCCTATAAATACTTTGCACATTTCATTTTGTAAGGGATAGAACTTGAATTTTAATGAAAAGAAGCATTTCTTTTGGTGAGTATTCACTCTCCTTATTCTCGAGGTTTGAATTGACTTATCTAGTTTTCTAGTGGCGTCGTTCTTTCCTTGTTTTGAACTTATCATCCTAACGGGTGTGGCGTTCATTTACCTATACCGTTGGTTCCTATCTTGCTAGATAGTGGGTCTCGGTTTTATCTCAAAACTCATTCCATCAATTTGAAACTTATAAGATTCGGGTCTTTAATTTTTATTAAAGGTTCTTTCTTGTTTCAAATACGTATCCATCTCAACCTATCACCTATCTTTATCTTTCAGAGATTTTATTTCCAATAAAATTATCCTTTTGTTAATTAAACGAGAAACTACCTAATTTACGATCGGGCAACATTTACGATTCGCCTCTTAACCCGAGACGGACCGTTATCACTTACCTTATATACACAATTACTATATAAGTAACATACCTGAAACGGATATTCATTCACTTAATTTATCAAAGCTTAGATTTGCAATTCGTATCACAGACTTGCCCATTAAACTGTAAAGAATCTAGTAGGATACGTAGAAAGCACTGAATAGTCGTACAATGCCAACGTCCCAGACGAGGTCTTACATGCACTCGGATATCGATGCCACTGTCCCAGACAGGGTCTTATACAAATCAATACGATGCCAATGTCCCAAACATGGTCTTACACGTAAGGATCATAACGATGCCAACGTCCCAGAGTGGTCTTATTCGTAAAGCTTATATCGATGCCAACGTCCCAGACGTGGTCTTACACGAGTCTCAAATCAATTCCAACATCCCAGACGTGGTCTTACATGATAGAAACAGAACAGATACCTATGTCATGACATAGCTAATCCTATCTATTCCTATGTTCATACGAGACTTCTCTAACTTAGTCACTAAATCGAACATATCTCGGAATTCATATGCATAATCCTCTCATAAGCATTCATTATCAAAATTAGTCATATGAACAATTACAATTTCATACAAGTACGTTTATTTGCATAGTGACTTACCTCGAATTCGATATATCGGAATGAAAACGGCTACTCGGTTACTTTCGCTTTCCCGCAATCTAAGTCCGTTTTCCTCGGTTCTTGATCTAAGCATATTCAAAATTAACCCTTTTATTCACTAATTCATACAATTCAATCCATGGACACACATTTAGGGCTATTTGCAAATTAACCCTCATATTTGCACACTTTATCAATTTAGTCCATTTTTCTCAAAACACCAAATTCACAAAATCCACACATACACATGCTTAGCCGAATGCATATACATCTCATACAAGTCCATATTTTCCATCAAATTTGCTATTTAGTCCCTCAAGTTACCATTTTCTTAATTTTAGCCCTATTTAGCTAAATTCATCAAAAATTCAAGAACAAAGTATGTTCATCTAGCTCATATCTTTCATTTAACACCAAAAATCATCAAAAAGCTCAACATAACATCAATGGCATTTCTCATAAACATCATCAATTCACAAAATTGAGACATGGGCTTGATAGTAGAAGAAGCAACGATTATAAAAACATAGAAATTATCAAAAACCGAAACCAAATCATACCTTAATTTTGGCTTGTAAGTGCCGAAAATCAAAAGAACTAAACCCTTACTAAACCCGTACTTCTTTCTCTAATATTCGGTCAAAAGATGAACTAAAATGGCCATTTTGTTATGTTTTATCCAATATAACATACATAATAATCCATTTACATATTTAGCCTTTCATTAAACAAATAAAACAAAGAGGTAATAAGGGCATGATTGTCTTTCATTCATCCACTAACTATAAGTTGGCATAATAACAACACAAGAACTCCACCTTAACAAAGCCACAACACATTGGTACTTTTACAAATAGCAAACAAATTTCACATTCAATGCAATTTCATCCTTTTGTCAAATTAATCACACAGACAGACAAATTAGCTCACGCAAATTTACCACATGCTTAATCACATATCAACGGCACAGAAAATAATATTACAATATTATACGGACTCGAATTTGTGGTCCCAAAACCACTATTCTGACTAAGGTGTAAACCGGACTGTTACATTTACATTTGAGTTTCCTTATGTTTTCAACTGTTTAATTTTTAAACTTGAATAAATTTCTAAGGTTTAAACATGGTTTTCGAAATACTTAAAACATGGGCTTTTATCATTACTTAACAAGCTGCTTAGATTTTCGGGTTTCTAACCCTTAAACTTAAGTTTTAACTAAGCAAAGTCATTTTGAATTATCCCTTTAATGTGACATCACCGGATTCAGCCATAACGTCTGGGCCGGGTCTGGGGGTGTTACACATGCGACCTTATCAGTACAGTACACTTCCTCCAAATATAACAACCCATCCCCATGCAATATGTCGTGACATAATATCATACGTGTATGCATAATGTCATGCTCAATCATAGTCTTATATATCATAGAGCAAATCAATCATTTCATCTCCTAGGGATATAACAGTCCCTATGGGGGTATTTCGGTCATTTTACCCTGTGGGGGTATTTCGATCATTTTACCTTGTGGGGGCATTCCGGTCATTTCATCCTATGGGGTATTTCAGTCATTTTACTCTATGGGGGTATTTCGATCATTTTACCTACTTTGGGGTCTCGGTGCAGATATCGACCTCTCGGGAGGTCCACAGTCGCCTCGAGCGACTTCGGCAACCTAAACGGTCATAACAGTGCCAATGGGCCCAAAGTCCATTACTCAACCCAAATGGGCCCACACGCTCGCGCGGCCCGTTCAACCTAGATTTCGTCATGGCTATGAGACCTACATAGCCCAGTCTAGTATATGCCACAAATCGTGGATTTCATCCGTGTGGGGCCCACGAGCCCATTGGGCCCACACGGCCCATTTCGGCCCAACATGGCCCAATACGACCTAAGCCCATGAAAATGCTCATTGAGGCCTCCACAGTCATACGCCTGTAATTCATGGGCTCGGTTTGACCACACGAGTGTTCGCACACCCATGTGACCTCAAAGCCTAATCTTCCGGCTTTTCGGCTTTTACCGTTGGATAATCAAAACAGGCTGAATACACACCTGTTTATGCAACCGCTCCAAGTTCCATGAGCACCAAAACCTACATTCATACGAGGCTTTCCATTAGTCGTTGAACAATAGGCTTAATCCCCTTCTTTTTCACCCCTAACTAAAACTAAAATTAACACTTGCCTCAATTGACAAATGTGGCTTAGCCCACTTATACCATCGACGAAGGTTGACTATAGTCTCTTTGACAGATATCTGCATTACAAATGAATTTTATTAAACAGGATTATTTATTCATGTGGTTTAAATCCACACATGATAACTTATAGAATTGCAGAAAGCATTCGACCTACACTTTAGAATGCTAACCTACGTACTTACTTTTGATCGAGTGATGAGAGAAAGGTTTCGACGACTTTAATATTACCTAAAACTTTTTCACTCCTCGAGGAATTTGAACCGTCAGAGAATAGTTTTCAAGCCGAAACACAATTGAAGAGATGAAGAGGGAGAGAAAGGCAAAATTTGACAAATAGTTACCAAAAAAGGGTAGAGGAAGAAGAGCAAATCAGAAGAAAAGTGAAACACGAAACTGCCCAACTTATTCAGTCAAGGTTTGGGAAAGTATAGGAAAGAAAAGAAATAGCAAAGAGGAGAGGGGAAGAGAAATGAGGTTTCGGCAGAGGAGAGAGCCACAGGGTTATTCAGCCAAACAAAAGAAAAGAAAGTAAAGGGAAAAGCAGAAAAGAAAAGGAACAAACCCGAGAGGTACTTGAAGTTTTAGCCAAAAATTTGGCACCAGAAGTAAAAGGTGAAAGGAATACCGAAGCAGACAGAGGAAAAAACAACCCAAAAGAGCCTAACACATTCAACCAAAGAGAGAAAAAAACCAAATGAGCAGTATCCTCTTCTTGGCTGAATTCTTGAGTGCCAGAGTCCAAATTCGGCACAAACTCTCCCCTCTCATCTCCTTGATTTTCTCCAAAAATCTCTCCCCTTATCCCTCATTGAATCTCTGCACGACCAGTTCAAACTCCCACTAGCTGTGTTTCAGTCCAACTCCACTACTTACACAGCTCAAGCAGCAAAATAACCACTCTATTGTGCAACCCAGGACTTGAACCTTAGACCTCACAGTTACACAACACACCACCTTGCCACTAGACCACAAGCTCTCTTTGTGTCATAAAACAAGAACTATTATTTATAAGGCCTATATGTCAGTGTCCAGATTCATTTAAGAGCAAAATTAAAAATTCTACAGAAGCCAAGAGTTGAAACCAGGCTTCTCAAACACCCCCATTGAATCTGATGAATTTGATGCTCTTAATCTCTTAATTTCATGTTTTATACTCAGGAGAGCTTAGAAAGTTGAAAAGGATGAGAACGGGCTAAAAAAGGGCAAAATGGGCCTACACGGCCTAGACCACTGCACACGGGCGGACCACACGGTCGTGTATTACAAACAGGATCAAACACGGCCTGGACTATCGACCACGGGCGTGTCCCACGAGCGTGTTCTTACTGAAACTAGGATGAATTCTATTCAGAATAGGATACTTGTGGGCCAAGTAAGGCATCTCGAAAGCCTATATAAACACCCTAGGGGGCAACCTAAAAGGAAGGTCGATAGGACGTCGAATAGACGCCGAGTAGAAGGAGAAAATACTCTAAGACAGCCGTCAGAAACGGCTTAGGAGAAGAATCTCCATCAAGACTGAGGATCTCCCATCAAGTTCTTTAGAAGTTTTTGGGTTTTCTTATGTTTTGTTGTTTTCCCTATTCTAATATGTTTTCCTTCTCCAGTATGAACTAAATCCCTTAAATACCTAAAGGGATGAAACCTAAGATGAATCTTATTATTATTTGATTTATGAGATAAATACTTGTTCTTACTCTTAATTGTGAGTTCTTATTCTTGTTTTGATAATTCACGTTATTGATTCAAAATTGAATGTGCTTATTCAATGGAGCAAAAGTCCCTGTTTAAGAGTAGATCAACACAATTAAGTGGAGTTGATTGCAACCCTAGAAATAAGGCGACGAAAATCTGCCGGATTAGGGTCAAACCTAATAAGGGAATCCATAGATCGGGTTAATGCGACAATAGAGGTTTTAATTAGAAAGAGATTTCAATTAATCAACCTAGAGTCAGTTGTTTTTAGTCTTGAAAGAGATATTAACATAAATCAGGGATTTCTACAGATTTGAATAAATCGCATGAATCAAAACTAATAAGTGAAGTCTAGGTGGATTTTTCCTTAGGTATTGCCTATCTCATATAAGTTGTCCAAAAGTATTTTCCCCAATTCACTCTCTTTCACGTTCATAGTTAATTAAATTAGTTAGTTTGCTTTTAGATTAAAAATAAATCCCCTTAACTATTAGGCTAAATAATAAAAAGATAGTTAATACTAGTACTCTTGGTCCTTGAGGATACGATATTTCAGACTCACGACAACTATACTACTGTTCGATAGGTGCGCTTGCCTTTGTCGAAATAATAGTTAGTTTTGAGCCCATCAAGTTTTTGGCGCCGTTGCCGGGGACTAAGATATTAGGAGAACTAAATTTTTATTACTTTAGCCATTTTATTTAGTTGCAATTTATTTTTATTTTATTATTAACTTTGCTAATTTTTCTTTATTTGCTTCTGGCAGGTAATTCTAGTTTATGACTAGAAGGAACCCGTCAGGACCCTTAATTTTTGACAGTGATATAGAAGGCACCGTTCGCAGAAACCGTAGAGAAATAAGGCGAAGCCTACAATACACAGAAGAAGAGCAAGAGGACGATACTAATACTACCGTAGAGATGGTAGATAATAATCCGCTACTTCCTGTAGTTGCCGCAAACCCGGTGAATAAAAATTTTGCTCCTCGTACTATGTATGATTATGCTAAACCTAATTTAACAGGAACTGAATCAAGTGTTGTTAGACCTGCTATTGCTGCAAATAATTTTGAACCGAAACCTAACACTACACAGATGATTCAACAATTTGTTCAGTTTGATGGTTTGCAGAATGAGGATTCAAACAATCACTTAGCAGATTTTCTATAATTGTGCGATACCTTCAAAATTAATGGCATTTCTGATGATGCCATTCGCCTTCGATTGTTTCCCTTTTCATTGAGGAACAAAGCTAAACAGTGGTTGAACTCGTTACCACGAGGATCAATCACTACATGGGACCGAATGACCGAAAAATTTTTATTAAAATTTTTTCCGCCGGCTAAAACAGCTAAGTTGAGGAATGATATCTCTTCTATTGTGTAGATGGATTTAGAGACACTTTACGATGCATAGGAGAGATACAAGGATTTATTAAGAAGGTGCCCTCACCATGGGTAACCTTTGTGGCTACAGGTTCAAACCTTTTACAATGGTGTGAACCCCTCAACTAGGCAGTTGATTGATTCAGCCGCCGGTGGAACCCTAAATAACAAGACCCCAGAAGCTGCTTATGAATTTATAGAAGAGATGACGCTGAATAACTATTAGTGGCAAGTTACGAGGACAAGGCCAACAAAAGCCGCCAATGTTTTCAACCTCGACGCAGTAACCATGCTATCAAACCAGGTAGAACTTTTAAGTAAAAAGATTGATGGTTTGTGTGGTTCTTCGTAGGTACATCCAGTGATGCAGTGCGATACAAATGGAGAAGGGATGAGCAATACAGAATATCCATCCTACAACCCCGGCATAGAAAGCGAACAGATGAACTATATGGGTAACAATTATAGACCTCAAAATAACTCTTATAGTAACACTTACAATCCAGGTTGGAGGAACCACCCAAATTTTTCATGGGGTGGCCAAGGAAATCAGAGACAACAACCCCCTCCAGGCTTTCAACAGCAACCCTACTCACAAGAGAAAAAGCCGAACCTTGAGGAGATGCTAACAAAGTTCATCGCGGTGTTAGAGACACGCTTCCAAAACACCGAAACAACACTTAAAAATCAACAGGCATCAATTCAAGGGCTCGAGAACCAATTAGGATAGCTTGCTAAGCTGATCTCAGAACGACCACAAGGTTGTTTGCCAAGCAACATTGAAACTAACCCAAAGGAGCAGCTTCAAGCCGTAACAGCTCATGATAGTGAATGGTTAGATGAACCAGAATTGAGGAAAGAGAAAGTGGTAGAGGAAGGTAAGGTTGAAGTAAGCCATGATAAACCAAAACTGATAATTACATAGTACCAACCTCGTGTGCCATACCCCAATGCGATGATGAAAGACCACATAGATGAACAATTCGGTAAATTTCTTAAACTTCTAAAGAAATTACATATTAACTTACCCTTTCTTGAAGCTCTTTCGCAGATGCCCAATTCAATGAAATTTTTAAAAGAGCTTTTGACAAACAAACGGAAGTTAGACGAGGCGTCGCATGTGGAGCTAAATGCAATGTGCTCAGCAATCTTACAAAATAGACTACCAGAAAAGTTAAAAGATCCAGGGAGTTTTACGATTCCTTGCTTAATTGGTAGTTTATCTGTTGATAATGCTTTAGCAGATTTAGGGGCAAGCATCAATGTCATGCCTTATAAAATGTTTAAACAACTAGGTCTTGGGAAACCCAAACAAACTAGGATGAGCATCCAATTAGCTGATAAAACCATTAGAGTTCCTAGGGGCATAATTGAAGATGTACTAGTAAAAATTGATAAATTCATATTCCCAGTAAACTTTGTTGTTTTAGACATGGATGAGGACAATAATGTTCATTTAATTTTAGGAAGACCCTTTTTAGTAACTGCTGAAACTAAAATTGATGTTGGTACAGGTGAACTCATACTTCGTATAGGTGACGAAACGATCACTATTCAGGCTTTTGACACGGCTAGGACATCGAGCAATAAAGGTGAGAACGTAAATTCTATTAATGACCATTTGGTTCAACTTTCTTTTCAAGAAGCACCACAAAATTACACAACTGAGCCATATCCTAGACCTCGTACCAACAAAGAAATAGCTTATGAGGAGCGAAGGCTTCAGATTGATGAACTAGACGAGTGGAAGACACATTTCAAGGAGAAACCAAGAAAACACCATGAACCAAAGCGACTCCATGAACCAAACTAATTTAAGATAGGAGATCAGGTATTGTTGGATAAAACAGACCCTCGGATCGCCACTTCAAACCTTGATACAAATGAAAAGATCCCTTTCACGGTACTAGATATCTTCCCATACGGAATAGTCGAGGTAACTAATCCTATATTCGGCACTTTTAAGGTAATTACCACTCGACTCAAACTATATAGTGATTATAGAATTGATAGCAGGAGAGAGGAGTGTCAACTCCTTGACCCACCATAAGATACGCAAATGAGAGGTAAGTCTAGCTTAAGACTTTAAACAAGCGCTTCTCGGGAGGCAACCCTAGCGCTAACTTCACTAATATCATATTTTCGATTTTTAGCACCTAACTAATGACTAACTAATTCAATAAAGCGCAGGTTTTTCTATCCACACGGCCTTACACACGGGCATGGCCATAGCCGTGTAGACACAATGAAAAGACACATGGGCGTGGCAGAGCCCATGCGAACCAAGGACAATAAATTTTCCCAAAACACAGGCTGCGATAAAAGGCCACGGCCGTGCGATTCGACCGTGGCCAACACTGATTAAGCAACATGGGAGTGGCAACCTCTACACAGGCATGGAAGAAACAAACGAAACACAACACGGCCGTGTGATATGGCCGTGTGACCTAACACGCCCATGGCACACGGTCGTGGGAAGCCACCAGATCCTTGTTTCCTATTTAACCCCCTCTTCTCACCTTCTCCCCAATTTCTTCGACACCCAAACCCTACCCATCACACCCTTTCTTTGACTATTATCGTTCCCCTTTCATTTTGCTTTACTCATTTCCCTCATTCTTTTTTTACACCACCATTCCCATGTCGAAAAAACGGAAAGACCCTAGCACAGTCTCCCTGTGCAAGACCGATCTACATAAGTTCATGCTGGTCGCTTCATTAACTCGACAGGACAAGGACCTTTGAGTCCATTTATTTTTTCTTTTTCTTTTATTTTCATTTTTAAATCTTGTCCCTTTATTTTTCTTGTCTTTAATTTATATTATTATATTTTGATTCCTTTAATTTAGGTTCAAAGGGCTATTAAGGAACGACCACACCACGACCCTAGTATCCACCTCTACCTTCATCTATGCCCAACTTCTCCTTTCTTTTCCTTGACTCCATCCAAAATTCTAGAAGTTCATTTCTCCCCCTATCTTATGATTTTATATATTGTAGATATCTATATTTGTACATTGAGGATAATGTACATCTTAAGTCTGGGGAGGTGTCAACAGTACTGAATTATGCTTTGTTATTAAGTAATTTTCTCATATTACTATTAGAATGAAACTTCTATTGATTTATGATTTTCATTGATATGTTTCAGATTAAGTCATAGATAATTGTGGACTAATGGTTTAAACTTTAAGAATTAAAAATTTATTAGGTTGTTTCCCTAATCTTAAATATTACTTTGAAGTTTGAAATTTACAAGGTGACATCAAAAACCATAATTTCTGTGAGATTTTGAGCCTTTTAGAGCATATATTTTTCTTGCTCACTTTTTTGATTATAAGTGTGTCAACATTGATTTGTTATTCTATAACTTGCATTGATTATACATGTAGAGACCACATTTTTTATTTGATATACTGAAATGATAAAGGCACCTAGGTTTTAACCCACTCACTCCACAAAAAGCTTACCCTCATAATTAACCCCTAGTGAACCCCTTTTTAGCCTAATAAACCATTTCTTGACTCACCCATTAATATCAACCCAAAACCAAATTTTTACTTCCCCTAATCTTTTGACATCCTTTTTTGTCGATATTTAAATTGAGCAGTTACCTAACTATGTTCTCTATCTTCATTGTTAAATTCTTTCTAATTGTATGTTCTTATTCTATAAAAAAAAAATTGAAAGTATATTCATGATTAGTTCCATGTTTTATGAGCTTAAACAGTTAAACTCACATCTTTAGAAGAAGCTCGTGTTATTAATGTAATTATTCATTATTAGTTCATTATTTCTAGTTAGGTAATTTGTCAATTCAATCTCGATTCTAACCTTGTAATTCAGCCTCTATCCACACCTTTAACCTAAGCCCCATTACAACCCTTTTTAAGACCTTTTGATTTGTGTATCATCTCATTTTATAGTGGTGGAGATTTGATTTTCATGCAAGCTTATGGGATTAACTTTTCACGTTTGACTTTTTGAGTGCTTAATTTGAACCTTAAACACTTTCAGTGATTTGAGTGAATCTTTAGTAAGGATGTCAATTCTTGTCGGTTTTGAATTAGAGGTAATTATTTAGGTAAGGGGAAACACCTATGTTTTCGTGCTATAAAAATTTATAACTTAGATTGTTTGAATCTTTAGAGCTCTTATAGTTAAGTTATCAATGTATAAATTATCTATGAATTATGATGAAACATTATTGATAAGAATTGTAAATTGAGGAAGTTAATTTTAATTTTGAGTTGGGGATTTTGCTTAAGGACAAGCAAAGGTTTAAGTGTGGGGATATTTGATAAACCATAATTTACACATATTTTAACCCCGTGATTTGCTTAATTTTGGATGATTTTCCATTGAATTTGATGAATTTGATGCTCCTAATCTCTTAATTTCATGTTTTATACTCAGGAGAGCTTAAGAAGTCGAAAAGGACGACAAACGGGCCAAAAAGGGGCAAAATGGACCTACACGTCCTGGACCACTGCACACGGGCGGACGACATGACCGTGTATTGCAAACAGGATCGAACACGGCCTGGACTATCGACCACGGGTGTGTCCCAAGAGCGTGTCCCTGCCGAAACTAGGATGAATTCTATTCGAAAAAGGATACTTGTTGGCCAAGTAAGGCATCTCGAAAGCCTATATAAACACTCTGGGGCAACCTAAAAGGAAGGTCGATAGGATGTCGAATAGATGCCGAGTAGAAGGAGAAAATACTCTAAGACAACCGTCGAAAACGGCTTAGTAAAAGGATCTCCATCAAGATTGAGAATCTCCCATCAAATTTTTTTGAAGTTTTTGGGTTTTCTTATGTTTTGTCGTTTTCCCTATTCTAATATGTTTTCCTTCACCAGTATGAACTAAATCCCTTAAATACCTAAGAGGATGAAATCTAAGACGAATCTTATTTTTATTTGATTTATGAGATAAATACTTGTTCTTATTCTTGTTTTGATAATTCAGGTTATTAATTCAAAATCAAATGTGCTTATTCAATGGAGCAAAAGTCCATGTTTAAGAGTAGATCAACACAATTAAGCGGAGATGATTGCAACCCTAGAAATAGGGCGATAAAAACATGCTGGATTAGGGTCAAACCTATAAGGGAATCCATAGATCAGGTTAATGCGACAATAAGGGTTGTAATTAGAAAGAGATTTCAATTAATCAACCTAGAGTCAGTTGTTTTTAGTCTTGAAAGAGATATTAACATAAATCAGGGATTTCTACTGATTAAGTCAAGTGAATAAATCGCATGAATCAAAAGTAATAAGTGAAGTCTAGGTGGATTCTTCCTTAGGTATTGCCTATCTCTTATAAGTTGTCCAAAAGTATTTTCCCCAATTCACTCTCTGTAACATCCCCATCAAAAACCTGAAATAAAAGCCTATATTTTGAAAAGCCCATCAAAAATGTTTTTGGGCCCAAAACCCTCAAAGCCGAGTTTTGAACCTGGCTCTGATACCAAACTGTAACATCCCCAAACCCGGCCCACAAGTCTCGACCGGATCTGGTTATATCACTGCGGAATGACGGTTAAAAATCTTTGTCTTTAGAGTAAAACTTGAAAATTTTGTTAACTTTCGGGAAGTAAGTCCATTAAAAATTATTAAATAATATAAGCTTGGTTTGAATTAAAACTTTATTGTAATTTATTATAATATAAATCCTTTGTAAAAATATTACTAAATACTATATAACCTTTATCAACCATAAATAGAGTACTTTAATCAAAAGTGGCCCTTATTACAAAATAATTAATCCAAGTACTTCAAATTAAAATGCATAAAGAAAATATTTAAAATGTCCCCTTCTGCATGGGCCACCTTGCAGCCTCTCCGACTCGGTCCGATCAACAAGTCACCTGCGATGTTGGATAAATAATTGGGTGAGTCATACAGACTCAGTGTGTAATTAAACCACTGATATCCACCCACATGCTAGCCACAAATCAACCCAATTATCAAATGCAACATATAAATATAATCATTTAGACATTACCACAATCTGGGCTTGGCCCACATTCAATCCGCATTCAAGTACTAGGCTAGGCCCTTTTCTCATTAATCCACTGATCATTGGGCCTGGCCCATTTTCACATATGTTCCCAAAACATACCTTTCCACATGTCATATTGGGCTTGGCCCATTTCCATATCATTTCATATCAGAACAATGCAACATGAAACCCAACCCAATCCTAAGGTCCATCCGCTACACACCCCCTTATCCAGCCTACCACACACCAGGGGACTATCGAGTCACCCTCTCCTTTTCCCTCCAAAAAGGCAACCAATGCCATCCACGATGTAGCGTATAGCTAAGACCAAACCACGATGGGGCACATAGCAACCCATCAAGCGACGATATGGCATAAAGCCCATATCAATCAAGGTAACCACGCGAACTAAATCGCAAAGATCCACAACGCGACCTCAGTCAGCGCCAATCCACGATGTAGCACAAAGCTGACATCAACCACGTACTCGAAGTACACCCGTACCTTCTTTCAAAAACCCACCCATGCACATGTAACATGATATAATGACAATATGATGCATGTGCATGTCATTCACAAACATAGGCATACACTCACATTTAAATAAATGGTAACAATGTTAACAATTTGCTATTTACCTGATCAGCGTCATACCCCTTTTAGGGTATCTATTGCACTTTTACCACTGTATTTATTAGTAAGCATATAACATAAGCATATATCACACAAAACCCGGAAACAATGGCTAACTACACACCTTATAACCTGAAGCTCTAAACCCTCGATCCCGACGCTATCGTTTAGAGAGACTACGGCTATTTGCCTAACGTTTTCTGCTGCACGACCACACCCCGGTGGCCAATCCCGAACTGCCGAGACGGCTCTTTTCTTAAACTTCGGGACAGGGGCTTTCTCTTGCCCTCCTTGACTGGTATTGGTCTCCATCAAAAAGCCTAATCAGAATCACACTATTAATCAACAAAGTCATAATCTACTATTAACGAATCTAAGTCACTCACTAATCATCCTTACCGAAATAAATTGAGATCTCGAAGGCCTTCCTTTGCTTCTGTCGATTTGCCCCTAAGAATCATGGTACATAATTGGTCAATACCTAATAACCAAAATGGCCTATGGCCGAATATTAGCACTTACTTACCTTGATGAGTAACCGAATTCAAACAGTCCCTAAGTGCTCCCTCGCACTAGCTACAATAGAGAAACACATCATCATGGCCCTAAAGATCATTCGGCCAACCAAAGGAATCAAGGCCTAGATTCCTGATTCGGCATCTTAATGGAAGAGAATCCCGGAATATACCTTAAAGAGAACACTTACCCTTAAAACCGAATGGAGATGAACCAGGGAGATCACCCTTGCCGATATTCGGCCAACCACACTAGGATGCCAACGATTTCAACAACGGTGCCCAATATTAAAGGAGTTTCGGCCTAGTGCAAAGGTTGAAGAATCAAAGTTGGAGGAAATAAAAAGGTATAGAAAGGAAGAGAGTGAAAGGAATTCGGCACTGAATTGGTTGACTACAATTTTCGGCAAAACTAAAAGAAAATAAAATAATAGGGAGAGGGAGTAGAAGAATTCGGCAAAAGGGTCAAAAGAAATTCATGAAGGAGACTAGCCTTTAAATAGGAAAATTCGGCACATGCTCCCCCCTTGAAGACTCCCAATTTCGGCTGCCACCTTCCTAGCCACTAATTCAATTTAATTTGAATTAGCCAACTAATTTATCCATATCATATTCAAAAGAAAAAAAATTAAACCACCAGCACCCATTATCTCCATTTACTAAATAAAATAACCCTATGTTTATCAAAAATAAATAAATAAAACAACTACCTACCAGCCGAATTCAACAACTAAGCAACACCCATCTAACCTTATCTATTAAAATAAATATAGTAACAACAATTTATCTTCTAATTACAAATTTTAAACTAAAAATAATAATCCTACAATTATCCTACCACTATCTAAAAAAAAAAAATAAAAGAATAATCTAATAATTATCTCCTTCAGCCGAATTTAAAACAAAATTAATCCTAATCTTTATCCCCACCTGCAGGCTCCATGTGCCGTCCACCCTTCCAATTTGCTGCCAAAAGGAATAAAAAAAAACTCCAATTGCACAGCCTTGGGTTCGAACCTGGAACACCATGCTGCTGCTGACCTTTCCCCCAACGCCCAGGCCACTCGGCCTCATTGAATTTCATGCTAAAAATCCCCAACAATTATTTTTAAATCCTTCCTACGCCAGCCCATAACCGCACAACAAAAATAAAACTCCAAAATGCCGCTGCCCCCACTCGAACCAGCGCTCTCTCTTCCCTCCAGCGCCTAAGTGGCGCATGAGAGCCACTCCACCAGCCCATCTTTCTTGTCCGAATTCCTCACCATATATCTTTAAGGCCTTACTAAGCCCAAGGCCCAAAACAAAAATAAAACGCCACTTTTGTTGCCGCCTAAACTCGAACCCAGGTCCTCAATGGCCCTACTTGCAGCCCCCTAAGCAGCGCATGAAGCCACCCTGCCAAAGCCTTTCTTGTGTCCTAAACTCCACAATTTTATTTTAAGGCCTTCCAGCCCAGTCTCCCTTTTTACACTAAAAATCTAAAATTTTCCAAAGCCTTCCCCTTTTAGCCGAGCATTCTCAAAACCTCTAAAACACCTCCAAACACACCCAAAAACCTACCAACACCTGAACTACACACAACCTGCATAGCCCCTAAACCAGGATGTTACAATTCTACCCTCCTTAAAATAATTTCGTCCTCGAAATTACTTATTAACGAACAATCATAACTCACTATTCTACGCCTCTGCTGCGCACTCTGATCTTAATCTATTATACCTCCCGACTCAGTCCCTAAGTTCTCACTCAAGACCCAAATCATACAAGAAAGAGCTAACTTACAAACAAGGAAAACAATTAAAGGATATTCCAAAACAAAGGAGCTTACCCGATATCACATCATTGGTTGACTTTGACTAGCACCACGACCCCTCGTTGCTCGAGGACAATTCCTAACCAGATGTGCCTTAGATCCGCACCGAAAGCATTCTTTACTATTTCCCCAACACTCTCCTGTGTGAGGTCTTCCACATCGAACACAAGAACGATTCCGATCCACTGGGGCAAGTGCACGCACAGGGTTCTCAATCCTTAGTCTTTTTTGAGCATCTCCAAACGATGCTAACTGCTCAACCCTTCTCTTACTCTCGTTCCTATTCTTCTCTCGGTTCTCTCGGTTTTCTCTTATAGTCTTTTTAACCTCTTCGGCAATCCGAGCTTTCTCTACCAGAATGGCAAAATCCCTTTCTCTTTGTGGCGCGATCAACTCCCGCAACTCATCTCGCAGCCCATCTTCGAATCGAACACTCCTTTCATAATCAGTAGCCACGATTCCTTTGGCGTACTGCCTTAGTCGCACAAATTCCGCTTCATACTCCGCTACCGAATTATTCCCTTGTACTAGATTTAGAAACGCTTTCCTTTGCGAGTCCAAATAACTGGCTCCTACGTACTTTCCTTCAAACTTAACCTTAAAATAATCCCAATCCAATCGATCTGCCGGTACACTTTGCTTGACAGTGAGCCACCAACGATAAGCTTCGTCGCGAAGCAACGAAACAGCACCCTTCAACTTTTCTTCATTGGTGCAGTCCAAATCGTCCATGATTCTTTCAACTGCTTCTAGCCAATACTCTGCTACATTAGGAGCTACTCCCGACACTCCTCTAAAGATCTCGGCTCCGTTCGATCTAAGCCTTTCCGACACTGACTTCCGAGCTCCGTTTCCCATACCAGCTCTTGCCACTTGCTGTAGCACGCGTAACATAGCTTGCGACACCGCTACATCTTCTCCTGTCTGATCTTGCCGCTCTACGTCCACTGCTGGCGGCACTTCACTTTCTGACCCATGGCCGGACCCTATCGGTTCCGATGCTGCCATTTTACCTCTACCGCGTCCTCTAGAACTCATCTCTATCGTCGCGATTTAATCTGATTTAAGAAATTTTATGCATTAGAAATTGTTCCACTATTTTACCGCGAGCAAATTTTATGAAAGAAGGGTATTTAGGAGTAGTTCTTTCGATCACACAAAGTCTCAGTTCAAGTTTGCTACCCTAATTCAAAGAATCACATTTACACACACATTCATTCATCCACAAGAACACCTGTCTCCCTCAGTAGAGGCACATTCAGTGGTATCCACCACACACATCCACTATTCGGACCTTTCTGCCCGTTTCTACCCCAAGGGTATTTCCGTCATTTTCCTACCGGGTATTTTCGTGAATAATCAGAAAAAATTTTGAAAGCCTTAATAAATCAGGATATTTGGATATTCCAAACCTTTAAGGGTATTTTCGAAAATTCTTCAATTTGAAGTACGGTAGAAGTTTGGAAACTAGGGGTATTTTGGTAATTTTTGTCAATCAGGGTAATTTTGTAAATTCTCAAAGTCGGGGTATTATTTTGAAATACGAAAGATTGGATACTTTTGCAAAGTAAGAAAATTTTATTAAACTTGGGGTTAAACCAGAAATTTTAAAAGTCAGGGGCATTTTAGTAATTTTTAACATAGGGGTATTTTCGTAAATTTCGCAAATCGGAGTATCTTGATATTTTGAAAACTAAGGCTCTTGGTATTTTGCAAAGTAAAATCATTTTAACAAAAAGTTGAGGGTAGTGCGGTAATTTTACAATACAGGGGTATTTTTGTAAATTTGCCGCTAGGGGCATTTTGGTAATTTTGGTAAATTGAGAAATCGTTTTTCAAAATCAGATTTAGGGTTTACAAATAAAAGGGTAAGTTTGAAAATTTTTAAAAAAAAAATTAAGGGTTTTAAAACAGCAAGGCCAATCCCTTTCGGGTATTATTTATTGTTTAGCCTATGACTGAGTCCTCTTGGTTAGGGTAAACCGAAGCTACGCACCAGGTAGGAATCCCGCAAAGAGGAGGTGAGTCACAAGGACTGCTTAAGTACCAAGCTCTTCCGGATCCAATCCTTGACATGCGCACAGGGGTTACCACACCCTAACTCGGTGACTTAGTCGTAGGTTTGTTTAGTAGCTTTAAGTTTTATGCATATGTTTGAGTAGACTAGTCCTAGGGTTCAATAGATCCTAGTTCACTAATCTACGAGCCTAACTAAGCCCATAACAGTTCATATAACAAACTACTTCACAAGTCTGAAGTACTTACCTGGTGGACTCAGGCCGGAGGTACAGGTGCCATGCCAGAAAAAAAAAACCTGAAATAAAAGCCTATATTTTGAAAAGCCCATCAAAAATGTTTTTGGGCCCAAAACCCTCAAAGCCGAGTTTTGAACCTGGCTCTGATACCAAACTGTAACATCCCCAAACCCGGCCCACAAGTCTCGACCAGATCTGGTTATGTCACTGCGGAATGACGGTTAAAAATCTTTGTCTTTAGAGTAAAACTTGAAAATTTTGTTAACTTTCGGGAAGTAAGTCCATTAAAAATTATTAAATAATATAAGCTTGGTTTGAATTAAAACTTTATTGTAATTTATTATAATATAAATCCTTTGTAAAAATATTACTAAATACTATATAACCTTTATCAACCATAAATAGAGTACTTTAATCAAAAGTGGCCCTTATTACAAAATAATTAATCCAAGTACTTCAAATTAAAATGCATAAGGAAAATATTTAAAACGTCCCCTTCTGCATGGGCCACCTTGCAGCCTCTCCGACCCGGTCCGATCAACAAGTCACCTGCGATGTTGGATAAATAATTGGGTGAGTCATACAGACTCAGTGTGTAATTAAACCACTGATATCCACCCACATGCTAGCCACAAATCAACCCAATTATCAAACGCAACATATAAATATAATCATTTAGACATTACCACAATCTGGGCTTGGCCCACATTCAATCCGCATTCAAGTACTAGGCTAGGCCCTTTTCTCATTAATCCACTGATCACTGGGCCTGGCCCATTTCCACATATGTTCTCAAAACATACCTTTCCACATGTCATATTGGGCTTGGCCCATTTCCATATCATTTCATATCAGAACAATGCAACATGAAACCCAACCCAATCCTAAGGTCCATCCGCTACACACCCCCTTATCCAGCCTACCACACACCAGGGGACTATCGAGTCACCCTCTCCTTTTCCCTCCAAAAAGGCAACCAATGCCATCCACGATGTAGCGTATAGCTAAGATCAAACCACGATGGGGAACATAGCAACCCATCAAGCCACGATATGGCATAAAGCCCATATTAATCAAGGTAACCACGCGAGCTAAATCGCAAAGATCCACAACGCGACCTCAGTCAGCGCCAATCCACGATGTAGCACAAAGCTGACATCAACCACGTACTCGAAGTACACCCGTACCTTCTTTCAAAAACCCACCCATGCACATGTAACATGATATAATGACAATATGATGCATGTGCATGTCATTCACAAACATAGGCATACACTCACATTTAAATAAATGGCAACAATGTTAACAATTTGCTATTTACCTGATCAGCGTCATACCCCTTTTAGGGTATCTATTGCACTTTTACCACTGCACTTATTAGTAAGCATATAACATAAGCAGATATCACACAAAACCCGGAAACAATGGCTAACTACACACCTTATAACCCGAAGCTCTAAACCCTCGATCCCGACGCTATCGTTTAGAGAGACTACAGCTATTTGCCTAACGTTTTCTGCTGCATGACCACACCCCGGTGGCCATTCCCGAACTGCCGAGACGGCTCTTTTCTTAAACTTCGGGACATGGGCTTTCTCTTGCCCTCCTTGACTGGTATTGGTCTCCATCAAAAAGCTTAATCAGAATCACACTATTAATCAACAAAGTCATAATCTACTATTAACGAATCTAAGTCACTTACTAATCATCCTTACCGAAATAAATTGAGATCCCGAAGGCCTTCCTTTGCTTCTGTCGATTTGCCCCTAAGAATCATGGCACATAATTGGTCAATACCTAATAACCAAAATGGCCTATGGCTGAATATTAGCACTTACTTACCTTGATGAGTAACCGAATTCAAACAGTCCCTAAGTGCTCCCTCGCGCTAGCTACAATAGAAAAACACATCATCATGGCCCTAAAGATCATTTGGCCAACCAAAGGAATCAAGGCCTAGATTCCTGATTCGGCATCTTAATGGAAGAGAATCCTGGAATATACCTTAAAGAGAACACTTACCCTTAAAACCGAATGGAGATGAACCAGGGAGATCACCCTTGCCGATATTCGGCCAACCACACTAGGATGCCAACGATTTCAACAATGCCCAATATTAAAGGAGTTTCGGCCTAGTCCAAAGGTTGAAGAATCAAAGTTGGAGGAAATAAAAAGGTATAGAAAGGAAGAAAGTGAAAGGAATTCGGCACTGAATTGGTTGACTACAATTTTCGGCAAAACTAAAAGAAAATAAAATAATAGGGAGAGGGAGTAGAAGAATTTGGCAAAAGGGTCAAAAGAAATTCATGAAGGAGACTACCCTTTAAATAGGAAAATTCGGCACATGCTCCCCCCTTGAAGACTCCCAATTTCGGCTGCCACCTTCCTAGAAACTAATTCAATTTAATTTGAATTAGCCAACTAATTTATCCATATCATATTCAAAAGAAAAAAATTAAACCACCAGCACCCATTATCTCCATTTACTAAATAAAATAACCCTATGCTTATCAAAAATAAATAAATAAAACAACTACCCACCAGCCGAATTCAACAACTAAGCAACACCCATCTAACCTTATCTATTAAAATAAATAAAGTAACAACAATTTATCTTCTAATTACAAATTTTAAACTAAAAATAATAATCCTACAATTATCCTACCACTATCTAAAAAAAACTAAAAGAATAATCTAATAATTATCTCCTTCAGCCGAATTTAAAACAAAATTAATCCTAATCTTTATCCCCACCTGCAGGCTCCATGTGCCGTCCACCCTTCCAATTTGCTGCCAAAAGGAATAAAAAAAAACTCCAACTGCACAGCCTTGGGTTCGAACCTAGAACACCATGCTGCTGCTGACCTTTCCCCCAACGCCCAAGCAACTCGGCCTCATTGAATTTCATGCTAAAAACCCCCAACAATTATTTTTAAATCCTTCCTACGCCAGCCCATTACCGCACAACAAAAATAAAACTCCAAAATGCCGCTGCCCCCACTCGAACCAGCGCTCTCTCTTCCCTCCAGCACCTAAGTGGCGCATGAGAGCCACTCCACCAGCCCATCTTTCTTGTCTGAATTCCTCACCATATATCTTTAAGGCCTTACTAAGCCCAACGCCCAAAACAAAAATAAAACGCCACTTTTGTTGCCGCCTAAACTCGAACCCAGGTCCTCAATGGCCCTACTTCCAGCCCCCTAAGCAGCGCATGAAGCCACCTTGCCAAAGCCTTTCTTGCGTCCTAAACTCTACAATTTTATTTTAAGGCCTTCCAGCCCAGTGTCCCTTTTTACACTAAAAATCTAAAATTTTCCAAAGCCTTCCCCTTTTAGCCGAGCATTCTCAAAACCTCTAAAACACCTCCAAATACACCCAAAAACCTACCAACACCTGAACTACACACAACCTGCATAGCCCCTAAACCAGGATGTTACACTCTCTTTCACGTTCATAGTTAACTAAATTAGTTAGTTACTTTTAGATTAAAAATAAATCCCCTTAATTATTAGGCTAGATAATAAAAAGATAGTTAATACTATTACTCTTGGTCCTTGAGGATACGATATTCCGGACTCACCACAGCTATACTACTGTTCGATAGGTTTGCTTCCCTTTGTCGAAATAATAGTTAGTTTCGAGACCATCAGATATAAAAACAAATTACTGTGCCAAAATGCAACTGCATACTCAGAGTTTCCTATGGCTTATCCCATAGTTGCGTTGTAACCTCCGGATCTCTATCCGACATAATGGAACTGGCACTCTGCGTAATCGAATAACCTTAGAAACATATTACTCGGCTAATTTGACAAATAAGAAATATGTACATAATGAAATGATCATATTGATCTTTCTTTGTCAAATGATCAACCATAAACCAATTAACATCTTTCTTTTCAGGGATAATGACAATCCCGATATGAAATCTATGGTAACTCTATCTCATTATCACTCTCACACTACCACGGACTATATTAGTCCTAAATACATTTGATTTTCGACTTTTATCTATTAACATATCGTCATCTGAATACGGATCCAAAATACCATGTAACATACACATCCATTTGCACATCTACTTTATATGACTGCATAGTTTATTACTCTTAGATGAGCTGACGAGCTACTACTGAGTCTTGTACAAAACTTCTGTGCAAACTCTAAATTACCCAGTACGCGAATTCTATCTCAGAACAATAATATTAACAGGAATCTGGTCCAACCTGAAATTCGGAATAGAAAGTCGTTTCTCACTGTACTCATTTAGTTCACCACTCTCTATCACATTTCTGAGCTTCTCAACTTACAAAGAAAGCATTGCTTAAGCTTTTAACTTAGCTAGAACTAGTCCATCATCAAATAAGATCAATGAAGTAACCAGTACTCATAAAAATAAACAAAGATTTTCCATTCAAACATCTATAACCATACTTGCTTTCCAAAAGGTAAGTCGATAATTACTCACAATCTTTTAACATCTCAAAACATTCTTGTTGTCTTAATTTGAGATCTTTCTGCGACATTAGATGCTTTAACCCATTAGGATCAGGAAGCATATGACATTTTTTATCGAACATACGAAATCATCCAATTCAGAACACAGATATAAAAGTGGCCATCTCTAAATCATTAGTCTAACAGCTCTTTTTCATGTGACCTTATCCGTCTGAACGTGCAAACTACTTCTTTACATTCTTGTATTAAAACATATTCTGATCTGTTCAATAGTACATCATTGAAAAATTCACAATTTCTTTACTCGATTCAAACTGGACTCAAAACTAGAGCTTCAGTTACTAATACTTTCAACTGTTTAGAACTTTGCTAACATTCATAGATCATTCAAATTTTCATAAATGTGATGACTTTATCAATCGGTACAGCTTTAACTCATAATAACATCATTCGATTAGAATAATCCAATAGGCATATCTCTATATCATACTTTCCAGGATATAATTTCCTTATTCAGACTATCCGTCTATATACTCGTGAATGCACAAAATTCATTACTATGCTTGAGGATACTTTGAATACACATAACTCAATTGAGTCAAATAGCCGAGACTACCTTCTTCTTTATCTGTGACATTGCATAATCTATGTAATCTTTAAAACATTCTGATATTTCTTCTAAAGTTGTTTTCACTTTCCAAACTATTCTCATCTCGGTATACATTACTAATTGTTTCATCACTGAACTCTTTAGTTTCACACTTATGAACTTATTCAACATGGTTCTGGTAAAATTTCGTCATAAAGCATCATTGGTAAGGGGGTGAGGTCGTAAAGCCTCTCAATTGACCCTCATAAATACACACATATGACTTAGCATCCATCATTAACGTAATATCATCACAATCCTTGGTAAGGGGGTGAGGTCGTAAAGTCTCTAAATTGACCCTAATAAATACACACATATGACTTAGCATTCATCATTAATGTAATATCATCACAATCACATAATTCACTTCAGACAATTTAATATACTTATTCATTTTACAAATGTTTTCTGCCATCCACAATTTCAAATGATGAATTTACTTACTAACATTTGTCAAATTAGAGAACGCCTTACGGGTTTGAGTACGTCGTTTACTTGATGCCATAGTCCAACTATGGTCTTACATGTACACACATGTACTACAACGGTCCAACCATGGTCTTACGTCCACAATGCCATAACTCAGTTATGGTCTTTTCACTAAAATGCCATAGCCCAGCTATGGTCTTACATTCCATGCTTTGCCATGGTCCAACCATGGTCTTATCCGTCAATTCATCATTGAATGGTCGCACTCATTTCTTGCGTTCTACTCAATTTGATCTTTCCAATTCAATTTTCATACTATTATAATATTCGTGGTTCAATAACAAAGAGGTAAAACATAACTTATATCTAATTTAACAAATAAACATAAAATTCAACCACATTATCTTACTGATTGTACTTATCCAAACAACTGTACATAAACACATATTCCATCAATTTGTCTAAGTGTACTTGTCATATTCACTTAATCAAATAGGTTGGGCACTTAACATCATATGCATGCCAAGCAAACATGAATGGGCTTATCACCACATAAACATTCATTTTATTCCACGTTTCTGCATTTCTCAACTCATGGTTATCTCACTTCGTGCATTAACACATACATATCATGAACTTCTATTCATACCTTTCTAAGTTTCGTCTCATCACAAACACATTTCAATCACCTAAATATCATTTTTCAGCATTATCGAAAATATCTCGGTTGGAAGTCATCCCTGTCTTAACAAAACAATTTCGTTAGAGCCAGGAGATATCACACTATCACGGTCGACATATGGCATGTATAGCTAGACTCTTACTCGTGCTAGGTTAGTCCTAGAACCGACTAAACCATAGCTCTGATACCACTAAATGTAACACCCCTTACCCGTGTCCTACGCTGGTGTAACACCCCACACCCGGCCTAGACGTTATGTCGGATCTAGCGTGCCACATCAGGTGTTGTATGAAAACTTTGTGTTCGTTGGAAAACTCATCTACGAATCAAAACTTTCTACCATTTAAAAAAATATCGATTTCCGTTGCGTAAAAACAAGTTTTACTCGAAATCATTCCTTTCAAAAATTTTATTATGCATCTATTATTTTGTTTTAAAACCATGTCTATTATGGAAGTTTAGTTTAAACAGTTGTGGAAACGTGATATTTTAAAAAAGTACTTATTATTTTAAAACCCGTGTTTAATAAATTAGTAGTTTGTAAAGAAATACCGAATAAGAGTTAAAAACAGTTCCAATGGCCTTATTAAAAAAATTATTAATCCAAAAAAATAAAGTAAAGTAAACTAAAATAAAGTAGCTAAATTAACCTCAAGAACATACGGGACGTGTGGCCACCTCCGAGTCCCTCGCAGTTCTAAATCCTCTAAGGCTGGGGATTACCTGCACAGTTAAAGAGAAAGGGTGAGTTATGAGAACTCAGTGTGTAATCCCCTTATTATACCCACAGTTTGGGCCCAAGCACATACAGTATCAATCTGGGCCTAAGCCCTATTTAGTAATGGTCTGGGCCGAAACCCTATGATATGAAAAACAAATATGTACCCAACCCAATTTTAACATCCGGGATTTAGGGGCTTTGCATTTATCTTGTTTTTGTGTGTTTGGTATACTTTGTGTGTTATTTGAGTGTGTTTGGGTTCTTTGGGAAGGCCCGAGGTTAAGTCAGAACCTTGGCCAAAATTTTAATTTTGGGCACTTTAGGAGGGAAGCTGATTTGGGGCAGGGCTTAAGGTTTATTGTTTGTGTTTGGGGACATAAGAATTAAGGTGGTAAAGTGGCAGAGAGATGCCACTTAGCAAGTAGGGAGGTGGCGTCACAAGGAGAAGCTGAGAGGGAGAGGGTTCGAATCTCTCTAGCAGCACAAGGGAGTATTATTTTTGGCTCAGGCAAGGGAGGCAGCTGGATGGTAATCAAACTCTGGAGGGGAGAGACAAGACCTGGTCAAATAGCTCAAACAAGTGGTGGAGAGCTATTTAGGGAGTTTGAATTATTCAAACTGAATTAAATGAGTGGAGGAGAGCGAATTAAGGAGTGTTTCAAGGAGAAAGCTTGCGGATTGAGGTGAGAGGCAGTTTGGCCGAATTTTTGAAGGGTGTTGGGGGAGCAAAATAGGTCTTGTGGAGCCTTAGAAGGGGGTAGGCATTCGATTTTGATTAGGGGGTTTAGGTGCCGAAATTTTGTGAGTCGGTCAGAATTTGGGTGTTGAATGCTTTCATTTTCTTCTTTGGCATTCGGTGTTCCTCTATTTCGCAACCAATCTCTTTAGTTTGCCGAAATTCCTTAACCATTTCCTCTTCATCCTAGTGCTTAGTAAGGTCGAAACCTATAGGGCACTCCTTTCCCTTTTTATTTCTTTCTTTTTCTTTTCATGTACTCCCCTCTTGCCGAATTCTCTTAGCATTCATTATTCTTCTTCTTTTGTTTCTTCCCTCATTCACTAAAAGCCGAATCACACCCCTCATTTTCCCTCTTAATCGAAACCTCTCCACTTCAACACCACTCCTTTCTTTCTTTCCCTAATTTTTCATCATAACCGAATCCATCCCTCAAAACTCTTGTTTGAAACCACTCTTCTGTTTGTCACTCAAGCCGAATCCTCACCCCATGTTTTGGTAAGTTCTCTGTTATTCTCTTTTCTTTTCTTTTCTCCTCTAGGCCGAATCTTTTCCCTCAAAACCCTTTTGAGTTTTGTTTTCATTCTTCTCCCCCTTATAGCCGAATCTCTGATGTTCCCTTTTCTACTCCTAGAGGTATCATCTCCAAATCGAATCTTCTCTGTTTTGACAACTTGTGCCGAATCTTTGGGGGGAATCTTTTGGTTTCGGTAAGGGATCTTCTTCACTTTTCTATCTGTTCTCTTCTTTTTATTTCTATTTTGGGTTGGTTAATCAAAGGTGATAAGGTGATGTCTTGGTGTTTTGGCCGAATGGTGGAAGAAGGGCTCATGTATTCCGTTTGGCAGAAAGGCCATCTCCTCTAAATTTATTCTCTTTCAATCGATTCTCACTTGGTTTTTGAATAGGTACTCGATCGACTTCTTAATCCAAGCCTTCTAATCTCTGGACTCTATCGATTTAGGTAAGAAATCGTTATATTATTCAGCGTATATCCTTAATTTCTCTGCTTCGATGTTTTAACTCGATCTTCTGACCAAGATCTTTTGATGGAATCCAATACCAGTCAGGCAAAGGAGGGGGTTGGACCTGTAAACCCAGCCCTTAAGTTTAAAAAACGTGCGGTGTCTGTCGTTCGAGATTGGCGACCGGGTTATGGGCCGGCTTCTGAAAGGGATAAATAGATCACTGTGATCCCTGCAAGTGAGGACGCTAGCGAGATCAATAGTGTAGTCTTGCGTATTTGCAGGTGTGTAATTACCACATTACTTCCTTCTTGTTGTATTAATTGTGTATATGTTATGAAAGTAACAAAATCCCGGCAATGGTGGTTGAGTACCCATGTTGGGTAAAACCGAAACATCAGGTTAGTGTATCTTTGTTAAATCTTACAAATTTGATAGCATGATTGTGTGTATGACATCATATAGCCTGTTTATTATACTATGTTGCATGTGCATGGGATATTTGGATGGTTATGATATGAAGGGGAAGTGCTTATGGGTGACAATGTCACACTAAATGATGGCTTGGTGCCACATTATTGTATCGGTGATTTGGTCACATGGCGATCGGTGGCTAGACCACGTTTTATTACTTTGAGCAGTGTGTCTGTCAGCATGACTGGCAAAGAAGAGTGTAGAGGATGGAGGGTTGATTGTAAAAATCCCCAGGTGTGTTGAGGTTGGATATATGGAGTGGAGTGTAGAGGATGGGAAAACTAGGCTGGGTTGGGCTAGCATGTTGATTGTGTGCTATACCGTATGATTGTGCTTCGACCGATGGTGTTTTGGGGCTCAGGCCCACCTGTGGATTATGTGGACTAATTGCACACTGAGTCTCGTGACTCACACTTTTGTTTAAACAATTGCAGGTGATTCTTAGCTTTATGGATTGGGCTGGAGGAACTCGAGGTGGCCACGCATGGATTTTACTAGTAAACTTTATTTTATTTGTCGTTTGTCTCTTTTGGGGATTTTTCTTTGATTTGTAATAAGGCCACTCAAAATTTGGAATTTTCTTTCGGGTTTTCAATTTTGGACATATTAATTACAGACTACTCAATGGGACGTTTTAAAGATTAAATTACAAACTAAAGTTTTCTTATAATCTGTCGAACCACGTTTCTTATAAAAAGAAGCATTTTTATTAAAAACCTGATAATCGAGTAACTGGTAAGTGTTTCCACATGTCACCTAATCGCAAGGCTCGACAAATTAAATTTCAAAGTTAACTAAATAACAAGTTTTCAACTGAACCATGAAATTCGAGATTTTAAGATGACCTAGAATTTTTCTGAAACTAGTCAAACTTCCTAAACTTCTTCCTAGTGACATGCCAGATTCGGTCGTAGTGTTTAGGCCGAGTTTGGGGTTTACACCAGTCCAACCAACACACCACCCGTACCAACCAACACACCTGTGGGGACCAAGTCAACCCACCCAACCAGCACACCAATAACCCAGACTAGTTGTTAGTAATAGTATATGTGGCTGAGCCACTAAATTAGTATAACGTGGCAAAAAACCACTAAATCAGTATAACGTGGCAGAGCCACCAATACAGTACTTCCTCCAAAATCCATAACCCAACCCATGCAGTATGACATGTCATAATTAAATTATGTAAACAGTGCTTCACCATCAACATCAATCATATAATTACTACTCATTCAACAATGATCCTACCATTAAGGGTAAAACGGTAATTTTGTCCCTCGGGGTATTTCGGTAATTTACCCACCAAGGGTAATTTGGTAATTTTACCCCTACAACGGCCTTTCCGAAGGCCTACTGTCCCCTCGAGCAACACAGTTTCCATTTTCGGTCAAAATGGTGTAATTGGGCCTAAAATCCAATTTCGACCCAAACGAGCCCACACGCTCGTGTGATCAACAAACCCATTTTCGGTCCCGGTTCTGTGGACTTCGCAACTGCCTCAATCACCTAGTACTCACCATGGATTTCGTCCCTGTGGGCCCATTAGGCCACTAGGCCCACTTGGCCCACTATGGCCCAACAAGGCCTATTACGGCCTAAGCCCATGAAAAAGATCATGGCACTCTCAAAGGGTCTATCGTCAGCGTTCGTGGCTCGATTTATCACTACGAGCGCTCACACGCTCGAGTAATCTCAGATGTCGATAATCCAGCTTTTCAGTATTTTAGCTTTTAGCCGGCTCACAGTTCAAAGCATTCACAGGATAGGCAGAAGTGTGAGATTACACACCTTGATTACGAGTTGTGGTTTCAACCGCTTCCAAGACACCTATGATAACGATTTGCCACTAGTTTGTCTCCACCTTTGATAACCCTTAATATTGAAACACCCTACTAGACTAACTTCACTTACCAAGAATCGCGATCTTCTGCTGTAACAGTAATCGGCTCTATCCCTTGGCTACGGAAACCAAGTCCCTAGTAATATTTGATGAGCACAAAGAAAAAGTGTTAGTAATCATCCGACATTCGGCCCCCCCACAGAGAAGAAAGAGACCGAAGTTTACTCTTGCAGTCAAAAAAATTCTAACTAACAACAAATTAAGAGAGCTTTTAGATTACTCCACTCTTACCAACACCAACGCACGACAACAATCGACAGTTGTCTAACAACAGTATTCAGCCCGCAGAACGGAGAACAAAAGGGATTCGAGATGGAAAAGGGTGAGTAGATTCGGCCTAGACAACAAGGAGTCAAGGTTAAGTGTTTCGGCTTTAGCTAAGTAAAGAGAGGGGACACAAGAGGAAGAGAAAACGTTACCTTCAACTAGAGAAGAACCGAATGGCGAAGAGGGGTTTGGCAGCAAAGAGCAGCAACCGCGAAATAATGATGAAGCGAACAAAAGAAAGTTGAAGAAGAGAGGCTTTACAGTTCAATGAATGGCCACAACAAAGGAATAAAAAAGAGTAAAAGAATAGAACTGAATTCGACAGAGGTCAAGAAGAAGAAAGGCAGCAAATGAAACGAAACCAAAATGTCACTCCAGAAAGAAAACCCGAATGGTAGAAAAATACCTAAAATGTCACTTCAGAAAAAGACCCGAAATGAAAAGAAAATAGCACAACACAAAAGGAATTTCGGTTTTGATCTCACACTCAAATTGCCGAAATTACTTCCCAAAAGCCAGCCCTTAGCCGAATTCCCCACTTAGCCACACTCCCAAATTCGGCCAACATTCTCCACTAAAGGGCCAAAAACTAATTTTTTTCCCAGGCTCAAACTCGAACTCAGGCCTCCTTAGGACCCCCAAACACACTCAAACAGCTAGCCGAGCAAGCACAACATGAAATTATGAAAAAAATTACAACCCCTAATTTTTAGGACGTTACAACCGGGACAGGATAGAGGCGTTACCAGACTTAAACAAAAACTTTTACACAAAACTGGGCTATAAAATTTCATTCAATTTAAAATTTCTCATTCACATGCAAATCGCCCCTTATATGGGCCCACGAGGCCCAAAACATACATTGGGAACTGTTTGGGACTAAACCGAGAACTTAGGAAACTTTAAGAAGACTTAGAAAATTTTTCATCAAAACAGGGGTCACACGCCCGTGTGGCTTGGGACATGCCCATGTGGGTAGGATGTGTGGTCACACACGCCCATGTCCTTAGCCCGTGCAACTCTTTGTTTATGACGTCATGAACAAAATAAGGTCACACGGCCAAGTCACACGCCGTGTGCTTAGGCCGTGTGGCGAATTAAATTCCAAAAACTAGATGCAGACTTCACACACCCTGGGTACATGCCCATGTCCCGGGGACCGTGTCCTCCACACGGCCGTGTCTCTGTCCGTGTGGCCAAGAAAATGGCTATTTACCAAGCCATTTGGCACCCTCATTTGCACATAATTAAACACAACCTCAATGGCATCTTTCATGGCATAATTATCATCAACTCATCCAAAATCCATCCATACCAAACACACATAACCACATCGCATGAAACCTTTAGTATAAGCACACACATATAAATAGGCATTACAACTCATTGACCAATATGAGCCACATCTCATGGCCATATACAAAATGAATCATATTACCATTATGAACCAACACATTTGGCCAAATCAAATGACACATACACAATTGACTATGTCTCTATACATGCCATAAACCGAAGAGGTCTATATTCACTTTTACCCCATGATGATAGCTTGATAGTGTGATAGCATCTCCGGCAATCTCCAACTCGAGCTAGCATAAAACCCTATAAGATATGTGGAAGGAAGGGGAGTAAGCTACAATGCTTAGTAAGTTTGTATGCAAATAATTAGCAACTTATTAACATGTTTTTCACCAATTCTCACAATATGTTCTCTAGGTAATACAATCGTAATGCATAAAATTTCACAATTCATTTATGTTCACCTTGAGCTATCTACTCGAGTTACAGTCACTAAATTATTTTTATCCAGAGCTACGGAACTCCAAATTAAGATCCACTAACTTTCATTGAAACTAGACTCATACATCTTTTTACCACAAAATTTCCAGAATTTTTGGTTTAGCCAATCAGTACAGTTTATTCTTTAAAGTCTCCCCTGTTTCGCCGTCCGACAGTTCTGACCCCTCTTAACTAAAAATTTATTTTCTCATTGCAAAGAACTCGAAAGACGTTCCAATTTTTTTTTCTTTTGAAAATAGACTCATTAATAAATTCAAGCATATAAATTTTATCCTTTGATTATTTTGTACAATTTGTAATAAATTTTCAAAGTCAGAATAGGGGATTCCGAAATCATTCTGACCCTGTCTTATAAAATTTCAAATATCTCATAATCCGAATTTTTTTGCTTACACCGTCTCTTTTATGCGGAAATAGACTCAATAATATTTAAATTCATATCTTATTCAACTTCTAATTCAATTTCCACCATTTTCGGTGAATTTTCAAAGTGATTCAACTGCTGCTGTCCAAACTATTTTATTGCTAATTTTACTATATCATGTTTTCTTTGTATTAATTTTCATTTACACACTTATATCACTAAAGCATACCCATAGTTAGCCATGCCAATAGCTAGTCATCATCAAATATTTACAAGACATTCATTGGAAAATTTAACTTATACATCAACAACAAACAGTTGAACTGTAACACCCTAAACCCGGCCCAAACACCATGACCGGATCTGGCATGTCACTAAGTAGATTTTAAAAGATGTTGCAATTTCGGGAAATATTTTTCTTGAGTTTAACCTTTTATTCGGCAAAACTAAATGGTAGAATAATTTGTAAAGGATATACATTTTATAGTAATGCCTTAGTGTATTAGAAACCGAAATTTGATACCTGCCTTAGCTTAATTAAGACGTAAAATCCAAATGTTTAATAATAATAAAAGCCCAAAGTAAAACCGGAAAGTATAAAGCTAATGGCCCATGGCCTTATTACAATGAAATAAAAACCCAACTAATCCAAAATATTAAATAAAAATAAATAAATTACTGTCTTTTGCAGTATCCAAAATAATCTCATGCATGGCCACCTTGCGTCCCTCTCCAGCCCGGTCCGATGCTCTAAGTGTCTCCTGAAAAATGTTAAACAACAGGGTGAGTCACGAGACTCAGTGTGCAACCCTCATGCACCATCAGATTGGGCCTTAGCCCCACAGAACAGATAACAAAATATAATAGAACAGGAACTACACAAAGCCCAACCCAATCCTAGGTTATCCATCTGCTACACACCACCCTTACCTGCCAATCACACCACTGGGGATTTCTACAATCAACCCACCCTGCTACACACCATCGATGGCAGTCATGCTGCAGTTAGCTACTCATCGTCAGATCATGGCAATAGCCACTACAACAGATCATGGCAAAAGCCACTACAACAGATCATGGCAAAAGCCACTACAACAGAACACTTCCCGTTTCATCAATCACCCAACCCCGTGCAATCACAGAAACTGTCATATATGTTTATCATATCAAATCAACAGAACCATTCACTTTAGAATGACAGAGATCACTAACCTGGTGATTCGCCTTAACCCTCCTCGGGTTTTCAATAGCCATGCCGGTATTTCGGCTTTTAACAGAATATAACAGATTTATAAACATATTCTAACAGGCAATCCAAATGGTGTGAGAATGTTACACACCTGATTAATGCGTAGGACTACCCTCTATGTCGATACCCATGCTAAATAGATCTACTGCCTTCTATCTACAACTTTGCTCAAAAGCCGGAAGAACGCGAAGATAAGACCTCTCCTATATTCGGCCAAGGGTTAGAGTTTCACCCGAATTATACGTTTAGATTAACAGATCTCCTTACCTTGAAATCCCGAAAACAATACGACCCGAATGCTACTGAACTCTGGCTTAGAAATCTAAGCGATTGAATCCCCTTCAAATCCTGGAATGCCGCAAATGAGAGAAAACACCCGATTAGTTAACCATATAGCCATTCGGCTAAAATCTCTAAAAGCCGGAAAAAGATTAAAGTCTCTCGAATCGACATTTACCTTTAGTTTTCTTCAAGATTTGGCACAAGCAGACACCACAGAAGGAATTCGGCAATCACAAGAGATGACATCGAGGGATTTCGGCTATTAAGAAAATCCCGAAAAAGTATGAACAAGAAAAGGCTGATGCGTTTTCAGCTTTTAGAAGAACAAAGAATTTGAAAAGATGGGCAAGGAGGTAGATAGAGAGATTCGGCCAAAGAGTTTGAAAGAGAAGAGAAGGTAAATGGCGGGGGTTTCAGTTTCTGACAGAGAAAGAAAAAGAAGAAGAAAAGATGTTTCTAGTTTGCCAAAAAAAGAAAGAAAACTTAAGGATATTTTCAGAGAACACAATGAAAAATTCGGCACACCCCCTTTCCTATACTAAACAAATTTTTACCCCTCTCTTGTGTTTGATTTTCGGCCAACACTGCAACCATGAGATCAAACTTATCATTCTATCCCTTATCCCTATCAAAACACCCATCCAAAAGAGGCTTAATTATCTCCAACTCTTCCCTCCTTTATCAGGTTTAATTATCCACATAATTTAAAACATAAAATCCCTAAATAATAGCCTTGTTGCCGTCCCCTCCTAGCTCCCTTTAGTGCTGAAATTGGCCCAACTTAATGGGCTCCAAACAGCCACAAATTGGGCCTCTCCCCTTGCCTATTGACGCCATCTATAACTCCCCTTTACTGCGCCCCTTGTTGCTGGGCCACAAGCCCAGTATGTTAATTAAACTACTAAGACTTTATTTTAAGCCCTAGAGTGTCTAAGCAGAATATTTAATCAAGGCCTCAGCCCAAACCTGAGCCCATTTGCACCTCAAATTCTCAAATTAACACCTTGGACATGTCTACACATTAAACACATAAGCGCACTAATTCGGGATGTTACAGTTCTACCCCCTTAAAATAAATTCGGCCTCAAAATTTACCTGATCAGAAAAGATTGGGATATTGCTGTTGCATAACATCCTCTGGCTCCCATGTCGCTTCTTCCGCGCCGTGGTTCCGCCACAAAACCTTGACCAAAGGGACGGACTTCCTCCTCAACACCTTTACGTCTCGATCCAAGATTTGCACTGGCTCCTCCTCAAAGGACAAGTCTGGCCTTACTTCAATTTCTTCCACTGGCACAATGTGCGATGGATCAGGACGATAACGTCTCAGCATCGAGACATGAAACACATCATGTATTTGTTCCAACTCTGACGGCAACTCCAATCGATACGCCACTGGGCCCACACGTTGTAGTACCCGATAAGGCCCAATAAACCGGGGGACTTAGCTTACCCTTCCGTACAAACCTCATTACCTTCTTCCACGGTGACACTTTCAAAAAGACTTGGTCTCCCACTGCAAATTCCAACTCCTTACGCTTAAGATCCGCATACGATTTCTGCAGATCAGACACTTCCTTTAACCGAGCCCGAATTATCCTAACTTTTTCTTCCGTCTCCGAAACTAGTTCTGGACCCAACACCTGACGTTCTCCTAACTTTGTCCAACAAGTAGGAGTACAACATCTCCGACCGTATAATGCTTCATAAGGCGCCATCTGAATACTAGATTGAGAGCTGTTATTGTACGCAAATTCTGCCAAGGGTAAATATTCCTCCCAACTACCCCTAAAATTGATGATGCAACCCCTTAGCATATCCTCCAAAATCTGTATTACCCTCTCAGACTGGCCATCAGTCTGCTGATGAAAAGCGGTACTAAATTCTAACATTGTTCCCATTGCCTGATGCAGAGCCTTCCAAAATCGTGATGTGAATCTAGGGTCTCTATCTGATATGATCGACATAGGTACACCATGTAGTCTCACAACCTCAACCACTTACAGCTTGGCCAACCTTTATAGAGAATAATCAACACGAACCGGTATGAAGTGAGCATACTTCGTCAGTCGATCAACAATCACCCAAATCGCATCCTTCTTAGTAGGCGTAAGAGGTAACCAACTAACAAAATCCATCGTGATTCTTTCCATTTCCACTGCGGAATCTTCACTGGCTGCAACAACCCCGAAGGCAGCTGGTGTTCCGCTTTCACCTGCTGACACTCCAAACATCTACCCACGAATTTCGTTACCTTTCGCTTCAGACCTGGCCACCAGAATTACTCTCGCAAATCCCGATACATCTTAACCCCTCCAGGATGCATAGCGTATGGGCTACTATGCGCCTCCTAAAGAATCATCTGCCTTAACTCCACATCCCTTGGCATACAAACTTTCTTATGAAAACACAGGACTCCATCACCATTCAAACTACAGTCCTCTCCTTCACCACCTTGCACTTGCTGGAGTCGAGCACTCAAAACATCGTCTAGAAGTTGCTTCTCTTTGATCTGACTTGTCCACATAGGTCTCACTTGGAGCTCAGCTACCAAACTTCCATCCTCATACAGACTAAGATGAGCGAACATCGCCCTCAAATCCGCTATCACCTTCCTACTCAGCGCATCTGTGACTACGTTAGCCTTACCCGGATGATATTTGATCGAGCAGTCATAGTCCTTCAAGAGCTCAATCCACCTACGTTGCCTCAGATTCAACTCCTTCTAGGTAAGGAGATACTTTAGGCTCTTATGGTCCGTGTAAATAACTGACTTCTCCCCATACAAGTAGTGTCTCCAGATCTTCAGAGCGAACACTACTGCCACTAATTCTAGATATGCGTAGGGTAGTTCAACTCATGCGGTCTTAACTGTCGAGACGCATATGCAACAACTTTTCCATCTTGCATCAACACACATCCTCAACCCATGTGTGATGCATCACAGTAGACGGTAAATTCCTTACCCGCCTCTGGCTGAATTAACACCGATGCTTCGATCAAAATCTTCTTCAGCTTCTCAAAGCTCTCCTGTTGTTTGTTGGTCCAACCAAACGATACTCCCTTCCTCAACAACTTAGTTAAAGGTGCCGCTATCAATGAGAACCCTTCAACAAACCTTCTGTAGTACCTGGCCAATCCCAAGAAACTTCGAACTTTCGCCACAGACTTCGGGGGTTTCCAATCTAATACGGCTTCTATCTTCCAAGGATCCACCCTAATTCCTTCTGTGGTAATTACATGCCCTAAGAAAGTCACTTTCTTCAGCCAGAACTCACACTTACTGAACTTTGTATACAACTGCTTCTCCCTCAGAATTTGCAACACCACACGGAGTTGTGCATCATGCTCCTCCTCAGACTTGGAATAAACCAAAATATTGTCGATGAACCCCACGACAAATCGATCAAGATACGGTTGAAATACCCAGTTCATCATATCCATAAATGCCGCTGGCACATTCGTCAACCCGTAGCGAGTTTGAAATGCCGTCTTATGAATGTCTCCTTGCTTTACCCTTAACTGATGATATCTCGATCGTAAGTCAATCTTAGAAAAGACAGAAGCTCCTTTGAGCTAATCGAACAGATCGTTGATTCTCGGTAGCGGGTACTTGTTCTTAATCGTTAACCTATTTAGTTGACACTAGTCCACACACATACGCATGGATCCGTCCTTCTTCTTCACAAATAGGACCAGCGCTCCCCACGGAGACACACTCGGTTGAATAAACCCTCGATCGAACAGTTCCTAGATCTGAGCTTTGAGCTCCACCAGCTCCTTCGGCGCCATTCGGTAAGGAGAAATGGACACCAGAGCCGTACCTGGAAGTAGCTCTATTTCAAACTCCACTTCGCAATCTAGGGGTAACCCTGGCAGCTCCTCAGGAAAGACATCTACAAAATCTTTTACTGTCCTTACCGCATCGACAGTCACCTTCTTAGCGTCCAAAGCACTGATAAAAGCTAGAAATGCATTGCATTCTTTCCGAATCATCTTAACAGCCTTCAATACAGATACTACGTTGGACAAGTAATCCCTTCTTTCTCCTGACACAACCACCTTCCCGCCTTTTGGGGTACTCCAAACGGTAATTCCATTAAGTCTGCCGGGAACACTACCCCTTGAGTCTCTAAAGGTACATCCTTAAATAGTTTGTCCACAACCCTAGATTGTCCTAAAGGACTAACCACAATCATCTTCCTAATAGTTGTTTCAGAGTCTATACTTAGGGTCTCAGATACCGAACATGCAACATAGTTGTGGGTTGACCCAATATCAATCAAGGCAAGAAAAGGGTTATCAGCAATAAGAAATGTACCGGTTATGACGTCCGGTGCGTCACCATCCTCCCGTCGACGAGCTGCATAAACTAAACCCGGCTGCCTCGCGTCTACATTACCTGCACCCCTCCCAGGTGCCCCACGACCTTGACCAGATCCATTTCCTCCTCTACCTGAGCCATGACCCCTCGGTACTGGCTGACCACCTCTCCCAGCCTGATCAGAACCTCGTCCCGCGGGCTGTGCCTGATTCACCTGGGGGCAGTCCTTAATCATATGCTCTGTGGATCCACACCTGAAGCATCCACCGGTTTTCCTTCTACACTCCCCATAATGTACCTTTCCGCACAAGTTACACGATCAATTCTGACTCCTAGTAGCAGTTGTCGGAGCACGAGCTGGCCCATCAGACCTAGGCCTTTTCTGAAAATCTCCAGATGATCCCGATGACCTAAAATTCCTCTTATTCCTATTCCTATCCTTATCCTTATTCTGTTTCTCAGTCTGCTTAACCTCCTCAGATATCTTAGCTTTCTCAACCAAAACCGTAAAAGTCCCTTTCCCGCAGCAGTGCTACTAATACCCTCAGCTCATCCCTTAGTCCATCCTCGAACTGTACGCAACGCTCATAGTCAGTCGCCACAATTCCTCGAGCGTAATGGCTCAACCGCAAAAACTCCGCCTTGTATTCAGATACAGACTTACTTCCCTGTACTAAGTTTAGAAATGCCTTCCTCTGGCTGTCCACATAGCTGGCCTCAACATACTTTCCCTGAAACGATTCCTTAAAGTAATCCCAGTCAATCCGGTCTACGGCAGTACCCTCCTTTACTGTGAGCCACCACTGATAAGCCTCGTCTCGAAGAAGAGACACGACCCCCTTCAGCTTCTCCTCTATAGTGAAGTCAAGGTCATCCATTATACGCTCACTTGCCTCTAACCAATACTCAACTGTATTAGGGGCTACGCCAGAAACACCCCGAAACATCTCCGCTCCGTTGGCTCGGAGTCTTTTGACATAGATTTCCGAGCTCCTGAGCCCGTGCCTGCCCCAGCAACATCGCCTGAGATACCACATCATCTTCGGCTACCTGGTCCCGGAGTTATCCCTCCACAGCTGGCGGATCCGGCATCTCGTTTCCTGACCCGTGGCCAGACCCTACTGGCTTTGAAACGGTCATCCTACCCCTACCACGTCCACACGACGGACGTCCTCGACCCCTTGTACTCATCCTTCCGATCAGCGTTTATCTGATTAGAAATTTTATGACTTATTAACCCTTCCCACTGATTATCCACGAACAATCTTATGAAAAGTAGTTTTAAGAGTGATTCTTTCGAATTCGAACCTATATACAGTTTCAGTCTTAGGTTTACCTCTTAATTTTAGAAACCACATTCATCCACACCTCAACATACATATCACATCCATGAAGTCACATTCAACACATATGGTATTTTCGTCATTTCACTACCCAGGGGTATTTTTCGAAATTTTATCCTACAGGGTATTTTCCAAAATAAAGTATCTTGAGGATTTTCGAAATAGAGGTATATCCTTTTTTTTAAAACAGGGGTAAATTTTTATTTTTATTTTTTTAAAAATAACAGGGGTATTCTGGAGAATTCAGTTTCAAAAAAATGATAGTGGCATTCAGGTGTTTGTTGTTTTTGGTTATTGTTGTGTTTTTTTTTTCAAATTCCGTGACTTTGTAAATCGGGGTATTTTCGCAAATTAGTGGGTATATTTGCAAATCATGGGTATCTTGGCAATTTTCCAAAATAAGGGTATTTTGATAATTTCGTGAAGCAGGGTATTTTGGAAATTTTGCAACTCGGGGGTTTTTTCGGTAATTTCGCAACTTTTGATAATTTTCCAAATCAAGGCCGTTTTGAAGATTTTCATATCAAGAGTTAGACTTTCTCAAATCTACGGGCATTTTGGTAATTTTTACAAAACTAGAGTGGCTGGTCCCTTTCGGGTTTTAGTTTGAAACTTTTGGCCCATTAACAAGTCCTCACGGTTAAGGTGAACAGTCACTACGCACCAGGTAGGATTCCAGCGAAGAGGAGGTGAGTCACTAGGACTGCTTAAGTACCAGGCTCTTCCGGATCCAATCCTAGACATGCGCATGCCTGTTGCCACACCCTAACCCAACGACTTGTTCACGGGTTTGTTTAGTTGACTTAAGTCTTATGAGATTTAAGAAGTTGTTTAAGCTAAGCCTAGAGTCCATCAAGTTCTAACTAAGATAACCTACGTCCCATAAAGCCCATCAAGCCCACATACATATATAACACACAGTGAGTTCAGAATACTTACCTGGCGGACTTGGGTCGGAGACGCAGGTGCCATGCCGAGAAAACCATCCTGTGTTATTTAAAAACAACATGCACGTTTCAAAAACCCAACTTTAGAAAACGTTTTTAGCCCAAAACCCCAAAGCCGAGTTTTGAACCGGGCTCTAATACCAATTTGTAACACCCTAAACCCGGCCCAAACACCATGACTTGATCTGGCATGTCACTAAGTAGATTTTAAAATTTGTCGCAATTTCGGGAAATATTTTTCTTGAGTTTAACCTTTTATTCGGCAAAACTAAATGGTAGAATAATTTGTAAAGGATATACATTTTATAGTAATGCCTTAGTGTATTAGAAATCGAAATTTGATACCTGCCTTAGCTTAATTAAGACGTAAAATCCAAATGTTTAATAATAATAAAAGCCCAAAGTAAAACCGTAAAGTATAAAGCTAATGGCCCATGGCCTTATTACAATGAAATAAAAACCCAACTAATCCAAAATATTAAATAAAAATAAATAAATTACTGTCTTTTGTAGTATCCAAAATAATCTCATGCATGGCCACCTTGCGTCCCTCTCCAGCCCGGTCCGATGCTCTAAGTGACTCCTGAAAATGTTAAACAACGGGGTGAGTCACGAGACTCAGTGTGCAACCCTCGTGCACCATCAGATTGGGCCTTAGCCCCACAAAACAGATAACAAAATATAATAGAATAGGAACTACGCAAAGCCCAACCCAATCTTAGGTTTTCCATCCGCTACACACCACCCTTACCTGCCAATCACACCATTGGGGATTTCTACAATCAACCCACACCGCTACACACCATCAATGGCAGTCATGCTGCAGTTAGCTGCTCATCGTCAGATCATGGCAATAGCCACTACAACAGATCATGGCAAAAGCCACTACAACAGAACACTTCCCCTTTCATCAATCACCCAACCCCGTGCAATCACAAAAACCGTCATACATGTTTATCATATCAAATCAACAGAACCATTCACCTTAGAATGACAGAGATCACTAACCTGGTGATTCGCCTTAACCCTTATCGGGTTTTCAATAGCCATGCCGGTATTTCGGCATTTAACAAAATATAACAGATTTATAAGCATATTCTAACATGCAATCCAAATGGTGTGAGAATGTTACACACCTGATTAATGCGTAAGACTACCCTCTATGTCGATACCCTAGCTAAACAGATCTACTGCCTTCTATCTACAACGTTGCTCAAAAGCCGGAAGAACGTGAAGATAAGACCTCTCCTATATTCGGCCAAGGGTTAGAGTTTCACCCGAACTATACGTTTAGATTAACAGATCTCCTTACCTTGAAATCCCGAAAACAATACGACCCGAATGCTACTGAACTCTGGCTTAGAAATCTAAGCGATTGAATCCCCTTCAAATCCCGGAATGCCGCAAGTGAGAGAAAACACTCGATTAGTTAACCATATAGCCATTCGTGTAAAATCACTAAAAGCCAGAAAAAGATTAAAATCTTGCGAGTCGACATTTACCTTTATTTTTCTTCAAGATTCGACACAAGCAGACACCAAAGAAGGAATTCGGCAATCACAGGAGATGAGATCTAGGGATTTCGGCTTTTAAGAAAATCCCGAAAAAGTATGAACAAGAAAAGGCTGATGCATTTTCGGCTTTTAGAAGAACAAAGAATTTGAAAAGATGGGCAAGCAAGTAGATAGAGAGATTTGGCCAAAGAGTTTGAAAGAGAAGAGAAGGTAAATGGTAGGGGTTTCAGTTTCTGACAGAGAAAGAAAAAGAAGAAGAAAAGATGTTTCTAGTTTGCCGAAAAAAGAAAGAAAACTTAAGGATATTTTCAGAGAACACAATGAAAAATTCGGGACACCCCCTTGCCTATACTAAACAAATTTTTCCCCCCTCTCATGTGTTTGATTTTCGGCCAACACTGCAACCAAGAGATCACTCTTATCATTCTATCCCTTATCCCTATCAAAACACCCATCCAAAAGAGGCTTAATTATCTCCAACTCTTCCCTCCTTTATTAGCTTTATTTATCCACATAATTTAAAACATAAAATCCCTAAATAATAGCCTTTTTGTCGTCCCCTCCTAGCTCCATTTAGTGCTGAAATTGGCCCCACTTAATGGGCTCCAAACGGCCACAAATCGGGCCTCTCCCCTTGCCTATTGACGCCATCTATAACTCCCCTTTACTGCGCCCCTTATTGCTGGGCCACAAGCCCAGTATGTTAATTAAACTACCAAGAAGTTATTTTAAGCCCTAGAGTGTCTAAGCAGAATATTTAATCAAGGCCTCAGCCCAAACCTGAGCTCCATTTGCACCTCAAATTCTCAAATTAACACCTTGGACATGTCTACACATTAAACGCATAAGCGCACTAATTCGGGATGTTACATGAACATTTCATTTCTCAATTCAATTTGGCTTAAAAGCTGCACACATGATCACAATTCACTTTTTCCACATATTCTTACATCATAAGCATGGACTTAGCTCTTTGTCATTGATGCATAAACTTAGCTCTTTGTCATTGATGCATAAACTTAGCTCTTTTTTATTAATGCATAAACTTAGCTCTTTTTCATCTTTACATGCTTAGCTCTTTTGCCTGTTGAACTATTCGGAATATCGGAGGATACTCAATCTCATTATACATGTATCACAATGCCAATGCCAATGCCATATCCCAGATATGGTTTTACACGGGATCTCTTAACTCGATGTCGATGCCATGTCCCAGACATGGTCGTATACGAGATCGCATATAGATGTCGATGCCATTTCCCAGACATGGTCTTAAACAAGATCTTTCTTTGGTGCCAAAGCCATGTCCCAGACATGTCTTACATAGGACCTTCCTTATTCGATGCCGATGCCATGTCCCAGACATGGTCTTATACGGGATCTACATTCGGTGTCGCTGCCATGTCCCAGACATGGTCTTACACGGGACCTACATTCGGTGCCGATGCCATGTCCCAGACATGGTCTTACACGGGACCTTCCTTATCTCATGTGGTGACATAGGTATCCTCGTTATTTCGAATCTTCAACCGGGACTTCAACATGACATATTCTCATTAATTTCTCTTTGAGGCATCCTTAGTCGATTTTCATAGGAATGATATTCATCATCATGATATTAAGCAATTTAAAATATAAAAACACAATGAAGCTTTACTTTCATACAAACTTACCTTGGTACCAAAATGGCAAAAAGGGACCTAACCGTCAGTTACTCGTTTTTCCCCCGTTCTAAGTTCGAACCCCATTTTCTTTGATCTATAACGTCACATTTAGCTTACTTATTAGTCACATTATTCATCATGACCGAAAAATCATACTATGGCAAAATTACGTTTTGCCCCTAAACTTTGTCATATTTACACTTTTGCCTCTAGGCTCGTAAAATGATTTTTATTCAATTTTCTTATATTTTAGGCCTATCTGAACCATTTTCATAACTATAGCAATCCACAATTTGCATTCATTCACACATATTTCATACATTTTCAAGTTTTTACAAATTAGTCCTTTTATGTGATTTCATCGAAAATCACTTAGTAAAAGTAGTTTACTACACACCGAGCATTCATATTCTACCATTAGACATCAAAGCACATGCATATCATCCATGGGTAAATTTTTAAACTCAAACCCTAGCTCCAAATAATGGTAGAAATAGCTAAACCGAGTTATGGGGATCTCAAAAATGTAAAGAACATTAAAAACGGGGCTTGGATGCACTTACTATTGAGCTTGAAAGCTTGAAAACCCTAGCCATGGCTTCCCCCATGATAAATTCTGCCAATGGACAAAGGCTTTTGGATTTTATTTTGTCTTTTAGTCCATTTAATTACCAAATTACCAAAATGCCCCTAACTTAAAAATATCCTATTTCACTTATCTAATGTCCATTTTTGACCAAAAATTTAAGCAATGGTCTAACTACCATTTAGGGACCTCCAATTTAAAATTTCATAGAAATTGGACACTTCTAACATGTGGAACTCAACTTTTTCACTTTTTACAATTTAGTCCTTTTGACTAAATTGAGTGCCCAAACGTCGAAATTTTTTAACGAAATTTTCATGGAATCTTTTCGTGTAATCATAGACCGTAAAAATAAAATAAAAAATAATATTTTCCTCGTCGGATTTGTGTCCCCAAAACTACTGTTCCGACTAGGCCCAAAATCGAGCTGTTACAGATTCCTCATGAATAAGTTCTTTCTTAAGAATAATATTGTATATTTTGAATAATCTTCAAAATAAATGATCTGATATCTCAATTATAATCATTTTTTTCTAACTAACCCATTCTTAGTTCTATCTGCTTTATTAATCATTTAGGCACTAAACTCTTCAATTTCACACTTGTAAAGTTAATTAATATAAATCTGGTAAATTTCTTTGTACAAAACTATACTTATGAGGGGGTAGAGGTCATAAAGCCTCCAAATTTGGCTTTCATATATGCACACATAACATCACTTTTATCATCAATATATTCATTACAAACATTTATTTCGTACCTTTATAAATCTTTACTCATCATAGGCAATTCCCCTTTTTCTATTAAATACTCAAATATCACATTCATCACTATTGGAATTAGCTCGGTTGGAAGCATCTCTATCTATTAGTAAAATAATTCTCATCAAGGTCGAGAGATATCACACTATCATAGGTTTTATAATGGCATGTATTTCTAGACTTCAAAAATGCTACGTTCGGTCTGAGAACCGACTAAACCGTAGCTCTAATACCACTAAATATAACACCCCCAACACATATCCATCGCCGGAATAGGGTTATAAGGCATTACCAAGGAGTACAAAACACTTACAGATAATTTGAAATCATTATCGTTCAAATGCTGAGACTAATTATAAATGTTCCTTTAACGAACCCTCAAGGTCCAAATCATGCATTAAGATCGGGTCAAGACTAAACTGGATCCTCAGGAAAATTTTTCGCGACTTTTAAATTTTTTCTCGTATATAAGGGTCACACGCCCGTGTGATTGGGGACACACAGCCGGTCCATACGCCTATGGGGTAGACCGCTTGTCACACACGGCCTAGACACACGCTCGTGTGTCTACCCGTGTGGACAAAAATTAGGCTATTTTCCAAGCCATATTGCTCACTCACTTGATCTTTATCTTTACCAACATTTTAATACAGTCAAGAACCAATTTAAGATATTCAACCAAGCTTTATACTTATTACCATTTGTTAGTCGTACACTTCAAATAAATAACAAGAAACGTATATGAGCTCAATTCTTATTAAATTCCACTTATACCTATACTTTTTCACATTATGTATTCATATCACATATAATAATCATACCTCTGTATTTCATAAACATTTTCATAACAATTTGTCTTGGTTTCTAACTACTTCATATTTGAGTTATACTCATCAAATCATTTGAAACATCATCTTTACACAAATAGTACACTTGAGGTATACAATTCTATAATTATGAATAAACACATTTATCAAACATATTCCATGTTTTTATATATCACAGTCTCATATTTCCATGTATCAAGTACCAACATTTCCTCGTATTTCAGACAAATACTTGTAACAATTCATAAACATGCAACTCACTAACTCTTCCTGCCAATCACAATTTAAATTGACAAATCACTTATACATCACATAGTTATATTCAATTACACTTAGTCGTTACATGATCACATGTATTTTCACTTAGTCAATTTTCCATTGAACCCATCGAAATAATAACTAATACACGGTGGCCTGCACATAGTACCACCCTTGTTGCCAAAGCTATCTGGTGCACATAGTAGCCTGCACTTAGTATTACACATGTGACCAAAACCATCACTTACACATAATGGCATGCACTTAGTACCACACATGTGATCGAAGCTATCGAGTATGTATAGTAGCCTGCACTTAGTACTACACATGCGACCTATTCATCTGGTACATGTAATAGCCTGCACTTAGTACTACATACATGACCTAAAACCATCTCGTAGCTGTCTTGTACACATAGTGGCCTACACTTAGTACCACACATGTGACCTAACTACCTTATTCGCATCTTTTTTTATTCTAAAGGTTCAACTGGGAATTCTCACTTTTCAACATTTTACCAATTCATCCATAATCAATCACAATTCATAGTTTACATCAAATAATTACTCCATATTCAACCATATCTCATATAATATAACAAAATATTAAAACATAAATAAAAAAACGATGTATTATTTACATACAAACTTACAAATTCAATTTTTATATCATAATGATAATCACAATTTCAGAGTAAATATTTGAAATAAAAAATTATATCAGTTCTAATTTAACATTTATCGATTATAATCGGGCATGTGATCAATTTATACACAAGTGATTCATATATTTTCCTGATTCATATATTTTCCTCCTCCTCTCCACCCATATCCTTAGTATAAATAACACACTTGTAAGTAACATTATCTATAATTTTCACTGTTTACTTATATGAATATTCAAGCTGTCCATCACTGTAATAGTCACTAAATTATTTTTATCTTGAGCAAAAGAACTCCAAATTAAGATCCACTAATTTTCCCTGAAACTAGACTCACATATCTTCTTACCATAAAATTTTCAGAATTTTTTATCTAGCCAATATGTACATTTTATTCTTTAAATTCACCCATGTTCTGCTAACTGACAGTTCCAACCCTTCTTCACTAAAAATTAATTATCTCCTTGTACCGGATTCTTTTGAAGTTTTTGTTTGTTTCTCTTGAAAATAGAGTCATTCAAGATTTTAAACATATAAATTTAAACCCATAATTATTTTCGTCCAATTTTTTATGATTTCCCAAAGTTAGAACAGGGGAACCCGAAATCATTCTAACCTTGTCTCATAAAATTTATTATACCTCATGATTAACAATTTCATTGCTTACATCGTTTCTTTTATAAGAAACTAGACTCAATAAGATTTAATTTTATATTTTATTCATCCTCTAATTTGATTTCTAAAATTTTTGGTGATTTTTCAAAGTTAGACTACTGCTGTTGTCCAAAATTGTTTTCGTGCAAAATGTTGATTTTCATTTTGCCCCAAATTTCACAGTTCATACAATTCAGTCCTTTCTCAATTAACCCATAAATTGAGCTATTTTTTTCTCAATTAATACTTTATTCTATCATTTTAAACTACTTCATAACCCTTGGAAATCAGAACTTTAGCACTAGACCTTAATTCCAAACTCTTTTACCATTAGGTCCTAAAATCAATTTCCATCAATTTTACTTGATAAAATCATCATATATCAAAATTAAAGCTTCAATTCTATGTTTATTCATCATATGCTTCCAGCACTCATCCATAGCAACTTTAAAAATTAGCCATTAAATCAAAAACTAATGACATAGTAAGTTGGACCCAATTGTAAAAGTCCAAAAACTTAGAAATTTCAAGGAGAAAGCAAGAATTAAACTTACATGAAGCTAGAGTATGAAAACCAGCTTGAACCCTCTTCTATGGCTGTTTTTCAGCTGATGAGAATTCTAGATATTCCAATTTGGTCCAATTTTTATTTAACTAATTTTGGCAATTTTCCAATTTTGCCCTTATTTCACCCATTTCCTGATTTTTCTCAGCTATTGCCACCCAGAATATCTCCTTTAGGCTTATCTACACTTTAGGTCCTTCCTTATTTGACAATTGAGCTATTTAATCCTTCTAGCAACTTTTACACCTTTTTTAATTTAGTCCTTTTTATTTAATTAACCACCCGAACATCAAAATTTTCTAACGAAATTTTAATGCTACCTTATTGACACTCCGTAAATATTCATAAAATATTTATGGCTAATTTTATAACACCGAGATCTCGATACCTCTTTTTCTCAATTTCTTGACTAAATAAATCTTTATAAAACACAATTTACTATTTCAAAAATCTTTTAAAAGCTAAATTTGGCTCGTAAATATTAAATAATATAATCTATGAATTTATTTTTCAGATTTTATGGTCTCGAACCACTATTTTCAACATCGCTAAAATTTAGGTTGTTACAAGATCCGATTCGAATTTTAACTCGTGAGATCAAAGAATTGAGAAATAAGAAAATCGCATTAGTGATTCAAAATGTGGCATCGACATGGGGTTGAAGAAGCTACGTGGAAATCCAAAGATATTATGAGAAAAAAATAACCGAACCTATTCACTGGTAAGATTTTCGGGGACGAAAATCCCTAAGGGGGAGAGTTGTAACAGTCCGGTTTTAGCTAAATCGGAACAGTGGTTTTAGAACCAAAAATTCGAGGTCAAAAAAAATATTTTAATATTATTTTTGGTGTTTATAGCATGTGATTATATATGTGTGAAAGTTTCATGATTTAATTTTATCGATTGGATGTCTAATTTGATAAAAGGACTAAATCGCGTAAAATGCAAAAGTTGCATTCCATTTGATAAAAGTGTTTAACTGCTATGATTCATTAAACCAAAGGTCCTTAAGAACGCTGATAGTGGAAATGGATATAAATGGGCATGTATTAGGTGATTTTATAATGGTATCATTAAGGTTATAATAGTAAAATTTTAAATTAAAGTTTATTACATAAAGCAAAACCATTTTAATTCATCATTTCCATCTTCTTCAACCGAATTAAGAAAGAAAAAAAGAAAGCTTCGGCTCTTATTATTCTTGATTAAGGTATGTTCTTTGCTCGATTTTTTATGATTTTTACGTTTTTGAGATCGTTGCTTTGTATTCTAGCTAGCCCATGCCTTAATTTTTGAAGTTGTTAATGATTTTGTGAAGTTCCATTGATGAATGCTTGATCTTTTGAATGTTTTATGATGAAAAATGAATATTTGTTGATAGTTATACAAGTTTTGTTAAGTGATTCTGAGTAAAATTGCCTATTAGGGATTAAATTGAGAAAATGTAAAATGTAGTGGTTAAAAGTGTGAAATAATGAAAGATATGTGTTGCTAGGGACCTATATGAAATTCAGCTAGGCTAGGGTTTAATGAAATTTCATGAATTTTGTGTAATTGTGAAATAGGGACTAAATTGTAAAATATGGAACTTTAGGGGCTAAAGTGTAAAAATGCCCAAATATGTGTTTGTGGACTGAATTGAATGATTTGATGAATAAATGAGTTAGTTTTGAATGTATATATATCAAGAACGAAAGAAATTGGATTTAGATTGGGAAAATCAAAGGTTATTGAATAGTCGATCCAGTCCGTTTATCCCTAATACGAGGTAAGTTCAAATGCAAATAAATGTCATTAAATTGAATTATATATGTTTAATTCTCATTGAACTACTATGAATGTTGAATGATTAAATAGGAGCAAGAATTGATAGGCTTACAATATTCAAAAGTCTCGTACGAACCTTAGGAATAATATAGGATACGAATGCCATGACGTTAGGATTAACAAGATGTGATTACGAGTAAAACCATATCTGGGACATTGGCATCATATGTGATTACATGTAATACCATGTTTCAGACATTGGCATTGTTATTTGATTTCGTGTAAGACAGGGGTCTAAGACAGTAGCATCGATATGTGATAACATTTAAGACCATATCTGGGATACGACATTGTACGAGTTATATGTGAATTCTGAGTATCGTTAACAATTTCGAATGGTTCAATAGGCAACGTCAAGTCGAGAAAGAATGTGTGAATGAGTTAAGTGACTCAGGTACGTACGAGATTCATACGAGTATTGAAAAGGGAAGCATTTGATGAATTCAATTATGATATTGAATATGTATGCATTAGGAAAGGTTTGTGAACTTATATATGCATACTTATAGTTTGCCTATTGATGGAGATGATGTTGATTCATGTGGTAATTTTATTTGTATATGGCTTACTAAGCATTTATAGCTTACTTTGTGTTTTCTTTCCTTGTTTATAGATAACCGAAGCTAGCTCGGACTCGGGGATCATCAAGAACATCGTCACACTATCGATCAACTTGTTGGTACTTTTGATGTTTTGTAAATATGGTATATGGCATGTATACGCTAGTGATATGATGATGTGTTTTGAGTTGTGATATTAGCCATGAGATATGGCTCATGAATGATGTAAATGTTGATGTGTATTTTGCCATTTAAGTTGGCTTAAATTATAAGTTTATGATGTATATATTGCCATGTGTTTGGGATGGTTATATGGTTACTCAATTAGCTAGTTGTCAATTGGTGTATTATTGCTTGAAAAATGGCATGTTGTGGCTTGATTTTAAGATGATGATTTGGTATATTTTATGACATGAATTAGCTGATAAGATTATGAGAAAAATGCATAGAGAAGATGGGTGAAATTGTTGGTAATGGCATATTGTTTTAGTATGTTTTGGATTATGATTTGAGTAATGAAATAGATGGATTTTAAATGGCTTGATTTGTATATGAAATAGCATGTTTTGGTTGCCTATAAATTTGCTGAAATGGTATTATTTTGTTGTTTACGTGAACATGAAAAAGGGTGGTAAATTGGCATTGCAAATAGCCTATTCTTGTCCACACGGGCAGAGACACGGGTGTGTGTCTCAGCCGTGTGTGATACACGACCATACTACACGGCCGTGTGCCTCCCAGTGTTGAGATTAAATTGAAGTCAATATGCTCCACACGGCCTCACACACGGGCGTGTGACTTGCCGTGTGGCACAAGTCAGTATTCCCCCTAAATGGCACACGGCCTAGTACACGGTCGTGTGACTTGGTCGTGTTGCATAAGTCAGTATACCCTACAGGATTGGCACAACCTAGCACACGGCCTGGCACACGGGCATGTGTGGCCATTTCGAAGGGCACACGGGCTAGACACACGGGCGTGTGGTCAGCCGTGTGGCCCAAGCCAATATGTATGCCCTGTTTTCACATGGCCAGGGACACGGGCGTGTCTGGAGCCGTGTAAGGCACACGACCTATTCACACAGACGTGTGACCCTTGTATGTTTGAAAAATTTCTAAGTTTTCAAGAATTTTCGTATGTTATCGATTTAGTCCCGAACCATTTCTAGCATATGTTTAAGGCCTCATAGGCCCTTATAAGGGACAATGTGTTTATGATTGAATGGTGTTTGAGAATGGATGTATAAATGTATGTTGTATGTTGTGATTTGATAGGTAATGCCTCGTAACCCTATTTTGGCGACAGATACGGGTTAGGGGTGTTACAATGTATAATCATTTTCTTGTATTTCATACAGATACGTGTTATAACTTATTTTATTATTCATATCTTCTCATGTCTGGATTGTTACCCGTTGAATTTATTCAGAATATCGATGGATACAAAGGTAGTACACCCGAGGTGTACAAATCAAGATCCGTCAATTCTTATTCAGTGGTACCCATAAGGTACTATTTCAGAGAGTACACTCTCCAGCCACACATGTATACAACAGGATTACCAGTCTAGGCTAAATCCTTTTAATGACATATGCTTTAGAGAGTTTGATCTGGATTACCCGTCCGGGCTAAATCCAATCCATAACATATGCTCGAGAGGACTTATATTAGGATTACCTGTCCGAGCTAAATCCTTTCTGTAATGAAGTCATTAGGATTGCTCGTTCGAGCCTAATCCATTCTGCAACAAATGGAGGACCTCTTTCATTTCAGCAATTACATTTATCCATTGATTTTCATTTATTCAAACAGAATTTAACATTTTTAAGCATTTTTCGGCATGTGATTATTTCATACATCTGTAACATCCATATAATTGAAATGATCATATTCCAAGAATAAAATTAAAATTTTCATCATTTATCCTTTATTATCTATCAGGTATTATAATTTAATTTAAACATTTTTATTTATCGGGCTTGATTAGATATGTAATCATTTCACATATTCATGACATTTATACAATTTACTGATAAACCGTAAAAGCAACATATTTTAATCCCACATTTAGTATGTTTTTGGATGATTTAAGCCTCGATTTATATAAAAAGGTGCTCTTAATCCTTTCTTTTCATGTTTTATACCCAGGAAAGCACCCGAGGACGAAAAGATCATAAAACGGGCCCAAAACAGAGTAAATGGGCCATATCACGAAATCTACACGGGCTGGACTTAAGCCCACACGGCCGTGCCACATTAATCATCTAGAACACGACCTTACCCCCGATTCACACGGTCGTGCCTCATTAAAGAAGTCCGAACACGGCTTGAAGACTAGTCACACGGGCATGTGACATGGCCGTGTCCCTATCGTGGCAAACCCGATTCGGCATGCGTTTTGAAGACTAGTTTTCAAATCTACTTTCTCTGTAACAAACCAGATTCGGTCGTAACGTTTTGACTAGGTTTGGGGTGTTACAATTGTGGTATCAGAGCGAGGTTTCAAAAACTCGGTAGTGGGTATAGGGTTCGAAAATGTTTTAAAAGATGGTTAGAAAATGATTTAGAAATATGTATGTCTTTTGGAAGCATGGCACCCGAGTCTTCGGCACCAAATCCGTACGGTAAGTCTTCTGGCTTTTGGTTGTTTTTGAAGTAAGTATGGTATGCTGTGATTGCTTGTGCTAAGAAATGCAACTCTAGAGATTGAAACCTTAGGTGTGCATGAAGTGGCGAGAACTGCTCATAATGCAATTTCATAAAACTGTTTTGTAATAAACAGTGGAAGAAAACACTAACTCATAAAACTCTTAATCATATTAAATCGCGTAATTAGTAATGAGTACTAGAGGACGTGGACGCAGTATGCGAGGCCGTGGAAGAGGCCGAGATGCTGGGGCTGAGCCTTCAGAATCTGAGCATGGGCTGGAGGGTGAAGTGCCTGCATCGCCAGTTGCGGAAGCGGAATTTCAAGACCAAACTGGTGGAGACGATGCTGTGTCTCAGGCTATGTTACGCGTTCTGGAAAGAGTGGCTGGAGCGAGCATGGGATCGGTGGCTCAGAAATTTGTGCCTAAGCGACTCAGGGCTAATAGGGTTGAAATGTTTAGGGGCGTTTCTGGGGTGGCTCCTAACGTAGCCGAGTACTTGTTAGAAGAAGTGGAATGGATTATGGATGATCTTGATTACACCGCAGAAGAAAAACTGAAAGGGGTTGTGTCTCTTCTTCGAGATGAGGCTTACCAATAGTGGCTTACGGTTAGAGATGGTACAGCTACGGGCCGCATTACTTGGGACTTCTTTAAGTCTGCATTCCAAGGGAAATATATTGGGTCAAGCTATGTGGATGCGCAGCGAAAGGCATTCGTTAACTTGGTTCAGGGAAGTAAGTCGCTGGCTGAATATGTGGCGGAATTTTCGCATCTTAGCTGGTATGCTCGTGGTATTGTGTCTACAGATCATGAGCGTTGTGTCCGATTTGAAGATGGTCTGAGGGATGAGTTACGAGTACTGATAGCTCCGCAATGGGAAAGGGAATTCATTGTTTTAGTGGAAAAGGCTAAAATAGCCGAAGAGGCAAAGCGTTCTGAAAGGCAGAATCAGGATAGGGACAAGGGTAGAAATAAGAGAAGTTTTGGACTGACAAGGTCTACTGGGAGCTTTTAGAAGAGGCCTAGGTTGGATGGGCTGGGTCGAGCTGTGAGGCCCACTGCTACTGGTCGGCCACAATAATGTGCTACATGTGGGAAGTTCCATTTTGGGGAATGCTGGGCAAGAAGTAATGGATGCTTCAGATGTGGATCAGTGGATTATCGGGTGAAAGACTCGAGGTGGCCATACGCTGCAGTTTTTTTAGTAAAATCGAACTAAATTTTAAATTTACTTCTAATTTTGGGATTTAATTTGTAATAAGGCCGCTTTAACTTTATTTTGGGTTTTGTTTATAAGCTGGTTTATACATGCTATGATCTATTGATAAACGGGGTTTTCCTAAAAGCATAAAAGGAAGTTTTCCAAAATTTACAACAAGAAGATAATGAACTGTAAATAATTAACACTTGGGATTTTCTTAACATAGCAAATAATGTTTTCGAAAGAAATCACGCACCTCAAGGTTCAACTCAATTGACACCTTTCAAACATTTTTCTAAGTCAATTTTGATAAGATAAGTCTGTATTTAGCACTTAGTCTACTTGGTAAAACAAATAGTAGGGTTTGAGTCAACAAACATTTTTTTTTAATAATAATAAAAGCCCATAACATGGATTCTCTAAACAAGATAACTCCTTGAGTCGTGATGTTTTCCAAAGTTTTCAAATCTACTTTCTCTGTAACAATCCAGATTCGGTCGTAACGTTTTGACCGGGTTTAGGGTGTTACAGGGTTATTAAGTGAGAAAGAGATTTCCGTTAATTAACCTAGGGTTAGACGTTATTCGCCCCAAGAGAGGGTTTAATATACGTTAGGGAGTCCTACGGATCAAGTCAAGTGAATAAATCGTATGGTTTAGGGTTACATAACAAGTGAATTCTAAGTAAATTCTTCCTGAGGGTATCGTCTTAAATCAACTGAGTCTTCCCTCAAGTTATTTCCCAATTCATTCTTTTTGTCTTTGCGTCTTTAGCTTAGTAGTCGTTAGATCTAAACAACTTCACTTATTTTAGGCTAGATAATAAAAAGAAGGTTAGTGTTAGTACTTTTAGTTCTGTTGGGTTCGACAATCCGGTCTTGCCTAAGCTATACTACTATTCGATAGGTACACTTGCCTTTAATCGTTGTCAGAGTTAGTTTGCAGGTTCGATCATTCTCTTTATAAATTTTAAGACTCTGATCACAGCGATCAAGTTTTTGGCGCCGTTGCTGGGGAACTAAAATATTAAGAAAGCTCTATTTTTATTTTTCGCAATTTACTTTTATTTTATTTTTTTTTTTTAGATTTTGCTAAATTTTCTTTCTTTCTTCTCCCAATATGTACCTCTAGTTTATGACTAGAAGGAACCCGAGAGGACCTTTAGTATACGATAGTGAAATTGAAGCTACCGTTCGTAGGACTCGCAGAGAAATCAGGTGAGCCCTAAATTACACAGAGGAAGACTAATCGCTGCAAATCAGAGCTTTAAATATTTATAAAAGAATGATCAAACCTGGAGACTAACTCTGGCAACGATATTAAGGCAAGTGTACCTATCGAACAGTAGTATAGCTTAGGCAAGACCGGTTATCGAACCCACAGGAACTAAAAGTATTAATACTCACTTTCTTTTTATTATTTAGCCTTAAAGTTAGAGTGAAGATTACTTTTTAACTAAATTGACGACAACTAAACTAAGGACACAAAGACAAAAAGACGAATTGGAAAATAACCCTGAGAAAAAACTCAGTTGATTTAGATGATACCCTCGGAAAGAATCCACCTAGACTTCTCTTATTATCTAATCTTTTAATTATATGATTTCTTTTACTTAGCTTGATCCGTGAGACTCCCTAACCTATATTAAACCCTCTCTCGAAGCGAATAACGTCTAACCCTAGGTTAATTAGTGGAACTCTCATTCGCTTATAATAACCCCCTAGGATAGCAGTAAATCAATCGATGGACTCCCATATTAGGATTCACCCTAATCCGGCAAAATCTCGTAACCCTTTCTCTAGGCGTTCGATCAACTCCGCTTAATTATGTTAGATCTTCTCTTAGGCAGGGTCTATTCCTCCTCCACCTAAGCACATTAGAATTGGATTAAGCAACATAATTAAGAACAAACTAAGTAATTTATCATATAACTTAAAAATCAAATAATAAAATTCATCTAGGTTTCATCCTCTTTAGGTATCTAAGGGGTTTAGTTCATAATGAATAAAGAAAACATCGCAAGACAAAAGATAAAACAAAACATAGGAAAACCCTAAAACCCCCCTGAAGGAATCGAAGGAGAATTCCGTCGTCTTAAGTATAACTCCGGCTTCTTGAGATGGATCAACTGGCTATCCTCACGTTATTCTCTAACTTTGATCTTCTCGGCTTGGCTCCTTGGCCTCGCTTTCGCCCCCCTAAACAGGTGATACTTGGGGATTATTTATAGGCTCTTAGAACGCGATTCTTTCTCCCTAAGTATCGTTTTTTGACTAAAATTGCTCTTTCCAGCGTCAGAGGCACGGCCATGTCACACGCCCGTGTGAGTCGAGACCTGACAGTGTTTGGATTTCTCTTGAGGCACGGCTGTGTGTGACGGGGTTGAGGCCGTGCTCTAGGTGTTCCTCGAGGCACAGTCGTGTGTGCTTTGGGCCAGGCCGTGTCAATTTTGTACTAAGGCTCATTTCTTCTGTTTTAGGCCTGTTTTGTGTTCTTTTCATCCTCGGGTGCTTTCCTGGGTATAAGACATGAAAAGAAAGGATTAAAAGCACCTTTTTATATAAAACAAGGGGTAAATCATCCAAAAGCATATTAAATGTGGGTCAAAAATATGTTACTTTTTACGGTTTATCAAAGACCAAGAAGTTAGATCCAATCCTACTGAAGGGATGGACGAGAATAATCCACAACCATATGATGTGGGAGAAAATAATGCCCCACGTACTATGTTTGATTATGCTAAACCGCATTTAACAGGAGCGGAATCGAGTATTGTTAGGCCTGCTATAGTTGCTAATAATTTTGAATTAAAGCCTAACACAATACAAATGAATCAACAATTTGTTCAATTTGATGGTTTACAGGACGAAGATCCAAGCACTCATATAGCTAATTTTTTAGAGTTCTCTGATACCTTCAAAATAAATAGCGTTTCTGATGATGTCACACGTCTTCGGTTATTTCCCTTTTCATTAAGAAATAAAGCCAAAAAGTGGTTAAACTCGTTACCACGAGGGTCAATCACTACATGGGAGCAAATGATCAAAAAATTTCTTTTAAAATATTTCCCACCTGCCAAAACGGCCAAATTACGGAATGATATCTCTTCTTTTGTGCAGATGGATTTAGAGACATTATACGACGCATGGGAGAGATACAAGGATCTCTTGAAAAGGTGTCCGCACCACGATTTACCCTTATGGCTCCAAGTCCAAACCTTCTATAACAGTGTAAACCCCTCAACGAGGCAATTAATTGATTCAGCAACCGGTGGAACTCTGAACAACAGAACTCCTGAAGCAGCCTACGAGTTTATTGAAGAGATGTCACTGAATAACTATCAGTGGCAAGTGACAAGGACTAAACCGAAAAAATCAGCTGGAGTTTACAACCTCGATGCAATGACCACACTATCAACACAGATAGAGATGATAAATAAAAAGCTTGATAATTTGTGTTCTTCGCAGGTACACCTAGTCATACAGTGCGACGCAAGTGGAACTGTGACGAATCCTGAGTACCCACCATACCAACCAGGAATAGAGAGTGAACAAATGAACTATATAGGTAATAATTTCAGATCCAATAATAATCCTTATAGTAATACTTACAATCCAGGTTGGAGGAACCACCCAAATTTTTCATCGGGAGGTCAAGGAATTCAAGGAAATCAAAGACAGCAACCTCCTCAAAATTTCCAAAATCAGCCATGTCCACAAGAGAAAAAGCCAAACCTCAAAGAGATGCTGACAAAAGTCATGTCAAGCATAGAAAATTGTCTCCAAGATATCGAGAAAACAATTAAAATTCAACAAACATCGGCTGAGGAGACCAAGAACCGAATCGGGGAACTTACTAAGTCCGTAGGGGAAGTCACTAAAGCAGTCGGACAACTTGCAAAGTTAATGTCCGAACGACTGCAAGGATGTCTATCGAGTATCACTGAGATTAACCCAAAGCAGCAAATCGAAGCCATCACAACTCATAACAGCACAGGGGTAGACGAACCTAGTCCAAAACAAAAGAACGAGGTAGATGAAGGAAAAGTTAAGGCAACACAGGAAAAGCCAAAACCAGAAATCAAAGAATACCAACCTCGCATACCTTACCCCGAAGCAATAAAAAGAGATGATACAGAAGAATAGTTTGGTAAGTTTCTTAAACTTTTAAAGAAATTACATATTAACTTACCTCTTCTTGAAGCTCTTTTTCAGATGCCAGATTCGAGGAAATTTTTAAACCAACTCTTAACGAACAAATGCAAATTAGATGAGGAGCCACATATGGAATTGAACGCAGTATGCTCAACAATGTTACAAAATAGACTACCACGGGAGCAAAAAGATCTAGGGAGTTTTACTATTCCTTGTTTAATTGGTAGACTAAATGTTGATAATGCGTTAGCTAATTTAGGGGCAAGCATAAATGTCATGCCTTACAAAATGTTTAAACAACTAGGTCTAAGGACACCCAAACAAACTAGGATGAGTATTCAGTTAGCTGATAAAACTGTTAGAATTCCTAGGGGCATTATCGAAGATGTTCTTGTCAAAATCGATAAGTTTGTTTTTCCAGTAGATTTTGTTGTCTTAGACATGGATAAGGATAATTCAATCCCCTTAATTTTAGGAAGACCCTTTCTAGCAACTGCCAAGACTAAAATTGACGTTGCCACAGGAGAGCTCATACTTTGTGTAGGCGACAAATCAATCAGTCTTCAAGCTCTTGACTCTGCCAGGACAACAATCGATGAAGGTAAGAAACTCAATCCAGTTGATAATCAATTTGTGCAACCTTCATCGGAGGAACCACCACAAATATACAAACCGGAGCCAAGTCATAGACCCCAAGCCAACAAGGAAAAATCACATAAGGAACAAAGCCTTAAGGTCGAAAAACTAAAAGAGCATGAAATACAAATCAAAGAAGAACCGGAACCGCATGAAGTAAAACTGAAGGAGCCCCCAGAAGAGCTCGTAGGAACATCAAACCACTTAAAAATAGGAGACCAGGTACTGTTATATAAGGCAGATCCTTGTGTCATCACATCAGACCTGACCACGAACGAAGAAATCCCTCTTGAGGTAAGCAATATCTTCCCATACGGAACAGTCAAGGAAAGCAATCATATATTCAGCACTTCTAAGGTACACGCTTCTCGACTCAAATCTCATCAAGAAAATGGAACTGTCAACATGAGGGAAGATATCCAAATTTTTAAACCTCCCTGATTTTTCAAAACAAGGAAAGTCCAGCTTAAGACTATAAACGAGCGCTTCTCATGAGGCATCCCTAGTACTGACATAAATTGTTTTCAATTCATTTTCTTTTCTTCTTTTCTTCTTTTCTCTTCTTTTCTTTATCACCTCCTAACTTTAAAACTAACCAAGGGTGCAGATTTCCAGGCCACAAGGCCTTACACACGGCTGTGGCCGTGGCTGTGTGTACATCAAGAATCTTTGTACCAACATAGTAGAGGCAGTACAAGTTAGATTCACCTAATTCTCAATGATACGAATCCAACCACTCCCCCACGAGCATCGACAAAGTGGCACGGTCGTGCCCTACGACTGTGTGAAGCTATTGACTTGCAAGCCACGGGCAGAACACGCCCATGCCTTAAAACTGTGCCAACATACTGACTTGTGCCCTACGGGCGTGGCAAGCTGAAAAATGGGCATGGAGAAACAACACGCCTAGACACATGGCCTTGCTAAGTGGCCGTGTGCATCGACACGCCCTCACACCACAGGCGTGGGAACATACCAAATTTTGGCCTCTATTTAAACATCGACCCTCCCCCTTCCCATTCTTCTACTTCCCACCTCTTTTCTTATTCCCTATCCTCTGATTTCCCCTCCAAAACAAGTCCCTCCAACCCTTGAGCTACACCAACCATGCCGAAGAAGAGGAAGAAGCCAAGCAGAATCTCACCAAGGGTGACCACTATACATAGCTTATGCCAGCCTCTTCATCCAAACAACAAGCCAAGGGTCTTTGAGACCATTTAGTTTTTATTTTTCTTTTCTCTTTTGCTTCAATTTCCTTCTCTTTGACAATCTTATGCTTAATTTAGTTTAATATATTTTAATTTCTTAGTGTTAGGTTGTAAAGGCTACTTGGGAATCACGCCACTTCCGCCACCACCAGCACCTCTGTCACCCAAGAAGTCACACCCACCTCACGAACCATCTACCGATAAGGATTCTCAAGCCCTTTTATCTTCCAATCTTAGTTTATTTTCCTTCTTAGTCTCCTTTCATTTTTCTTTCTTATTTTTAGTTATATATTTCGTTTATTTTAAATGTGTCTTAATAACTTCTGGCTAACTATTTACGAGCTCCCCAATTTCTTCATCTAGCTCAGGATCGTCATCCAGACCGACTCCTCCAACTCCAGGATCTCATTCGTAATTCAGGAAGTTTCACCTCTCCCTCTCTTTTAAATTTTATATCTGTCTTTGTACATTGAGGGCAATGTACATCTTAAGTGTGGGGGGTGAATATTTATTTGAAGAAAAGACCTAACTTTCTGCATTATTCTCAAATCCGGCCTAACTTTCTTCATTATTCTCAAATCCCTGAATTTAGTCTTGTTTTTAAGTAATTTCCTCATATTACTAATTAGGATGAAATTTCTGATGGTTTATGATTTTTATTGATATGTTTTAGATTAAGTCATAGTTAATTGTGCATTGATGATTAAATTAGAAGAATATTAAAGAATCAAGCATGATAAGTCTATTTTTCAAAATTAAAATCTTTGCTAGGTTGTTGAGCTGAATCTGAATATGATCTGGAAGTTTGAAATTTACAAGGTTGATGTCAAAACACCCATAATTTTTTGTGAGATTTTGAGCCTATTAGAGCATATATTCTTTTCCATGCTCACTTTATTGATTATGAGTGTGTCAACTATGAACTGTTATTCTAGAACTTGCCTCGAATATACATTTTGAGACCACATCTATGATATGATATACAGAGATGATAAAGGCACCTAGGTTTTAACTCACTCACTCCACTAAAAAGCTTACCTCCATAAATTAACCCTTAGTGAACCCCGTTGATCCTAACAACCCTTTTTATTGACTTACCAGCTAATATTAACCCAACACCCCTTTGTATTTGTTATCACCATTCCTTTTGACTACCCACATATCGAGATTCGATTTGATGTGTTGCCTAGCTGTTATCTTTATTTTAAGTAATAGATACATTCCTTATTATGTAAAGCTGATGTGGGCTTGAAAAAAAACCCGAAGTATACTCAACATTAGTTCTACGAAGTGAGCTTACATGTCGAAATTCCACATCTTGAGGAAAAAGCTCTCATTATTAGTTTTCAATTGATGTAATTAATTAGGATTAGTTCAATTTTTTAGTTAGGCAATTTGTCAGGTCAGCCTCGATTCTAACCTTCTAATTTCATCCTTTATCCACACCTTTAACTCTAGCCCCATTACAACCTTGTTAAAGACCTTTTGATTTGTGTATCATCTCATTTTACAGTGGTGGAGATTTGATTTTCAGGCAAGCCTATGGGATTAACTTTTCAGGTTCAACTTCTGAGAGCTTAATTTTGAACCTTAATCACCTCGAGTGATTTGAGTGAATCTTTAGTGAGGATGTCAATCCTTGTCGATTTTGAATCAAAGGTAATTATTTAGATAAGGGGAAAAACCTACGTTTTTATGCTACAAATATATGACTTTGACTGTTTGAATCTTTAGGACTCTTCGAGTTAACTCATCCATGTATAAATTATCTATGAATTATGATGAGACATTATTGATAAGAATTATAAATCATGGAAAGTTTGTTTTAATTGTAAGTTGAGAATTTTGCTTGAGGACAAGCAAAAGCTTAAGTGTGGGGGTATTTGATAAACCATAAAAGCAACATATTTTAATCCCACATTTAGTATGTTTTTGGATGATTTAAGCCTCGATTCATATAAAAAGGTGCTCTTAATCCTTTCTTTTCATGTCTTATACCCAGGAAAGCACCCGAGGATGAAAAGATTATAAAACGGGCCCAAAACAGAGTAAATGGGCCATATCACGAAATCCACACGGCCTGGACATAAGCCCACACGGCCGTGCCACACTGATCATTTAGAACATGGCCTTACCCCCGATTCACACGGCCGTGCCTCATTAAAGAAGTCCGAACACGGCTTGAAGACTAGTTACACGGGCGTGTGACATGGCCGTGTCCTTATCGTGGCAAAAAGTAATTTCATTCGAATTTGGATACTTTGGGGCGAAGAAACACATTTCAAGAGCCTATATAAATCCCCTAAGTGTTACCTGAAAGGAGGCAGTTAGCTAGGGCAAGGAGCCAAGCCGAAAACGTCAGAGTTGTGGGAATCACTCGAAGATAGCCAGTTGATCCATCTCTAGAAGCCAAAATTCTACTCAAGACGGCGGATCTCTCCTTCAATTCCTTCAGGGAGTTTTACGAATTTCTTATGTTTTGTTTTATCTTTTCTTGTGAGATGTTTTCTTTATTAGTTATGAACTAAACCCCTCAGATGCCTGAAGGGGATAAAACCTAGATGAATCTTGTGATTATTTTCTGAACTATAAGATAAATACTTGATTTGTTCTTAATTATGTGCGCTTAATTCTTGTGTTAATATTTCCGGGATATTAATCCAAGTATGATGTGTTTAGGTGGTGGAGCAAAAGTCCCTGCCTATTCATAGATCTAGCATAATTAAAGAGGAGTCATTCGCGAGCCTATAGATAGGGTGACGAGATTTTGCCAGATTAGGGTGAAACCTAATATGGGAATCCATAGATCGATTTACTGCTATTCTAGGGGGTTATTAAGTGAGAAAGAGATTTTCGTTTAACCTAGGGTTAGACACTATTTGCCTCGAGAGAGGGTTTAATATACGTTATGGAGTCCTACTGATCAAGTCAAGTGAACAAATCGTATGGTTTAGGGTTACATAACAAGTGGATTCTAGGTGGATTCTTCCTGAGGGTATCGTCTTAAATTAACTGAGTCTTCCCTCAAGTTATTTCCCAATTCATTCTTTTTTTCTTTGCGTCTTTAGCTTAGTAGTCGTTAGATCTAAACAACTTCACTTATTTTAGGCTAGATAATAAAAAAAAGGTTAGTATTAGTACTTTTAGTTCCTTTGGGTTTGACAATCCGGTCTTGCCTAAGCTATACTACTGCTCGATAGGTACACTTGCCTTTAATCGTTGTCAGAGTTAGTTTGCAGGTTCAATCATTCTCTTTATAAATTTTAAAACTCTGATCACAGCGATCATTTACATAAACACAATCAATGGAAGCATGTAAATAAACACAATTTAGGTACACGAACTTACCTGAACAAAGGCTCGTGTACAAATATCTAGTAATCTGACATTTTCCTCGTTCTAACTAAAAATTTGGTCTATCCAGATCTATACGAGTAAATTTAATATCAATTTATCATATTTCACATTCAAGTGAACTGAATTTTCTTCCTAGGAAAAATTACTATTTTGCCCCTAATTTTTCCATAAATTCCCATTTCGTCCCTAGGATCAGAATATGAAATTTGTGCATTTTACTCCCTATTCCAAGCCTAACCAAAATTCCATCTCAAAATTTACAGCACATGTATTCATAAAAATTTAGAAATTTTCATCAAATTTCACAACTTTGCATATTAGTGCCGAAAAACTGTTTTCATAAAAAATCACTTTGTAAAAGTTGTTTATCTATCATCAACCTTTCATTTTCTACCATAAATTTCTAATTTTCAGCATATACATCCATGACCCATTTTCCATACTTTGATAACTTTACAAATTGATCCCCCAAATAGATAGATTAAGCTATCCCAATTTTAAAAATATCAAAAATATTAAAAACGGGGCTTGATTACTTACCCAAATAAACTTGATAAGTCTTCTTCTTCTCTCCTAGGGTTCCCATGAAAATATTTGGGAAATATGATATGAAATTGTTTTCTTTTTCATTTAATTAAATTGTCATTTAATAACTTTTCATCTTTCCCATTTAGTCCTTAGCCTTTTTTTATTTTTCCATGGATGAGTCATACCAAAATATCTACATACTTCTCTTTAATGGTCTAATTACCATATAAGGACCTCTAGTTTTGAATTCCATGGCTATTTAATCCTTATAGCTACTAGAATTCAACTTTTACTTTTTATGCGATTTAGTCCTTCTCGTAATTAAACACATAATCGGTAAAATTTTCGTATCAAAATTTTCACATGACTTTTCTATATGGTCCAATAATAAAATAAAATTAAATTTTATTTTAGGCTCGGATTAGTGGTCTCAAAACCATTATTCTAATTTCACTGAAATTGGGATGTTACATTACTACTAACAGTTTTAATCTTGTTGAAGCCCAACCACCAAGTCAACTTGAGGTTGTTTCCTATGTATATTGTGGGGATGGCCATTTTTTTGAGAATTATCCATCAAATATTGAGTCGATTTATTATGCAGGGAATCAACACAAAAATAGAAGTGGACAAGGACCACAATCCAATTTCTTCAATCCTTCTTGGCGAAACAATCCAAAGTTTTCTTGGAATAACTAAGGAAATGGACCGAACAACACTTACATTCAGTAAAAACCAAGTCAACCCCAAGGATTTAATCAACAAGTTCCAAACCATGTAACGACCCATCAACGACCCTAATCGGAACGGTGGTTTTAGAATCACGAATCCCAATTAGAACAAAATAATTTTATTTTTATTCCTTTATTAATTATTAGCTATGTCATTTTATTTTATCTTAAGTTGTGTTTAATAATTATATTTGAATGTGTATGTGCTAAAAATTTTGTTTTGATGCAATTTATAACCTATGCGAAAATGTTGGTAAGGACTTAGTTGAATTAATGTGAGATCATTAGTTGTGGTAAAATGGAGGACTTAATTGAATTGGCCACCTCATGGTTGGTATTTGCATGACAATTTGGCCATTATGCATGATAGGAGTGGACGGCAACAAGGGTAAAGTGAATACCAAAGATTATTTTATTTCTAATTATGAAGTTAGTGGAATAATAAAATAAGAAAAACATATTAGCTTCATCTCTTTCTTCTCCATCTTCTTGGCCAAAACATTAAGGGAGGAGAAAGCTTGGTTCTCCATTTTTCTTTAGGCTTGCATGTCTCATTAAGGTAAGCTTTTAAGCTAGATTTTTATAAATTCTTGCATTTTTGAGTTAGTCCTCCTAGGTACTATCTAATTCATGTGAAAATATTTGAGTTTAAGAACATGCTAAGATTCGGCCATGGATGGAAGGTCTTGTTTGGTTGAGTTTGATGGTAAGATGATATGCATGTGTGTGAGATTGGTATGTTTTGAATGAGAAAATTTGATAATTGTAGTAGGATGATTAGACCGTGAAAGCTCATAATGTGGGGGAGTGATATGCTAAATAATTGAAGGGTATAGGTTGGTTTGTGCATAAGGGAGATTCGGTCATTAAGGAGTCAATTTAAATTTTGTATATCTTTCATTGTATGGCCGTGGGGACTAAAATGAAAAGCATGTAAATTTGAGAGGTAAAAAGGGGAAACCCTTATAATTTCGAATGAGGGTCAAAATGAATAGCATTATAAGTTTTGAATGGGCTTAGGAGTAATTCGGCCTTAGGTCAATAATGCATAAAATAGATTTAATTCGAATGAAAAGAAATTTGTATTAAATTGTAAGAAATTCAAATTTTGAGTCATGAATTGAAAGAATAGTGTAATTGAGCATCTCAAATACGAATAAATGAAATTATTTGAATGGACTCTTTCTTTTGGATTTTGTTTTAGATCAAGAAAGAAAGGAATCGGAGACGGGTCGGGGAAAGGCTAAAATAATCGAGTAGCCGACACAAAAACTTAGTTCTTCAATCGTCAAGTAAGTTTGTAAGCAATCGATTTCAATTGAATGTTTGTTAAATTAGAAGGTTAAGTTTCAATTAGGTCCTATTGAGATGATGTTCCCGAAAGCCGAATGTGATAGATAGGCTTAAAGAAAAAAAAATGCTAAGTATGGAAGTGGTAGCATTATGTATGTATGTATGCGGTTTGCTTTAATTGATCAAAAGGGAGTACACGTTGATACATGAACCTATATACAGGTTTACAATTATACTATGGTGTGTGGGACAAATTCTTGTGTCAACTAATTGGGTACTACTATATTCTTGAAATTTGTAATTGAGGTGGTGTTCGTATAGTTCCTTTTCTTTCCCGAATTGGATATGTATATGCGGTTGAAATCGGGAATCCATAATAAGGTAAGAAGTAAATTTTCTTTCAATGATGTGTACATATATATATATATATACTACTTGCATTGCACTATGTCTGCATATCTTATCTACTGAGCACTAAGTGCGCGAATTGGGTTGGAGGGCACTGTGTGTGCGGGAAGCTTGTAATGGCACTTAGTGTGCGATACATTACAAGCATCGGTATCGAGTATGCCTTGCTAATTAGTAACGGCACTTAGAGTGTGAGACGTTACGGAAAATGCACTGTGTGAGCTGACATTAAATCTCCTCAAGGATGTAAAAACTCAAACGAATAGTAAGTGGAAATATCAAGCTTATATGTTGTAACACCCCAAACCCGACCTAAAAGTCAGGCCCGAATCTGGCGTGTCACAAAAAAAACTCGTTTGAAAATTACAGCCTCTTTGTTAAAACCATAACACTTAAGAAATTGTGTCTACGTGAAAACATAATTATTTTTAATAAACCATTTCGATTGCGAAAACATATTTGAAATAAACGATTTACGAAAATGTGACGTTTAAAATAGAGTTGCAAAAGCATTTTGAAACATTGCGGAAACGTAGAAAAAATACAAGTATTTTTGAGAGATTGATTGATGAATCACAATCAAGGAATTGAACTTTAAATCCGTGACTTTTGAAAATGTCGTTAATAATTTGAAAGAAAGTTCGAGTTAAATCATATTTGTAAAAGTTTATTTTGAAATCCATTTTTTAATCAATTTTAGATAACCTTTCTTTACGTTTTTAGAAAAATTCTCGTTTTAAACAATTTAAGAAAAATAATAAAAACATCCCAACCATAAAGCAAAAATAAAAATAGTTCAGAGGCCTCATTACAACTTAAACCAAAATAGCAAAATAATAAAATAAACGGAAATAGAAATTAAAAATTCAATAACACCATTTCTGAAGTATGGCCTCCACCAAGTCATCCATGGCCCAAGTCCACCTCACGGAGCATCACCTACAGGGAATAAGAAAAGAGGGGGTGAGTTACAAGAACTCAGTGTATAATCCCCTTACCATTATCCACTAGGTCGGAACACACATAGCAATATTTTGGGCCGAAGCCCATTACAATCATAGCATAATATCATATATATAACATGCATGTGTTATGCAATTTCCGAACCAAACCTAGTTTTCCATTCGCTACACACCACCCGTACCAACCAACACACCTGTGGGGAGCTTTAGTCACCCACCTCGCCAACACACCAAACTGGGCATTAAGCCATATATTAACTGGGCACGAAGCCATATATCAAACTGGGCTCGAAGCCATATATCAAACTGGGCACGAAGCCATATATCAAACTGGGCACGAAGCCATCAGAATTTTGTAGCAAAGCTACCAGAAATTCTCTTCGTCAAATAGCCCAACCCATGCAAATCATGTATATAATATGCACATTCAATTATTCATATCAAAGCATAAAATTATTACAAACATACGACCCATTATAAAAATTTACACAATCTGGCCCATATCACATTTTGGCCCATATAGCTCATATTACACTTGTCCCATATATCAAATATCACATTTGGCCCATATATCAAATATCACATTTGGCCCATATATCAAATATCAAACGGTCCATTTATCAATTATCAAACGGCCCATATAGCAAATATCAAACGGCCCATATATCAAATATCAAACGGCCCATATAGCAAATACCAAACGGCCCATACAGCTACATATCACATTTGGCCCATAAAGGGTATTTTCGTAATTCGGTCCATAGGGATATTTCGTAATTCGGCCCATTAGGGGCATTTTTGTAATTCGACCCATAAGGGCATTTTCATAATTCGGTAATCGTACCCACTAAGGGTAATTCGGTAATTTACCCTCTAAGGGTATGATGGTAATTTCGCAACCTAGGCTTAATTACTAATTTGGGGCATAAAATCGAAACTATCCAACTGCGTCATACTGACTAAACTGACTACAACTCGAGTTAGAAAACTCAAAATCTAAATCCGTAAATTTTCCTTGAAAATCTAAATCCATTTAATACATTTTATTCCTTAAATTTTCCCTTGTTTCACTGTCCAATGATTCTGACCTCGCTTACCTTAATCTCAAATATCTTACTGTACACTTTTCATATACTGCTCTCACTTCTTTCTTTTGAAAATAGATTCACTAAGGAATCCATACATATCAATTATAACTCTTAATTCACTTTTTACAATTTTATACGATTTTTATAAGATAGAACAGAATACCCCGAAGTCATTCAAAACCAGTCTCACTAAAATTAACATATCTCAGAATATAATATTTCTTTTCCTTCTCTGTTTCTTCCATATTACAATAGACACACTAAGCTATAATCTGGTATCTTACTCACTTTATAATTTCTTTTATCCAATTTTTAGTGATTTTTCAAATACACATCACTGTTTCTGACCGAAACTATTTTATTAAAAAGCACGATTACCACTACGATCATACGCACGCCCGACTGATCACGGATGCCGGTTATTAGTTTTCTTCGATATTTCTACCGAATCAGAGAATATTTCATGTAAAATTTCAGAGATATGTGAGATTTACTCACCATTTCAAACATAGATTCGGAAGGGCACGGGATTACACACCTTATTCGGAATCCGTAACACCATACTCTCCGCGGCACCTAAAGGTACAGTCCGTCAACAATTAATCCAAAACCCAATTTACAACTTCAACCAAATATTGCGATTGGTTAACAATCTATCAATTACCAACAATCCGTGTCTCTTATTACGAGGGATAGGTGTTCGATTGGCTCTCCGATAAAGTACTTCGAGTCCTTAGAAGTGATTAACACAGAAACAATGTTAGCCACACCTTATTCGGCTTGAGAAAGAATCACCACAATACACCCCCTTCACCTATATACAGCTTGGAAGAAAAAGAAAAAAAAAAGAAAAGAGGAATATACGATCACTTACCGATTTGATTAAGAAGAGATTGTCCAAAACGAAAGGAAAAGAAATGGTGAAGAAGTAGGGTGTAATAGGTTCGGCTATGGAGAGAATCGAACAATGCTATTCGGCTATCAAGGAAGAAAAAGAATATGACCTTTCAAGATGGTATGGTTTTGGCACAAAGAGGAGAAACTTGGGAAAGAATAGAAGATGATATCAGTTTGGTCTAGAAGAAATGACCAAAACCAAAACAAAATTTACCTATTGCACAAAACACATTCGGCTAGGAGAGGAAAAATGGAGAGAAAAGTTTTTGAGAGAACACAAAAATGACCAAAAGAGAATGTGCCCAACTAGCACCTAATCCTACCAAAAGCCTTCAAAAATTCGGCCACCCCCTAGCCCCCAAGATCGTCCAAGTACATGGACACAAAGTCAAAGTTTAGTCATCCCAAAGTTTCCAAAGCATCACCCTTGTTTCAAGCCTTATGTCCCCCCTTACATGCCTTTTCCATATGATTCTTTTCCTTAAGTTCACTATTGCCTTAATCCTTTAGCCACCTTGCCATAAACTAAAATTCCTACCTTCCAAAAATAAAGCTTGGCTGACACATGTAGATGAGTGCAAAAATTTAAGTCACAAAAATGCATACCAAGTGAATCGAACCTCTTCCCTTAAAGCCTTTCATGTGACACCACATCCTCTTTACCATATGCTTATTTGTGCAAGCACTTTACTCATTTATTTCTATAAGTCTTGAAGCTACTTACCATCTCTCCTTAAAGTGCTAAAATACCAAATTTTTCCTAAGGCCCAATTAAACCCGAGACTTCATAGAAACCTCATAACCTTCCAAATTCACTTAACTAATAAGTCCAATTTGCATTAACACCATTCTCATATTCTCGATGATTTTAAACACTCCTAAGCCCAAGGCCCAATGGGCCCAATCCTACTAGGCCCAATTTTGGGATGTTACAATTCTACCCTCTTTGAAAAAATTTCGTCCTCGAAATTTCCAACCAGCTACTAAACGCATCGCTCAAATCACACCACTAAGCTTTCGCTGCGCACTCTAACCTTAATAACACTACTGTACCTTTAACATAATATTGATTCCTCTTTTACACAACCAAAAGTCTAACCACAGAAGCAAACAGTTATCTACCACTTATACCAAAAATTTTCTTACATTCAATCATCACTTCCAACCAAAACATACCTGACTTGATGGTGATGAAACAATCCCGAGCCTTATGCTCCTTAGACCCGCATCTCAAGCATGCTCCTAACCTTCTCCAGCATTCTCCCGGTTGACGCCTCTTGCAAAACTCACAAGCCAGAAAGTTCGGTCGTGCCTTGACATGCTTTACAGAACGAGATTGCGACCGAAAAGAACCGCGATCAATTTTCTTCTTACTGTCCACACACCCAACTTGAAGTGCTTCACCGATTCTTTTAACCTCCTCCAATACTTCCTTTACTATCTGAGTCAGCTCATCAATCCCAGCTCAATCATGAGACCCCGTCTCAGCCACTGGCGGTGTTAACGCCTCCCTTTCGAAAATATGCCTTGGTGCCGAAGATCTAGCCCTAGCACCTTGGCCTCTACCACGTCCACGTCTACCGCGTCCACGTCTTCTAGCGTTCATGTTTGCTAAGTCGATATAATCTTGATTAAGAGTTTTATGAATCATTATGCTATTTCAGTGTTTATTAAACAATGTTTTATGGAGTACAATAAGTAAAGTTGTTTTCGCAAAACGCATCCTAAAGTCTCAATCTCTATAGTTTCAACATCTAAAACTAAAAGTTCTAGAGTGTTCCTATAGTCATATCACAATAATCATTAAACGAAAACAAATACTTACTTGACTTGGTGCCGGATACCCGTGGTGCCATACTTTCTTTCAAACATGTATTATAAATTAAAATTCAAAACAATGTTGGAAACATTTTTGAACCCAAACCACAGCCGAGTTTTGAAACTGGGCTCTAATACCATAAAATGTAACACCCCAAACCCGGCATAGAAGTTAGGCCCGAATCTGGCGTGTCACAAAAAAACTCGTTTGAAAATTACAGCCTCTTTGTTAAAACCATAACACTTAAGCAATTGTGTCTACGTGAAAACATAATTATTTTTAACATATTTGAAATAAACAATTTACGAAAATGTGACATTTAAAATAGAGTTGCAAAAGCATTTTGAAACATTGCGGAAACGTAGATAAAATACAAGTATTTTTGAGAGATTGATTGATGAATCACAATCAAGGAATTGAACTTTAAATCCGTGACTTTTGAAAATGTCGTTAATAATTTGAACGAAAGTTCGAGTTAAATCATATTTGTAAAAGTTTATTTTGAAATTCAATTGTTAATCAATTTCGAAAAACCTTTATTTACGTTTTTAGAAAAATTCTCGTTTTAAACAATTAAAGAAAAATAATAAAAACATCCCAACCATAAAGCAAAAATAAAAATAGTTCAGAGGCCTTATTACAACTTAAACCAAAATAGCAAAATAATAAAATAAACGGAAATAGAAATTAAAAATTTAATAACACCATTTCTGAAGTATGACCTCCACCAAGTCATCCATGGCCCAAGTCCACCTCACGGAGCATCACCTACAGGGATTAAGAAAAGAGGGGGTGAGTTACAAGAACTCAGTGTATAATCCCCTTACCATCATCCACTGGGTCGGAACACACATAGCAATATTTTGGGCCTAAGCCGTTACAATCATAGCATAATATCATATATATATATAACATGCATGTGTTGTGCAATTTCCCAACCAAACCTAGTTTTCCATCCGCTACACACCACCCATACCAACCAACACACTTGTGGGGAGCTTTAGTCACCCACCCCGCCAACACACCGAACTGGGCATTAAGCCAAATATTAACTGGGCATGAAGCCATATATCAAACTGGGCACGAAGCCATATATCAAACTGGGCACGAAGCCTATATCAAACTGGGCACGAAGCCATCAGAATTTTGTAGCAAAGCTACCAGAACTTCTCTTCGTCAATTAGCCCAACCCATGCAAATCATGTATATAATATGCACATTCAATGATTCATATCAAATCATAAAATTATTAGAAACATACGATCGATTATAAAAATTTACACAATCTGGCCCATATCAGATTTTGGCCCATATATCTCATATTACACTTGGCCCATATATAAAATATCACATTTGGCCCATATATCAAATATCACATTTGGCCCATATATCAAATATCATGTAACATCCTAAAAATTTGAGTATTATTTTGTTACTTGTGTTAGCTCGGGTATGATTTTATTGTGTGCTTAGTATAGTTTTGTGAAGGCTTGGAATTATTAACAAAGCTAGAATAATTCATAGTATTGAGAATTTAGTGAAGTGGATTAGGTGATCCTGACACTTAAGTTAATTTAAGTGTCTAAATTTAGCACATGAGGAGTTAGTGGCATAGTGGATATGGCGCATGAAGGGTTGCTTGAGGGAAGAGGTTCGAATAGCATGGAATGCATTTTGAAGACTTTATTTTTATGCATCCTTACATTAAGTGTCGGCCAAGCTCTAATTAAGGTAAGTTGGACTTTAAATTTTATGGCAAGTTGAATAATAGATTAGGAAAGCTTGAACTTTGGGATAAGAATCATATGGATTAAGGAAGGATAAGGGGACATAAGGCATGATGTAAGGTGTTTTCCTATGGAAAGTTTTGTCTGGAAAAAGGTTTGACTTTGGAGTACATGTATTTGGACAGTTTTGGGGCCTAGGGGGGAAGTGACTGATTTTGTTGAAGGTTTAGTAGGTTGGTAGCTAGTTGGTAAAAATCTCCTTAGCATTTGAGCATCATTTTATTTTCTCTCCAAAAACACTCTCTCTAGCCGAATGTGCTCTTGGCAATAAGGTGAAATTTTGTTTTAGTTTTGGCATTTTTTTCTTGTTGTGTGTCAAAGCTGAAAAGACCATAGTTGCTTGTTGAATTTCTCTTAGGCATTTGGCCGAACCTCCTTTGGAACCTCCCTCTCATATTTTATTTTCTTTGTAGCCGAAAACTAACCCTCTCCCCTTTATTTTTTTCTTCTTCTCTAGTGGTTGGCCGAATCTTCCTCCTCCCCAACTCTCTTTTCTTTCTTCCACTTTTGCTCAAAGCCGAAAGCATCCCTCTCCCATTCTATTTTCTTCTCTCCATTCTCTTCTTTCTTCTATTGCCGAATTCTCCCTCTCCTATTTTTCACTTCTCTTTTCTTTTCTCTTTCTCCACTCTAGCCGAATCCCATTTGTTGTCTCTAATTAACCATAGCCGAAACTTCCCATTTTTCTTTTTGTTTTGTCTTGGCCGAATATCAACAAGGGTAGATTCTCTTTGGGTTCTTTTCTAATCAGTTTTGAAGATAGGTAAGTGTCTAGGCCGAATTTTCTTATTCCTTTTCTCTTCTCTCTGTCGTTTTTCTTAATGGCAAAGGCCGAATTTTTGGGCATTTGTTAGCAAGGTTCTAACCATTCATAGGAACCGATTTCTTCTAGGCTCTTCGAGACTTTGGAAGCAATCGATCTAAGCCCTATTCTTTAGCAATCGAAGTTGGTAAGTCAAGTGGTAAGGATTCATGTTGGTTCCTTATTCTTTAAGTTGTTGAAAAGCCGAAGGCTAATGAGACTAAGATTTATTGGTGTGGCCGAATGGCGTTGTTAATGGTTTTGTGGTTTGGCCGAATGTAGGACAAGGAGATCTAGTGCGGTAGGTCAGGTCTTCAGGATTTAGAACTTGTGTTAGTAACAGGTGTGTACCTTACACAATTTATAACTCGGTAATATATATATATATATATATATATAAAACTAATCATGTTATTAAAGCCGAAAACTGTGGGATCTTGATATGATACCTTGATGGGTATGTGCAAGGATTCGGGTAAGTCCGTTTCGATATGATGTTGCTATATGTTGTTTAATATCATGATCTACGATATACATATATATTTGTTATATGTTCATAATAAAGCATGATGGCATGATTTGCATAATAATTGCACTGTTATGGGTGATATGAGAGGAGGGGGAAGGATTTGATATCCGTGTCTTTGGGACACCAGTGGTTTGGCACCTCCAGTGGTTTGGTACCACAATTATTTTGTGTCTTTGGGACACCAGAGGTTTGGCACCTCATAGCGACTCGTCCCAGTGGCTTAGCACCACAGTGGGTTGGCCCCACATTTGATATTACGGGATCGTCGCCAGTGATTTGGTATCACACGTGGGTTGGCCCCACAGATGGATTATTCGTGACTATGGGTCACCAGTGGTTTGGCACCACATTATTATTGGATATCGTGACTTTGGGTCACCAGTGGTTTGGCACCACCAGTGGTTTGGTACCACACGGGGTAGAAAAGGAGTTATGGATGGCTAGGTTGGGTGCATTATTTACATTACTCAGTTATGAATTGTGTAAGTATGTTGCATTAATCGAGGGAAGGATTATGCACTGAGTCTTGGTGACTCACCTTCTCCTTTATCTTTTCAGGTGATTCGTAGGTCGCGGATGAGGAGCCGGATGAACTCGTGGTGGCCATGCAATAAAAAATTGGTTTTTCATGAACTTTGGTTTGGGTACTATACTTTATTTTAATTCGGTTTTCATCTTTATTTGGATTTGTAATAAGGCCTTTTTAAATTATGTTTTTGGATTATTTATATGCTTTAGATTTGTTTTAAACATGGCTAAATAAATATCATGGTTGATTTAATAATTGAGCCCAAGGTTTTCTAAACTATAAAACGCAAAGGTTTTCAAAATCTTACCATCATGTAATATAGATCATTTGATAGTACAATTACAACTTAATTATTTTCGACAACTTAAATGATTTTCAAATTTAAGTTTCTACACTTGAATGCAAACGGTTTTCTAAGTAATCATTCGGGTTTTCTTAAAATGACATAAATGTTTTCTAACTTATGGATCAACAACTAAATGGGAAAGATTTATTAACGGGATTTCAAGGTAAACCACTGGTTTTTAACTAATCATGCACCTGCCTTCAAAAAATTTAATCGGTAATTAGATTTTCTTCAAAACGTTTTCCTCTGTAATATGCCAGATTCGGTCATGGCGTGTTGACCAGGTTTGGAGTGTTACAATTGTGGTATCAGAGCCAAGTTCAAAAGCTCGACTGTGGGCCCGAGGCCCAAATTGTTTTAAAGTATGATTTTTAATGTTTTGTTTGAAATTATATGGTTTGAAAGGCATGGTACCGAGTCTCCGGCACCAATCCACCCAGGTAAGTACCCCTAACCTTTGGTTGTGATTTTTGGATGTTATAAACTTTGAATGACTAGTGTTAGTGGACTACCTTAGAGACTGAAATTTATAGGACTCTATGGATTCGCGAAACAACCTCTTATTAAAACTTTTCATAAGACTGTGCTTTAAAGATAGTGGAATAATGACTAATGCATAAAACTTTTAAATCAAATAAGTCGAGACTTTAGACATGAGTACTCGAGGTCGGGGTCATTTTACTCGTGGACGTGGTCGGGGTAGGATGGCTGTGTCTGAACCAGTAAGGTCTGGTCAAGGATCCGAAAATGAGGTACCACCACCCCCACCACCAGCGATTGGAGTTGAGCATCAGGATAAAACGGGGGATGACGCGGTGTCTTAGGCGATGCTGCGAGTTCTTGAGAGGGTAGCAGGAGTAGGTGGAGGCGCGGGAGCTCGGAAATCCGTACCTGAGCGACTCCGAGCCAATGGAGCTGAGGTATTTCGAGGTGTATCTGGTGTAGCTCCCAGTACAGCAGAGTATTGGTTAGAGGCGACGGAGCGAATCATGAATGACTTGGATTTGAATGCTGAGGAAAAGCTGAAAGGGATAGTGTCGCTTTTTCGGGATGAGTCATACCAATGTGGCTTACGGTGCGGGATAGCTGCAGCGGAGGATCTCACTTGGGACTATTTTAAGGCAGCATATCAGAAGAAATATGTTGGAGCTAGTTACATTGATGCGCAGCGGAAGGCATCTTTGAGATTGGTTCAGGGGACTAAGTCCGTATCAGAGTATGAGGCAAAATTTTTAAGATTGAGTTGGTATGCCGGAGGTATTGTGGCTTCGGAGCACGAGCGATGTGTCAGATTCGAGGATGGCTTGAGGGATGAGTTGAGATTGCTGATTGCTCCACAGCAGGAGCGAGAGTTTGCTGTCCTGGTAGAAAGGGCTAAGATAGCCGAGGGGATAAAGGAATATGTGAGGCAGAATCACGACAGGAATAGACATAAAAGAGGTTTTGGATCATCTGGGTCGGTCGGTAATTCTCAGAAGAGGGCTAGGCAGAGTGGGCCGAGTCAGTCCGGAAGGTCTGTTACTGCTAATCAGGGACCAGCACAGTGTAACCGATGTGGGAAATCTCATTGGGGAGGATGTTGGACCGGAGGTTCACTGGACCATCGTGTGAGGGACTGTCCACGTAAGCTAGCCAGGAATCAGTCTGAGGGTCAGGGTCGTGCTCAGTTTAGAAATGAGGGACCGCCACCGCAGAGGGGTCGTGGTAATGGTAGAGGAGGTAATGGTTCTGGTCGGGGCCGCGGAGCATCGGGCAGAGGTGCAGGCAACATTGAGGCAAGACAGCCTGGTTTGGTGTATGCAGCGAGACGTCGAGAGGAGGGTGACGCACCGGACGTCATAATCGGTACGTTCTTAATCTTTGGTTTACCATATACTGCTTTGATAGATGTGGGTTCGACAAATTCGTATGTTGCTAGTAGCATAGTAGAGACTATGAACCTAGACTCTGATACTACTTCTAGGAAGATGACAGTACTTAGCCCTCTAGGTCACTCTGTAGAAGTAAATAAGCTGTATAGGGATGTGCCCCTAGAACTCCAAGGGGTAGTGTTTGTAGCTGATCTGATGAAACTGTTGTTTGGGGAGTTCGATTTGATTCTTGGGATGGACTGGTTGGTTAAGTACCAGGCAAGTTTGGATTGCGCTGCTAAGCGCATGGTTTTGAAGACAGCTGAGGGTGAAGAGGTGGTTATGATAGGTAATAGAAGAGATTATCTATCCAACGTGGTATCTGCGTTGAAAACTGTTAAGTTGGTCAGGAAGGGCTGTGAAGCATTTGTGGTTCATGCGTGTGCACTGGAGGCTGAGGAGTCTATTCTGGGGAATGTCCGAACGGTAAAGGAATATGCTGACGTATTTCCAGAAGAACTTCCAGGATTGCCTCCGGATCGTGAAGTTGAATTTGGTATAGATCTGTTACTCGGAACTGCGCCAGTGTCTATCGCTCCGTATAGGATGGCACCGAAGGAATTAGTGGAATTGAAGGCTCAGATTCAGGAGTTGTTGGATCGAGGTTTTATCCGACCAAGTGTTTCGCCTTGGGGAGTGCTGGTACTTTTTGTTAATAAGAAGGATGGTACGATACGGATGTGTATAGACTACCGCCAGTTGAATAAGATGACGATCAAAAACAAGTATCCTTTGCCGAGGATAGATGACTTGTTTGATCAGCTTAAGGGGGCAGCGGTTTTCTCCAAGATTGATTTAAGGTCTGGAAATCATCAGCTAAAGGTGAAAGAGGCTGATATCCATAAGACGGCATTTCGCACTCAGTATGGGCACTACGAGTTTCTGGTAATGCGGTTTGGGTTGACTAACGCGCCGGCAGCATTCATGGACATGATGAATCAGGTATTCCAGCAGTTTTTGGATCAGTTTGTCGTGGTGTTTATAGACGACATTTTGGTATATTCCAAGTCAGAGGAGGAGCATGATGCGCATTTGCGAGTAGTGTTGCAGATTCTGAGGGAAAAGCAGCTATATGCCAAATTTAGTAAGTGCGAGTTCTGGCTTAGGGAGGTGACTTTCTTAGGTCACGTAGTATCAGCTGAAGGGATTAGAGTGGATCTTCGGAAGATTAAAGCAGTGTTGGATTGGAAGCCGCCTAAGTCAGTGGCTGAGATTCGGAGTTTTCTAGGTCTGGCGGGGTATTATCGAAGATTTGTAGAGGGATTTTCTTTGATCGCAGCACCAATGACTAAGTTATTGAGGAAAGGAGTTCCATTTGTGTGGACCGAGAAGCAACAAGGAAGTTTCGACGAGTTGAAGAAGATTCTGACTGAAGCTCCGGTTTTGATTCAGCCTGAGGCAGGCAGGGAATTCACGGTTTACTGTGATGCATCACATACTAGTTTGGGATGTGTGCTGATGCAGGAATGGAAGGTAGTGGCTTATGCATCTCGACAGTTGAGACCACATGAGGTTAACTATCCGACGCATGACTTGGAATTAGCCGCAGTGGTTTTCGCTTTGAAGATATGGAGACACTATTTGTACGGAGAGAAGTCGATAGTCTATACGGATCACAAGAGTCTGAAGTATCTTTTGACTCAGAAGGATTTGAACTTGAGGCAGCGCAGATGGATTGAGTTGTTGATGGACTACGACTGTTCGATTGAGTATCATCCGGGCAAGGCTAACGTGGTGGCAGATGCGTTGAGCCGTAAGGTTGTATCAGAATTAAGAGCGATGTGTACCCATCTTAGTTTGTATGACGATGGGAGTCTGTTGGCAAAACTGCAAGTCAAGCCGACTTGGTTAGAGCAGATCAAGGAAAAGCAATTAGAGGATGAGGGTTTGAACGATCGGAGATTGCAGGTTCAGAATGGTGGTTTAGAGGATTACAGTTTGTCCAGTGATGGAGTACTGTGTTTTCAAGGGAGGGCTTGTATGCCAAAGGATGTCGAGTTGAGGCAGAGAATTCTTTAGGACGCACATAGCAACCCATACGCTATGCATCCTAGAGGTAGCAAGATGTATCGTGATTTAAGAGAACAGTTTTGGTGGCCAGGTCTGAAGCGGGAGGTAACTGAGTTTGTGGGTAAATGTCTGACGTGTCAGCAGGTCAAGGCTGAACATCAGTTGCCGTCTGGATTACTTCAGCCGGTGAAGATTCCACAGTGGAAGTGGGAAAGGATCTCTATGGACTTTGTTAGTGGATTACCCTTTACACCTAGTAAGAAAGATTCAGTTTGGGTGATTGTGGATCGTCTGACTAAGTCAGCTCATTTCATTCCGGTAAGGGTGGATTACTCGCTTCAGAAGTTAGCTAAGTTGTATGTGGCGGAGATAGTGAGGTTGCACGGTGTGCCAGTGTCGATCATTTCGGACAGAGATCCTAGATTTACGTCGAGGTTTTCGAGAGCGTTGCATCAAGCTTTGGGTACGCGGTTGGATTTCAGTACGGCATTTCATCCACAGTCTGACTGGCAATCGGAAAGGGATATACAGATTTTAGAGGATATGCTGAGAGGTTGTGTTTTGGATTTCAGAGGCAGCTGGGAAGAGTTTTTACCATTAGCTGAATTCGCATACAACAATAGTTATCAGGCAAGCATTAAAATGGCACCATACGAGGCGTTGTATGGTAGGAGGTGTTGCACACCTACATGCTGGACAGAGTTAGGTGAGCGTCAGATGTTAGGACCAGAATTGGTTGCAGAGACTGAGGATAAGGTTAAGTTGATTCAGGCTCGTTTGAAGGAAGCTTCGGACAGGCAGAAGTCGTATGCCAATCTCAAGCGGAGGGATATAGAGTTTGCCATGGGTGACAAGGTCTTTCTGAAGGTCTCGCCGTGGAAGAAAGTGTTAAGATTTGGGAGAAAAGGCAAGTTAAGTCCAAGGTTTATTCGGCCGTATAAGGTGTTGAGACGAGTGGGACCAGTAGCTTATCAGCTTGAGTTGCCAGCAGAGCTGAGTCAGATTCACGATGTGTTCCATGTCTCCATGCTTAGACGCTATCGTTCTGATCCATCGCATGTCGTGGCAGTAGAGGAAATAGAGGTGAGTCCAGATTTGACGATAGAAGAAGAACCAGTGCAGATTCTAGATCGAGATGTGAAAGTGTTGCGCAGGAAGTCAGTTCCATTAGTGAAGGTATTATGGCGGAACCATGGCGTAGGAGAAGCTACGTGGGAACCGGAGGATGTGATGAGGCAGCAGTACCCTCAACTCTTTTGATCAGGTAATTTCGAGGACGAAATTATTTTTAAGGGGGTAGAATTGTAACATCCTAAAAATTTGAGTATGATTTTGTTACTTGTGTTAGCTCGGGTATGATTTTATTGTGTGCTTAGTATAGTTTTGTGAAGGCTTGGAATTATTAGCAAAGCTAGAATAATTCATAGTATTGAGAATTTAGTGAAGTGGATTAGGTGATCCTGACACTTAAGTTAATTTAAGTGTCTAAATTTAGCACATGAGGAGTTAGTGGCATAGTGGATATGGCGCATGAAGGGTTGCTTGAGGGAAGAGGTTCGAATAGCATGGAATGCATTTTAAAGACTTTATTTTTATGCATCCTTACATTAAGTGTCAGCCAAGCTCTAATTAAGGTAAGTTGGACTTTAAATTTTATGGCAAGTTGAATAATAGATTAGGAAAGCTTGAACTTTGGGATAAGAATCATATGGATTAAGGAAGGATAAGGGGACATAAGGCATGATGTAAGGTGTTTTGCTATGGAAAGTTTTGTGTGGAAAAAAGTTTGACTTTGGAGTACATGTATTTGGACGGTTTTGGGCCTAGAGGGGAAGTGACCGATTTTGTTGAAGGTTTAGTAGGTTGGTAGCTAGTTGGTAAAAATCTCCTTAGCATTTGAGCATCATTTTCTTTCTTCCACTTTTGCTCAAAGCCGAAAGCATCCATCTCCCATTCTATTTTCTTCTCTCCATTCTCTTCTTTCTTCTATTGCCGAATTCTCCCTCTCCTATTTTCACTTCTCTTTTCTTTTCTCTTTCTCCACTCTAGCCGAATCCCATTTGTTGTCTCTAATTAACCATAGCCGAAACTTCCCATTTTTTCTTTTTGTTTTGTCGTGGCCGAATATCAATAAGGGTAGATTCTCTTTGGGTTCTTTTCTAATCGGTTTTGAAGATAGGTAAGTGTCTAGGCCGAATTTTCTTATTCCTTTTCTCTTCTCTCTGTCGTTTTTCATAAGGGCAAAGGCCGAATTTTTGGGCATTTGTTAGCAAGGTTCTAACCATTCATAGGAACCGATTTCTTCTAGGCTCTTCGGGACTTTGGAAGCAATCGATCTAAGCCCTATTCTTTAGCAATTGAAGTTGGTAAGTCAAGTGGTAAGGATTCATGTTGGTTCATTATTCTTTAAGTTGTTGAAAAGCCGAAGGCTAATGAGACTAAGATTTATTGGTGTGGCCGAATGGCCTTGTTAATGGTTTTGTGGTTTGGCCGAATGTAGGACAAGGAGATCTAGTGCGGTAGGTCGGGTCTTCAGGATTTAGAACTTATGTTAGTAACAGGTGTGTACCTTACACACTTTATAACTCGGTAATATATATATATATATAAATAAACTAATCATGTTATTAAAGCCGAAAACTGTGGGATCTTGATATGATACCTTGATGGGTATGTGCAAGGATTCGGGTAAGTCCGTTTCGATATGATGTTGCTATATGTTGTTTAATATCATGATCTACGATATACATATATATTTGTTATATGTTCATAATAAAGCATGATGGCATGATTTGCATAAGAATTGCACTGTTATGGGTGATATGAGAGGAGGGGGAAGGATTTGATATCCGTGTCTTTGGGACACCAGTGGTTTGGCACCTCCAGTGGTTTGGTACCACAGTTATTTTGTGTCTTTGGGACACCAGAGGTTTGGCACCTCATAGCGACTCGTCCCAGTGGCTTAGCACCACAGTGGGTTGGCCCCACATTTGATATTACGGGATCGTCGCCAGTGATTTGGTATCACACGTGGGTTGGCCCCACAGATGGATTATTCATGACTATGGGTCACCAGTGGTTTGGCACCACATTATTATTGGATATCGTGACTTTGGGTCACCAGTGGTTTGGCACCACCAGTGGTTTGGTACCACACGGGGTAGAAAAGGAGTTATGGATGGCTAGGTTGGGTGCATTATTTACATTACTTGGTTATGAATTGTGTAAGTATGTTGCATTAATCGGGGGAAGGATTATGCACTGAGTCTTGGTGACTCACCTTCTCCCTTATCTTTTCAGGTGATTCGTAGGTCGCGGATGAGGAGCCGGATGAACTCGTGGTGGCCATGCAATAAAAATTTGGTTTTTCATGAACTTTGGTTTGGGTACTATACATTATTTTAATTCGGTTTTCATCTTTATTTGGATTTGTAATAAGGCCTTTTTAAATTATGTTTTTGGATTATTTATATGCTTTAGATTTGTTTTAAACATGGCTAAATAAATATCATGGTTGATTTAATAATTGAGCCCAAGGTTTTCTAAACTATAAAACGCAAAGGTTTTCAAAATCTTACCATCGGGTAATATAGATCATTTGATAGTACAATTACAACTTAATTGTTTTCGACAACTTAAATAATTTTCAAATTTAAGTTTCTACACTTGAATGCAAACGGTTTTCTAAGTAATCATTCGGGTTTTCTTAAAATGACATAAATGTTTTCTAACTTATGGATCAACAACTAAATGGGAAAGATTTATTAACGGGATTTCAAGGTAAACCACCGATTTTTAACTAATCATGCACCTGCCTTCAAAAAATTTAATCGGTAGTTAGATTTTCTTCAAAACGTTTTCCTCTGTAATATGCCAGATTCGGTCGTGGCGTGTTGACCGGGTTTGGGGTGTTACATATCAAACGGCCCATATATCAAATATCAAACGGCACATAAAGCAAATATCAAACGGCCCATATATGAAATATTAAACGACCCATATAGCAAATACCAAACGGCCCATATAGCAACATATCACATTTGGCCCATAAAGGGTATTTTCTTAATTCGGTCCATAGGGATATTTCGTAATTCGGCCCATTAGGGGCATTTTTGTAATTCGGCCCGAAAGGGAATTTCCATAATTCGGTAATCGTACCCACTAAGTGTAATTCGGTAATTTACCCTCTAAGGGTATGATGGTAATTTCGCAACCTAGGCTTAATTACTAATTTGGGGCATAAAATCGAAACTGTCCAACTGCGTCATACTGACTAAACTGACTATAACTCGAGTTAGAAAACTCGAAATCTAAATCCGTAAATTTTCCTTGAAACTAGACTCGCATATCATTCTACTATAAATTTTCTAGAATTTTTAGCTTAACCATTTAGTACAGTTTATTCCTTAAATTTTCCCTTGTTTTACTGTCCAATTATTCTGACCTCTCTTACCTTAATCTCAAATATCTAACTGTACGCCTTTCATATACTGCTCCCACTTGTTTCTATTGAAAATAGATTCACTAAGGAATCCATACATATTGATTATAACTCTTAATTCACTTTGTACAATTTTATACGATTTTTCCAAGACAGAACAGAATACACCAAAGTCATTCAGAACCAGTCTCACTAAAATTAACATATCTCAGAATATAATATTTCTTTTCCTTCTCCGTTTCTTCCATATTAAAATAGACACAGTACGATTTAATCTGATATCTTACTCACTTTGTAATTTCTTTTGTCTAATTTTTCGTGATTTTTCAGATACACATCATTGTTTCTGACCGAAACTGTTTTATTACAAAACACGATTACCACTACGATCATACGCACGCTCGAGTGATCACGGATGTCGGTTATCGGTTTTCTTCGGTATTTCTACCAAATCACAGAATATTTCATGTAAACTTTCAGAGAGATGTGAGATTTACTCACCATTTCAAACATATATTCGGAAGGGTACGGGATTACACACCTTATTCGGAATCCGTAACACGATACTCTCCGCGGCCCCTAAAGGTACAGTCGGTCAACTATTAATCCAAAACCCAATTTACAACTTCAACCAAATATTGCGATTGATTAACAATCTATCACTTACCAACAATCCGAGTCTCTTATTACGAGGGATGGGTGTTCGATTGGCTCTCCGATAAAGTACTTCGAGTCCTTAGAAGTGATTAACACAGAAACAATGTTAGCCACACCTTATTCGGCTTGAGAAAGAATCACCACAATACACCCCCTTCACCTATATACGGCTTGGAAGAAAAAGAAAAAAAAAAAAGAAAAGAGGAATATACGATCACTTACCGATTTGATTAAGAAGAGATTGTCCAAAACGAAAGGAAAAGAAATGGTGAAGAAGTAGGATGTAATAGGTTCAGTTATGGAGAGAATCGAACAATGCTATTCGGCTATCAAGGAAGAAAAAGAATATGACCTTTCAAGATGGTATGGTTTCGGCACAAAGAGGAGAAACTTGGGAAAGAATAGAAGATGATATCAATTTGGTCTAGAAGAAATGACCAAAACCATAATAAAATTTACCTATTGCACAAAACACATTCGACTAGGAGAGGAAAAATGGAGAGAAAAGTTTTTGAGAGAACACAAAAATGACCAAAAGAGAATGTGCCCAACTAGCACCTAATCCTACCAAAAGCCTTCAAAAATTCAGCCACGCCGTAGCTCCTAAAACCGTCCAAGTACATGGACACAAAGTCAAAGTTTAGTCATCCTAAAGTTTCCAAAGCATCACCCATGTTTCAAGCCTTATGTCCCCCCTTACATGCCTTTTCCATATGATTCTTTTCCTTAAGTTCACTCTTGCCTTAACCCTTTAGCCACCTTGCCATAAACTAAAAGTCCTACATTCCAAAAATAAAGCTTGGCCGACACATGCTAGATGAGTGCAAAAATTTAAGTCACAAAAATGCTTACCAAGTGTTTCGAACCTCTTCCCTTAAAGCCTTTCATGTAACACCACATCCTCTTTACGATATGCTCATTTATGCAAGAACTTTACTCATTTATTTCTATAAGTCTTGAAGCTACTTACCATCTCTCGTTAAAGTGCTAAAATACCAAATTTTTCCTAAGGCCCAATTAAACCCGAGACTTCATAGAAACCTCATAACCTTCCAAATTCACATAACTAATAAGTCCAATTTGCAATAACACCATTCTCATATTCTTGAAGATTTTAAACACTCCTAAGCCCAAGGCCCAATGGGCCCAATCCTACTAGGCCCAATTTTGGGATGTTACAATTCTACCCTCCTTAAAGAAATTTCGTCCTTGAAATTTCCAACCAGCTACTAAACGCATCGCTCAAATCACACCACTAAGCTTTCGCTGCGCACTCTGACCTTATTAACACTAATGTACCTTTAACATAATATTGAATCCTCTTTTACACAACCAAACGTCTAACCACAGAAGCAAACAGTTATCTACCACTTATACCAAAATTTTCTTACATTCAATCATCACTTCCAACCAAAACATACCTGACTTAATGGTGATGAAACAATCCCGAGCCTTATGCTCCTTAGACCCGCATCTCAAGCATGCTCCTAACCTCCTCCAGCATTCTCCCGGTTGACACCTCTTGCAAAATCACAAGCCAGAAAGTTTGGTCGTGCCTTGACAAGCTTTACAGAACGAGATTGCGACCCAAAAGAATCGCGATCGATTTTCTTCTGACAGTCCACACACCCAACTCGAAGTGCTTCACCGATCCTTTAACCTCCTCCAATACTTCCTTGACTATCTAAGTCAGCTCATCAATATCAGCTCGATCATGAGACCCCGTCTCAACCACCGGCGATGTTAACGCCTCCCTTTCGGAAATATGCCTTGGTGCCGAAGATCTAGCCCTAGCACCTCGGCCTCTACCACGTCCACGTCTACCGCGTCCACATCTTCTAGCGTTCATGTTTGCTAAGTCGATGTAATCTTGATTAAGAGTTTTATGAATCATTATGTTATTTCAGTGTTTATTAAACAATGTTTTATGGAGTACAAGAAGTAAAGCTGTTTTCGCAAAACGCATCCTAAAGTCTCAATCTCTATAGTTTCAACATCTAAAACTAAAAGTTCTAGAGTGTTCCTATAGTCATATCACAATAATCATAAAATGAAAACAAATACTTACTTGACTTGGTGCCGGATACCCGTGGTGCCATACTTCCTTTCAAACATGTATTATAAATTAAAATTCAAAACAATGTTGGAAACATTTTTGAACCCAAACCACAGCCGAGTTTTGAAACTGGGCTCTGCTACCATAAAATGTAACACCCCAAACCCGGCCTAGAAGTTAGGCCCGAATCTGGCGCGTCACAAAAAAAAACGTTTGAAAATTACAGCCTCTTTGTTAAAACCATAACACTTAAGCAATTGTGTCTACGTGAAAACATAATTATCTTTAATAAACCTTTTCGGTTGCGAAAACATATTTGAAATAAACGATTTACGAAAATGTGATGTTTAAAATAGAGTTGCAAAAGCATTTTGAATCATTGCGGAAACGTAGATAAAATACAAGTATTTTTGAGAGAGTGATTGATGAATCACAATAAAGGAATTGAACTTTAAATCCGTGACTTTTGAAAATGTCGTTAATAATTTGAAAAAAAGTTCGAGTTAAATCATATTTGTAAAAGTTTATTTTGAAATCCATTTGTTAATCAATTTCGGAAAACCTTTATTTACGTTTTTAGAAAAATTCTTGTCTTAAACAATTTAAGAAAAATAATAAAAACATCCCAACCATAAAGTCAAAAATAAAAATAGTTCAGAGGCCTTATTACAACTTAAACCAAAATAAAAAAATAATAAAGTAAACGGAAATAGAAATTAAAAATTCAATAACACCATTTCTGAAGTATGGCCTCCACCAAGTCATCCATGGCCCAAGTCCACCTCACGGAGCATCACCTACAGGGATTAAGAAAAGAGGGGGGTGAGTTACAAGAACTCAGTGTATAATCCCCTTGCCATCATCCACTGGGTCAGACCACACATAGCAATATTTTGGGCCTAAGCCCATTACAATCATAGCATAATATCATATATATAACATGCATGTGTTATGCAATTTCCCAACCAAACCTAGTTTTCCATCCGCTACACACCACCCGTACCAACCAACACACCTGTGGGGAGCTTTAGTCACCCACCCCGCCAACACACCAAACTGGGCATTAAGCCATATATTAACTGGGCATGAAGCCATATATCAAACTGGGCACGAAGCCATCAGAATTTTGTAGCAAAGCTACCAGAACTTCTCTTCGTCAAATAGCCCAACCCATGCAAATCATGTATATAATATGCACATTCAATTATTCATATCAAATCATAAAATTATTATAAACATACGACCCATTATAAAAATTTACACAATCTGGCCCATATCACATTTTGGCCCATATAGCTCATATTACACTGGGCCCATATATCAAATATCACATTTGGCCCATATATTAAATATCACATTTGGCCCATATATCAAATATCAAACGACCCATATATCAAATATCAAACGGCCCATATAGCAAATATCAAACGGGCCATATATCAAATATCAAACGGCCTATATAGCAAATACCAAACGGCCCATATAGCAACATATCACATTTGGCCCATAGAGGGTATTTTCGTAATTCGGTCCATAGGGATATTTCGTAATTCGGCCCATTAGGGGCATTTTCGTAATTCGGCCCGTAAGGGCATTTTCATAATTCGGTAATCGTACCCACTAAGGGTAATTCGGTAATTTACCCTCTAAGGGTATGATGGTAATTTCGCAACCTAGGCTTAATTACTAATTTGGGGCATAAAATCGAAACTGTCCAACTGCGTCATACTGACTAAACTGACTATAACTCGAGTTAGGAAACTCAAAATCTAAATCCGTAAATTTTTCTTAACAAGACTCGTATATCTTTCTTCTATAATTTTTCCAGAATTTTTAGCTTAACCATTTAATACAGTTTATTCCTTAAATTTTCCCTTGTTTCACTGTCCAATTATTCTGACCTCTCTTACCTTAATCTCAAATATCTAACTGTACGCCTTTCATATACTGCTCCCACTTGTTTCTATTGAAAATAGATTCACTAAGGAATCCATACATATTGATTATAACTCTTAATTCACTTTGTACAATTTTATACGATTTTTCCAAGACAGAACAGAATACCCCAAAGTCATTCAGAACCAGTCTCACTAAAATTAACATATCTCAGAATATAATATTTCTTTTCCTTCTCCGTTTCTTCCATATTAAAATAGACACAGTACAATTTAATCTGATATCTTACTCACTTTGTAATTTCTTTTGTCCAATTTTTCGTGATTTTTCAGATACACATCATTGTTTCTGACCGAAACTGTTTTATTACAAAACACGATTACCATTACGATCATACGCACGCCCGAGTGATCACGGATGTCGGTTATCGGTTTTCTTCAGTATTTCTACCAAACCACAGAATATTTCATGTAAACTTTCAGAGAGATGTGAGATTTACTCACCATTTCAAACATATATTCGGAAGGGTACGGGATTACACACCTTATTCGGAATCCGTAACACGATACTCTCCGCGCCACCTAAAGGTACAATCAGTCAACTATTAATCCAAAACCCAATTTACAACTTCAACAAAATATTGAGATTGATTAACAATATATCACTTACCAAAAATCTGAGTCTCTTATTACGAGAGATAGGTGTTTGATTGGCCCTCCGATAAAGTACTTCGAGTCATTAGAAGTGATTAACACAAAAACAATGTTAGCCACACCTTATTCGGCTTGAGAAAGAATCACCACAATACACCCCCTTCACTTATATACGGCTTGGAAGAAAAAGAAAAAAAATGAAAAGAGGAATATACGATCACTTACCGATTTGATTAAGAAGAGATTGTCCAAAACGAAAGGAAAAGAAATGGTGAAGAAGTAGGATGTAATAGGTTCGGCTATGGAGAGAATCGAACAATGCTATTCGGCTATCAAGGAAGAAAAAGAATATGACCTTTCAAGATGGTATGGTTTCGGCAGAAAGAGGAGAAACTTGGGAAAGAATAGAAGATGATATCAATTTGGTCTAGAAGAAATGACCAAAACCAAAATAAAATTTACCTATTGCACAAAACACATTCGACTAGGAGAGGAAAAATGGAGAGAAAAGTTTTTGAGAGAACACAAAAATGACCAAAAGAGAATGTGCCCAACTAGCACCTAATCCTACCAAAAGCCTTCAAAAATTCAGCCACCCCGTAGCTCCCAAAACCGTCCAAGTACATGGACACAAAGTCAAAGTTTAGTCATCCCAAAGTTTCCAAAGCATCACCCATGTTTCAAGCCTTATGTTCCCCCTTACATGCCTTTTCCATATGATTCTTTTCCTTAAGTTCACTCTTGCCTTAATCCTTTAGCCACCTTGCCATAAACTAAAAGTCCTACATTCCAAAAATAAAGCTTGGCCGACACATGCTAGATGAGTGCAAAAATTTAAGTCACAAAAATGCTTACCAAGTGATTCGAACCTCTTCCCTTAAAGCCTTTCATGTAACACCACATCCTCTTTACGATATGCTCATTTATGCACGAACTTTACTCATTTATTTCTATAAGTCTTGAAGCTACTTACCATCTCTCGTTAAAGTGCTAAAATACCAAATTTTTCCTAAGGCCCAATTAAACCCGAGACTTCATAGAAACCTCATAACCTTCCAAATTCACTTAACTAATAAGTCCAATTTGCAATAACACCATTCTCATATTCTTGAAGATTTTAAACACTCCTAAGCCCAAGGCCCAATGGGCCCAATCCTACTAGGCCCAATTTTGGGATGTTACAATTCTACCCTCCTTAAAGAAATTTCGTCCTTGAAATTTCCAACCAGCTACTAAACGCATCGCTCAAATCACACCACTAAGCTTTCGCTGCGCACTCTGACCTTATTAACACTAATGTACCTTTAACATAATATTGAATCCTCTTTTACACAACCAAACGTCTAACCACAGAAGCAAACAGTTATCTACCACTTATACCAAAATTTTCTTACATTCAATCATCACTTCCAACCAAAACATACCTGACTTAATGGTGATGAAACAATCCCGAGCCTTATGCTCCTTAGACCCGCATCTCAAGCATGCTCCTAACCTCCTCCAGCATTCTCTCGGTTGACGCTCTTGCAAAATCACAAGCCAGAAAGTTTGGTCGTGCCTTGACAAGCTTTACAGAACGAGATTGCAACCCAAAAGAACCGCGATCGATTTTCTTCTGACAGTCCTCACACCCAACTCGAAGTGCTTCACCGATCCTTTAACCTCCTCCAATACTTCCTTGACTATCTGAGTCAGCTCATCAATATCAGCTCGATCATGAGACCCCGTCTCAACCACCGGCGATGTTAACGCCTCCCTTTCGGAAATATGCCTTGGTGCCGAAGATCTAGCCCTAGCACCTCGGCCTCTACCACGTCCACGTCTACCGTGTCCACATCTTCTAGCGTTCATGTTTGCTAAGTCGATATAATCTTGATTAAGAGTTTTATGAATCATTATGCTATTTCAGTGTTTATTAAACAATGTTTTATGGAGTACAAGAAGTAAAGCTGTTTTCGCAAAACGCATCCTAAAGTCTCAATCTCTATAGTTTCAACATCTAAAACTAAAAGTTCTAGAGTGTTCCTATAGTCATATCACAATAATCATAAAACGAAAACAAATACTTACTTGACTTGGTGCCGGATACCCGTGGTGCCATACTTCCTTTCAAACATGTATTATAAATTAAAATTCAAAACAATGTTGGAAACATTTTTGAACCCAAACCACAGCCGAGTTTTGAAACTGGGCTCTGCTACCATAAAATGTAACACCCCAAACCCGGCCTAGAAGTTAGGCCCGAATCTGGCGCGTCACAAAAAAAAAACGTTTGAAAATTACAGCCTCTTTGTTAAAACCATAACACTTAAGCAATTGTGTCTACGTGAAAACATAATTATCTTTAATAAACCTTTTCGGTTGCGAAAACATATTTGAAATAAACGATTTACGAAAATGTGATGTTTAAAATAGAGTTGCAAAAGCATTTTGAATCATTGCGGAAACGTAGATAAAATACAAGTATTTTTGAGAGAGTGATTGATGAATCACAATCAAGGAATTGAACTTTAAATCCGTGACTTTTGAAAATGTCGTTAATAATTTGAAAAAAAGTTCGAGTTAAATCATATTTGTAAAAGTTTATTTTGAAATCCATTTGTTAATCAATTTCGGAAAACCTTTATTTACGTTTTTAGAAAAATTCTTGTCTTAAACAATTTAAGAAAAATAATAAAAACATCCCAACCATAAAGTCAAAAATAAAAATAGTTCAGAGGCCTTATTACAACTTAAACCAAAATAGAAAAATAATAAAATAAACGGAAATAGAAATTAAAAATTCAATAACACCATTTCTGAAGTATGGCCTCCACCAAGTCATCCATGGCCCAAGTCCACCTCACGGAGCATCACCTACAGGGATTAAGAAAAGAGGGGGGTGAGTTACAAGAACTCAGTGTATAATCCCCTTGCCATCATCCACTGGGTCAGACCACACATAGCAATATTTTGGGCCTAAGCCCATTACAATCATAGTATAATATCATATATATAACATGCATGTGTTATGCAATTTCCCAACCAAACCTAGTTTTCCATCCGCTACACACCACCCGTACCAACCAACACACCTGTGGGGAGCTTTAGTCACCCACCCCGCCAACACACCAAACTGGGCATTAAGCCATATATTAACTGGGCATGAAGCCATATATCAAACTGGGCACGAAGCCATCAGAATTTTGTAGCAAAGCTACCAGAACTTCTCTTCGTCAAATAGCCCAACCCATGCAAATCATGTATATAATATGCACATTCAATTATTCATATCAAATCATAAAATTATTATAAACATACGACCCATTATAAAAATTTACACAATCTGGCCCATATCACATTTTGGCCCATATAGCTCATATTGCACTGGGCCCATATATCAAATATCACATTTGGCCCATATATTAAATATCACATTTGGCCCATATATCAAATATCAAACGGCCCATATATCAAATATCAAACGGCCCATATAGCAAATATCAAACGGCCCATATATCAAATATCAAACGGCCTATATAGCAAATACCAAACGGCCCATATAGCAACATATCACATTTGGCCCATAGAGGGTATTTTCGTAATTCGGTCCATAGGGATATTTCGTAATTCGGCCCATTAGGGGAATTTTCGTAATTCGGCCCGTAAGGGCATTTTCATAATTCGGTAATCGTACCCACTAAGGGTAATTCGGTAATTTACCCTCTAAGGGTATGATGGTAATTTCGCAACCTAGGCTTAATTACTAATTTGGGGTATAAAATCGAAACTGTCCAACTGCGTCATACTGACTAAACTGACTATAACTCGAGTTAGGAAACTCAAAATCTAAATCCGTAAATTTTTCTTAACAAGACTCGTATATCTTTCTTCTATAATTTTTCCAGAATTTTTAGCTTAACCATTTAATACAGTTTATTCCTTAAATTTTCCCTTGTTTCACTGTCCAATTATTCTGACCTCTCTTACCTTAATCTCAAATATCTAACTGTACGCTTTTCATATACTGCTCCCACTTGTTTCTATTGAAAATAGATTCACTAAGGAATCCATACATATCGATTATAACTCTTAATTCACTTTGTACAATTTTATACGATTTTTCCAAGACAGAACAGAATACCCCAAAGTCATTCAGAACCAGTCTCACTAAAATTAACATATCTCAGAATATAATATTTCTTTTCCTTCTCCGTTTCTTCCATATTAAAATAGACACAGTACGATTTAATCTGATATCTTACTCACTTTGTAATTTCTTTTGTCCAATTTTTCGTGATTTTTCAGATACACATCATTGTTTCTGACCGAAACTGTTTTATTACAAAACACGATTACCATTACGATCATACGCACGCCCGAGTGATCACGGATGTCGGTTATCGATTTTCTTCGGTATTTCTACCAAATCACAGAATATTTCATGTAAACTTCCAGAGAGATGTGAGATTTACTCACCATTTCAAACATATATTCGGAAGGGTACGGGATTACACACCTTATTCGGAATCCGTAACAAGATACTCTCCGCGGCACCTAAAGGTACAATCAGTCAACTATTAATCCAAAACCCAATTTACAACTTCAACAAAATATTGAGATTGATTAACAATCTATCACTTACCAACAATCCGAGTCTCTTATTACGAGAGATAGGTGTTCGATTGGCCCTCCGGTAAAGTACTTCGAGTCATTAGAAGTGATTAACACAAAAACAATGTTAGCCACACCTTATTCGGCTTGAGAAAGAATCACCACAATACACCCCCTTCACTTATATACGGCTTGGAAGAAAAAGAAAAAAATGAAAAGAGGAATATACGATCACTTACCGATTTGATTAAGAAGAGATTGTCCAAAACGAAAGGAAAAGAAATGGTGAAGAAGTAGGATGTAATAGGTTCGGCTATGGAGAGAATCGAACAATGCTATTCGGCTATCAAGGAAGAAAAAGAATATGACCTTTCAAGATGGTATGGTTTCGGCAGAAAGAGGAGAAACTTGGGAAAGAATAGAAGATGATATCAATTTCGTCTAGAAGAAATGACCAAAACCAAAACAAAATTTTCCTATTGCACAAAACACATTCGGCTAGGAGAGGAAAAATGGAGAGAAAAGTTTTGAGAGAACACAAAAATGACCAAAAGAGAATGTGCCCAACTAGCACCTAATCCTACCAAAAGCCTTCAAAAATTCGGCCACCCCCTAGCCCCCAAAACCGTCCAAGTACATGGACACAAAGTCAAAGTTTAGTCATCCCAATGTTTCCAAAGCATCACCCTTGTTTCAAGCCTTATGTCCCCCCTTACATGCCTTTTCCATATGATTCTTTTCCTTAAGTTCACTATTGCCTTAATCCTTTAGCCACCTTGCCATAAACTAAAAGTCCTACCTTCCAAAAATAAAGCTTGGCCGACACATGCTAGATGAGTGCAAAAATTTAAGTCACAAAAATGCATACCAAGTGATTCAAACCTCATCCCTTAAAGCCTTTCATGTAACACCACATCCTCTTTACCATATGCTCATTTATGCAAGCACTTTACTCATTTATTTCTATAAGTGTTGAAGCTACTTACCATCTCTCCTTAAAGTGCTAAAATACCAAATTTTTCCTAAGGCCCAATTAAACCCGAGACTTCATAGAAACCTCGTAACCTTCCAAATTCACTTAACTAATAAGTCCAATTTGCAATAACACCATTCTCATATTCTCAAAGATTTTAAACACTCCTAAGCCCAAGGCCCAATGGGCCCAATCCTACTAGGCCCAATTTTGGGATGTTACATATGTGCACGTGGATACTTAATAAGGAAAATGAAAATTATTCGGTAAATAGATTCTATTTGAATATGCATAAGGTATGAGTTTTAGCTTGATGTGCAAATATAGTCATTAAGAAAGGGCTGGATATATATATATATATATATATACTGTACATGAATGTACGAACTATCATATGATCTAGATGTATCAAATCATGGACGTGTAATGACCTACTACATGTTTATATGTCTCATTGCTCAAACTTACTAAGCTATAATTATGATAGCTTACCGGATGTATGGTTTTGATGTTTCTTAGGCTTATCGAAGTTAAGCTCGTGTTCGAGGATCTCGGTCGAAGTCAAGCATACTATCAACCATTTTGGTATTTTATTTTGAGATATCGAATTTTAACTACCATGGCATGTATAGGTTAAACTATTTTTGAATGGACTTATGAATATTTTGGGGTTGTATATACATATGCGTTTATTTGCCATGCGAAAATGGCAAACTATTTCTATAATTTTGGAGTAACTTGGTTATCTTGCTTAGTATAAATTGTTGATAAAAATGAACTTATTTTGGGAAGATTATATACGAATGGTCATGATATGTGATGTGAGTATATTCATTCGGCCAAGATTGAATTTTAAAATGGTTGTGTGGTCGATTAAAGTGATAGGCCGACTGAAATCTAGGTGATATTATAAGACTTGTAACGAAGATGATCGTGATTGTATATGTGTTTACTTGATGTGTTAAATGTTATAAGGAGTCGAAATGGAACATATGAGCATGTATATCAAATGTCGATCTAAGATAACCGTTCATAATGCATGTTTCAACTGTAAGAGTATGCCCAAAGATCAATCATGAGATGGTTGTAATAACATACTTAATTTACCATGTTTATTAATATAAAGCGTTGTCATTATTATTTCAGTTTTTCTTTCTGTGTGTATAGATAAACTGTTTTATAATAATGTTCTGAGAATAATATGATTATTCTTAAAAGATCCTTAGTCGAGTATTATTGTTGACTAGGACAATAATAATGCATTAAGACTAACATGTAGTTGATTGATGATAAAGAGTTGTCATTGATATGGAGTGTCAAAATCAATGCATGAATATGTGTGTTAGAGAACAACATATTGGATTGACCCGCTATGAGTATGTTTCTTGGATTATTATGTAATTGTCACAACATTACTCATAGTGATTAATATGTATATGATCCTCAGACTTGAGATCATTATTATCCCAGCATCGTGAGTTGTATATTTTGATACAGTCAAACGTACACCGTAACAGGTTGTTCTATAAAGGCTGATGTTGGATATACTACAATCTATGTAGAGGGATATGGTTGATCAATAAAGGATAAGTCCCTCCTACATAATAGGAGTAATATCTTAGGCCACTTGATTGAGTGAGACTAGAAATGCATGGCCATGCTTAAATAAGTTGATATGAGATGTCATACTAATTTGTATATCATAGTCTACTCAAGATATCAAGAAACATGGGATGGATTATGCAAGTGTGACTATCCCATGACTTGTATCCGTTCTAGAGATAAAGGACTTAAGGATTAATGCATGAAAGGTTAATCACGAAAGGTTATGTCGAATCATGACTTCTTGTAACTTAGGTAGCAATGATGCATTGCTAGATGCCACTCATTGTCTGTGACAATAGAATCGTTCTAGTATTACTGCTAACGTTGCAAGAACCTACAGGGTCACACCCTATGGTTGAAATGAACGGAATAAAATATAGTTGGTATTGTGCTTGGTTGTCACATAAATTAAATTAATTAAAGAATTAATTTAATTGGGCAATCAAATATTGAACATATTATATGTACAAGGATGTTGTAAACATAATGATAACATAATTTTATTAATATATGAATTTGATTCATATATAAATTTAAATAAATATAGTTTACCGGAATCCTTATTATAATTAATGTAATTGTAATTTTCAGATATAATTAATGTAATTATAATTTTCAGTTAAAAACTTTATTGTATTTATTTAATCTTGTAATACATTCAAGACATACCAATTATAAAAGGCCCAATTAAGAGGATACCTATTATAAAAGGCCCAATGAGAAAGGCACCCATTATAAAAGGTATTAAAAGGAGACAAAAAAAAATATGAAAACCCTAAGTGATTGCTTGTTAGGTCTAGCAGCCGTCAAGCAAATAAGCCTCCAAAACAGTTTTGGAGATTTCTTCCGTTCATAGTCAAACCGGGTGGATTACGTAGAGGCCGACATCGGAAAAGGTTGAGGCTTGATTCGACAGTAGATCAAAACTCTTGTTGCCAAGGCGTCGCTGTCTACTCAGATTGAAGTTTTGGTAATTTCGAAACCTTTATTTCACCCCGATTCGTTCCTCACACATGGATCCATGATTTGGATCGCCGGATCTAATTTTATTCTGCTACGCCATGGGGTACCGGCGTTCCAACAGTGGTATCAGAGCCACTTGTGTGATACGAACTCGGGTTTAAATACTTGGGTGATGCAATTGTATGAGATACATGTTTTGATCTTATTATATTTTCGATTGTTTAAATCGTTTAAGCATAATCTGATAATTGTTCCTTTCGGTAATTGATTAAATGTTAATCATGGTGTTGTGGCCTATTCGGTTTTATGTTATTACTGTTAACTATTAACAAATCTGTAGCGGCGGTGGTATTTATAGTTTCCAGTAAGTGTTAACTGGCTAGTGGAACAAGGGTTGTTCCGATATGAAACCTCAAGGATTAAAATCCTAAAAACACGATTCTGTTGATAAAAATTTATCAAATCGTGAGGCTTCATTTGACTGGGGTATGCGATTCGCGCCGCGGGGGCTCCGCCCCCGCACCCCTGGTCCATACCGCGGGGCCTCCGCCCCCGTACCCCCCGGGATAGGGATCTAAGGATGGCTCTGGTCGCGGGCCTTCGGCACGCTTCCTCCGACATCCTCAGACCCCCGCAAAAAATTTGTTAATAAAAGAAATTTATAAACTTGATGGGCCACAAAAGGTTGAAAGGATATTTTATAATTCACCTTAGCAAAAAAAAAAAAAAAGCACTGAATTATGTATGCTATTTTTGACATGCACGGTGTTTGAAATGCATAGTTATAGCCCAATGACCCATTCGATAAAAGGTTGTATTTTTTTTTTAAAATACGGCCTGCGTGTCGTGCCTTGCTACTATTCTCTTGTATTTCTCTTCTCATCTTATTCCCTCGTATGTAAAACGAGTTTCTGCATATTGTAATTTGCAAGAGTTGCTGAGAGCCAAACAAGAAGGAAGGTGGGACAATGATTGTGAATGATAGCTTGTGAAAGGGCTTACACCTTTAGGTTTCCTTTTGGTTTCCCATTGGCTTGGGTTGAACCACTTTAGTTTATGGGCTATAACTATTGCATTTATTTATTGCTTTATTTATTCATGTATGAGATGCTATGGATGATAATAAACCTTGTTGATAATAAACCCTATTAATTGATGAGATCGATTAGAAGACTAAATGGGCTAAAGTAGACCATAATTGGTGAGATGCAACAACCTTAATAAAATCCCTCTATTAAAATATTAAGTCAACATGGCCTTCAAATTTTGCCCTCGTTAAGGCCTCGATCAATACTATGTAGGTTCTGCCAAAGTGAAGTACTAGTATTTATCTTGGTTAAACGCGAAGAATAAACAAGTGATATTCGCTGGTTAAAAATTGGTTAATGACTTAACTAGGTTACTCTAATAGGATTAGAAACCTAGAGGCAAGTAAATTGGATAAATCATAAGATGATTAGAACAAGAGTTGTTCACCAAATATTAGGAGTTACATATGATGTAATTAGCAAATGTTGCTTACCTAAATAACCATAATCTTAAGAGTAAAGCCAAAGCTGACTTAAGAGGTGGTGAAATATGGATCCTTAACCTACTAGAAATACTTTTGAGAAAGTTTTTCCGAAATTAATATACGAGGGTTATTAATTTTGAAATAAAATAGTGGGAATATCATTTAATAAAGTCTTTTTACTGATTGATATAAAATTGGTAAATTTACTCACATGCATATTTAATTGTTGTAGATATATTATGGCTGCAAACACTAGCACACTCTCATTGCGATCGGTCCTTGAGAAGGACAAATTGAATGGTTTGAATTTTCTTGATTGGTTCCGTAACTTGAGGATTGTCCTTAAACAAGAACGGAAATTATATGTCATTGAACAACCACTTCCTAATGAACCACCTGCTAATGCCTCAGGACTGATAGAGATGCTTACAAGAAGTATCTCGATGACATGATAGATGTTGGATGTCTTATGCTTGCCACTATGAATCCTGAACTTTAGAAGCAACATGAGGACATGATTGCTTATGATATGATCGAGCACCTGAAAGAACTTTATCAGGGACAAGCACGGCAAGAGAGGTTTGATATCTCTAAGGCCTTATTCCAATGTAAGTTGGCTGAAGGAAGCCCAGTAGGACCTCATGTCCTTAAGATGATTGGCTATATTGAAAGCCTGTCTAAGCTTGGGTTTCCATTGAGCCAAGAGTTGGCCACTGATGTTATTTTACAATCGTTGCCGGATAGCTACAGCCAGTTTGTCCTCAATTTCAATATGAATGAAATTGACATGACTCTACCACAATTGCTCAGTATGTTACGAACTGCTGAAGGCAACTTGAAAAAGGTTAGACCCAAGCCCATACTGATGGTCTGTAATAACAAGGGCAAGGGAAAAGACAAAGTTCAAACAAAGCCCAAGGGCAAAGGTAAGCCCAAATTTGGAAAAGGAAAGGCTACACTGAAACCTAAAGGTGGGGTGTCTAAGGAAGGAAACTGTTTTCATTGTGGTGTGACTGGACATTGGAAACGGAACTGCCCTGCCTATCTTGAAGAAGTCAAGAAGGCTAAAGCAAGCGGAATGTCTGCTTCAGGTATTTATGTTATTGATATTAATTTATCAACTACTACTTCTTGGGTATTAGATACTGGTTGTGGTTCTCATATTTGTACTTCTGTACAGGGACTACAAAGGATTAGGACTTTGGCTAGAGGAGATGTGGACATACGAGTTGGAAATGGAGCAAAAGTTGCTGCATTAGCTGTGGGAACATATACTTTATCTTTGCCTAGTGGACTTGATTTATGTTTAGAGGATTGTTATTTTGTGCCCAGTTTGACTAAAAACATTATTTCAATTTCTTGTTTAGACAAAATTGGTTTTGAGATAATTATTAAGAATAATTGTTGTTCATTTTATCTCAATAATGTTTTCTATGGTTCGGCGCAATTGATTAATGGCCTCTATATTTTAGATCAAACGACTCAAATCAAACTTATTTTTGGCATTGTCGTTTGGGCCACATAAGTGAGAAACGCATATCCAAACTCCATAGAGATGGTCTCTTGAATTCATTTGTTTTTGAACAATTTGAAGTATGTGAATCTTGCTTATTGGGAAAAATGACTAAATCTCCTTTTTCTGGAAAAGGTGAACGAGCTAGTGATTTATTGGGCCTAATACATTCTGATGTATGTGGACCAATAAATACACAGGCCAGAGGTGGATTTCACTACTTCATTACTTTCACTGATCATTTCAGTAGATATGGGTATGTTTATCTCATGCGCCATAAGTCTGAGTCCCTTGAAAAGTTCAAGGAATTTAAAAATGAAGTACAAAATCAACTAGGCAAAACTATCAAGTCACTTCGATCTGATCGAGGTGGAGAGTATTTGAGCCTAGAGTTTGATGATCTTTTGAAGGAATGTGGGATTGTCTCACAACTTACTCCTCCTGGGACTCCTCAATGGAATGGAGTATCTGAGAGAAGAAATTGAACTTTGTTAGACATGGTTCGATCCATGATGAGTCATGCTGATCTACCGACTTCCTTTTGGGGACATGCACTTGAGACTGCTGCCTTCACACTAAATTGTGTTCCATCTAAATCGGTTCAAAAGACGCCATATGAGATGTGGACTGGGAAACGTCCTAGTATGTCCTTTATGAAAATTTGGGGTTGTGAAGCTTATGTTAAACGTCAGACGTCTACTAAGCTTGAACCCAAATCTGAAAGGTGTATTTTTGTGGGGTATCCAAAAGAAACCAAAGGATATTATTTTTTTAATCCCACTGAGAACAAAATTTTTGTTGCTCGGACTGGTGTCTTCCTAGAGAAAGAATTTACTTCTAGAAAAGGAAGTGGGAGAAAGATTGAACTTGAAGAAATTCAAGAATCACAAGATACCACTGAACCGGAGATTGAACAAAACCAAATTCCACAAGAAATTTAGGAACAAACAACTGCTATAGAAACACAACCACCGCGCAGATCTTTAAGAGAACGCCGTGCACCTGAGAGATATGGATTTCTCATTACAACGCATGGTGACGTTCTTCTTATAGATCAAGATGAGCCTAGGACTTATCAAGAAGCGGTGACGAGCCCAGACTCTGAAAAATGGCTTGAGGCCATGAGATCTGAGATGGATTCCATGTATGAAAACCAAGTATGGACTTTGATTGACCCACCCGAAGGGGTTAAACCTATAGGGTGCAAATGGGTTTTCAAAAAGAAAATAGACATGGATGGTAATGTACAAACATACAAAGGGCGATTAGTCGCTAAAGGTTTTCGCCAAATTCATGGTGTTGACTATGATGAAACCTTTTCTCCTGTAGCTATGTTTAAATCTATCAGGATCTTGCTCGCCATAGCTGCATTTCATGATTATGAAATCTGGCAGATGGACGTCAAAATAGCTTTCCTTAACGGGAAACTTGAAGAGGATGTGTATATGACACAACCTGAAGGTTTTGTAAATCCAATGGATGCTAGAAAGATATGTAAGCTAAAAGATCCATTTATGGATTAAAGCAAGCTTCTCGAAGTTGGAATATTCGTTTTAACGATGCAATCAAAGAGTTTGGTTTTATCAAAAATGAAGATGAACCATGTGTTTACAAGAAAGTTAGTGGGAGCACTATCACATTCTTGGTACTATATGTGGATGACATACTTATCATGGGAAATGACATACCTACCTTGTAGTCTATTAAGACTTGGTTAAGAAGTTGTTTTTCTATGAAGGGCTTGGGCGAAGCCACTTATATCTTAGGAGTCAAGATCTATAGAGATAGATCAAGACGACTACTAGGTCTAAGCCAAAGTACATACATAGATAAAGTACTGAAAAGGTTCAGTATGGAAGAATCTAAAAGAGGATTCCTACCTATGAGACATGGTATTTCACTCTCGAAGGAAATGTGTCCTTCAACTCCACAAGAGAGAGAACGTATGAGTAAAATTCCATATGCTTCCGCTATTGGATCTATCATGTATGCTATGCTATGTACCCGTCCAGATGTCTCGTATGCCTTAAGTATGACGAGCAGGTATCAAGTAGATCCCGGTGAAGGTCACTGGACCACAGTCAAGAGTATCCTTAAGTACTTAAGAAGAACTAAGGATACGTTCCTATTATATGGAGGTGAGGAAGAGTTAAATGTAAAAGGTTACACTGATGCCAGCTTCCAAACCGACAAGGATGATTCTCGATCGCAATCAGGTTTTGTGTTTTGCCTTAATGGTGGTGCTGTGAGCTGGAAGAGTTCAAAGTAAAGTACAGTAGCCGATTCTACAACAGAGGCCGAGTATATTGCAGCCAGTGAGGCAACAAAAGAAGTAGTTTGGATCAAGAAGTTCATTACTGGACTAGGGGTTGTGCCTAGCATATCAGATGCTATAGAACTCTGATGTGATAACAATGGAGCTATTGCACAAGCTAAAGAACCCAGATCTCACCAGCGATCCAAACATATACTTAGACGCTACCATCTTATTCGAGAGATTATCGATCGAGGGGATGTAGAGATATGCAGAGTACCTTCAGATGATAACATCGCTGATCCCCTGACCAAGCCTCTGACACAGCAGAAGCATGATCGTCACACTAAGTCACTTGGTATTAGATATATGAGTGATTGGTCTTAGTGCTAGTGGGAGATTGTAAGAGTATGCCCAAAGATCAATCATGAGATGGTTGTAATAACATACTTAATTTACCATGTTTATTAATATAAAGCGTTGTCATTATTATTTCAGTTTTTCTTTCTGTGTGTATAGATAAACTGTTTTATAATAATGTCCTGAGAATAATATGATTATTCTTAAAAGATCCTTAGTCGAGTATTATTGTTGACTAGGACAATAATAATGCATTAAGACTAACATGTAGTTGATTGATGATAAAGAGTTGTCATTGATATGGAGTGTCAAAATCAATGCATGAATATGTGTGTTAGAGAACAACATATTGGATTGACCCGCTATGAGTATGTTTCTTGGATTATTATGTAATTGTCACAACATTACTCATAGTGATTAATATGTATATGATCCTCAGACTTGAGATCATTATTATCCCAGCATCGTGAGTTGTATATTTTGATACAGTCAAACGTACACCGTAACAGGTTGTTCTATAAAGGCTGATGTTGGATATACCACAATCTATGTAGAGGGATATGGTTGATCAATAAAGGATAAGTCCCTCCTACATAATAGGAGTAATATCTTAGGCCACTTGATTGAGTGAGACTAGAAATGCATGGCCATGCTCAAATAAGTTTATATGAGATGTCATACTAATTTGTATATCATAGTCTACTCAAGATATCAAGAAACATGGGATGGATTATGCAAGTGTGACTATCCCATGACTTGTATCCGTTCCAGAGATAAAGGACTTAAGGATTAATGCATGAAAGGTTAATCACGAAAGGTTATGTCGAATCATGACTTCTTGTAACTTAGGTAGCAATGATGCATTGCTAGTTGCCACTCATTGTCTGTGACAATAGAATCGTTCTAGTATTACTGCTAACGTTGCAAGAACCTACAGGGTCACACCCTATGGTTGAAATGAACGGAATAAAATATAGTTGGTATTGTGCTTGGTTGTCACATAAATTAAATTAATTAAAGAATTAATTTAATTGGGCAATCAAATATTAAACATATTATATGTACAAGGATGTTGTACACATAATGATAACAAATTTTATTAATATATGAATTTGATTCATATATAAATTTAAATAAATATAGTTTACCGGAATCCTTATTATAATTAATGTAATTGTAATTTTCAGATATAATTAATGTAATTATAATTTTCGGTTAAAAACTTTATTGTATTTATTTAATCTTGTAATACATTCAAGACATACCAATTATAAAAGGCCCAATTAAGAGGATACCTATTATAAAAAGCCCAATGAGAAAGGCACCCATTATAAAAGGTATTAAAAGTAGACAAAAAAAAATATGAAAACCCTAAGTGATTGCTTGTTAGGTCTAGCAGTCGTCAAGCAAATAAGCCTCCAAAACAGTTTTGGAGATTTCTTCTGTTCATAGTCAAACTGGGTGGATTACATAGAGGCCGACATCGGAAAAGGTTGAGGCTTGATTCGACAGTAGATCAAAACTCTTGTTGCCAAGGCGTCGCTGTCTACTCAGATTGAAGTTTTGGTAATTTCGAAACCTTTATTTCACCCCGATTCGTTCCTCACACATGGATCCATGATTTGGATCGCCGGATCTAATTTTATTCTGCTGCGCCATGGGGTACCGGCGTTCCAACATCAACTACATTACACCACTATTAGTTGCATGCGAATTAAAAGAGATAAAGTCCCTCATTTATGGTAATATTCACTTATGTACTAATTTGACTATCATCTAGGTTTAAATAATGCGAAGTATGTTTTATCTTATAAGGCTTATAAGTAAATTACTTTTAAGTGTATTCGTAGATCGATAATACTTTTGATAATATTATGATCTTGTTGTGATAGAATATGAGAATATTCGGTCTTGATATTTGATCGAGGTCGGTAACCTTAATCTGGCGACGGATTTGGGTGGGGAATGTTACAAACCACCACAAGTTGAATGATTCAAAATTGTGAAGAATTTGTTGAAGGCATACATGGAGAAGAATGACTCCTTAATCCAAAGTCAAGCGGCAACACTGAAAATTTTGGAGAACCAAAAGGGTTAGTTAGCTACAGAGCTCTGTAATAGACAGCAAGGAACCTTGCTGAGGGATACAGAAAATCTAAGGAATTTGGGTAAGGAACATTGCAATGTAGTTGTTTTACGAAGTGGTAAGACTTCAGAACACATGAAACTTTGGGTTGAAGATGAACCTATCAAGGAGGAAAGTCAACCTAAACTAGAAGAGTCGAACCTACAAAGTTTGATGAGGTAAAATCTAAACTAGTGGATTCTGATAAGCTAACTTCATTTTTAGTAAACTCACCTACCACCCTTTACTATAAATACACACTCCCATTCCTCATATCATCATCCCTTATCTCTCAAACATTATTCATCTCTCACCCTCATTTCTTTCTTCCATTTGATTTATTTCTTTCCGCGCATAAGCATCCGTACTTTCCCTTTCCCTTAGCCACTAAATCCTTGTGAAAGTACTCTCTTGGCTGGCCACCGTGAGAAGCAACTTACGAAGAAGCAAACACAAGGATTGGAGGAAGCCATTTCAATCAGATTCAGCGAGACTTCCAAATCAATAAGAGTTTATTCTCCCTTATCTTTGTTTATTTTGATTTAATCATGTTTGCAACTTGTTTTCTTATCTTGTCATCAATAATGGTACCTTAAATTTGTTTAGCTAGAATGATTGCATTAATTCAATAAAGTTCATTTAAATTGTGTTTATGATGTTCTATGCCTCAATGTTCATATTTTCAATTAAACTCAAGCATGTATTTCATTCATACATGATTGAATGCATTTGAATTAGTTGAGCGATCCTAGCCAGATGACGACTAATGGATGCAATAATTGACAAGTGCTTGCTTAATTTAGATCCTAGCCCGACTAAATTAAAGGTTCATAATAACTCGAGAGAGCTCTATTATCTTGCATAGTTGTTAGGTTTATGTGATTAAATTGTTTCAAACCTAGCCTGTCCCTGTTACTTCACATGAATTCTAAGAAACCCTTAGTTAAATATGATCAGTAATATGCATGTTTTTCTAAGGAAAAGATTTTGAAAGGAGTTAATATTGGTTTCAAGTTTAAGAAAAGATAGATTTGTCATGTAATATTTTCCAGAACATTATCAGGCATGATAAAAATGAACTAAGTTGATAGATGTAATTATTCTAGTCTATTCATGGTATTAATTGTTGAAGTTTGTGAATTTGCTGCTATAACCCATCTTTTTCATTCTATTGCATACATTGTATTTAGATTAATTTCCTTTAGGGATCACTTTGCATTTAGTTAATTTAATTTAATTTAACAATCAATCACCTAAAAAATATTGTGTTTTTCTACCATCTTGTAAATTCTTAATTTTACAGTTAATTGAGTAACATAGACATCCCTTATGGAGACGATAACTTTTTTTACTTATTACTTGAAACAACTGTCTGCACTTGCACAAACCATACGTTACAAGTTTTTGGCGTTGTTGCTGGGGATTGTTGCCTTAATAATTTGTGTGAAATTATTCTTTGCAATTTAGTTTTATTTTATTTATAACTTTACTAGTTAATTATTTATTCTTTAATTTTTTGATTTATTTTCAGGTGTTTATGAGCACAATTCGAATCATCGATTTATTACCTGTAGACCTTGAAATCGAGTGGACATTTAGATTAATAAGACATGAGAGATTAGCCCAAAGATAAGCCGAAATGGACCTTGGAAATCAAAATGATGTTCAAGGAAATGGAGCTGCTAATGTTTACAATCCAATCCTTATTGCTGATGATAGGGATTGAGTCATAAGGCAGTACGTTGTGCCACTTTTTAATGAACTTAATCCGGGAATTAAGAGACCGGAGATCAAGGCACCCCAATTTGAATTGAAGCTAGTGATGTTTCAAATGCTTCAAACCACGGGTCAGTTTAGTTGTATGCCCACAGAAGATCCACAGCTTCACCTTCGATTGTTCAATGAGGTGAGCAATTCTTTTAAGATAGCTGGTGTTGGTTAAGATGCATTGAGGATAAATTTGTTTCCATAGTCGTTTCGAGCTTAAGCACGAGCATGGCTAAATTCGTTGCCACAACACTCAATTTCTACATGGCAAAAATTAGTTGAATGCTTTCTGGTAAAGTATTTCCCACCTAGAAAAAATGCTAAGTTGTGGAAGTCGATGCCCGCACTTCATTCTCAGCTCAGGTATCTTCTATATCTTCAATGTTGAAATAGTTTACTACTAACAATTTTAATCCTGTTGTTGCCCAATCACCAAGTCAATTTGAGGTTGTTTCCTATGTATATTATAGGGATGGTCATTTTTCGAGAATTGTCCATCAAATCCTGAGTCGAATTATTATGGAGGGAATCTGTAACACCCCTTACTCATATTCAATGCAGAAACTGGGTACGAGGCATTACCGGACTTACATCACAAGTAAACATACAAATTGAGTTTTAAATTTGTGTCCAAATTAAAACCATTCATAATCAATCATAAAGTCCCTAATATGAGCCTAGGAGGCCCAAAACATGTTTTATTAGTGGTTCGGGACTAAACTGAGCACTTAGGAAATTTTTACAAAACTTAGAAAATTTTTGCTAGAAACAAGGGTCACATGCCCGTGTGGTTTTGGGACACGCTTGTGTGGGCAAGCCGTGTGGTCACACATGCCCGTGTCCCTAACCCGTGTAACTCTCTGTTTGTAACTCGTGAACAAATTGAAGTCACACGGCCAAGTCACACACCCGTGTGCTAGGCCGTGTGGTTGATTTAATTTTCATGATTTTTCATAAAATAAGTGCAGACTTCACACGCTCAGGATAAACACTCGTGCTTGAGGCCGTATCCCTCACATGGTCGAGACACACGCCCGTGTCTCTGCCCATATGCTCAATTATGAGCATTCTCTTTCTCAAAATTAAGGTGTAGGGGACACACGGCCAATACACACGCCTGTGCGGCAAGTCGTGAGTCGTACACGGCCTAGACACACGCCCATGTGTCTACCTGTGTGGACAAAATAAGGCTATTTACCAAGCCTTTTGCCACCCTTCCATGAACATACCTACACAACATCATATAATACCAATTCAAGCATACTTAGGCAACCAAAACATCCACAACCAAGCTATTAACATCATATCCACATGCTAACATCTAACATGCTTTAACATCATAATTTATCAACACAAATCATGCAAGTTTCCACATTCATGAATGGTATCAACATATAATGATACTCATAACCAACATTAGCCAACTTTCATGGCCATATAAAAAATGAAATCATTACCTATTATAAGCCAATACATTTGGCCACATTACCAATGACACATATAACAAACTGACCAATTCCCTATACATGCCATAACTCAAAATATTGACATTTCAATGGTACCCAAAATAATGATTGATAGTGTGAATGAATCTCCGACAATATCTAATCCCGAGCTAGCTTGGTGAGACTATAAGATAAGGGAAAGAAAGGGGGTAAGCTATAAAGCTTAGTAAGTTCATATGCAAATAATAAACAACATTAATTATATATTTTTCATATAAATAACTTAACATATACTAACATAAATGTCATTAAAATTTCATGAGCATAACTTACTGAATCACATTCCTACCATTAGTTCATCATATACCGAATCCATTTCCATTGAGTTTTTAGTACATACCTATACCAACTCGTAACATAGTCACATACTTTCTCATCTTTGACTTACTGGTTAAGCCACTTGGAATACTATCGAATACACAGGAGGATTTGCACATAAGTGCCACATATGTAGCCAATGCTACCAAAAATCTCATCACATATAGGCTCACTCTCGAGCTATCGACATGCCTTCTCACACAAGCTGACAGTCGAGACATAGCTATGCAGTGCTCCTCACACAAGTTGTCATGTATCTGCAACATATGACGATATACCCAGCCACCGGTAGGACATACTAGACCAGCACCCGAGACACAAATCACATAATCAGATGGGTTCCTAGTGACATGTCACTTGTATCCTAATCTATTCCTAGGGTTCAACCGGGATTTCTCTCTTGCCAGAATTTCATCAAATATGCTCATAGAATTAATCATACAATCCATGCAATATCAAAACATTAAAATACAAATTTAACATTGCATTATTAACATACAAACTTACCTCGGTACAAAAATAGTGAAAATGGACCTAATCGTCAAACACTTTGTTTTTCCCCGATCTAGGTTCAAACTTCGTTTTTCTTTATCTATAATAGCAAATTTAACTCATTTAATACTCACATTATTCAATCCATTCCAATAATCACATTATGCCAAAATTACATTTTTGCCCCTAACTTTTCAACATTTTGCACTTTAGTCCCTATGTTCGTAAAATTAAATATAGTCAATTTCTTCAAAACTCAAGCCTAGCCGAACCATTTTCATACTCATAAAAGCCCACATCTCCCATTTAATCACACTTTTACTACTCATTTTACAACTTTTATAAATAGGTCCTTTTTAGGCATTTTCATCAAAAATCACTTAGTAAAAGTTGTTTATCTAACATCAAACATACATTTTCTACCATTAAACATCAAAATACACAAATATCTAACATGGGTAAAATTTTAGATTTTGACATCTTTTCAAATTAGTCCTTGAAATCGCTAGATTAGGTTGCAAGGATTCAAAAACATAAAAATCATTAAAAATGGGTCTAGAACGGACTTACAATTGAGGATGGAAGAAGAAAAAAACCCTAGCTATGGTCTCCCTTAAAATTTCGGCACTAAGGGACTCAATGGAAGAAGATGACATGTAACACCCCAAACCTGGCCCAAAAGTTAGGCCCGAATCTGGCGTGTCACATTGAAGTGTTTTTCGAAAACCATGTTTTCATTGAAAACCCTCCTTCATATTTAAAAAATAAAGTCTCAGTTTGTGCTCGTTCAATTTCAAAACGTGGTTCATTGAAAAGTTAATCACTTTTAAAAAATGCTATTAACTCCGTTAAAAACCTCTTTTAGTTGCGAAATCTAATTTAAGGTAAAGAAGTTTAAAACGTATGTTTTTAAAAATAGTAATTGGGTTGAAAACTCGTCTACGTCTAGCAGATATAAAACGTAACAAAATTCCAAATTCAGAATTAAATCTAGAGAGGCCTTATTACAGAAATTAAAACCCAAAACGGAATTTAAAACATATATAAAGTCCAAAGCATAACAGTCGCAGTCGTGTGGTCACCTCTGAGTCCCTCACAGCACCGATCCTCCTAATGCTGGGGATTACCTGCACAGTTAAAAACGGGGTGAGTTTACAAAAACTCAATGTGTAATCCCCTTACTAGAGTAACAGTCAGTATACAGAAATAGAAACCGAAACAGTCTGGGCCAAAGCCCTTTAACAGTAACAAATAGTCCAGTTTAGAGCATACGTGGGCCAAAGCCCACTACAATATCATTTGGGTCACAGCCCATAACAGAATCAGTTGGGCTTAACCCAAACCAATAACAGAACAAGTGGCCTAAGCCCAGTACAGTGACAGATTTCATAAACATGTATGCAACAGTATGAGGATGCATCCCACCTCGATTCAGCCAACACACCATCCGTACCAACCAACACACTATTTGGGGATAAAATCGACCCACCCAGCCAACACACCAAGCTTAGCATCGATTGCGGCACTACGTCAACAGAACGACTCGGTGCTGTGGACAGAACAGCTAAAAGCCATAAACAGAATGGTTGTAAACCATAATCAGGATGGCACAAAGCTATCGGTAACTGTAATAAGTTTGGCACATAGCCGGCACACAGCCATGGGTAATTATGATTGGTAGAAAGCCAAAATCAAGATGGCATAGAGCCATATCTAGGTTGGCTCAGTGCTATAATCAGATTATGTGGCTTTAAGCCGTCCGTCGATCCACAGTCGTCTCATGCGACCCGTGCGACCCTATCAGATCTTCCACCGTATCAATGTCCCAACCCCATGTAATATGCCGTGTATGTCATGCTCAATCATTACACGTGTATGTAAAATGACCATCCTCAGTAATAGTCATTTAGACATATATTAAAAGCATATCAGTCATACAACCACCATCAAGTCAGTTAAAACACAGTTATACAATCCCATTCAAATCAGTCAAATTCATAATCTAAGTCAGTCATTCATAATATAAGGGTATTTCAGCCATTTTACCCTACAGGGGCATTACGGTCATTTTGCAAATCGGGGGTATTTCGATAATTTCACAAATCAAAGGTATTTCGGTAATTTCACAAATCGAGGGTATTTTAGTAATTTCACAAATCAAGAGTATTTCGATAATTTCACAAATTGAGTGGTATTTCAGTAATTTCAAAAACTGAGGGTATTTCGGTAATTTCACAAATCGAGGGTATTTTGATGATTTCACAAATTGAGGGTATTTTGGAAATTTCATAAATCGGGGTCTTAGAGACACAACGGAAGGTCTATCGTCGCCTCGAGCGACTTAAATAACCTACACAATCACAACGGTGTAAATGGGCCTAAAGCCCATTACTCGGCCGAAGTGGGCCCACACGCTCGTGTGGCCCAATTAGCCCAAAAATAGCCTCGGCTATACGAACAACACAGTTCAAGCCAATAGAAACCATATAACATGAATTTTATATGTGTGGGGCCCACCAGCCCAGTGGGCCCACACGGCCCATTGCCCAAAAATGACCCTAACCATGTGGACTACACAACTCGGTCTAACATTTACCACAATATGCAAATTTAATCTGTTTGGGGCCCACAGGCCTATTGGGCCCACACGGCCCATTTCGGCCCCAACGCTGCCCAAAACGACCTAAACCCATGAGAACGCTCATGGTGGCCTCAACCATCTTATGCCTAAATTCGTGGGCTCGATCCACCACACGTGCAATCGCACGCTCGTGTGGCATCATTCACCGGTATTTCAGCTTTTCGGCATTTTGTCGATCCACGATCAGAAGGAGTGTGGTTACACACCTGATCACGTAAAGTACTAAGAATTCCTGTGCACCGGAACCTATTCAAACATAACAACAGTTAATCATTATCAAATAGTGTTAGAAAAACTCTTAACAACCACTTAACCGAGAGGTCGACTACCACTTGCCTTGACTAAATCGGTCGACTGTGATTAGTCGACTTGAACTAGAGTTTGGTGCAGCCACCCTTCCACATCCTGCCAGAAATTCCCAAATAGCCGACACCACACGTCTCTTAAACTTGGGAGTAGAGGCTATGTGCTCAATCACAGCCGGCACCTTTGCCGCCACTTTACGACTAGAATCCTCTTTACCCAGCGAGAGTTCTTGATTGAATAACAAAAGAGTTTCAATCGCTTCTGAAATGCTTGCACCCTGCCACTTCTTGTAGAAATCTAAAAACCCAATGATCATATTCGACTTTTAGAAAAAGTAGAAGAAACGGATTTGAACACATATTGCAATAACAGAGAAACAACAGAGAGAACTTATGAGTACCTATCGATTCCTCAGAACCCTTATAAGACCGAAACAATACCAATGGCAGAGCACTAAAACCATCGGCCAATAATAGGGAGAGAAGCAGAATATTCGGCCAAAAGAGCAATAAGGAGAGGGAATTTCGAAAGAGACAAAGAGAAAAGATGGAGAAGAGGCAATTGGCTAGAGGAGAATAACCAAAAAAAAAAAAGAATGAAACCGAGGGGAAAGAGAAAATATAATCGACTAGACAAAATGTAAAACAGAATAGGTGAAAGAAAAAGAACAATTCGGCAACACAAACCAATTTTTCCCAAGGCAAAAGTGACCGAAACCAAATTGAAAATGAGAGAAAACTATCCTTGCCGTGTAACGCCCCAAATTTGGGCCTAAAAGTATTGGGCCTTGAGCATGGGTCCATAAGGAGGCTACAAATAAGTATTTAATTGTGCAAGGAAATGACACAATTAAATGTCTACTTCAGTGGTTAAGGGTCCTGAGAAGTGTTGAAAAAGTCCTGGGTTCAAACCTGGGCTTTAGCAAAAATTTTGGTTTTAAGTGAATAAAACCCTAGATGCTTGGATGTAGGCCTTTTAAATTATTGTGATAAAAAGATGACAGAAGGAAGCATGTGGCCTAGTGGTTGTGGCGTCATTAAGGTTGTAAGAGAGCCTGGGTTCAAGTCTTGGCTCTTGCAGAATTTTTAAATTTTGCTCTTAAAAGAATTTGGACACTGGCACATAGGCTTTATAAATATTTGCGCATGTTTTAAGTCACAGAAGAGCTTGTGGTCTAGTGGCAAGGTGGCATGTGGAGTAACTTTGAGGTCTAAGGTTCGAGTGTTGGCACAACATAATGGGGTTATTTATTTTGCTCATGAATGGGCAAGAGTTTGTGTTGGATTTGAACTCTGTGTTGGGAAGTTTGAAATGGTCTTGAGTTGTTGGGAGAAGATTATGCAGCAAATGAAGGTGGGATTTACGGAGATGTTTAAGAAATTTGAAAAGGGGGAGGAGTTGTGGCCGAATGGGGATGTTGGGGGATGCAAATTCGGCTAAAGGGTCCTTAGTAATGTGCATTTGGCATTTTAGGAGCATTTTTGTATATCTCTTTGGGCTGTACCGAATTCTTTGGTGGTCATTCTCGGGTTTCCTTTGCGTTTGTTTCCTTTCTCTCTTCTTTTCCCGTGTTGCCGAACCTGTTTGGGAAACTGACCTTTTGTGCATTTTCTTTTCTGTCCCTTCTGGTAACGTTGAGTGCTTATTCTTTGCCCATCTCTTTTTCTTCTTTGTCGATTCTCACCTCCTCTTTCTACTCCTATCTTTATTCTTTCAACTTTCTTCAAGTGCCTTTTCTCATATCGCTCAAACCGAATCTTCTCCTTTTCTCCCTCAATCTAGTTTTACGGGGCTAGCCGATTACTCTCCTTTCTTGTTCTATTACGGTTCTTCAAAAGTTCCTGACAAGTCGCCGACTCTTCGATCAACCAAGGGTCTGTCTAAGTTTGGTCGATTGCCTCCTCACCACATCCGGACTACACGTTTGGGTAAGCGTTTCTCTTCAGGATTTAACTGTTCAAATGGTGTTGGTGATTATAAGATTGTGGTTGTATTGCAGCTAGTCGATAAGGATCGTGTAGTTGATTCTAGTTGGGAATCAAGGGCAACAAACTGATTAGTGTTCAGTCAAGCTGAGTATGGACTGTCGTGTTGGGCTTAGACAGTTATTAACCTTATTGGTTGTAAATCTGATACGATTATTTTGGTTGATTATAGGATTTGGAGAATGTGGATCTTAGCTAGTTTAGCAAAGAGGTGTGTATTTTTACCCTGTACCTGATAGTCGGCTGATAAGCCGAAAGTGTGTAACAGTACCCTATATTCGATAGTTGGCGAGAAAGTCGATAGAGTGTGTGTAAGCACACTCCTTCTGATCGTAGATCAATAAAATGTCAAAAAGCTGAAATACAGATGAATGATGTCACACGAGCGTGCAATTGCACGTGTGGTGGACCGAGCCCATGAATATGGGCGTAAGATGGTTGAGGCCACCATGAGCATTCTCATGGACTTAGATCGTTTTGGGCCGCGTTTGGGCCGAAATGGGCCGTGTGGGCCCAATGGGCATGTGGCCCTAAATGAATTAAATTTGCATATTATGGTAAACGTTAGACCGAGCCGTTTAGTCCAAATGGCTAGGGTCATTTTTGGGCAATGGGTCGTGTGGGCCCACTGGGTTGGTGGGCCCCACACGGATAAAATGCATGTTATATGGTTTTTATTGGTTTGAACTACACTATTCTCACAGCCGTAACTGATTTGGGCTAAATGGGCCAAACGAGCGTAGGCTAACTTGGGCCGAGTAATGGGTTTAGGCCCATTTACACTGTTGTGACGGTTAGGTTACTTGAGTCGCTCGAGGCGACGATGGACCTTTTGTTGGGTCGCTGAGACCCTGATTTGTAAAATTACCTAAATACCCCCAATTTGTGAAATTATCGAAATACCTTCAATTTGCAAAATTATCGAAATACCCTCGATTTGCAAAATTACCTAAATACCCTCGATTTATAAAATTACCGAAATACCCTCGGTTTGCAAAAATACCGAAATACCTTCAATTTGCAAAATTACCTAAATACCTCGATTTGTAAAATTACCGAAATACCTCGATTTGCGAAATTATCAGAATACCCCTGATTTGTAAAATTACCAAAATACCCTCGATTTGTGAAATTATCAAAATACCCCTGTAGCGTAGGATCACCGAAATACCCCTGTAGGGTAGAATTACCAAAAATACCCCTGTAGGGTAGAATTTGTGAAATATCCCTGAAGGGTAGGATTATCAAAATACCCCTGAAGGGTAAGATTACTGAAATACTCTAACACCCCAAACCCGGCCTAGAAGTTAGGCCCGAATCCAGAATGTCACATTAAAGGCATAATTCAAAACGATTTTGCTAATTAAAAATTTAAGGCCCAAAAGCCCAAAATCTTTGAGTCTTATTAATTAAAGATGAAAACCCATTTTATTGTTTTAAGTAATTCAGAAACCAAGCTTAAACATAAGAGCTTACTTAGGTTTAGTAATTAAAATAAACAATTAATCTCAAAACCCAAAATAAATCTGAAGTCAAAACGGAGTACAATGCCTTATTACATCCACCGAAAATTAAGTTGATAAAAACATGTATTTTGAAACAAATAAATGAAAATTCAAGCCTCTTGTAGTGTGGCCATCTCCGAGTCCTCTCCCACATCGAGTCGTCTATTCGGGATTACCTGAAACATTAAATTAAAGGGGTGTGAGTTTCGAAACTCAATGTGCACAACCCTTGGCAAACAAATCAGTTACAAATATTCACATTGGGCCTAAGCCCTATCAAAATCGGTTGTCTTGGGCTTTAGCCCACAATGACCTCATATCATATCATATTGTATCATATATAAACAAATAATGTAAAGCCCACCCCAAAAATCCATTCGCTATACACACCATTTCCCTTCCAACCTTATGACTCCTATGGGGAATTCTAGCTCGACCCACCCCTCCGTTACACACCAAGGGTAGCCCGGTTGCAGTACTACCGAAGTTGCAGCAAAGCTGCTAGTCATATGTTGGGCTTAAAGCCTTCTGTGGATCCATACCATAAGGCCATGCGTTCCTCAAATCTTCCTCCATACCATAATTCCCACCCATATGCATCCTAAGTAGAATATCATATGAATGCATCAAACACACAACTAACATCCATAATCTTATGTTCGTCACATAGGGGTATTTTTGTCATTTCACTACCCAGGGGTATTTTGGTAATTTTACAAATCGAGGGTATTTCAGTAATTTCACAAACCAAGGGTATTTCGATAATTTCGCAAACTAAGGGTATTTCAGTAATTTCATAAACTAGGGGTATTTCGGTAATTTTACAAATTAAGGGTATTTCGATAATTTCGTAAACCAAGGGTATTTCGGTAATTTCGTAAACTAGGGGTATTTCAGTAATTTTACAAACTAGGGTATTTCGATAATTTTGTAAACCAGGGGTATTTCGGTAATTTTTCAAATTAATGGTATTTCGGTAATTTCGTAAACCAGGGGTGTTTCGGTAATTTTTCAAATCAGGGGTATTTCGGTAATTTTGCAACCTAGGGGTATTTTAGTAATTTTGCAAACCATGGGTATTTCGGTAATTTCGTGAACCAGGGGTATTTCAGTAATTTCACAAACCAGGGGTATTTCGGTAATTCTACAACCTAGGGGCATTTCAGTAATTTTGCAATCAGGGGTATTTTGGTACTTTACAAATCTAGGGGTATTTTAGTAAATTGTACAAATATAAGGGTATTTACAAATTTTGCAAATATAAGGGTATTTGGTCCCTTTCGGGTTTTAGCTATGAACATTGGCCCATCAACAAGTCCTCGCAGCTAAAGTGAACAGACACTACGCACCAGGTAGGATCCCAAAAAAGAGGAGGTGGGCCACTAGGGCCACTTAAGTACCAAGCTCTTCCTAGATCCAATCCTAGACATGTGTACGCCCGTTGCCACACTCCAATCCTGCGACTTGTTCACAGACATGTTTAATTAGATTAAGTCTTATGGAATTTAAAAGTTGTTCAAACTAGGCCTAAGGTTCATAAACCCTAACATACATGTCTACATCCCCATAAGCCCATCAAGCCCAAATCACACCCTTATGGTCCATTAGGCCCAAATCTCATCATATGGCCTATTAGGCCCAAAACAAATCCAATTCATGTATCATGCATGACTAATTCAATTCGTATAACCAACCAAACCATTTCATCAATTCTTAGCCTCAGGGCCCAACGGGCCCATTTAGCCACTTTCGACTTTTCAGCTTTTCGGCATTGTCGATATCGTGTGTGTAGTGTTTGTACACACCTGGTAACCACGCACGCTGCAAATCCCTTAGTCACGACCCTACAATTGACATTACTAGCGATTAACCAAGTTTTAACGCATACTTATCAAAACCGAAACCTCACTGTACCCTTACCGTGTACCTCACGTTCTAGTAGCCCTTCCTTTGCTACTATTGGCGATTACCCTCTTGATCTGATATGAATCGAAAACTACTAATCCACGCTCCGAGCACTCCTATGCCCAACGCCCACCAAGGTATGTTTTCTCTCCAATCATAGATAGCTCTATATATATAGCCAGCTTCTCACCTTTCCTCTTTGTATCTTTCCGATGTGGGATCCCTCCGTTAGCAGAGTTTAAATCCAACTCAAACTCTTGCCGTCCAGTCCACAAAATAAATACTCCCTTGCTTGTCATGAGATTCTAACCCAGGCTCTCCTGTAGCATAATCCACGCCGCTAGCCACTAGGCCACAAGCTCCTCTTGTGTCTAAAATCATGCCCAACTAAAGCTAAGTCTATGGCCAATGTCTAAATCCACTTAAAAAAATCTAAAAGAAATGCAAGTGCTACAACTTGAACCTTGGACCTCCTTCCTTCCTTGTGGCGTCACCCCCTTGTCTCTTATGTGGCGTCACTTTGCCATTACACCACACCTCCACTTGTGTCATTTTTCTCCACATTTTATTCTTAAAGCCTACCTACTAACTCCCAGGGTTTTATTCACCTAAAACCAAAATTTCCCTAAAGCCAAAGTTTGATCCCGGGACTTCATAGAAGCCCCTTAGCCTTCCAAACTCACTCACTTAATAGGTCCAACTTGCATTAAAGCCGTTCTCTTACTCCCAAAAATATTTAAAAAGTTCCTACGCTCGAGGCCCAAAAGGTCGAATTCTCCTAGGCCCAATTTCGGGATGTTACAAATACCCTTATAGGGTAAAATGACTATTTTGCCCTTGTGGGTAAATGACTGACTTAGATTATGAATTTGACTGATTTGGTTGTGATAGTATGATTGTGTTTTAACTGACTTGCTGTGGTCGTGTGACTATTATGCTTTTAATATATAATTAAATGACTATTACTGAGCATGGCCAATTTGCATACACGTGTAATGATTGATCATGACATACACGACATATTGCATAGGGTCGGGACATTGATACGGAGGAAGTTCTGATAGGGTCGCATGGGTCGCATGATGATTGTGGATCCAGTATTGATCTGTTAAGGTCGAACGGGTCGCATGAGACGACTGTGGACCGACGGACCGCTTAAAGCCGCGTAATCTGATTATGGCTTTGTGGCAACCTAAACATGGCTCTGTGCCATCGTGATTGTGGCTTTGTTCCAATCGTACTTACCCGTGGGTATGTGCCTAATATATATATCGATGACTCTATGTCGATTATATTTACCCAAGACTATGTGCCGATTATATTATCGTCACTGATTGCTATGTGCCAAACATAATACAGTTACTGATGGCTTTGTGCCAATTATAATACCGCTACTGAAGGCTTAGAGCCGCATATATATACTAGCAGCTTTGCTGCGATTTCGATTATGGCCGCAACCGGTGCTAACATTGGTGTGCTGGCTGGGTGGGTCGATTTTATCCCCATGTAAGTGTAGGGTTGGTACGGGTGGTGTGTTGGCTGGGTCGGGGTAGGATGCATCCTCATACTACTGCATATCTGTTTATGAGATCTGTTACTGTATTGGGCTTAGGCCACTTGTTCTATCATTGGTTTGGGCTAAGCCCAATTGATGCTGTTATGGGCTGTGACCAAAATGATATTGTAGTGGACTTTGGCCCATGTATGCTCTGAACTAGACTGTACAGTTACTGTTAAAAGGGCTTTGGCTAGACTGTTTCGGTTTCTATTTCTGTATACTGACTGTTACTCTGGTAAGATGATTACACACTAAGTTTTTGCAAACTCACCCCGTTTTTAACTGTGCAGGTAATCCCCAGCATTAGGAGGATCGGTGCTGCGAGGGAATAGGAGACAACCACACAACCACACATGTTTTTTTATTTCGTTCACTTATTTAAGCACTTCGATTTTTGAGTTGGGTTGTAATAAGGCCTCTTTATTTTTAACTTTTATTTGGGATATTTACTTAAGTATGTTTAATATCTGCTAGAAGTAGGACACGGTTTTTCCAAAACAATAACTGCTTTCAAACACTACGTTTCCGCAACCCAATTTTTAAATATCATGTTTCCATAAATCATTTATTTTAATTAAGCTTTCACAATTGAAAAAGACTTTACTAAGTGATTAATAACATTTTGAAAAGGGAGTAGTTTTTTTGTAAACCACATTTTGAAAATAAATGAACGCAAATGAAAACACAGTTTTCGAGAAACACTTCAATGTGATACGCCAGATTCGGGCCTAACTTCTAAGCCGGTTTTGGGGTGTTACAAGCAGTATTTCCTATCCTTCCTCTTACCAATTCGGCACAACACTCCCACACACTTCAAACTCCTTGTTTTTCTCCATAATCACTCCCTTAATCCCTCCACGAAATCCTCCTTGATTCACTCAATGACCAATTCAAACCTTACCTTATAGAGTTCCAGTCCACCTCTACTTCTCTACTGGCCATAGCAGCAAAATAAATACCTCTTTGCTCCAGGCGTGACTCGTACACCAGCCCCCTTTTGAAGCCTTATCATGCCACTTACCAACAAGCCACAAGCTCAATCGTGTCCTAACTTATTCTTAATATTTTAGAAAGCCTTCATGCTAATATCCAGGTTTATTCAAGGAACAACCAAAAATTCTGTTCCCCCCATGACTTGAACCTCAGACCACATGCATACTCCTAGCGCCTCCTTACCACTAGACCACAAGCTTCCTTGTGTCACACTTTATCCTCAAATATTTTATAAGTCCTTCCAACCCATGCCAAGTTCAATTTTAGGGAAAACTAAAATTTTTGCTATAGCCTAGATTTGAACTCAAGACCTCCCAAAACACTCCCAATCACTCCTAAAGCACACAGCCAGTAAAGCAAACATGCAATTAGTGAAATTTTTCTCGCACAACTAAAATCCAATTGCTCCGATGCTCAAAGCCTATTTCTTCTAGGCCCAAAATTCAGGGCGTTACATGACATCTTTTTATTCGTTTTATTTTATCTTTATTTACCAAATGACCAAAATACCTTTAATGCATAACTTTGAAATTTCAACTAACCATGTCCATTTTCGTCCATCTTCAAGTAAAATGGTCTAATTACCATATAAGGACCTCTAATTTAAGATCACATAGCAATTGGACACCTTTAACATATAGAACTCAAATTTTGCACTTTTTACAATGTAGTCCCTTTCACTAAATTGAGTGCCCAAACGTTAAAATTTTCGAACGAAATTTTCACAAAATCATTCTATAAAACTATAGATCATAAAAATATAATAAAAATAAATATTACTATGTCAGATTTGTGGTCCCGAAACCGCTATTCTTACTAGACCCAAAATCAGGCTGTTACAGAGTCAGCACAAAAATAAAAGCAGACAAGGACCCCAGTCCAATTTCTACAATCATTTATGGCGAAACCATCCAAAATTTTCTTGGAATAACAAAGGAATGGACCGAACAACATTTACATGCAGCATAGATCAAGTTAACCCAAAAGGTTTAATCAACTAGTTCCAAAACCACCACAAGCTGAATCATCCAAAAATTTGAAGAATATGTTGAAGGTGTACATGGTGAAAATGACGCCTCAATTTGGAGAACTAAATGCGTTAGTGAGCTACGGAGCTTCGTAAGAGACCGCAAGGAGCCTTGCCGAGCGATACAAAAAATTCAAGGAATTTGGGTAAGGTACATTGGAAGGTAGTTATTTTTCGAAATGGTTAGAATTTGGAACCTAAGGAGCTTGTGGTTGAAAATGAACCTATTAGGAAGGAGGAAAGTAAACCAATAGTTGAAGTCCCCACACAAGAAAAGCTAGGACCTACAAAGTTTGATGAGGTAAAATCTAAACTAGTGAATTCTGATAAGCTAACACCGTTTTTAGTAAACTCACCTACCAACCTTCACTATAAATACCCAATCCTATTCCTCATATCCATCATTCCTTATCTCTCAAACATTATTCTTCTCTCACTCTCATTTCATTCTCCCATTTGCATTTTTTCTTGCCATGCATAAGCATCCATACTTTCCTTTTCCCTTAGCAACTAAATCCTTGGGAAGGTACTCTCTTGGCATGCCACCGTGAGAATCAACTTATGAAGAAGAAAAAACAAGGATTGGAGGTGGCTATTTCAATCATATTTCGCGAGACTTCCAAGTCAATTAGAGTTCATTTTCCTTTATCTTTGTTTACTCTGATTTTAATCATGTTTGCAACTTGTTTTGCTATCTTCTCATCAACAAAGGAAGTTTAAATTTGTTTAGTTTGAATGATTGCATTAATTCAATAAATTTTATTTAAATGGTGTTTAGGATGTTCTGTGCCTCAATGGTTCATATTTTTAATTAAACTCAAGCATTTTTATTTAATTAAACTAATGGACACAATAATTGAAAAGTGCATGCTTAATTTAGATCCTATCCCGACAAAATTAAAGGTTCATAATATCTTGAGAGAGCTCTATTATCTTGTATGGCTACTAGGTTTATGTGATGAAATTGTTTCAGTCTTGATTGATTAACGTCTACTCTAAATAATTTTTCATCTATATAGGTCACCTTAATTTCTTCAATATCCTCCTATTGTAAATTGTTTTTAATTCTTGATAAGTGATATGCAATTTGATTTTCAGCCCCCTTCCTGTCCATTATCCACAAATCAAATTCCTAAAGTAATAAAACCCTTTTCATTAGTTTCAATTTTGCTTCTTTTTTCTTCATAACATATTTTAGCGTAGAGTGATCAGTATACACATATACTCGATTTGCCATTAAGTAGGGTCAAAATTTTTCACAAGTGAACACTACTGCCAACATTTCTTTTTCAGTTGTATTGTAGTTGCACTATGCTAAATTTAGTGTTTTACTAGCATAGTAAATGGCCCCAAATAGATTATTCTGCTTTTTTCCTAGAACTGTACCTAATACATAATCACTAGCATTACACATAATAATAAAGGTTCTGACCAATTCGGAGTGATGATTATAGAAGAAGATATGAGTTTTTCTTTTATTACCTTAGAGCCTTGGACACAGCTTTGGTTAAATATGAAAGGTGTCTCTTTTTGGAGAAGTTGATTCAGAGGTTTAGAATATATGAGCAAAGTCTTTTATAAATCTCCGGTAAAATCATTCATGGCCTAAGAAATTTTGAACACCTTTGACATTTTTCAAATTTGGAGTCAACACAGGTTCATGCCAGTCATACAACATCTTATCGCCTCCGAACGTACTAACGTCCAGAGTGTGAATACTGCAACTAAAGATACAGATTTGAGGCAGTGTCTGCAAGTACATGGGTCAGGTTGTAATATAGTTTTACAACGAAGTATATAAGTACTTCGAGGATCGTACCCAAGGGAGGCGAGTACTAAATTAAAGTCAACCTAAACGCAAATAAAATTAGTTAGTAGTTTAAATCAATTATATTACGTTAAAACATAAGGGAAAGGTTGTGGGGGGTTTTTATAAATAAGGAATTAAAAACTGCATAAATAAAAGGGACTTCAGAAAACTAACTTGTAAACTAAATCAAATAAATACATAGGTGATTAGCTTGCTTTGGTGATCATAACTAATTCCTATTTCGGGTTTCTATTCAATAAACTAGTCATTACACTAATAGGGTCCCTCGATCTTCTACTAAACTAATGAGTTGATAAGAACTACTTATCTCTCGACCTCACAGTCTGGACCAGTTCGGGCATAAGGTGTTCATGGATAGGTAATACCAATATTGGGTTAATTCCCACCTAAATGAATGTTTAGGGTCATCAAGCCAAGCATTTAGGTTCTTTCTCTCCCGAACAGTTGATCCGCTAAGAAACCCTACATAGGAATTAAGCAAGCTTCAACAAAAAAGTGTTCCATACCTTTGCACTTTTCGGCTAGGAAATTCAAATATTCCTTGTAGTTTGATCTGAAACAACCTTTCCTGTTGCAGAAGAAACATTTGACCTTTTTTTTGGTTATTTTAACTTCTTAGCCTTCTTCCTTTTCGTACGAGGTGGAACCGAAGACTTAGTTCGTTTATTCTTTCCCTTAGGTTTCTACTTCCCCTAAAAGGACGTGGGGCCCATACCTATGTTTGTCTTAGGTTTCTCTTGATCCGGCTTACCACCATTCATCATCAACTCATAGGATTGTAATTCATTCATGAGCTGAGTCAAGGTAAGTGCCTTGTCCCCCAAGTTGTAAGCATCCCTAAAACCAGGAAACTCCTTGGATAAGGATTTGAAAACTATTTCAATTGAGTGTTCATGTCTAGTTCATCCCCATTGTCCTCCGCTTCCATAAAGAATCTCATAAACTTAAGCATATGTTCTTTGACTAGACTTTTGGGTTTCTACTGGGAGTTCATCAAATTTTAAATAGCAGATTGTTGAGTCAATATGACTTGGCCTCCGAGAAAATCCTCCAAATTTTTCATGATCTTTTTAGCAGTACGAAAATTCTCATGTTGCTTTTGTAAGACACTACTCATGCTCGCTTGCATATAACATTGAGAAATCAAGTCAGAATCTCTCCAGTGATTTCTCGCTTTGGACTGAGATTCAGGAGGACACATTTCCTCAATAACAAATTTGTATTTCTCACAACTGAGAACTATTGGAAAGTTCCATTTTCATTCTTGAAAGTTGTCCCCATTCAATTTAATCTTTGTAAGACTGCTAATAAATGGAGTAGGATACATATTTGAACTAAAAACACTAAAGATCCACTAATTACTATATTTGTATTAAGCAAGTATTTTCATTTCACCAACATATTAGGAATGCAGTATGATGCATGTGTCTTGTATTAAAACCTTGAAAAAACATTTTTTCATTGCTACGGTCATTCTCACACCCATGATTGACTAGAAAGAACATGGATTACATCCAATTAGTTTGTAAATCTAATTCTCAAGACTCCACACGAACCAAAGACCGTTAAACATTTGGCCATCATCTCTAGCTTAAATATCATTTCTTAAGAAACTATTTAATAAGAGAAGGTCTTGAGTGTGCAACCATTAACTCAACACCTATCTTGAACATGCTTTCATTTGAGAGTTATCTTGGGAAAATCTCACTATGATTCATGCATGACTAATTCTCTTTAAAAGAAATCCCCATCCAGTGAACCCACATGATAAAGCTTACCTTGGGGTGCAACGAGGGTAGGAACCGTGTAACACCCCAAACCCGGCCTAAACATCACGACCGGATCTGGTATGTCACAAAAAAGGGTTGTTTAAAGAAACTTGTGGTTGTCTAAAAATTCTGAGTTTTGATTCAATTTGAGAAAACAGGATTGATTTCATGAGGCTTGCAAAACGTTATAAATACCAATATTTCCGGAAGGTTATTCTGTGTTATGAAAACCGAAACAAGTGGATTTGAAGAAACGTGACCTTTTGAAAATAATAATCGTAGTTATAAGAAAATCCAAATTTAATTATTTATCGCTTGTGATCCATTTGTTAATATTTTGAAAACGTTTGCTTATATTTTGTTCTAGAAAACCCCATATTTCACTATCCATAAAATATATAATAACAGCATTAAAGTCAAAACCCAAAACAAAGTTATGGAGGCCTTATTACATCAAAAATTACCCAAATTTAAAAAAAACTTTAAACAGTGAAAGTTCATAAAACATAACGTCTTCTATGGCCCCCAGGAGTCCACCTCGGCTCCCACATCCACGATCTACTGATTACTTGAAAAGTTTAGGGAAAGGGTGAGTCACAGAGACTCAGTGTGTAAAACCATCAAACACCAAAACCGGCCCACGGCCCACAATCTCGTATTAAACTTATACATGATATCATACAAATTTATGAATGCATTAAACCTGGCCCAACCTAGTATTTCCATCCTCTACACGCCATCCTGTACCAACCATCACACCGTGGGGATTTCTACAATCAACCCTCTATCCGCTACACGCCGTCTTGACAGTCATACTGTCAGAAAATATGGCAGAGCCACCGATCACTATGTGACCTTAAAATCAACTGTGGCATAGCCACCGATCACTGCGTGACCTTAAATTCCACTGTGGCATAGCCACCGATCACTACGTGACCTCATAACAATTGTGGCAGCGCCAACGATCACTACGTGACCTTAACATAATGTGGCAGAGCCACCGATCACTATGTGACCTTATCACTTCCCCTTCATCAACATTCCCGTATCCCATGCACAACATGCATATCGAAACAAATGTATCATGCTAGTAACAAGGCAATATATCATCACATACAACCAACTCATATCAGGTAATTATAGATACGTACCTGGCACTTCCTGCCTTTACTACAAAGGTATTTCGACTGTATTCACAGCCTTTTCTGGCTTTTCAGCCCATACAATTTGTAGTACAATTAAGTAAAGCGTGTTAGGGTTTACACACCTGATTACTCGCAGCACTATGCTATCTATGTCGAAACTATCACTAGTCGCAACTACTGCTATCTGTCTACTATTCTGCTCAGAAGCTGGCCCGCAACCCGCTGGCCAATGTCGAACAGCAGACACTGCGTACTTCTTGAACTTAGGGGCTGGGTTCACGGGTCCAACCCCCTCCTTTACCTGATCGGTATTGGATTCCATCAAAAGATCTCGTCAATGATACTAAAATGAAATATGGTTTCTTAAACCACAACATTGAGGTAACGAATACGATAACAAACCTTAAAAAAATCTAAAGAGAACACCCTTACCTTGAAATCCCGAAGAGAGTGATATAAGGTTCAGAGATTAACGGTTTCCGGTTTAGAGATCCCGACGACTTGACTTCCTTCGTTTCCCGAAATAGGCGGCCCAAAGAACACAAGAAAATAAGAAGATATATAAATCCAACCGATGGCCTTACCAAGCCAACTAGCCATTCGGCTTTGGCTTCCAAAAACCGAAAGAAAAGATAAAGGTATAGAAGAAATCGGCACTTACCTTAACACATGAGATTCAGTTATCACCTAAGAGGATTCGGCACTAGCACAGTAGAAGAGAAGATTCGGCAATAGCAGGGAAGAAGATGAAAGAGCCGAAAACCAAAAGAACTACCAGTGGAACTTAGGAGTTTTCGGTTTTAGAAGTGACCACAGAAAAGATGAAGAAGAGAAGACTATGAAGATTCGGTTTGTAGAAGAAATCAGAGAAGAGAACTTGGATAGGGATATTCGGCTACAACACAGAGAATGAAGATGAGAATGGAGTTAGGGGTTCGACTTTGAAATAGAGAAAAGTAAAAAAGAAGAAAAGTTGAATCATAGATGCGGTTATGGTGCTCAAAGGAAAACGATGAAAGGGGAAAAGGTTTCGGCTTTCAGAGAGAACAAGAAGAAGAAAAAAGAATCGTGGAGAGTGTGAGTCAAGAGATTTTTCGGCAATGGTGAGAGGTTTATGTTTCAGAGAAAGGAATAAGAAGAGAAATGAAACTCAAAACAAAAAGAACCCTCTTGGACATCTTAGACACTTTCGGCACATAAGGCAAAAACAAACCACATCTGGCACTTACCTCTCCAAAGCCGAAATTTGCACAAAAATGAAACTACAAGGTCCTATGGCCAATGTAAATCTCGACACACTCCAACATAGGCCAAACCGATCCTTCCTCCTACACCAAACATTTGAATTTCGGCCACCACCTACACCCCTTGCTCAATCCCTTGTTTTCCTCCTTAATTCACTCCTGAACACCCATTTGAATAAGTTTGAAAACTTCAAACTCCCCTTTTTCTTCTCAGCCACTCATTCAAATGTTTTTGACTCAATCAACACTCCATCCAGAAGTGTCCCAGCCGAACCTCACCACTGCTCCCCTTGACGCCAAAAAGAATCCCCAAAATGAACACCACGCGACTCGAACCTGCTTCCCCTCAGCTTCCTTGTGGCGTCACCTTCCTGAGCACTAAGTGGCGCCTCCTTGCCACTTCACCAACTCCTCAATTGTGTCAACCAAATACAAACAACATCCCTTAAGTCCTATTCTAGCTAGCTCTCCCCTGAAAGTGCCCAAAAAGAAAATTTTAGCCAGGGCTCCGGCTTTACCCTAAGTCATTCCTGGGCCCTAAAGTACCCTAAACTAGCATGATCAACATAATATTCACACACAAACGCATAAAATGCAAAGGCCCCCATTTTGGATGTTACAGTTCTACCCCCCTTAAAATAATTTCGGCCTCGAAATTACCTGGTCAAAAGAGATGAGAGTATTGCTGCCACATCCAGTCCTCAGGTTCCCATGTAGCTTCCTCGGAATCGTGATTCTATCACAGAACCTTAACCAACGGAACTGTCTTCCTACGTAACACCTTGACATCACGATCCAAAATCTGCACTGGTTCCTCTTCAAAGGATAAATCAGGCCTTACTTCAATCTCTTCTACTGGCACAACATGAGATGGATCCGAACGGTAGCGCCTTAACATAGAAACATGAAATACATCATGGATCTAACTCAACTCTGAAGGTAGCTCGAGTTGATAGGCTACTGGTCCTACACGCTTCAACACCTGGGGCTTAACTTACTCTTCCGTCCTAACCTTAACACCTTCTTCCATGGTGAAACCTTTAAGAAGATCCGGTCACCCACTGCGTACTCTACTTCTTTCCGTTTCAGGTCTGCATAAGACTTTTGCCTGTCGGATGCTTCTTTCAACCAAGCTCTAATTAGCTTAACCTTCTCTTCTATCTCAGCAACCAATTCTGGGCCCAACATCTGACGCTTACCCAACTCAGTCCAACAAGTTGGAGTACGACACTTCCAACCATATAACGCCTCATAAGGTGCCATCTGAATACTGGATTGGTAGCTATTGCTATACGCAAATTTCGCTAACGGTAGGAATTCTTCCCAACTACCTCTGAAGTCTAGGACACAGCCCCTCAATATATCTTCTAGGATCTGAATTACCCTCTCTGACTGCCCATCCGACTGCGGATGGAACGCTGTACTGAAATCTAACTTTGTCCCCAAAGCTTGATGCAATGCCTTCCAAAACCTTGACGTGAACCTAGGGTCCCTGTCCGAAATGATAGACAATGGTACCTCGTGCAACCTCACGATCTCTGCTATGTACAACCTAGCTAATTTCTAAAGAGAGTAGTCAACCCGAACCGGTATGAAATGAGCGGACTTCGTCAAACGATCAACTATTACCCAAACTGAATCCTTCTTAGTAGGCGTAAGGGGTAGTCCACTAACAAAATCCATCGTGATCCTTTCCCACTTCCACTGCGGAATCTTAATAGGCTGCAACAACCCCGAAGGCAACTGATATTCTGCTTTTACCGGCTGACATGTCAAACACTTACTCACAAATTTGGTCACCTCTTGCTTCAACCCCGGCCACCAAAACTGTTCTCACAAATCCCGATACATCTTACTTCCCCCAAGATGCATAGCGTATGGCCTGCTATGTGCTTCCTGTAAAATCTTACCCCTTAACTCAGTATCCCTTGGCATGCAAACCTTCCCTCGAAAGCACACAGCCCCATCATTATTCACACTGAATTCCGTTATCCCATCGCCTGATCCCAACTGAAATTTTGACTTTAGCAACTCATCGGCCCACTGCCTCTCTTTAATCTGACTGACCCAAGAAGGTTTCACTTGCAGTTAAGCTAATATACTCCCATCATCGTACAAACTGAGGTGAGCAAACATCTTTCAAATCAGAGATTACCCTACGACTTAATGCATCCGCCACCACATTAGCTTTACCCGGATGATACTCAATCAAACAATCGTAATCTTTCAATAGCTCGATCCACCGTTGCTGCCTCAAATTCAATTCTTTCTGGGTGAGAAGGTATTTTAAACTCGTATGGTTTGTATAAATAATAGACTTCTCTCTATACAGATAATGCCTCCAACTTTTTAAAGCAAACACCACTGCCGCTAATTCCAAATCATGCGTGAGGTACTTAGCCTCATGCGGCCTCAACTGCCGAGACGCATATGCTACCACTTTCCCATCCTGCATCAATACACATCCCAAGCCCGTGTGCGACGCATCACAATAAACCGCAAACTTTTTCCCATCCTCAGGCTGTATCAACACCGGAGCCTCAGTCAAAATTCTCTTTAGCCTTTCAAAACTCTCTTGTTGCTTATCAGACCAAACAAACGGAACCCCCTTCCGCAGCAACTTGGTTAACGGTGCTGCAATCAAAGAAAACCCTTCAACGAACCTTCTATAGTACCCAGCCAGTCTCAAAAAACTTCTGATCTCTGCCACAGTCTTAGGTGGCTTCCACTCCAGCACAGCTTCAATTTTTCGAGGGTCGACTCTAATCCCTTCCGCTGACACAATATGACCTAGAAAAGTAACTTCGCTTAGCCAAAATTCACACTTACTAAATTTGGCGAACAACTGCTTCTCCCTTACGATTTGCAACATCACTCGAAGATATGAATCATGCTCCTCTTCTGACCTTGAATAAACCAGAATATTGTCTATAAATACTACGACAAACCAGTCCAAATAGGGTTGGAAAACCCGGTTCATCATATCCATGAACACTGCTAGTGCATTGGTTAACCTAAACGAAATCACCAGAAATTTGTAATGCCCATAGTGAGTACGAAACATCGTCTTCGGGATATTCGCTTCCTTAACCTTGAGTTGATGATACCCTGACCTCAAATCTATCTTGGAAAAGACTGAAGCCTCCTTCAACTAATCGAACAGGTCATCAATCCACGGTAACGGGTATTTGTTTTTTTATCGTCAAATTGTTCAACTGGCGGTAATCAATGCACATACGCATTGTTCCATCCTTCTTTTTCCCAAATAGCACCGATGCTCCCCACGGTGACACACTCGGTCGGATAAAACCTCGATCTAAAAGTTCCTGAATCTGAGCTTTCAGTTCCCCTAGCTCCTTCGGTGCCATTCTATAAGGAGCGATAGATACAGGCGCTGTCCCTGGAAAAGATCAATCCCGAATTCCACCTCGCGATCCAGGGGTAACCCTGGAAGCTCTTCTGGAAAAACATCGGAAAACTCTTTCACTGTCCTCACATCCCCCACAGACAATTCCTTACCCTCCAAAGCGCAAACCACGTCTATGAACGCCTCGCATCCTTTCCTCATCATTCTTTCAGCCTTCAAGGCGGACACCACGTTGGACAAATAATTCCTCCTTTCTCCTATTACCACCACCTCCTCGTCCTCAGGTGTACGGACCACCATGCGTTTAGCAGCACAGTCCAGGTTTCCTTGATACTTTACCAACCAGTCCATCCCTAGGATCAAATCGAACTCCCCGAACTGCAGTTCCATCAGATCAGCCGGAAAAACCACCCCTTGAACTTCTAAAGGTACCTCCCTATAAAGTCTGTTCACCACTACTGACTGCCCTAATGGGCTAATTACTGTTATCTCCCTAGAAGCAATCTCAGAGTCTATACTTAAAGTTCCAGATACCATACTAGCAACATATGAATGCGTCGACCCAATATCAATCAATGCAGAAAAAGGCAATCCAAAGATTAAGAACGTACCGGTTATGACGTCCGGTGCATCACCCTCCTCTCTGCGCCTAGCTGCATAGACCAGCCCCGGCTGTCTCGCTTCAGTGTTTCCTGCACCCCTGCCTAGCGTTCCACGACCCCGACCAAAGCCGTTACCTCCTCTGCCCGGACCACGACCCCTCCATGGTTGCTGACCTCCTCTACCCTATTGAGTATAACCCTGATTCCCTGGCCTCGTACTGTTTCGCTCCTGTGGACAGTCTCTAATCTGGTGATCAACCGATCCACACCTGTAACATCTTCTGTTACTGGACCAACACTCTCCAAAATGGAATTTACCATATCGAGCACACCTCTGAGGCTGTCTCTCAGCAATAGGTCTCACAACCTGACTTGGCCCATCCGTCCTAGGTCTCTTTTGAAAACGCCCAGCTGACCCTGACGATCTGAAATTCCATTTATTACCACCTCTATCTTTATCTCGATCCTATTTTTCTGACTGTTTCACTTCCTCGGCTATTTTAGCCTTTTCCACTAAAACAGCGAATTCCCTTTCCCGCTGTGGAGCTATCAATACCCGCAGATCATTCCTCAGACCATCTTCAAACCGGACACAATGCTCATGGTCTGTATCCACCATTCCTCGAGCATAATGGCTAAGGCGTAAGAATTCCACCTCATACTAAGCCACTGACTTGTTCCCCTGAACCAGATTCAAAAATGCCCTATGCTGCGCATCTACATAAATTGACCTAATGTACTTACTCTGGAATAACAGCTTGAAGAAATCCCAGGTAATGCGGTCAGGCACAGTACCATCCCTGACTGTAAGCCACCACTGGTATGCCTCTTCCCGCAGAAGAGAAACGACTCCCTTCAACTTTTCTTCCTCCGTGAAATTGAGGTCATCCATTATACGCTTAACGGCCTCTAGCCTATACTCAGCTGCATTAGGGGCTACGCCGGAAACTCCCCTAAACTTTTCTGCTCCATTAGCTCGAAGTCGTTCCGACACAGATCTCCGAGCTCCCGTACCCTAGCCTGCCCCAGCAACTCTTTCCAAAACCCGCAACATCGCCTGAGACACCGCATCGTCTCCACCTGTTTGATCCTGAAACTCTGCTTCCGCAGCTGGCGGTATTGGCACCTCATTTCTTGACCCATGACCAGACCCTACTGGTTCCGACACAGTAATCCTGCCCCTACCACGTCCACACACATTATGCCCACGTCCCCTAGTACTCATAACTACTGGCACGTTTTAATCTGATTAGAAGTTTTATGAGTTAGTATTTTCCACTGTTTAATACCGAGCAGTTTTATGAGAGTTATCTTTAGAGAGTAGTTTTCGTAAGACACATCAAACAGTTTCAGTCTCTAAAGTTCGGGTATCCTAAAGCTAACAAACATACTCATTCATGCTATCAATCATTTCAGGCATATATCACCCAATAGTTAGAATCACTTACTTGGGTGGATCGGGTGCCGACGGACTCGGATGCCATATCTCGCTTGAAAAAAAAAAACAGTTTCCTCCAATTCTCATGGATTTTATAAAAAACTGTTGGACCCATTTCACAGCCCGAGTGTTTGCAACTAGGCTCTGATACCAAATTGTAACACCCCAAACCCGACCTAAACATCACGACCGGATCTGGTATATCACATAAAAGGGTTGTTTAAAGAAACTTGTGGTCATCTAAAAATTCTGAGTTTTGATTCAGTTTGAGAAAACAGGATTGATTTCATGAGGCTTGCAAAACGTTATAAATACCAATATTTTCGGAAGGTTACTATGTGTTACGAAAATTGAAACTAGTGGACTTGAAGAAACGTGACCTTTTAAAAATAATAATCGTAGTTCTAAGAAAATCCAAATTTAATTATTTATCGCTTGTGATCCGTTTGTTAATATTTTGAAAATGTTTGTTTATATTTTGTTCTAGAAAACCCCATATTTAACTATCCATAAAATATATAATAACAGCATTAAAGTCAAAACCCAAATCTAAGTTACAGAGGCCTTATTACATCAAAAATTACCCAAATTTAAAAAAAACTTTAAACAGTGAAAGTTCATAAAACATAACGTCTTCTATGGCCCCCAGGAGTCCACCTCGGCTCCCACATCCACGATCTACTGATTACTTGAAAAGTTTAGGGAAAGGGTGAGTCACAGAGACTCAGTGTGTAAAACCATCAAACACCAAAATCGGCCCACGGCCCACAATCTCGTATTAAACTTATACATGATATCATACAAATTTATGAATGCATTAAACCTGGCCCAACCTAGTATTTCCATCCTCTACACGCCATCCTGTACCAACCATCACACCGTGGGGATTTCTACAATCAACCCTCTATCCGCTACACGCCGTCTTGACAGTCATACTGTCAGAAAATATGGCAGAGCCACGGATCACTATGTGACCTTAAAATCAACTGTGGCATAGCCACCGATCACTGCGTGACCTTAAATTCCACTGTGGCATAGCCACCGATCACTACGTGACCTCATAACAATTGTGGCAGCGCCAACGATCACTACGTGACCTTAACATAATGTGGCAGAGCCACCGATCACTATGTGACCTTATCACTTCCCCTTCATCAACATTCCCGTATCCCATGCACAACATGCATATCGAAACAAATGTATCATGCTAGTAACAAGGCAATATATCATCACATACAACCAACTCATATCAGGTAATTATAGATACGTACCTGGCACTTCCTGCCTTTACTACAAAGGTATTTCGACTGTATTCACAGCCTTTTCTGGCTTTTCAGCCCATACAATTTGTAGTACAATTAAGTAAAGCGTGTTAGGGTTTACACACCTGATTACTCGCAGCACTATGCTATCTATGTCGAAACTATCACTAGTCGCAACTACTGCTATCTGTCTACTATTCTGCTCAGAAGCTGGCCCGCAACCCGCTGGCTAATCTCGAACAGCAGACACTGCGCGCCTCTTGAACTTAGGGGCTGGGTTCACGGGTCCAACCCCCTCCTTTGCCTGATCGGTATTGGATTCCATCAAAAGATCTCGTCAGTGATACTAAAATGAAATATGGTTTGTTAAACCACAACATTGAGGTAACGAATACGATAACGAACCTAAACAAAATCTAAAGAGAACACCCTTACCTTGAAATCCCGAAGAGAGTGATATAAGGTTCAGAGATTAACGGTTTTCGGTTTAGAGATCCCGATGACTTGACTTCTTTCTTTTCCCGAAATAGGCGGCCCAAAGAACACAATAAAATAAGAAGATATATAAGTCCAACCGATGACCTTACCAAGCCAAGTAGCCATTCGGCTTTGGCTTCCAAAAACCGAAAGAGAAGAGAAAGGTATAAATGAAATCGCCACTTACCTTAATATAGGAGATTCAGTTATCACCTAAGAGGATTCGGCACTAGCACAGTAGAAGAGAAGATTCGGTAATAGCAGGGAAGAAGATGAAAGAGCCGAAAACCAAAAGAACTACCAATGGAACTTAGGAGTTTTCGATTTTAGAAGTGACCACAGAAAAGATGAAGAAGATAAGACTATGAAGATTCGGTTTGTAGAGGAAATCAGAGAAGAGAACTTCGATAGGGATATTTAGCTACAGCACAGAGAATGAAGATGAGAATGGAGTTAGGGGTTTCGGCTTTGAAATAGAGAAAAGTAAAAAGAAGAAAAGATGAATAATAGATGCGGTTATGGTGCTCAAAGGAAAACGAAGAAAGGGGAAAAGGTTTCGGCTTTAAGAGAGAACAAGAAGAAGAAAAAAGAATCATGGAGAGTGTGAGTCAAGAGAATTTTCAGCAATGGTGAGAGGTTTGTGTTTTAGAGAAAGAAATAAGAAGAGAAATGAAGCTCAAAACAAAAAGAACCCTCTTGGACATCTTAGACACTTTCGGCACATAAGGCAAAAACAAACCACATTTGGCACTTACCTCTCCAAAGCCGAAATTTGCACAAAAATGAAACTACAAGGTCCTATGGCCAATGTAAATCTCGGCACACTCCAACATAGGCCAAACCGATCCTCCCTCCTACACCAAACATTTGAATTTCGGCCACCACCTACACCCATTGCTCAATCCCTTGTTTTCCTCTTTAATTCACTCCTGAACACCCATTTGAATAAGTTTGAAAACTTCAAACTCCCCTTTTTCCTCTCAGCCACTCATTCAAATGTTTTTGACTCAATCAACACTCCATCCAGAAGTGTCCCAGCCGAACCTCACCACTGCTCCCCTTGACGCCAAAAAGAATCCCCAAATGAACACCACGCGACTCGAACCCACTTCTCCCCAGCTTCCTTGTGGCGTCACCTTTCTGAGCACTAAGTGGCGCCTCCTTGCCACTTCGCCAACTCCTCAATTGTGTCAACCAAATACAAACAACATCCCTTAAGTCCTATTCTAGCTAGCTCTCCCCTAAAAGTGCCCAAAAGAAAATTTTAGCCAGGGCTCCGGCTTTGCCCTAAGTCATTCCTGGACCCTAAAGTACCCTAAACTAGCATGATCAACATAACATTCACACACAAACACATAAAATGCAAAGGCCCCCATTTAGGATGTTACAAACCGACTCGAAACTTTATCATGCTATCACTTAGGGATCATCAATTGAGGTCATAGGTCTTGTTTAAGGACCTTCTCCCACTCAATATTTAAAAAGAACATGAAAGGTTTTTTTTATCCCATATTTTAAGAATGATCATACAATCGACCTAGTAGCATTCTTACCTAATCTATATGACATGCTTCCAATATATGCATGGCATGCTATGGAAATTTTATAATATTCACATTCATTTGTTCACAAGAATCAATCAATCATAAAACAAAAAATTTTGATTCTCCACAGTTTTTCTTTTGAGGGAAAGATAAAAAAAGTGAATGTGAACCGTGCATCAGGTAGGGTCCAAGGAAAGGGAGGTGAGTCAAATTTGACCGCTTAAAAACCAAGTATTTCCTATCCAGAGCCAATACTGGACATACAACTTCTTATTACCACACTTCTCATAGTAATCAAATAACTTAAATTGAATAGAACAATACAACACATGTAATTTCTCATTACCACACTTCTTACTTTTTAATCGATAAATTGTGGATCATATCATATATATATCACGATTATAACATTACATATTTTTTTAGCACAAGGCATTCACTGGGGCTTCAAATTCCATATCTCCATCTTCTCCTTGCCATAGACTTCTTTTTGAAATATTATATCTAAGTCATATGTCCGTTTCTGGCTCACAAGAATTTTATGAATTAAAAAAATAGTCTTACATGGAGATGATAGTACATGGTCTATTTCCTAAGAACCACAACCTTGGCAAAAAAAATCAATTATATAACAAATATAGAATACCGCATCCATTCTATTATATAACTCAAAACATGCATAAGATCTAAAGAATGCAACTTTCTATGTAAGATCTAAACGTGCATAAGATCTAAAGAATGCAACTTTCTATGTAATCAAATCATTTTAAGAAGAAAATAAATTTATTTTGATTATCTGTTTATACCTATAGATAGAGTACAACCTGACTCTTATACCAATTGTTAGAAATTGGATTCAGAAAACGTAGCAGAAAATAAATTTAGAAAAAAAAGCCTTAAAAAAATTTTGAATCAAGAACTTGGCTATGATATCTAAAGCAATAAACACTTAATCAAAATTGTACTTTTTCGATTCATCTAGGATGAATGCTTCGACCGATTATTCTTCTCCTCTATCCTCAAACTCACGTCTCTCGAATGTTGGCTCACTTCAAATAAAAAAAAATTCACAAAAATTACCAATGGGGTAATTTTGCAATTTCTCTAAACTTTTAGTCCAAGTTGTAAATAAGAAAAATATCTCTAGAAACTTTTTGAAATAATTTCTTCATAGAATTTTCTCTCTACAACTTGATCTTGAATTCAATTGTGTATAAATAACGACGCAAGGCTCTCTTGATATAGGGAGAGTTTAGAGAGTTCAACTATGATTAAACTTAATCACTTTAATATTAAAATAATATATTATTTATCAAGATAAATATTAAATCTATTAAAAAATATTATTTTTGAAATAGTTAATGTAAACTCAAATTCTCTCGTAAAGTCCCAATAGGAGCGTAATTCTTCCACTACTCAACCGCCAAAGACCCATCGTCGCTGACCATTTGTCGACCACCAAAATGCTATCGTCGTAGCCGTCGACACCCTGAGCTGGTTCAATTTTCGTCGGTTTGGTCCAGACCAATGACGATCTAGTCGGTCTGGTCCAGCCATTATTTGGACCGTTCACTCGGTTTCTCATACCGGGCCTGATTTGAAGGCCCAATTTACAATCTCAGGTCCAATTTTTAAATTCAATTACCCATTAGGCCAATTTTCTCACATGAAATTTAATATACAAAAATATCATATTAATTTAAATTAATTTGATTAATTTAATTTTACTTGATCAAAATTAATTTTCCCAAAAATCACATAGATTTTCCAAATAAACTTTTCAAGAAAATTCTTTAATCAAATTCTCTAGTTGAACAATTCTTACAACCGCCCACTTTAATTTCGCATTGAGTAAATCAACTAAAATAAATTATTTCCAAAGTTCTAGAATTTTCTTTTGATTCAAATGCAGTCCGATCGAGCTTTTGTTAAGCTAGCAGAGGGACCAATTAGACATATAAAATTAGGCTTTAGTAATTTGCAATTATGTCTAGAAGCATCGTTCTGATAATTCACAATTACTTAATCATTGAGTCAGTCCACAAGAACTATCATGATTGAAAACTCCTTACTATATACACTTTACGAAAGCAATTCATCCAACTACTTTGTCCATTGACCTTGCCATATGTTTGTTACCCTCATATGATATCCTTGATTCTTTTAAGTTAAATTTGTTCACTCAATTCAATCTTATTTTATCTCATTGTCACCATTGTGTCTCCTTATTGATTAATATGATCACTATCAACAAATTACTGTGATAATTTGCTTGTTCAAGAAGAAGCAACCCATGGCCATGGTCCATATTTATCATTCCATACAATACCAATGAGAGGATATCGATAACTCTTTAATTGAGTATGAATTCCACTAGTGCTAGTAAAGCCATGCCATCACTTAGGATAATCCATGTACCCAACATACTTGCTATCGGCTATCGGCTAGTAAAGTGATGCCATCACTATTGCTAGTAAAGTCATGTACCCAACATATCGGCTATCGGCTCGATCATCTTTAAAGCATAAGCCTCCACTTATATCAAAGCACATGGGTTACATACACATGGTTAGTGACTAACTTAGGATTTAGGTAAATCACACCATGAATGTCACAAGTGAATTAATTCAAAAACAGATTCATAATCATTTCATATTGGGTCCAGCCCAATGTATCATTCTGCCAATGAATACATCTATGTCTCTACCCGTGGATTCAATGGCTCCGATAGACAAGACTAGCCATCTCTTCAATTGGAATTGTAGACAACATAATAATCCTTCTCAATATTTGAATCAAATGCTCACTTTGATTTCTTTACGGGATTACGAACTCGTTTAGATTATCTACTGGAGTAAGTTGTCTTTCTCGCAATTTAAACGGTCTTACAATGCTACTTATCATCAGTTTGAACTTAGACAATCAATGAGTTAATATTTGTTTGTCACAATTTCGCTATGCATGCAAAACTTGAAAGACAAAAATACAAAAGAAAAAAGAGTGAAATGTGAAATTCATTTATTCATCATTCAAATACTTAGAAAACAATTACATCTTTACTACAATATGGGCACATTTCCTTACAAAAATAACATAAATAATATTAATCAAGGAAAATTAATAATCGAAGTTAACTCCAATAAACAAGCAGAAGATTAACTCACATCAGTGTTCATTTTTAACTTCAGAATTCTGATTTTAGCAAATTAGCAATTAATTAACCAGTGCTCACTTATTGTTCGACGTTACTTTCTTGATTGGGATGAATTACAATTTACACAATAAACTTATCATTCGACCTTGTTTATCCTAAATTACTTCTTAAGCTCGTCGATCCTAGGGTTTAAGTAGCATAATTTAAGTGAACTAATTCGGAAACAAACCCTACTTCTTTCATTAATTATTCCCACATCTGATCATTAATTTCCCTAAGGAAATTAGCAGCTCATGGATCTAGATGCAGTTTTCCCTAATTCCATATTAAACATACAAAGCAAATATTTAAATTGAAAAAGGGAATAAAGAAATTGATCAATCGTAATATTGATTCTCAAAACCCATATATCTGTCGTTTGTCTTCGTTTGCCGTTGAGTCCGAATGGGACGTTGTAGGCATTTTTGGAGACGTTAAAGACACAGAAGGTTTTAGGTACCAGGGATAAAAAACATGGAAGAAATGGATTGTTTATATAAAGATAAAACTTGTAATCATAATATGCATATAGACTCTAAGAATGAAAATAATATTTCGGCTCTTAGTAAAGGTATCAATAGTTTAATAGATATAACGTCTACATATTTTAATAAACTATATACTAAGGTTAGTAAAGTAGAAGAAAATGTAAATAATATGGGAGTAGTAACGGATTTAGATTTGAATAACAAGTCTAAAGAATTATTATCAGAAGTTAATAATAAATTAGATCAGGTTACTAATAATATTAATAATATAGAATCAGATTTAGATTTAGGTCCTTTATATTATGGTAATAATAATGTTATTTTAGCTTTATGAGAAGAAGATGAGTCTTTGGATGAATCTTCAACTAATAATAATAATAAAAAACAAAAAAGAAAAGAAAAAAGAGAAAATGATAAAAAACAAGAAAAATATGATTTTGACTCTTATAAAACTCTAATAGAACATTGGAAAACCCAATTTTCTAAAACAGAAGATAATTACGAAAGAGTTGAATATCTAAAGCTAATAGAAGAACTTTATGAAAAACATAAAGATTTATTTACAAAGTATAATTATCACTATATGTTAAAATATGATACTACAGATAATAGTAATAGTAGTAGTTCTGATAATTCTGATGTAGATATTAATGTTACTAGCCAAAATTCTGATGAAGAAAACACTTCAACAGAAGAAAATATAGATATTCCAGAACCTATGGATACTGAACAAACAGATCCATATGATTATATAATACCGAAACCTTGGGAAATTGATAAAAAAGATTCTCATGGTAAAAGAAAAATAGACTCAGATCTTCAAACAGATGATCATATGAGAGCTAGTAATAATAATTATGAAACTGTTGAAAACACAACAAGAATATTAGGTAATAAAATAGAAAATATAGCTAAAAATGATATAAAACTGGAAATCCCAGGAGAAACCAGTCAACCTACACCTATACCTTATAAGGTTGATGATTTAAATAAAAGAAATGTTGCTCAAGGAGGAATATATTTAGATTTAACTAATATTCCTTTATCAGAATTTGCAAAAACAATTGATGATTGGGCACAGTCTATGACTATTGTTGTAAACAACAACTGTAACATCCCAAACCTGGCCCACGAGCCTTGACCGGATCTGGTATGCCACTGCGGAAAGACGGTTGAAAATATTTTGAGACTTAAGGTAAAGCATTCAAATTTGTCATCTTTTGAAAACCATGTCCATTTGAAATTATAAGTAAAACTTTGTAAAAAAAATAATAAATTGTCCGAATTAAAACTTTAGTGTATATAAGTAATTAAGTTGCTAAAAATAAAGTCACCTTCACTTAGTAATTCAATTTAATCAAACCATAATCAAAATAATACCAAATATAATAATAAGGCCTTTATTACAACCAATACTTAAATGAAGTTCTTAATATGAAAAATGCATAAAAATAATTTAAAACATCTTCTTCTGCATGGACCACCTCGTAACCGCTCCAACCCGGTCCAAACTTTACGCATCACCTGAAATGGTTAAGAAACATTGGGTGAGTCCACAGACTCAGTGCATAATCATTACACATGTCTCCACATAGGGTTTGGCCCATATCCACACAGTCCATTCATTAAATATGCAATTACGAAGCCCAACCCAACCTAGAGTCCATCCGTTACACCAACCTTAGCAGACTCCCTGCCCAAGGCCGTGGCTAATCCGCCGATCACCTGAGTGATCCCACATATCTTACCTTGGCAGACTTGCTGCTCAAAGCCGTGGCTGAGCCACCGATCACATGAGTGATCCCAATATTAATCTGTCTACGGTGATGCACATAGCTATCAACCGCCGAAATGGGCAACTAGACAACATTTCCCTTGATGAGCACACAACTAATCATCAAGCGCTAATGTAGCACGAGGCTAACATTAGACCACGTACATAAATATGTACACTCCGTCCTTCCTCGATCAAATCCAATCCCCATGCATATATGTAAATGTACCATGTCAAATCAACATATAGAGTGAATATACATCACATGCTTATTACCATATCACACATACGCCATAAATAATTTAATAACACCTACTACTAACCTGTTAACCGATTACCCCAACATGGGTATCCACCACTTAAGCCATTATTGACGGCTACCACACATCATACACAAGTATATACATCAATACACAATTATCAGGAGAAACAGTGCGATAATTACGCACCTTATTACTTGGAGTTCTAAACTCTTGATCCCAACACTATCGCTAAGCGAGACTACAGCTATCTGCCTATAGTTTTTGTAACACCCCAAACCCGGTCAATACGCCATGACCAAATCCGGTATATCACTAAGGAAAATATTTTTGGAAGAAAAATGAGTTAACAATTAAAATTTTGTGAAAAACTCTTTGTTGAACTTTGTTTGTAGAAAGCAAGAGTATAATAAATTGAAAACTGATAATTTGTTTTTGAAATCCCGTAAGTAAAACTTTTAAAACTTAGTTACGAAAACATTTATGTCATATTAAGAAAACTTGAAATATTATTTTGAAAAACCATTAGCATTTGAATGTAGATACTCAATATTTGGAAATCATTTAAATTGTAGAAAACACTAAATTTCTATTTTACTATCAAACCATTTATATTACCCGATGGTAAGATTTTAAAACCATTGCGTTTTTAATTACTTTAGAAAACTTTGGGCTCAATTATTAAATTAACCAAATAATTTATAAGCCATATTTAAAACATATCCGAAGCATATAAATAATCCAAAACATAATTAAACAGGCCTTATTATAAATCCATAAAATATGAAAACCAAATTAAAATAAAATACCCAAATAGAAGTTCATATAAAACCAACTTTTATTGCATGGCCTCCTCGAGTTCATCCGACTCCTTATCCGCAATCTCACGAATCACCTGAAAAGATAAGGGAGAAGGTGAGTCACCAAGACTCAGAGCATATTCCCTCACCCGGGTAAATACCACATACTTACACAAATTATAACAAAGCAACATATATGTATAATGCACCCAACCTAGCCATCCATAACTCCTTTTCTACCCCGTGTGGCACCAAACCACTGGTGTCCAAAGGCACAATTGTGATACCAAATCACTGGTGACCGTAGTCACGAATAGTCCATCTGTGGGGCCAACCCACGTGTGATACCAAATCACTGGCGACGATCCCATATCTCAAAAGTGGGGCCAACCCACGGTGATGCTAGATCACAGGGACGAGTCGCTATGAGGTGTCAAACCTCTGGTGTCCCAAAGACACAAATGTGATACCAAATCACTGGTGACCGAAGTCACGAATAATCAAGTTGTGGGGCCAACCCACGTGTGATACCAAATCACTGGCGTCGATCCCATATCTCAAAAGTGGGGCCAACCCACGGTGGTGTTAACCACAGGGACAAGACGCTATGACGTGCCAAACCTCTGGTGTCCGAAGACACGAATGTGATACCAAATCACTGGAGGTACCAAACCTCTGGTGTCCGAAGACACAAATGTGATACCAAATCACTGGTGACCGAAGTCACAATCTTCCCCCTCCTCTCATGTTGCCCATACAAATGCAATATATAAACAAATCATGTCAATATACTTTGATATGAATCATATAACAAAATCTCATAAATCGTAGTTTATGATTTCAATCCTCATGTATTAACAACATATCGAAACGGACTTACCCGAATCCTCATTCATACCATCATGGTATCATACCAAAATCTCATCATTTCGGCTTTAACAACATGAAAAGTTATTTAACACACATATATACAAATATGAACTAAGTTATAAAGTGTGTAAGATACACACCTTTCACCAACGCAAGAACTATCTTCCAAAGATTCGATCTATCGCACTAGATCACCTTGTCCTACAATCGGTCAATACTAAGATTATGAACAAAGGCCATTCGGCCATACCACAAAATCCCAAAGAGTTTCACTTGTAATACAAAGTCTTACCTATACTTACCCAAAACGAAAGACAAAGATACGAGGCTTAGATTGATTGCTTCCAACGTCCCGAGAGCCTAAAAGAAATCGGTTCCTAGAATGGTTAGAACCTTGCAACAAATGCCCATAGGTTCGGCCTTTATCCACAAGAAAATAACATAGAGAGGAGAAAAGTATAGAAGGAAAAACGGCCAAGAATACTTACTTAATAACCAAAACCGATCGAAGAAATCAAATGAAGTCCTACCCTTGAATATTCGGCCAAAAAATAAATCAAAAAAATATGAGAGTTTCGGCTATATGGTTATGGAAGATGAAAAATATGTGAGTAGAAAAGAGAATTGAAATGAGAGAGAATTCGGTTTAATCAACAAAAGAAAAGAGAGAGTTTGAAGAAGAGAATGGTTCGGCCAAAAAGGAAGAGAAAGAAAATGTGGTTGAACAAAAGTCAAATGAAGAAAAGAGAGAGATGGGAGAAATGAGGTTTGGCCAACACCTATTTTGCCTAAAAGAAATGTGCACAAAATGCCCAAAAAATCAAATGTTGTTTCGGTTTCAAATGGATGAATGAAAAGAAAGAAAAAGTAGGATTTGGTTCCAACAAAATAAGGCTAAAACCAAAAGGAATTTTGCACTAAAAGCATAGCACACATTCGGCCAAAGAGGGAAGTTTTTTTTTGGAGAGAAAGAAAACAATACAAAAGATGCACAAAAAGCAAAGGTTGACCAACTATCCCCCCCAAAACACCTAACAACATTTGGCCACCCCCCTAGACACCCATGCCGTCCACATACATGCACTAAAGGCCTAGGATTACTTTCCAAAACATCCTCCATATTCCATGCCTTTGTCCCCTTATCATACCATAACCTTAAGATTCTTATCCCCAATTTCAAGCTTTCCTTAAACATATGTTCAACTTACCAAAATTAATAGTCCAACCTATCATAAATAAGGTTAATGCTAGAACACAAAAAAAAAAGTCATCAAAATGCTAAACATGCTACTCGAACCTTGTAATATCCCGGGTTAGGGGGCTATTTTTGGTTATGACTTTGTGTGCATGGGTCTGGTGTGCTATACGGTTATTTTGGTGTTTTAGGGGCTTAGTTGTAAGCCAGAAGTAAGCCTGAGTAGGTAGGACAATTTTTGTTTTTAGGCTTAGGTAAGAGGAGTTGATGGAGCTGGGATATATATATATTATTTGGTGTTTGTGAGCACAAGAGAGGAGCTAGTAAAGTGGCAAAGCATGCGCCACTTGGAGCTTGTGTGTGACGTCAAGTGCAAGGGAGGAGGTCCTGTGTTCAAGCTGCGAAAATCCCACATTTTTGCTTCCTTTTGACGGCATGAAGGAGGAGAAGTTGTTGGTAGTTCAAACTCTACCATAGACCAAGTCAACCCATTTGAATGGTGGGTGGAGAGTGAATTTAGGAGGGAGACTAGTTCAACTAGTTTGAAATGAGTGGCTTGGAGGAATTGATGGTAGTGGCCGAATGTTGGGGAGTTGGGGGAGAGGGTGGCCGGTTTTGGTAAGTGGGGAGGGGTAGTGCCGAAATTCATTTTTGAATTTTGGCACATTTTTGGTCAAGTCATTGGTAAGCCAACATCTTTCTTTTGTCAAAAACAAGCCGAAATTTCAAGAGCATTTTCTCATTTCTTCAAACCGAATGACCAAACCCCTATAGTCTTGCCGAAATTTGCATTTTATTCCTTAATTTTGTGTGTGGCCGAATTCTCTCCCTCACTTGTTTCTTTTTGTTCATTTGTATTGAGCCGAAACTAGTCTCTCCTCTTCTCAAACTTTCTTTTTCTTCTTGAAACCTTGTAAGCCGAAACTTCACCCTCCTATACCTTTTCATTTCTTCTTCTTTTCCCATTTCTGTTGTTGACCAAATATCACCCCTATCCTTTTGCATTTCGGATTCTCTTTTCTTTCACTCTGACCGAATGTTGTTTGGTTATTATAAATCACCCTAGCCGAATTCTTTGCTTTTCCATCTTGTTTTAAGAGCTGGCCGAACCTTACCTCTCTTCTAGTGGTGTTTATTTTGGCCAAACATTGGTGCAGTGTTCATCTTGTATGTTTCTTCCAATCGTCGAGGAAGGTAAGTCCATAGCCGAAGGGTATTTCTTTTCTCCCTTGTTCTTTGTTGTTATTGGTTTGGCTAAGAACCGATTGTGGTGATTGGTAAGAGAGGTTAATCTCTTATTTTGGGTGAATCGATTCCATTACAGGACCATTGGATTTTGGGGGTGATCAAGTGAAGCCTTTTCGTTGAGTGATCGATCGATAAGTGGTGGTAAGAAGTAGTTCTTTGGTGTATTCTTGTAGTTTCGATTAAGTCTAAGGTTTCAAAGGATTAACCATTTTCTTTTTAGGGTGTAGCCGATTGGTAAGAGGAGCCATTGTCGGTTCGGGTTTGGTAGGAAACCAAACCGTTTGCAAGGTAAGGGTTCGGATGATAACCCTTTGGTTTATCTGGTCTTGGCCGAATGGTATGTGTGACTAATCCATGTTTGGTCGATTATAGGATCAAGGTTGTCGAGGTGATCGAGGGATTTAGACGGGTTCTTTGAGATTTAGACTTGTGATTTACCAGGTGTGTAAACTAACACACTGATTTCCTAGTAATATGTTAATAACCTGTTTGTGTAAAGTGAGACTATATGGTTGATGGATTTGGTACCCGATGGGGTATGTGCACGGATGCGGGTAAGTCCGTTTCATTACGAGATCGGTAGTGATATATGTGATATTATGATTTATGATGTAAATACTACGATATGCCCTTTTTAAGCATGTTAGCATGGTTGTATGTTTTATATCATTTGCATTAGTATGACATGTGTGGGTGATATGAGAGGAGGGGGAATATGATATCCGTGTCTTTGGGACACTGTGTCTTTGGGACACTGTGTCTTTGGGACACCAAAGGTTTGGCACCTCCAGTGGTTTGGTACCACAGATGATATTTTGTGACTTTGGGTCACCAGAGGTTTGGCACCGCAGCGTCTCGTCGCAGTGGCCTAGTACCACAGTGGGTTGGCCCCACAGTTGATTATACGGGACTGACGCCAGTGATTTGGTATCACACGATGGGTTGGCCCCATCATCCGATTCGTGACTACGGTCACCAGTGATTTGGTATCACACTTGTGTCTTTGGGACACCAGAGGTTTGGCACCTCATTGCGACTCGTCCCTGTGGTTAACACCACCGTGGGTTGGCCCCACTTGAGAGATACGGGATTGTCGCTAGTGATTTGGTATCACACGTGGGTTGGCCCCACAGTTGGTTATTTGTGGCTTTGGGTCACCAGTGGTTTGGCACCACATTGATGGATATCGTGACTTTGGGTCACCAGTGGTTTGGCACCACCAGTGGTTTGGTACCACACGGGTAGAAAAGGTGTTATGGATGGTTAGGAACGGGATCATTAATTGTATTGCTTTGTTATGACGTATGTTAGCATGTTGTATTATCGGGAGGGGGATTTATGCACCGAGTCTTGCGACTCACCCACTCCTTTGACATTTCAGGTGACACATAGACGCGGACATGGAGCCGGGATGGACTCGAGGTGCTCATGCCATGCAAAAACAAGAATTTGCTCAGACTTTTACAAAATTTGGTACCTTAGTTTATTTATTACTATTTGGTTTTATTTTGGATTGTAAACGGCCTTTAAAATTATGTTTTGCTATGTTTATGCTTAAAGTCAATTTTTAATATGCCTTAACAAATTAATTGGGTTTGAATTTGCTAAAACTTGGAAAGACAACGATTTCAAAACTACCAAGCGATATGTTTTAAACTATACCATCGGGTATCACACTATGACTGAGACAAAGGGAACTCAAATGTTTTTCTAACTTAAACTCGATTTTCCACTAAGTCCAAATGTTTTAGTAACAATAAGAAACTACTTGACTTTCTAAATGAGATAACCTTGTTTTAACTACACATCTGATTAAGTTTTCAAAATTTTCCGGGTTTTCAAATACACCATTAGATTTTAATCAAGCCTACCCAAGTTTTCTTCAAATCCACTATACAGCGAAGTGTTTTCATCAAACTTTTAAACAGAAACCTACCTTCTCAAAATTCTGATTTTCCTCGTAACATACCAGATTCGGTCGTGGTGTGTTGACCGGGTTTGGGGTGCTACAATTGTGGTATCAGAGCCAAGTTCAAAAGCTCGGCTGTGGGCCTGAGGCCCAAAATGTTTTAAAAGTCTGTTTTAAGAGTTTTTGTTTTGAAAGCATGGTTTTGAAAGGTATGGCACCGAGTCTCCGGCACCAATCCGCCCAGGTAAGTACCCCTCACTATTACTTGTGATGTTGATATTGATGAGATGTGATTGAATGACTTGCAATAGTAGGATGACTTTAGAAACTGAAACTGATAGGATTCTGTGAACTCGCGAAAACGAAGCTTCTTTACTATTCTTAAGACTTTGCTTTAAAACAGTGGAATAAATACTGATGCATAAAACTTCTAAACCAGATACGTAGAGAATTTAGTCATGAATGCTAGAGGTGGACGTGGTCGCGGACGAGGTCGTGGTAGGATGACAATTTCTGAACCCGTAGGATCTGGTCAGGGGTCAGAAAATGAGATACCGGTACCGCCACCAGCTGGAGGTGGTGAGTTTCAAGATCAGACTGGGGACGATGCAGTGTCACAGGCGATGCTGCGAGTGTTGGAAAGGGTAGTTGTAGTAGGTGGTGGCGCAGGAGTTAGGAAATCTGTGCCTGAGCGACTTCGGGCAAACGAAGCTGAGGTTTTCCGAGGTGTTTTTGGTGTTGCTCCCAGCACGGCTGAGTATTGGCTGGAGGCGACCGAGCAGATTATGGACGATTTAGACCTGACAGCTGAAGAGAAGCTGAAGGGCATAGTATCACTTCTTCGGGATGAGTCATACCAGTGGTGGCTCACGGTTAGGGACAGTGTGGAAGCAGAGGATCTTACGTGGGATTATTTTAGGGCTGCTTATCAGAAAAAGTACATTGGGGCTAGTTACATCGACGCGCAGCGAAAAGCATTTCTGAGGCTCGTTCAGGGGAGTAAGTCTGTGTCAGAGTACGAGGCTGAGTTCTTGAGGCTGAGCCGGTATGCTAGGGGCATTGTGGCTACAGAGCACGAGAGGTGTGTTTGTTTTGAGGATGGTCTGAGAGACGAACTGAGGTTGCTGATTGCTCCACAGCAGGAGCGTGAGTTTGCTGTTCTGGTTGAGAAGGCTAAGGTAGCCGAGGGTGTTAAGGAGTCGGTAAGGCAGGGCATGGACAGGAACAGGCATAAGAGGAGCTTTGGGTCTTCTGGGTCGTCGAGTAATCTTCAGAAAAGGGCTAGGCAGAGTGGGCCAAATCAGTCTGGTAGGATTGTTGCTGCTAGTCAGGGACCGCCGCAGTGTAACCGTTGTGGGAAATCTCATTGGGGAGGTTGCTGGACCGGTGGAAAAGGTTGCTTTGAGTGTGGTTCTCTGGATCATCGAGTGAGGGACTGTTCGCGTAAGTTGGCTCAGATTCAGTCTGAGGGTCAGGGCCGTACTCAGTTCAAGAATAATGGACCGCCACCGCAGAGGGGTCGTGGTAATGGCAGAGGAGGTAATGGTTCTGGTCGGGGCCGTGGAGCACCGGGCAGAGGTGCAGGTAGTTCTGAGGCCAGACAGCCTGGGTTAGTGTATGCAACGAGACGCCGAGAGGAGGGCGACGCACCGGACGTCATAACCGGTACGTTCTTGATCTTTGGTTCTCCATTTACTGCTTTGATTGATGTGGGTTCGATGCATTCTTACGTTGCTGGTAGTATAGTAGAGACCATGGATTTAGACTCTGAGATATCTTCTAGGCAGATGACTGTAATTAGCCCTTTAGGTCACTCTGTAGTAGTAGATAAGCTGTTTAGAGATGTACCCCTAGAACTCCAAGGGGTAGTGTTTGCTGCTGATCTGATGGAACTGCCGTTTGGGGAGTTCGATCTGATTCTTGGGATGGACTGGTTGGTGAAGTACCAGGCGAGGTTGGATTGCGCGGCTAAGCGTATGGTTCTTAAGACGGTTGAGGGTAATGAAGTGGCTATGATAGGTAATAGGAGAGATTACTTATCTAATGTGGTATCTGCTCTGAAGGCTGAAAAGATGGTCAGAAAGGGTTGTGAAGCGTATGTGGTTCATGTGTATGCCTTGGAGGCTAAAGAGTCTGCTGTAGAGAAAGTTCAGACAGTTGGGGAATTTGCTGATGTGTTTTCTGAGGAGCTTCCGGGTTTGCCGCCGGATCGTGAGGTAGAGTTTGGGATAGAATTGTTACCCGGAACTGCGCCAGTGTCTATTGCTCCGTATAGGATGGCACCAAAGGAGTTGGTAGAGCTTAAGGCTCAGATCCAAGAGTTGTTGGATCGGGGTTTTATCAGGCCAAGTGTTTCGCCTTGGGGAGCGCCGGTACTCTTTGTCAAGAAGAAAGATGGTACGATGCGGATGTGTATAGATTACCGCCAGTTGAATAAGCTGACGATCAAAAACAAGTATCCGTTGCCACGGATAGATGACTTGTTTGATCAGCTGAAGGGTGCAGCAGTATTCTCGAAGATCGACCTGAGGCCTGGGTATCATCAGTTAAAGGTAAAGGAGGCTGATATCCACAAGACAGCGTTTCGGACTCGGTATGGGCACTACGAATTTCTTGTAATGCCGTTCGGGTTGACTAACGCGCCGGCAGCATTCATGGATATGATGAATAGGGTGTTTCAGCAGTATCTGGATCAATTCGTCGTGGTTTTCATAGACGATATCCTAGTATACTCGAGGATAGAAGAAGAGCATGATGCGCATTTGCGTGTGGTACTGCAGATTTTGAGGGAGAATCAGCTCTATGCTAAGTTTAGTAAGTGCAAGTTCTGGCTTAGAGAAGTGACTTTCTTGGGTCATGTAGTGTCGGCTGAGGGGATTCGAGTGGATCCTCGGAAGATTGAGGCAGTTTTGGATTGGAAGCCGCCTAAGTCAGTGGCTGAGATTCGGAGTTTTATGGGTTTGGAAGGATACTACTGAAGGTTTGTAGAGGGTTTCTCGTTGATTGCAGCGCCAATGACCAAGTTGTTAAGGAAAGAGGTTCCGTTTGTTTGGACTGAGAAACAATAGGAGAGCTTCGACAAGCTTAAGAAGATTCTGACAGAAGCTCCGGTTTTGATTCAACCTGAGGCTGGTAAGGAATTCACAGTGTACTGCGATGCATCACATACGGGATTGGGTTGTGTGCTAATGCAGGAAGGTAAGGTTGTGGCTTACGCATCTCGGCAGCTGAGGCCACATATGGTCAACTATCCGGCGCACGATTTGGAGCTAGCGGCTGTAGTCTTCGCTTTGAAGATTTGGAGGCACTACTTGTACGGAGAGAGATCGATAGTCTACACGGATCATAAGAGTCTGAAGTACCTTTTGACTCAGAAGGATTTGAATTTGAGGCAGCGCAGATGGGTTGAGTTGCTAAAAGATTACGACTATTCGATTGAGTATCATCCGAGCAAGGCTAACGTCGTGGCAGACGCGTTGAGCCGTAAGGTTGTTTCGGACTTAAGAGCGATGTTTGCCCATTTGAGTTTGTATGACGACGGAAGTATTCTGGCGGAATTGCAGGTTAAGCCTACTTGGGTTGAGCAGATCAGAGAGAAACAGTTAGAGGATGAGGTTCTGAGTGCGCAGAGGTTGCAGGTGCAGGATGGTGGTTTGGAAGATTACAGTTTATCTAGTGATGAGGTGCTGTGTTTTCAAGGTAAAGCTTGTATGCCCAAGGATGTTGAGCTGAGGCAAAAGATTCTTCAGGACGCACATAGCAGTCCATATGCTATGCATCCTGGAGGTAGTAAGATGTATAGGGATCTTAGAGAGCAGTTTTGGTGGCCTGGTCTGAAAAAGGAAGTGACAGAGTTTGTAGGAAAGTGTCTGACTTGTCAGCAGGTCAAGGCTGAGCATCAGTTGCCGTCAGGGTTGCTTCAGCTAGTGAAGATTCCTCAGTGGAAGTGGGAAAGGATAACCATGGATTTCGTCAGTGGATTACCGCTTACGCCAAGCAAGAAGGATTCAGTTTGGGTAATTGTGGATCGACTGACTAAATCAGCTCACTTTATTCCGGTGAGGGTTGACTACTCACTTCAGAAGTTGGCGAAGCTGTATGTGTCAGAGATAGTGAGGCTGCACGGTGTGCCAGTATCGATCATCTCAGATAGGGATCCCAGATTTACGTCAAGGTTCTGGAAAGCGTTGCATCAGGCTTTGGGTACGCGTTTGGATTTCAGCACGGCTTTTCACCCACAGTCTGACGGACAATCGGAAAGGGTTATTCAGATATTGGAGGATATGTTGAGAGGTTGTGTTCTGGATTTCAGAGGTAGTTGGGAGGAGTTTCTGCCATTAGCTGAGTTTGCCTACAACAACAGTTACCAAGCGAGCATCAAAATGGCACCTTATGAGGCGTTGTATGTTAGGAAGTGTCGCTCACCTACGTGTTGGACGGAGTTGGGTGAACGTCAGTTGTTGGGACCTGAGTTGGTTGCTGAGACCGAAGACAAGGTTAAGTTGATTCAGGCTCGATTGAAGGAAGCTTTGGACCGGCAAAAGTCTTATGACGATCTTAAGCGGAGAGATATAGAGTTTGTTGTGGGGGATCAAGTCTTTCTGAAGGTCTCGCCATGGAAGAAAGTATTGAGGTTCGGAAAGAAAGGCAAGCTAAGTCCAAGATTTATTGGGCCGTATAAGGTACTGAGACGAGTGGGACCAGTAGCGTATCAGCTTGAGCTGCCTGCAGAGCTAAGTCAGATTCACGACGTATTTCACGTTTTGATGCTTAGGCGTTATCGTTCGGATCCATCGCATGTGGTAGCAGTGGAAGAGATCGAGGTAAATCCAGATTTGACCATGGAAGAAGAACCGGTGCAGATTCTAGATCGGGATGTGAAGGTTCTGCGTAGGAAGTCTGTGCCTTTGGTAAAAGTTCTTTGGCGGAATCATGGCATGGAAGAAGCTACGTGGGAACCCGAGGATGTGATGAGACAGCAATACCCGCAACTCTTCTGATCAGGTAATTTCGAGGTCGAAATTATTTAAGGGGGTAGAACTGTAATATCCCTGGTTAGGGGGCTATTTTTGGTTATGACTTTGTGTGCATGGGTCTGGTGTGCTATGCGGTTATTTTGATGTTTTAGGGGCTTAGTTGTAAGCTAGAAGTAAGCCTGAGTAGGTAGGACAATTTTTGTTTTTAGGCTTAGGTAAGAGGAACTGATGAAGCTGGGATATATATATATTATTTAGTGTTTGTGAGCACAAGAGAGGAGCTAGTAAAGTGGCAAAGCATGTGCCACTTGGAGCTTGTGTGTGACGTCAAGTGCAAGGGAGGAGGTCCTGTGTTCAAGCTGTGAAAATCCCACATTTTTGCTTCCTTTTGACGGCATGAAGGAGGAGAAGTTGTTGGTAGTTCAAAGTCTACCATAGACCAAGTCAACCCATTTGAATGGTGGGTGGAGAGTGAATTTAGGAGGGAGACTAGTTCAACTAGTTTGAAATGAGTGGCTTGGAGGAATTGATGGTAGTGGCCGAATGTTGGGGAGTTGGGGGAGAGGGTGGCCGATCCGATTTTGGTAAGTGGGGAGGGGTAGTGCCGAAATTCATTTTTGAATTTTGGCACATTTTCGGTCAAGTCTTTGGTAAGCCAACATCTTTCTTTTGTCAAAAACAAGCCGAAATTTCAAGAGCATTTTCTCATTTCTTCAAACCGAATGACCAAACCCCTATAGTCTTGCCGAAATTTGCGTTTTATTCCTTAATTTTGTGTGTGGCCGAATTCTCCCCCTCACTTGTTTCTTTTTGTTCATTTATGTTGAGCCGAAACTAGTCTCTCCTCTTCTCAAACTTTCTTTTTCTTCTTGAAACCTTGTAAGCCGAAACCTCACCCTCCTATACCTTTTCATTTCTTCTTCTTTTCCCATTTCTGTTGTTGACCGAATATCACCCCTATCCTTTTGCATTTCGGATTCTCTTTTCTTTCACTCTGACCGAATGTTGTTTGGTTATTATAAATCACCCTAGCCGAATTCTTTGCTTTTCCATCTTGTTTTAAGAGCTGGCCGAACCTTACCTCTCTTCTAGTGGTGTTTATTTTGGCCAAACATTGGTGCAGTGTTCATCTTGTGTGTTTCTTCCAATCGTCGAGGAAGGTAAGTCCATAGCCGAAGGGTATTTCTTTTCTCCCTTGTTCTTTGTTGTTATTGGTTTGGCTAAGAACCGATTGTGGTGATTGGTAAGAGAGGTTAATCTCTTGTTTTGAGTGAACCGATTCCATTACAGGACCATTGGATTTTGGGGGTGATCAAGTGAAGCCTTTTCGTTGAGTGATCGGTCGGTAAGTGGTGGTAAGAAGCAGTTCTTTGGTGTATTCTTGTAGTTTCGATTAAGTCTAAGGTTTCAAAGGATTAACCATTTTCTTTTTAGGGTGTAGCCGATTGGTAATAGGAGCCATTGTCGGTTCGGGTTTGGTAGGAAACCAAACCGTTTGCAAGGTAAGGGTTCGGATGATAACCCTTTGGTTTATCCGGTCTTGGCCGAATGGTATGTGTGACTAATCCATGTTTGGCCGATTATAGGATCAAGGTTGTCGAGGTGATCGAGGGATTTAGACGGGTTCTTTGGGATTTAGACTTGTGATTTACCAGGTGTGTAAACTAACACACTGATTTCCTAGTAATATGTTAATAACCTGTTTGTGTAAAGTGAGACTATATGGTTGATGGATTTGGTACCCGATGGGGTATGTGCACGGATGCGGGTAAGTCCGTTTCATTACGAGATCGGTAGTGATATATGTGATATTATGATTTATGATGTAAATACTACGAGATGCTTTTTTTGAGCATGTTAGCATGGTTGTATGTTTTATATCATTTGCATTAGTATGACATGTGTGGGTGATATGAGAGGAGGGGGAATATGATATCCGTGTCTTTGGGACACTGTGTCTTTGGGACACCAGAGGTTTGGGACCTCCAGTGGTTTGGTACCACAGATGATATTTTGTGACTTTGGGTCACCAGAGGTTTGGTACCTCAGCGTCTCGTCCCAGTGGCTTAGTACCACAGTGGGTTGGCCCCACAGTTGATTATACGTGATTGACGCCAGTGATTTGGTATCACACGATGGGTTGGCCCCATCATCCGATTTGTGACTACGGTCACCAGTGATTTGGTATCACACTTGTGTCTTTGGGACACCAGAGGTTTGGCACCTCATTGCGACTCGTCCCTGTGGTCAACACCACCGTGGGTTGGCCCCACTTGAGAGATACGGGATTGTCGCTAGTGATTTGGTATCACACGTGGGTTGGCCCCACAGTTGGTTATTTGTGGCTTTGGGTCACCAGTGGTTTGGCACCACATTGATGGATATCGTGACTTTGGGTCGCCAGTGGTTTGGCACCACCAGTGGTTTGGTACCACATGGGGTAGAAAAGGTGTTATGGATGGTTAGGAACGGGTGCATTAATTGTATTGCTTTGTTATGACGTGTGTTAGCATGTTGTATTATCGGGAGGGGGATTTATGCACTGAGTCTTGCGACTCACCCACTCCTTTGACATTTCAGGTGACACATAGACGCGAACATGGAGCCGGGATGGACTCGAGGTGCTCATGCCATGCAAAAATAAGAATTTGCTCAGACTTTTACAAAATTTGGTACCTTAGTTTATTTATTACTATTTGGTTTTATTTTGGATTGTAAACGGCCTTTAAAATTATGTTTTGCTATGTTTATGCTTAAAGTCGATTTTTAATATGCCTTAACAAATTAATTGGGTTAGAATTTGCTAAAACTTGGAAAGACAACGATTTCAAAACAACCAAGCGATATGTTTTAAACTATACCATCGGGTATCACACTATGACTGAGACAAAGGGAACTCAAATGTTTTTCTAACTTAAACTTGATTTTCCACTAAGTCAAAATGTTTTAGTAACAATAAGAAACTACTTGACTTTCTAAATGAGATAACCTTGTTTTAACTACACATCTGATTAAGTTTTCAAAATTTTCCGGGTTTTCAAATACACCATTAGATTTTAATCAAGCCTACCCAAGTTTTCTTCAAATGCACTATATAGCGAAGTGTTTTCATCAAACTTTTAAACAGAAACCTACCTTCTCAAAATTCCGATTTTCCTCGTAACATACCAGATTCGGTCGTGGTGTGTTGACCGGGTTTGGGGTGCTACAAACCTCTAACCTTAAGAAACCTTTCAAGCTCCTTAACCATCTTGCCACTTACTCCTCTTATGCTTTAATTTAACACTTAAATTAACTTAAGTGTCAAGCTCACTTAATCCACTTCATTAAATAAACCATACTAAAAATTTATTCTAGCTTCCTAAATAAAATCAAGCCTTCACAATTAATACTCAAATTTCAGGATGTTACAATTTTCTCCTGCTGCTGGCCCACACCCCGGTGGCCAATCTCGAATCGCCGAGACAGATCTTTTCTTAAACTTCGGGATAGGGACTTTCCCCTGCCCTCCTTGACTGGTATTCGCCTCCATCAAAACACTTAATCAGATCAAACGGTTAATCACCCAAGTCATAAATCTAAGTACCGAATCTTACTAAATATTTCTTACCAAAACAACCTTGAATCCCGGAGGCTATTATATGCTTCTATCGATTTGCCCCTGATAAACTAAGTCACGGAAGCCACTTATTGAATATGGGTTGTTGAAACTCCTCAACTGATCGAATCCCGGTTGCTCCTACAAACCTGTCGAAATCCTTAAATAGAACCATATTAGTTTCGGCCCCTATACCAACAAGCATTAGAAAGTGCCTTTGGCCGAATACTACCCTTACCTTGAGTAATCGAATCTAAGAGTCCCCTTTAGTGCTCCTCCTCACTGGCTATACACAAAAGAATCATAAGGTTATGGCCTTAAACACCTTCAGCCATCCATAAAAACCAATACCAATCACTTTGCTTCGGCACCTAAATAGAAAGAGACAAAAACCAACAACTAAAGTAGAGATCACTTACTACCATACGCTCGAAAAGACTAAGAGAGAGTACTTGACGGCCCCCAAGAGTCGGCTTAAGCAAACGGCAAGAAAAGAGAAGGTTTCAGCTAAGAGTACTTTCGGCTTTGAAGAAACAAGAGAAGAAAATGGAATGTTGATGGGGCTTAAAGAGGTGCTACGGCAACAGGAAATGGTGAGAGTTTTCGGTGAAGTGAAGAAGCAAAAATGGAAGGAAAAGTGACTTCAATGGTCTACTTGAAGTTTCGGCCAAGTGAACAAGTGAAGAAAAAAGAGGTGTTTTTGGTGTGGGTAATGTATGAGAAGAAAAAGTGAAGGTGAAGGAGAAAGGGCTAAAATTCGGCTAAAGGAAGGCACACCACCCTTAAATAGGATTCGGCCACTCCCCCTAACCATCATGGCCGAAAATATCCCCCATGAGAACCCCCCTAGCCGTCCAACTCTTCTCCCCTCACCCAATCCCTTGATTTCCTCCTCATTTCACTCTACACCCTCTTTTCAAAAAAAATTCAAACTAAAGCCAACTCATCCCTTCTCCTAGCCACACATTTAAAATAATTTGACCCATTCAAAATCCTCCTTTTTAGTGCCATAGCCGAATCCAACACCTCCCCCTCTCCTGACGCAAAAACAAAAGCCAAAATGCCGCCTTCGCAGCTCGAACCCTGTCCCCCTTTGCTCCTTGAGGCGTCACTTCCCCATGCTCTAAGTGGCGCCTCCCTTGCCACTCTACTAGCTCAATTCTTGTGTCTTATCTTCTCCAAAATTTCTCTTAAGACCTCTATAGCCAAGCTCCCCTTCTTAACACTAAAAATTCACTAATTCCTTAAGCCTTCTCCTACCTTCTAGGGTTCTCCAAACCCCTTAAAACTCGTCCAAACACACAATAAGCCTACCATCACTTGAGTTATGCACTAAATGCATAACCCCTAGAACCCGAATGTTACAACAACAGTACAGTCTGGTCAAAAGAAATGTTTTTAAATTATTTTGTAGGAACTTTTCAGGGTGATGTTCTACAATTTCTCAGAAGATGGGAAGAATCGGAGAAAGGAAAAGAACAAAAAGGTCAACTTATTAATCAAATAGGTTCTCCTAAAGATTTATTAAAAGGATTACCTTTAATTCCAAAAACAGAATTTTATGGTTATACTAATAAAAAAGACCAGAATAGCCAATCTAGCTATATCTTGTCAAAATTAAAATTATGTGATATTAGATATTTAGAAGAATTTTCTAAAAAATTTCTTCATGAATATCAGAAGTTAAAAAATGATAGTATAGATCATTGGAAAAACCAATATTTTCATAAATTACCACCACCATGGGATGAAATTTGCATAAATAAATATGCTTCTTTCATAATAAAACATAGTAATGATAATAGGATAGATGTAGCAAATATAGATACTATAGGTAATAGAATTAATTTTGCTAAAGAAAGAATTATATTACATTGCTTACAGAGCAAAGCAGCTAAACAAGTCAAAAATAAATTAAGTCATAAATATTGTACAAAGATGTTAGAAGGAGAATGGGAGTTTGGATGTAACTCTATACGTCCAAAAACCTATAAAAAGCATAAAAAATACAGATTAGCTAGATGGAAACCTAGTAATAAAATTAGTAATAATAAAAAGAAAAAATTTGTTAGAAGAAAAACTTCTAATAGTACTAAAAAACAAATATGCAAATGTTTTATTTGCGATGAAGAAGGTCATATAGCAACAAATTGTCCTAAAAAGGCAAAAATGCTAGAAAAATGATTAAAAATCTTGAAGAACAAGATTTAGAAATATGTTTTTGTGAGGAAACAAAACCTACTGAAATAGTATATGAGTTATTATCAGAAACAGAGTCTGATACAGATTCTAATGAATATATTTTTATGTTAGGTAGTAGTTCTAATAATAAGTTAGAAGAAATTCCTAATTCTGAACAATAGAATATTAAATTAGGAAATTTAATCGGAGAAGAAACAGACTTTTCTGATGATATAATAGAAAAGATTAATAGAAAAGAAGAAATATATAAAATATCTAAATTTAAAATATGGTCACAAAGACACATAGAAAAAATTAGCGGTAACACAGTCGCTAAAGATACTAAAGGAGGATTAACAGAAATCCCATTATTTAATAAAGAAAAAATAAAACGAATAAGGAAAAAATATCCTCAAGTAAGATATATACATTTAGGAGTCATTATGATAACAATTAGAGCTTTATTTAGGAGAGGTCATGATGTTCCTATTTTAGCAGTATTATTAGATAAAAGATTTGAAAATCCAATAAAAGCACTTATTGGAGGAATTCAATCCAATTTACACAGAGGTGTTATAGGATTTAAGGTAAAACCAAATTACTTTATTTCCATAACAGACCCTCTAATAGAAGAGTGTCTTTGCCTTAGAATTCAGACAAAAAATTCTGATATTAGTGATTTAGCAGAAGATTTAGCAATAAGCTGGACTTCTATTAATGAATATACTAATACAGCAGAAGTTGAAATAAAAGAAATAAATAATAAAATAATTGAGCTTTTTGAGCCTAATAAGTTTACTACAGAAATTCAACCAAAATTATTACATTTAAAAGATCTATCAATACCAAAAGACTGGATGATAGAAAAAACTAATAATGCTAGTACTTCTAAACCAGTAAGTACTATTGAATATATGTCATCTGGAGATAAGTTATATTTTAGAAATAATCTTATAACAAATACAGATGATAATTTACTATCAATTTCTTCCATGTTTTTTATAATAAGATAATTATATAAGTACTTCTACACCAATAGGTATGAAAACAGTTCATATTCCTATTTTTCCTACTACACCTAGTAGAAATTCTAGAAACACTAGAATGGAAGATATAAACTATTCAACAGAAAATATTACAAATTTCAATAAATATATTGAAATTACATTACATGGTAAAGATCATAAAAAATATTCTTTACAGGCTTTATTAGACACAGGTGCTACAACCAGTAGTTGTAAAAAGAATGTTCTTCCTGAATAATATTGGAAACCTGTAAGAAAAATAGTAAATATTAATGGAATAAATGGTAGCAAATCTACTATTTATTATAAAGCAAAAAATATACCAATCTACATAAAAAATGTTAGATTTATAATTCCAAAAATATTATGTTTACCTGATATGTATGGAGATATTTTATTAGGAAATAATTTTATAAATCAATATTTACCATTTACTGTTAATAAAAAATCGGTTAAGTTATCTATAGAAAACACTTCTATAGAAATACCATTAGTAGAAAGTCATAAATTTAAATTTACTAATGTTTGCTGATTTTCTTTGTAGGCCTTATGGATAGAGGTAAACAACCTCTAAAAGAAAATGATGAATGGAGAACTATCCATAAAAAACCCAATAAGGGAAAACCAATGAGTCCTAAACAAGGATTTATTGCTGCACCTACACAAGTACAATTTTATCCTAATCAGGGATATTATGTACCATATCCGATGGTAAACCAACCATTTGGAACACAATCACCAGCCCCGGTGAGTTATTTTGAATTCTCACAAAATCCATATTCGGAATATCAAAAAAGTTATTCTGAAATTATAAAAAATACAGAAGATTTGTTGAAAAAACAACAAAATCTTGCATTTCCTGAATTGAAGGATTTTTATAATCCAGGGCTACCATTAGAATATTACAATTTTATAAATAAAATATGGAAAACCCATATTTTGGAGCAAAGAGCAAATTTCAGAAAAGCCCTTACACAGTTTTCAGAATTCTTAGTTGAAAAAACAACTAAAGAAAATAAATCCGAAGAATCATTACTAAAATCTATTTTATATCGAGATTGGGATGAAATCCTAATCGAATATATGGATATTAAGGAGATAAACAATCTTCTTGATATATTTCAATATTTTATTAATAACGGGAAAAACAGTCCTATTATTAATAAAATGTTTAGAATATGTCTATATAACTAATGTAGACAAATTCTACCTCCTGATATTTTTTCAAAAATAAATCGAGCTATTTGCAACCAGCAAGCTCAATTTTCAGAAGCCTTTTCAAAATATTTTCTACAAGCTTATGTTTTTATAAATGATATAGGAGAAAAATTTCCTACTATCAAATTTCGACTTGATCATGATCCATTTGATATAACCAGTATTGAATGGGGATTTGATAAAGAAATAACAGTCCAAAATCTTTCTTTCCATTTACTAAAAGATTTTCCAGCTATAGTAAAATCTAGATTAACAACCTTTGTTAATTTAGACGATTTTGTTTACTATTTTTACATAGAAATAAATAGCCTTATTGGTATCGCTGAAAAAGAAAAATTTTATCAGCCATATCAAATATGGACTATTCATAAAATGCTTGGAGGAAGATCCCTCTTGGCAGCCCAGGAAGATCAACAATATTTGTCAAAAACCATTGACGAGTGTTATAAAAATTTTTCCCATTATCAAATCCAAGCCAGAATTGATTTAATGGCAGAGGCCCAGTTTTTACTTCAACAAACCAGTTATAAGTTCTGGACAGATGGAAGAAGAATATTGGCCTTTGATACTGGAAACAACCAGGAAGAAAGAAATGAAGAAGCCATTTCGTTATTAACAAAAATAGCTGAAATGGAAATTGAATATTATCCGTTAGCAGCGAAAATCAGAGAAGTGTGGGAAAGCTGGAATACACCAGTACCTTCACCAAAATCACTACTCCTGGATGAAATTGAAGAAATGAATCTCAGAAATATCCAGGAAGGATAAAGACAAAAACACAACACGTGGAAAAATGATGTCCATAAACAAATGAGACAAACAAGGAAGCTACGTGGAAGCAACCATGATGGCAACCATCACATCAAGGAAGCTACGTAGAAACAACCATGATGGCATCCATCACATCAAGGAAGCTACGTGGAAACAACCATGATGGCTACCATCACATCAAGGAAGCTACGTGGAAACAACCATGATGCTGACATTTAAAGCATCCTTATCAGGATACTATTCGGAATTCAATTGTAAATAAATTAGAGTTAAGAATTTTTGTTATAAATAGGCATTGTTGTAACCTGAAGAAGGCATCGGGTTTTAGAAGATTTGATAAGAAGAATTTTGTATCGGGTTTTAGAATCACTTGAATAGAATTTGCAATATACAAATTCTCTTGTATACTTGCTCTCTTCAAGTAAACCCTTGTAAATCCTTTGTATATTATCTATTTTCTTCTTATTTAATAATAGCCTACCATATTATATTGTAATATCCTAAAAATTTTAGAGCATCATGTTATTTCTTGTGTTAGCTTGGATATGATTGTTATTATGTGTTTAGTATATTTGTGTGAAGGCTTGGAAATAATAGCTAAGCTAGAATAATTTTTATTATGGAAAATTTAGTGAAGTGGATTAAGTGAGCTTGACACTTAAGTTAATTTAAGTGTTAAATTAAAGCACATGAGGAGTTAGTGGCATAGTGGATAAGGAGCTTGAAAGGTTGCTTGAGGGAAATGGTTTGAGTAGCATGGAAAGCATTTTGAGGATTTTATTTTTGTACATCCTAGCATTAAGTGTTGGCTAAGTTCAAATTATGGAAGGTTGGACTTTCAAATTTTTGGTAAGTTGAATAGCAAAATAGGAAAGCTTGTATTTTGGGATAAGATTCTTAAGGTTATGGAAGGATGTGGGGACATAAGGCTTGGCTTAAGGAAGATGTTTTGGAAACTATTCCAAGGCCTTTAGTGCATGTATGTGGACGGCATGTGTGGCTAGGGGGGTGGCCGAATGTTGTTAGGAGGTTTGGGGGGAGGATAGTTGGCCAACTTGAGCATTTGTGCATCTTTTGGCATTTGTTTTTCTTTTTCTCCAAGAACTCCCCTCCTTGGCCAAATGTGTATTGTGCTTTTGGTGCAAATTTGCTTTTGGTTTTTAGCCTCATTTCGTTTGAACCAAATACCATTTTCTCTCTTTCATTTGTCCTTTTGAAACCGAAACTACATTTGAACTTTGTGCATTTTTTGTGCACTTTTCTTCTTTGGTAAAATAGGTGTTGGCCGAATCTCTCTCTTCTCTAAACTCTCTCTTTTCTTTATTCCATTGTTGATTAAACCGAATTCTCTCTCTCTCTCATTTTTTTTTCTCTTTTCTACTCACATACTTCCTTACTTTTTATTCACATATCTTTCTTCTTTCATAACCATATTGCCGAAACTTCCCACTCCCTTTTAGTATTGTTTTGGCCGAATATCATCAAGGGTAGGCATTCATTTTGGTTTTCTTCAATTGGTTTTGGAAGATAGGTAAGTGTTCGTGGCCGTATTTCTGTTATTTTTCTTTCTCTTTTCTAAATCGTTTTCTTGTGGACAAAGGCCGAATCTTTGGGCAATTGTTTGCAAAGTTCTAACCAATATTAGGAATCGATCATTCTTTTAGGCTCTTTAGGACGTTGGAAGCAATCGATTTAAGCCATTCCATTAGCAATCGAAGTTGGTAAGTCAAGTGGTAAGGATTTAATATTCTTTAAGTTGGTTGAAAAAGCCTAAGGCTATTGGGATTAAGATATGATGTTGGCCGGATGGTCTTGATTAAAGTGTTGTGGTTTGGCCGAATGTAGGACAAGGTGATCTAGTGCGGTAGATCGGATCTTTGGAAGTTAGTATTTGCGTTGGTGAAAGGTGTGTACCTTACACACTTTATAACTCAAATATGTATATGTATTTATAATATTAACTTACTAATCATATTATCAAAGTGGGGAAACGATGAGATCTTGATATGATACCATGATGGTATGAATGAGGATTCGGGTAAGTCTGTTTCTATATGTTGTTAATACATGAGGATTGAATTCTTGATCTACGATTTGTGATATTTTTGTTATGTGATTCATAATAAAGTATGTTGACATGATTTGTCTATCTATTACATTGGTATTGTAACATCCTGAAATTGGGGCTATTTGTGATTGAATTATTTTGCTTATGGTTAAATTTCTGTGATATTATTTGTGGAATTATAAGACTCAATTAGGGGTCTTGAGTAAGCTCGGTTAAGTAGGATAATTTTTAGTATGATTTATTTAATTAAGTAGGATTAAGTGAGCTTGACACTTAAGTTAATTAAGTGTTCATTTAAAGCATAAGAGGAGTGAGTGGCAAGTTGGTTAAGGCTCTAGAAAGGTTGCTTGAGGTTAGTGGTTCGAGTAGCATGTTTAGCATTTTGAGGTTTTTATTTCATGATAGCATTAATGGCCGGTCAACCTATGTTTATGATAGGTGGACTAATAACTTTTGGTAAGTTGAATTTATTTTTAAGGAAAGCATGGGAAAAGGGATAAGATTCCTAAGGTTATGGTAGGATATCTTGAAGTTATGGTAAATTGAGGGGACAAAAGGCTTGGTTTGTGGAAAGTGTTTTGGAAACTAATTCATGGCCAATTGACCATGAACTTGGACAGCAATTTGGACTAAAGGGGGAGCCGAAATTTTGTGATTAGTTTGGCTAGGATTGAAGACTCTTTTTGGTCATTCCTTGCATTTGGTGCAAAAGTTTGCAAAACACTCTCTCTCAAACTCTTTTCTTTTTGGCCGAATTTTACCATTTGATAAGCCTAATACTTTTTGACCATTTGGTCATTTTTGGCTCATTTTCCATTTTCTCCATTTCATTCTCTCAAAACCGAAACCTTCATCAACCTCTTGTTCTCCTATTTGTTTTGTTTAAACACCAAAAATCTCCTATACTCTCTTCTTGCCGAAACTCTATTTCTTTTCCATTATTTTCTTTTCTTTTTGTCCTATAACCGAATATACCTCTTTGTTGTGCCGAAAAGTTTCTTCTCTTATCTTGATCAACTTTGGCTGAATATTGAAGGTAACATAGTTTTCCTCGGGATTACTCTAGCAATCGGTTTTGGTAAGGTGGTAAGGGTTTATTTCAAAGGATTATTCTTTTAAGTATTCGTTTAATCGAAGGCTAATAACCTTAATGATGATGGCTGATTGTAGGGAAGTAAGGCCGATTCATTTAGGAGTGTGTTGGCTAGTGTTCGAAGGCTTTTGGGTAAGGTTTCGGGTTCACAAGGAACCCATCTCAATTATTTTGGTTTGGCCGAATAGGCCATGGCACTAATGTCCATTTTTGGCCGAATATAGGGGCAAGAATACTTGTGTGGCCGATTTGTTTATTCGGGATTTAGAACTCTTGTTGGTACCAGGTGTGTACATACACATCTTATAACTTTTTAATATGCTAAGTGTTATAATATGCCTAATCCGTTTGTGTAGACATGGATGTAATACCATCATGGTATTAACAAAGACTCGGGTAAGTCTTTATTGCTTTGAGATTATTATTTGATGCTTTTGGGAAGCATGACACATTTGGTATGTGTATTATTGGATATATGGCAATGATAAATTTATTAATGTTGTTAAAATAAACCTTTTTGCATGATTTTAGTAAATATACATAATTGTTTGATATGGGTTGATGAGTGGAGGGGGTAGTGATATTCGTGTCGATGGACACCAGTGTTTTGGTAACACATTGTGACTACGGTCACCAGAGGTTTGGTACCTCCAGAGGTTTGGCACCTCATAGCGACTTGTCCCTGTGGTTGATACCACCGTGGGTTGGCCCCACTTTGAGATATGGGATCGTCTGCCAGTGATTTGGTATCACACGATGGGTTGGCTCCATCATTCGATTTGTGTCTTCGGACACCAGAGATTTGGTATCTCCAGTGATTTGGCATCACAATTGTGACTATATGTCACCAGTGTTTTGGTAACACAATTGTGTCTTTGGACACCAGTGGTTTGGTACCACACTGGGTAGAAAAAGGCGTATGGATGGTTAGGTTGGGTGCATTTTAAACTTATGCATATTAATTGGTTATGATTTGTGTATGTTATTGCACTAAATCGGGGAAGGGTTACACATTGAGTCTTGGTGACTCACCTTCTCCTTTAATTTTTCAGGTGACTCGTAGATCGCGGGTGAGGAGCCGGATGGACTCGAGGTGGCCATGCAGTGGAGACTTTTAATAAATAAATTTTGAATTTTATCTATTTTTCTTTTGGGTTTATGTTGTTTAATTGTAATAAAGCCTCCTAGGATGATTTTATTATTGCTGCATGTTTGAATGTTTGGTTTAAACTACTTGATGATGTTAAAACGGTTGTACATGTTTTCTCAAATTAAACGCAAAATGTTTTAAATTACCATCGGGTACCTTTGAAATTTTTAAAACAACTCGACTCAGCAAATATTTTAAGTTTGGTTTTTAACAAAGAAAATTTAAATTGAAAGGCATTTCGACTAATTTCAAAATCGGTTTTAAAATGGTTTTCAAAATGTTTTCTCTGTAGCAAACCAAATTCGGTCATATTGTTTGGGCCGGGTTTGGGGTGTTACAAAATTGGTATCAGAGCCCAGTTCAAAGCTCGGTTGTGGGGGCCCAAGGCCCAAAAATGTTTTTGGTAGGCCTTTTTGAAATATTTGGTTTTGAATAAGCATGGCACGGAGTCTCCGGCACCGATCCGCCCTGGTAAGTACCTCTAGCTTTTTGTATGAATTATTTACTGTAGAAGGGTAGGAAGCATGGGACGTAGATAGTGATAAGTATTTTAAACTTTAGGACTAGTTTATCTCAAACAAAGACATAAGACTTTAATGGCCTAATTAAACAAACCTAGGACCAAGTCGCCGAGTTAGGGTGTGGTAACCTTGGTGCGCATGTCTAGGATTGGATCCAGAAGAGCTTGGTACTTAAGCAGTCCTCGTGACTCACCTCCTCTTCGCGGGATTCCTACCTGGTGTGTAGCTTCGGTTCACCCTAACCAAGAGGACTCGGTCATGGGCAAAACCCTAAATAAAACTCGAAAGGGACTAGCCATGTTTTAAGGAAAACTTCGGTTTTAAAATCACTAAATTATCTCTTTTAGATAGTAGGACAAATTTATCTTCGAAAATTTTCAAATAATTCTGGTTTACCAAAATTATCAAAATGCCCCTAGTGGCAAAATTACGAAAATACCCTTGGTTTCTAAAATTACCATATTACCCCAATTTTGATTAAATTTTTATTTTTACAAAAGTACTCGAAAATTTTGCATTTCAAAATAATATCTTGACTTTGGAAATTTACAAAATTATCCCTGATTGACAAAATTACCAAAATACCCCTGGTTTTCAAAATTTTGTCATATCCTCAAATTGAGAATTTCTCAAAAATACCCTCAGTTTTAAAAATCACAAGATGTTTTGATTTATTAGAGTTTTAAAATTTTCTTCGGTTTATTACAAAAATACCCTATAGGAAAAATGACGAAAATACCCCTGGGTTAGAAACGGACAGAAATGTCTGAAAAGTGATAGGTATGAAAGGTATTAGGGAATGGATGTATTTTCTGTGTAAATAGGATAGAAGACTTAAAACTTTGTTTGATCGAAAGAACTCCTATTAAACTTTTTTCATAAAATTTCTTCGCGGATAATCAAGTGAAACATGTACTAATTCATAAAAATTTCCTAATCAGATTAAAGCGCGATAGTTAGAATGAGCTTTAGAGGACGTGGCCGTCGTGGACGCGGAAGGGGTAGGATGGCCGTATCGGAACCTGTCGGGTCGGGTCAAGGATCTGAGAATGAGATACCGCCACCACCACCCCCAACCTTTGGAGCCGAGGAGCAGGATCAGACGGGTGATGACGCTGTGTCACAAGCGATGCTACGGGTTCTGGAAAGGGTAGCTGGAATTGGTGAAGGTGGAGGAGCTCGGAAGTCAGTTCCTGAGAGACTTCGAGCTAACGAATCTGAATTTTTCCGAGGTGTGTCTGGAGTAGCGCCCAATACGGCTGAGTATTGGCTGGAATCGACCGAAAGAATCATGGATGAGATAGATTTGACAAATGAGGAGAAACTGAAAGGAGCGATGTCGCTTCTCAAGGATGAGTCATATCGATGGTGGCTCACGGTTCGAGATGGTGCTACGGCAGATGATCTTACTTGGGAGTATTTCAAAATTTCTTATCAGAAGAAGTATGTTGGCTCTAGTTACATTGATGCACAGAGGAAAGCTTTTCTGGGGTTAGTACAAGGAAATAAGTCTGTGTCAGAGTATGAAGCGGAATTCTTGAGGCTGAGCCGCTATGCTCAGGGAATAGTGGCATCGGAGCATGATCGTTGTGTCCGCTTTGAAGATGGACTTAGAGACGAGTTAAGGTTGCTGATTGCTCCGCAGCAAGAGTGTGAGTTTGCTGTCTTGGTGGAGAAGGCCAAGGTAGCCGAAGGAGTCAAGGAGTCCGTGAGACAGAGTTATGATAGGAGCAAGCAGAAAAGAGGCTTTGGATCATCTGGGTCAGGTGGTAATGTTCAGAAAAGGCTTAGACAGAGTGGGCCAAATCAGGCAGGGAGGTCCACAGCTGCTAATCAGAGACCGGCCCAGTGTAATCGTTGTGGGAAGTTCCATTGGGGAGAATGTTGGACCGGAGGGAAAGGATGTTTCGAGTGTGGTTCGTTGGGTCATCGTGTGAGAGACTGTCCACGTAAGCAAGCTAGGAATCAGTCTGAAGGTCAAGGTCGTGCTCAGTTCAGAAAGGAAGGACCAGCACCGCAAAGAGGTCGAGGTAATGGTAGAGGTGGTTATGGCTCTAGTAGAGGTCGCGGAGCAGCTGGCAGAGGTATTGGCAACACGGAGGCTAGGCAGCCTGGTTTGGTGTATGCTGCGAGGCATCGCGAGGAAGGAGACGCACCAGACGTCATAACCGGTACGTTTTTAATCTTTGGTGTTCCATATACTGCTTTGATAGATGTGGGTTCGACACATTCTTACGTTGCTAGTAGCATAGTTGAGACCATGAGTTTAGTTCCTGTGACTGCTTCTAGGAGGATGACCGTACTTAGTCCTTTAGGTTACTTTGTAGAAGTAGACAAGCTATATAGAGATGTACCCCTAGAACTACAAGGGGTAGTGTTTGTAGCCAATCTGATGGAACTGCCGTTTGAGGAGTTCGATCTGATTCTTGGGATGGATTGGTTGGTCAAGTACCAAGCAAGTTTGGATTGCACTGCTAAGCGCATGGTTTTGAAGACGGTTGAAGGTGAAGAAGTGGTCATGATAGGTAATAGGAGAGATTATCTATCCAACGTGGTATCTACGTTGAAAGCGGTGAAGATGGTTAGGAAGGGCTGTGAGGCGTTCGTAGTTCATGTGTGTACTTTGGAAGCTAAGGAGTCTTCTGTGGGGAATGTTCAAACTGTAAAGGAATTTGCTGACCTATTTTCTGAAGAACTTCCGGGATTGCCTCCGGATCGTGAGGTCAAATTCGGTGTAGATCTGTTACCCGGAACGGCGCCAGTGTCTATAGCTCCGTATAGGATAGCACCGAAGGAATTGATGGAATTGAAGGCTCAGATTCAAGAGTTGTTGGATCGAGGTTTCATTCGACCAAGTGTTTCACCTTGGGGAGCGCCGGTACTTTTTGTCAAGAAGAAGGATGGTGCGATGCGGATGTGTATAGACTACCGCCAGTTGAATAAGCTGACGATCAAAAACAAGTATCCTTTGCCGAGGATAGATGACTTGTTTGATCAGCTTAAAGGGGCTGCGGTTTTCTCTAAGATTGATTTAAGGTCTGGATATCATCAGCTGAAGGTGAAAGAGGCTGATATCCATAAGACGACATTTCGTACTCGGTATGGACACTACGAGTTTCTGGTGATGCCGTTTGGATTGACTAATGCACCGGCAGCATTCATGGACATGATGAATAGGGTATTTCAGCAGTTTTTGGATCAGTTTGTTGTGGTCTTTATAGACGATATTTTGGTGTATTCGAAGTCAGAGGAGGAGCATGATGCGCATTTGCGAATGGTGTTGCAGATTTTGAGGGAAAAGCAGCTGTATGCGAAATTTAGTAAGTGCGAATTCTGGCTTAAGGAGGTGACTTTCTTAGGTCACGTTGTTTCAGCCGAAGGGATTAGAGTGGATCCTCGGAAGATTGAGGCAGTGTTGGATTGGAAGCCGCCTAAGTCTGTGGTTGAGATTCGGAGTTTTCTAGGTCTAGCGGGGTATTACCGAAGATTTGTGGAAGGATTTTCTTTGATTGCTGCATCGATGACCAAGTTGTTGAGGAAAGGAGTTCCATTTGTGTGGACCGAGGAGCAACAAGAAAGTTTCGACAAATTGAAGAGGATTCTGACTGAAGCTCCGGTTTTGATTCAACCTGAGGCAGGCAAGGAATTCACGGTTTATTGCGATGCATCACATATTGGTTTGGGATGTGTGTTGATGCAAGAAGGGAAGGTAGTGGCTTATGCATCTCGGCAGTTGAGACCGCATGAGGCTAATTATCCGACTCATGACTTGGAGTTAGCGGCTGTAGTCTTCGCTTTGAAGATATAGAGGCACTACTTGTACGGAGAGAAGTCGATAGTTTACACGGATCACAAGAGTCTTAAGTATCTTTTGACTCAGAAGGATTTGAATTTGAGACAGCGTAGATGGATTGAGCTGTTGAAGGACTACGACTGTTCGATCGAGTATCATCCTGGTAAGGCTAACGTGGTGGCAGACGCGTTGAGCCGTAAGGTTGTATCGGATTTAAGATCAATGTTTGCTCGACTTAGTTTGTTTGACGATGGGAGTCTTTTGGCAGAATTGTAAGTCAAGCCGACTTGGTTAGATCAGATTAAGGAGAAGCAGTTAGAGGATGATGGTTTGAATGATCGGAGGTTGCAAGTTCAGAATGGTGGATTAGAGGATTTTAGTCTGTCCAGTGATGGAGTTTTGTGCTTTAAAGGGAGAGCTTGTATGCCGAAGGATGTGGAGTTGAGACAAAGGATTCTTCGGGACGCACATAGTAGCCCTTGTGCTATGCATCCCGGAGGTAGCAAGATGTATCGAGATTTGAGAGAGCAGTTTTGGTGGCCAGGTCTGAAGCGGGAAGTAACTGAGTTCGTGGGTAAGTGTCTGACGTGTCAACGAGTTAAGGCTGAACATCAGTTGCCATCTGGTTTACTTCAGCCGGTGAAGATTCCTCAGTGGAAGTGGGAAAGGATCACTATGGACTTTGTCAGTGGATTACCTCTTACGCCTAGCAAGAAGAATTCAGTTTGGGTGATTGTGGATCGACTAACTAAGTCAGCGCATTTCATACCTGTAAGGGTAGATTATTCGCTTCAGACGCTAGCAAAGTTATATGTGGCTGAGATAGTAAGATTGCATGGTGTGCCAGTATCGATTATCTCGGATAGGGATCCCAGGTTTACGTCGAGGTTTTGGATAGCTTTGCATCAAGCCTTGGGAACGAGATTGGATTTCAGCACAGCTTTTCACCCGCAGTCCGACGGACAATCGGAGAGAGTGATTCAGATCTTAGAAGATATGCTCAGAGGTTGCGTTCTGGATTTCAGTGGCAGTTGGGAGGAGTATCTACCGTTGGTGGAATTCGCTTATAACAATAGTTATCAAGCGAGTATCCAAATGGCTCCATATGAAGCACTGTATGGACGGAAGTGCCGTACTCCTACGTGTTGGACGGAGTTGGGTGAACGTTAGGTTTTGGGTCCAGAATTGGTGACTGAAACCGGGGACAAAGTTAAGGTAATTCGGGCTCGTCTCAAGGAAGCGTCGGATAGGCAGAAGTCTTACGCCGATCTCAAGCGCAAGGAAATGGAATACGAGGTAGGAGATAAAGTCTTTCTGAAGGTGTCGCCTTGGAAAAAGGTGTTGCGTTTTGGGCGAAAAGGGAAGTTAAGCCCAAGGTTCATCGGCCCGTATACTGTGTTGAAGCGAGTAGGACAGGTAGCTTATCAGCTTGAACTGCCAGCAGAGTTGAGTCAGATTCATGATGTCTTTCATGTGTCGATGCTTAGACGGTATCGGTCGGATCCATCGCACGTTGTGCCAGTGGTAGAGATTGAGGTTAACTCCAACTTATCTTTCGAAGAGGAGCCAGTTCAGATCTTAGATCGTGATGTCAAGGTTTTGCGTAAGAAAGCAGTACCCTTGGTAAAAGTGCTATGGCGAAACCATGGTACGGAGGAAGCGACGTGGGAACCCGAGGATGTGATACGGCAGCAATACCCCATCTCTTCTGATCAGGTAATTTCGAGGACGAAATTATTTTTAAGGGGGGTAGAACTGTAACATCCTGAAATTGGGGCTATTTGTGATTGAATTATTTTGCTTATGTTTAAATTTCTGTGATATTATTTGTGGAATTATAAGACTCAATTAGGGGTCTTGAGTAAGCTCGGTTAAGTAGGATAATTTTTAGTATGATTTATTTAATAAAGTAGGATTAAGTGAGCTTGACACTTAAGTTAATTAAGTGTTCATTTAAAGCATAAGAGGAGTAAGTGGCAAGTTGGTTAAGGCTCTAGAAAGGTTGCTTGAGGTTAGTGGTTCGAGTAGCATGTTTAGCATTTTGAGGTTTTTATTTCAAGATAGCATTAATGGCCGGTCAACCTATGTTTATGATAGGTGGACTAATAACTTTTGGTAAGTTGAATTTATTTTTAAGGAAAGCATGGGAAAAGGGATAAGATTCCTAAGGTTGTGGTAGGATATCTTGAAGTTATGGTAAATTGAGGGGACAAAAGGCTTGGTTTGTGGAAAGTGTTTTGGAAACTAATTCATGGCCAATTGACCATGAACTTGGACGACAATTTGGACTAAAGGGGGAGCCGAAATTTTGTGATTAGTTTGGCTAGGATTGAAGACTCTTTTTGGTCATTCCTTGCATTTGGTGCAAAAGTTTGCAAAACACTCTCTCTCAAACTCTTTTCTTTTTGGCCGAATTTTACCATTTGATAAGCCTAATACTTTTTGACCATTTGGTCATTTTTGGCTCATTTTCCATTTTCTCCATTTCATTCTCTCAAAACCGAAACCTTCATCAACCTCTTGTTCTCCTATTTGTTTTGTTTAAACACCAAAAATCTCCTATACTCTCTTCTTGCCGAAACTCTATTTCTTTTCCATTATTTTCTTTTCTTTTTGTCCTATAACCGAATATACCTCTTTGTTGTGCCGAAAATTTTCTTCTCTTATCTTGATCAACTTTGGCCGAATATTGAAGGTAACATAGTTTTCCTCGGGATTACTCTAGCAATCGGTTTTGGTAAGGTGGTAAGGGTTTATTTCAAAGAATTATTCTTTTAAGTATTCATTTAATCGAAGGCTAATAACCTTAATGATGATGGTTGATTGTAGGGAAGTGAGGCTGATTCATTTAGGAGTGTGTTGGCTAGTGTTCGAAGGCTTTTGGGTAAGGTTTCGGGCTCACAAGGAACCCTTCTCAATTATTTTGGTTTGGCCAAATAGGCCATGGCACTAATGTCCATTTTTGGCCGAATATAGGGGCAAGAATACTTGTGTGGCCGATTTGTTTATTCGGGATTTAGAACTCTTGTTGGTACCAGGTGTGTACATACACATCTTATAACTTTTTAATATGCTAAGTGTTATAATATGCCTAATCCGTTTGTGTAGACATGGATGTAATACCATCATGGTATTAACAAAGACTCGGGTAAGTCTTTATTGCTTTGAGATTATTATTTGATGCTTTTGGGAAGCATGACATATTTGGTATGTGTATTATTGGATATATGGCAATGATAAATTTATTAATGTTGTTAAAATAAACCTTTTTGCATGATTTCAGTAAATACACATAATTGTTTGATATGGGTTGATGAGTGAAGGGGGCAGTGATATTCGTGTCGACGGACACCAGTGTTTTGCTAACACATTGTGACTACAGTCACCAGAGGTTTGGCACCTCATAGCGACTTGTCCCTGTGGTTGATACCACCGTGGGTTGGCCCCACTTTGAGATATGGGATCGTCTGCCAGTGATTTGGTATCACACGATGGGTTGGCCCCATCATTCGATTTGTGTCTTCGGACACCAGAGATTTGGTATCTCCAGTGATTTGGCATCACGATTGTGACTATATGTCACCAGTGTTTTGGTAACACAATTGTGTCTTTGGACACCAGTGGTTTCGTACCACACGGGGTAGAAAAAGGCATATGGATGGTTAGGTTGGGTGCATTTTAAACTTATGCATGTTAATTGGTTATGATTTGTGTATGTTATTGCACTAAATCGGGGAAGGGTTACACATTGAGTCTTGGTGACTAACCTTCTCCTTTAATTTTTCAGGTGACTCGTAGATCGCGGGTGAGGAGCCGGATGGACTCGAGGTGGCCATGCAGTGGAGACTTTTAATAAATAAATTTTGAATTTTATCTATTTTTCTTTTGGGTTTATGTTGTTTAATTGTAATAAGGCCTCCTAGGATGATTTTATTATTGCTGCATGTTTGAATATTTGGTTTAAACTACTTGATGATGTTAAAACGGTTGTACATGTTTTCTCAAATTAAACGCAAAATGTTTTAAAGTACCATCGGGTACCTTTGAAATTTTTAAAACAACTCGACTCAACAAATATTTTAAGTTTGGTTTTTAACAAAGAAAATTTAAATTGAAAGGCATTTCGACTAATTTCAAAATCGGTTTTAAAATGGTTTTCAAAATGTTTTCTCTGTAGCAAACCAAATTCGGTCATATTGTTTGGACCGGGTTTGGGGTGTTACAGGTATGGGCAATATGAGATGAGGGGGAAGATTGATATTTTGTCCTTGGGACACCAAAGGTTTGGCACCTCCAGTGATTTGGTATCACATTTGTGTCTTTGGGACACCAGAGGTTTGGCACCTCATAGCGACTCGTCCCTGTGGTTTAACACCACCGTGGGTTGGCCCCACATTTGAGATATGGGATTGTCGCCAGTGATTTGGTATCACAAGTGGGTTGGCCCCACAACTTGATTATTCGTGACTTTGGTCACCAGTGATTTGGTATCACATTTGTATCTTTTGGACACCAGAGGTTTGGCACCTCATAGCGACTCGTCCCTGTGGTTTAACACCACCGTGGGTTGGCCTCACTTTTGAGATATGGGATTGTCGCCAGTGATTTGGTATCACACGTGGGTTGGCCCCACAGATGGATTATTCGTGACTTTGGTCACCAGTGATTTGGTATCACATTTTGGATATCGTGACTTTAGGTCACCAGTGGTTTGGCACCACCAGTTGTTTGGTACCACACGGGGTAGAAAAGGAGTTATGGATGGCTAGGTTGGGTGCATTATATGTATGTTGCTTGATTATAAATTGTGTAAGAATGTTGCATTAACCGGGAGAGGGATTATGCACTGAGTCTTGGTGACTCACCTTCTCCCTTATCATTTCAGGTGATTCGTGAGATCGCGGATTGAGGAGCCGGATGAACTCGAGGAGGCCATGCAATAAAATTTGATTTTACATGATCTTCGATTTGGGGTACTTTAATTTATTTTAATTTGGTTTTTGTTATTTTGGGTTTGTAATAAGGCCTCTTTAATTATGTTTTGGATTATTATTATGTTTTGGATATGTTTTAATATGGTTTATAAATTATTGGTTAATTTAATAATTGAGCCCAAAGTTTTCTAAATTATAAACACGCAATGGTTTTAAAATCTTACCATCGGGTAATTTAAATCATTTGATAGTAAAATATAATTTAAGTGTTTTCTACAATTTAAATGATTTCCAAATATTAAGTTTCCACATTCAAAAGCAAATGTTTTTTTATAGTAATAATTCGTGTTTTTCTTAAATGATACAAATGTTTTCTAACCTATGAATTATCAACTAAGCTTTAAAGTTTTATTTATGAAATTTCAAAGTAAATTATCGGTTTTAACTTATTATACATCTGTTTTCTATAAATATAGAATTTTAAAAGAGTTTTTCACTAAAATTTAATTCTTAATTCGATTCTTTTCAAAACTTTTTCCTCAGTGACATACCAGATTCGGTCATGGCGTATTGACCGGGTTTGGGGTGTTACATATATAGCTTTCCGCTTATAATATCTATTTTCCGCTTGAAAATATCTGCCGTTTGTCTTCGTTTGCCGTTGAGTCTGAGTGAGACGTTGTAGGCATTTTTGGAGACGTTAAAGACACAGAAGGTTTTAGGTACCAGGGATAAAAAACATGGAAGAAATGGATTGTTTATATAAAGATAAAACTTGTAATCATACTATGCATATAGACTCTAAGAATGAAAATAATATTTCGGCTCTTAGTAAAGGTATCAATAGTTTAATAGATATGACGTCTATATATTTTAATAAACTATATACTAAGTTTAGTAAAGTAGAAGAAAAGGTAGATAATATGGGAGTAGTAACGGATTTAGATTTGAATAACAAGTCTAAAGAATTATTATCAGAAGTTAATAATAAATTAGATCAGGTTATTGATAATAATAATATAGAATTAGATTTAGATTTAGGTCCTTTATATTATGGTAATAGTAATGTTATTTTAGCTTTATCAGAAGAAGATGAGTCTTCGGATGAATCTTCAACTAATAATAATAATAATAAATAAAAAAAGAAAAGAAAAAAAGAGAAAATGATAAAAAACAAGAAAAATATGATTTTGACTCTTATAAAACTCTAATAGAACATTGGAAAACCCAATTTTCTAAAACAGAAGATATGTAACACCCTGAATTAGGGGTTATTTGTAATTTAAATAAATTCCATGTGGGCTTCAAGAAATAAAATTTATGATTTATTTGGCATGTTTTGGGGTCTAGAATTAAACCCGAGCTAAGCCTGACCCAGTATTAAAAATTTATTTTTAAGTGTGTAAAAGGAAGGAGCTAGGTTAGTTAGGGCTTTAATAAAATTTTGGGCGAGTTAAGGCACAAAGGATGGGCTTGGTATAAGTGGCGTGGTGCGCCTAAGAGATTGCCAGGGGTCTCAAGTTCGAGCTGCAAAGGCAGCATTTTGGTTTTATTTTGCGTTAATTAGGGGAACTGGGCCAGGTATACCTTAAAAATAAATAGCCGGGGAAATGGGCATGAAAGTCCAGTTGGCAAAGTGGCTCCATGCGCTGCTTAAGGGCTGGAAGTAGCGCTAAAGAGGGCCTGGGTTCAAGGCACGACAGCAGCAAGTGGCATTTTATTTTTGGTTTTGGCGTGAGACAAGGGGGCTTAAGTAGGAAGGCCTTAAAATTAATTGGAGAAGGTTTATGGCATGAAAGTCTAATGAGGAGAAGTGGCAAAGGGCGTTGGAGAGTGAGGGCTGCAGTGAGGTCTCGGGTTCGAGGGACGCAGGGAGCATTTCTATTTTGGGCTTTTTGCGTTAGAAGAAAAAGGGGCCCAGAAATAGGTCTTATAAATAAAGGAAAGGGTTAATTGACATGAAAGTCAATTGGGAGAGTTGGTCTGGGCGCTTAAGGGGGAGGCTGCGGCATGGGTCACTGGTTCGAGCCAGCATAGCAGCAATTTGGTTTTTATTTTTTTTCAAAGCTGGTGTGAATTGGCCTGCACGTGGGATCTTCAAATGGGGATAAGGATCAAGCTGCCTTTGTTGATTAAAATTTGGCTGGAAGAATTTGTTTAGCACATGGCTTCTTCTATTTTATTATTATTTATTTGAAGAGATAAGGATTATTTATTTTAAATTTTATTTGAATAGATGTTGAAGAGGTAATTTAGGAGATTAAAAATATGATGAAGCTAGAGTTAATTGTGATAATTCAAGCCGAAAATTGGAGACCTTGGGGGGGCTGTCCATATCTGTTTTGTACAGCAAAGATATGCCAAAAGTTCAACCAAAATTCTTCTTTTCTCTCCAAATTTACTGCTGTCGAAATCTCCATTGTTTCATAGCCAAAACCATTCAAAAATTCCAGCTTCTCTTCTCTTTTACAAACCGAATATACTCCCTCTTTAAGTGGAAATTTCCAGCAAACTCTTTCTCTTCTTCCTCTCTTCATTGTGCTGCCAAAATCTCCCTTAAACTCTTAGCCAAAATTGTTCAGAAAAATTCCAGCACTGTTGTTTCTCTTAGCCGAATACACCCTCCTCCTTCACAAAAATTTCCAGCCCTTCCAATTGTGTATTTGGCCGAATATCATATCTCCAACAAGGTGCTGCCAAATTTCAATAAGTGTGGTAAGGGGTAATCATCTCTTTTGGAATTAAAATTATGGCTTATGATTCGTATTAACTTGATTAAAACCAATTGTAGGGAAGCTTTCGGGATTTATTTTCTAAAGGACTAATTAAGGCTTCGGGATTTGTTAGGAAATCAAATCCGTTTAAGGTTAAGAGATCTAACGTTATAGATCGGCTTTTCGGGATCTAGGAGTTCCGATAGTAACAGGTATGTAAGATCTCTATACACACTTTATTAATTTACATGCTATTATTATTTGCCTTAGATCTTTTGGTTGTGATTAGCTTGTGGCATAATCATGGATTTCGGGTAAGTCCCCTAACTTGTAATTTTTTTGCATGCCATCACATGATGTTTAATACTATGACATGATATATGAAATTTGATGTGTAAGCATGTGATGGTAGGATTGATGAGAGGAGGGGGATGAACTATGGACTGTCGTCAGTGGTTTTGACCACAAGATGGGTTGGCCCCATCAGATTATTTGTGACCTATGGTCATCAGTGGTTTTGACTACAACGATTGATTAATTGCGACTAAGTCCCAGTGGTTTGGTACCACCAGTGGTTTTGACCACATTTGATAAATTGTGACCCATGGTCATCAGTGGTTTTGACCACACGATGGGTTGGCCCCATCATTTGAATTGTGACTTTAAGTCATCAGTGGTTTTGACCACACGGGGTAGAAAAGGAGTATGGATGGCTAGTTGGGTTGCATGAGCATGTTTATTAATGAATTGTGTATGAGATGTATTTTCCGGGTGGGGGATTTACACACTGAGTCTTGGTGACTCACCCCTTCCCTTAACATTTTGCAGATGAGTAGATCGCGGGGATGGAGCCGGATGGACTCAAGGTGGCCATGCAGTGGAAATTTTAATTTGATGGACTTGGATTTTAGTTTATTTAATTTTAATGTTGGTTTTATTTTTGTTAAGTTGTAATAAGGCCTCCTAGAATTATTTTATTATTGTTACATGCTTTGAATATTTGTTTAAACTATTTAACTATGTTAAAAATGAATTCACATGTTTTTCCCACTCAAACGTAAAATGTTTTAAAAATGCCATCGGGCACATTTGCCATCTATAAACAACCCGACTTAATAAATATTTCTAAACAACACCAAGTATGGTTCTTTTTTTAACAAGAGACTTGAAAACACAAGGTTTTCGACAAAACTTAAAACGGTTTTGAAAAGATTTCAAAATGTTTTCTCGGTAGCAACCCAAATTCGGTCGTAATGTTTGGGCCGGGTTCGGGGTGTTACAAGATAATTATGAAAGAGTTGAATATCTAAAGCTAATAGAAGAACATTATGAAAAACATAAAGATTTATTTACAAAGTATAATTATCACTATATGTTAAAATATGATACTACAGATAATAGTAATAGTAGTAATTCTGATAATTCTGATGTAGATATTAATGTTACTAGCCAAAATTCTGATGAAGAAAACACTTCAACAGAAGAAAATATAGATATTCCAGAACCTATGGATACTGAACAAACAGATCCATATGATTATATAATACCGAAACCTTGGGAAATTGATAAAAAAGATTCTCATGGTAAAAGAAAAATAGACTCAGATCTTCAAACAGATGATCATATGAGAGCTAGTAATAATAATTATGAAACTGTTGAAAACACAACAAGAATATTAGGTAATAAAATAGAAAATATAGCTACAAATAATATAAAACTGGAAATCCCAAGAGAAACCAGTCAACCTACACCTATACCTTATAAGGTTGATGATTTAAATAAAAGAAATGTTGCTCAAGGAGGAATATATTTAGATTTAACTAATATTCCTTTATCAGAATTTGAAAAAACAATTGATGATTGGGCACAGTCTATGACTATTGTTGTAAACAACAACAGTACAGTCTGGTCAAAAGAAAAGGTTTTAAATTATTTTGTAGGAACTTTTCAGGGTGATGTTCTACAATTTCTCAGAAGATGGGAAGAATCTGAGAAAGGAAAAGAACAAAAAGGTCAACTTATTAATCAAATAGGTTCTCCTAAAGATTTATTAAAAGGATTAACTTTAATTCTAAAAACAGAATTTTGTGGTTATACTAATAAAAAAGACCAGGATAGCCAATCCAGCTATATCTTGTCAAAATTAAAATTATGTGATATTAGATATTTAGAAGAATTTTCTAAAAAATTTCTTCATGAATATCAGAAGTTAAAAAATGATAGTATAGATCATTGGAAAAACCAATATTTTCATAAATTACCACCACCATGGGATGAAATTTCTATAAATAAATATGCTTCTTTCATAATAAAACATAGTAATGATAATAGGATAGATGTAGCAAATATAGATACTATAGGTAATAGAACTAATTTTGCTAAAGAAAGAATTATATTACATTGCTTACAGAGCAAACGGCTAAACAAGTCAAAGATAAATTAAGTCATAAATATTGTACAAAGATGTTAGAAGGAGAATGGGAGTTTGGATGTAACTCTATACGTCCAAAAACCTATAAAAAGCATAAAAAATACAGATTAGCTAGATGGAAACCTAGTAATAATGTAACATCCTAAATTAGAAGTTATGCGTTCGTGCGTAATTCATGAGATAGTGGGCTCAGTGGGTGTGTTGGATGTGTTCTGAGGAGTTTTAGGAACCCTAAGATATGAGGAAATGTAAGGAAATGTATGGAAATGTATGGAAATGTAAGGAAATGTATGGAAATGTAAGGAAATGTAAGGAAATGTGAGGAAATGTGAGGAAATGTCCTGGAAATGTAAGGAAATGATATAGAAGTGATTCAAAAGAGGAAAGTAAACATTTCGGGAAACTTGGAAATGTAAGGAAATGTTAAGTTTAAAGGAGGCAAACGAAAATTTTTGGAAACTTGGAAATGTAAGGAAATGATAAGTTTTAAAGTTTAAAAAGAGGAAATTAAGACAAGGTGGCCTTAAGAAAATTTATGGAGGAAATATGACATGAAATTGGGCTTGTAAAAGTGGCCTAGAAATGCCACTTAAAGGTTTAGCATGTGACGCCACCTACATGTGCAATTGGGCCAGGGTTCGAATCACTTAGGAAGCAGAAGAAAGCTTTTATTTTTGCGGCAACAGGAGGAAGAGATGGACGGCTTGGGGAGTCTTTGGGAGGAGTTTAAGATGAGGTTTTATTCTTATTAAAATTCGGCTAAAAGGGGTGATAAATGTGGATATTATTTCTTTTATTTTGATAGATAAGGAAGAGATAAAAGAGGATTATTATTAGTATTATTTTTATTAGGAGATAAGAGATAAATATTGGATTAAGTTTTGTTGATAATTAAAGTGATAAATCAAGGGATAAAGTTATCAAAATAGAAGAGTGGTGGCCAAGTAAGGGACTCTAGCATAGTAATCTTGGCTATAAAAGGAAGAGTAAGGCTATTCTTCATTCATTCTTTTCTCTTCAAGGAAACCTCTGCCGAAATTCTCTAAAGTTTCTCCTCTTCTCTCTGCCGAATTCTCTTTGCCATTATTCTCTTTTTCTCTTTTATTTCTAATCCCTCCAAAAGCCGGAAGTAAGCCTTTTAAGGCCATAGCCGAATATCTTCAGTGGCTTCAAGCTTAGGTGCTGTCGATTTCTTCAAAGGTAAGAACAAGTTTGATTTCTATTCTTTTCTTCTAGATTTGTCGAAATCTAGGACTAATCCCATCAATATTCTTGTTGCCGAAACCGTGAAGAGATCTTTCGGGATTTACTAAGTGTCAACTACAAGGAAGGAGAAGTTCTTTTCCATAAGGTACACCATAGGCCGCGTGTTCCCTAGTTATTCGGTGAATTTCAGGATTTAAAATCCACAAGGTAAGTCATATTTAACATTCGGCTAAGGGTTATTTGTTATGGATAAATGTTAGAAATTGATCTAACATGAAGCTATAGGGATTTCGACAGACATATAAGGCAAGTAATACTTTTGGGATTTGGAAATTGCAAGGTAAGTTTTAGTGTACTAATCCTACTAGGATTTGGATTTATGGCCGAATGGTTCTTTACTAAGTATTGAATGATTGATTAAATGTAGAGATCTAAGATCTAAGGCATTAGATCAAGCTTTTCGGGATTTGGATTGGAAACCCTAAGCGAATCAGGTGTGTACCCCACACTAATTCTTAATAAGTTTATGGCAATATTTAAATATGCATGTATGTTACAAGAATGTGAATATGGCTAAGTACCATGCTATGGTACAAAAGTACTCAGGTACGTTTCCTATTCCTACTAGGATTATGAAATATGTTATGTGTAACATGAGAATAATGATTATAATGTGAAGGTGCTGATGTGAATGTGACTATGCCTGTGGAAATGTAACATCCTAGATTAGGGGTTATGCGTTCGTGCATAATTCATGAGTTAGTAGATTTTTGGCAGTGTTTGGAAGTGTATTAAGGGTTTTTAAAACCCAAGGATGAAGGGGAAAGCTTTGGGAAAATATTGGATTTTTAGTATAAAAGGGGGAGCTGGGCAAAGGAGCCCTTAAGGAAAAATTTGGGAGTTTTTGGACATAAAAAAGGCCTTGGTAAAGTGGCTTGGGGCGCTATATGTGGCTAGTGGCAATAAGGACCTTGGTTCGAGTTGCAGAGGAAGCGAATGGGATTTTCTTTTTGTACAGCAAGAAGGCGCTTGGGCTAAGTAGGACTTAAAAAAATACAGGGTGAATTATAACACAAACAGCGCCTTGGCAAAGTGGCTGGGGCGTTACCTGCAGTTAAGGGCTCCAGCAGGTCGGGAGTTCGACTCGCATGGGAAGCAGTATTTTGGGTGTTTTAATTTTGGCTTTTGGCGCCAAAAGAGAAGGAAGCATTGGACGGCAATTAGTCTTTTAATTGAAAGAGGATTAAGCTCATTTATCCTTTTAAAATTCGGCTGGAGTAGGATAATTGTTAATTTATTTTTATTATTCTTTTATAGGTAGATAAGAGATGATTTAGAAGTTTGATAAGGGATTAATGATTGATAATTTTTATTTATTAAGGTGATAAAGGTGGATTTATTTTAAGTTAATAGATAGAAGATAATTATAGATTTATTTAATATATTTTGAATGTGTATTCAAGAGTTATTATAGGAGAAGGAAGTGAAATTTGAGAGGAGGTAGGAGTGCCGAAATTGTGTAGTATAAATAGGGGTGCTCATCTTTTGTACTCTTTTTCTCCTTTAATTCCTTTGTGCCGAAAATTGAGTCCCTCCATTCCATCCTCTCTTTGAGCCGAAAAACCGTAGAAGCTCACTTGTTTTCTTCTTTTACAAATGCCAAACCCCTCCACTATTAGCTAGCATTGCCGAATTCTCCTAGGCCTCTCCCATTCATCTATTCTTCTTTTTCCAACCCCTTATACTTTTGACAGCTGAATATTTCTTCACTCTTTGTAAGGCCTAACCGAATCTCTAAGGTGCCTATTCTCTCTTCTTTGTTGCAAGTTTTAGAAGCCAGAGGTGCCATTGGTGGTAAGTAGAGTGCTCTCTTAATCATTCTTCTTATTCTTTTAAGTGTGCCGAAAGCAAGTGAGTAAGGCCTTGATTTATAAGGTTGGCCGAATGAGTATAGTGGCATAACTTTGTATTTCTTTTTGTATGTGTTAGCGTCAAGGTGCATTGAAGGAGGTCTTTTCAGGATTTGATTTAAGCAAGGTAAGTCAAGGTGATAATTCGGCCATAGGCCATATATTTGGGTATAAGTGTGACTGATTTTGGCTGTGTGTATTTAGGGCCAGATCGACAAGAATAAGAGGAAGTTCTGAGATCGTGTTAAATCCAAGAAGCTAAGGAATCACTAAATAGTAAAGTGTGTAGTTAGTCTACCGTTTTCCGGGTATGTGATATGTATGTTATACTTACATGTGTGACTTATGTGCTAACCAGTGCAGTGGCAGTTATGTGGTGATTACCCTAAAATGGGGTATATCGATAAACAGGTTAGTATTATCTGTTGATAAGAATGTGAAAGTGCCTATGTGAATGTGACTATGCTTGTGGAATTGTATTGTCTGCCTTATTAACATGTGCATGCATTTATTATTATGCCATTATTACATGTTGCATGTGCATGGGTTGGGATATGAAAGAAGGTACGGGTGTACTTCGAGTACGTGGTTTGATATTAGCCTTGAGCTACATCGTGGATTGACGTTGACTGAGGTCACGTTGTGGATTTACTTGCGATTAAGTTCGCGTGGCTTGATGAGTAGCTCTGTGCCTCATCGTGGTTGATATCGGCTATGTGCCATATCGTGGTTGATGAGCGACTATGTGTCCCATCGTGGTTTTGGTGTTAGCTATGGCTACATCGTGGATTGGCGCTGACTGAGGTCGCGTTGTGCATTATTGTGCTTAATTGCACGTGGACGGCATTGATTGCCTTTGGAGTGAAAAGGAGAGGGTGATTTGTTAATCCCCTGGTGTGTGGTAGGCTGGATACGGGGGTCTGTAGAGGATGGACCCTAGGTTTGGGTTGGGTACACTTTGCATAATTCTATGTGACCTGTGAAATGAGGTATTAATGTGGAAATGGGCCAAACCCAAAATGTGAACATGGATTGGAATGAAAATGGGCCAAGCCCAGTATATGATATGTGGAATAATGTGGTAATGGGCCAAGCCCAGTGTGTGGAAATATGTGGTTATTTACACTATTATATGAATGTGATATGAATGTGGGCCAAGCCCAGAATGTGGTAATATGTGAATATGATATTTGTTATCTGATGTATGGGTTAATATGGGGTTAACATGTGGGTGGAATTCAATGGTTTAATTACACACTGAGTCTGTATGACTCACCCAAATATTTACCAACATCGCAGGTGATCGTGAAATTGGACCGGGTTGGAGTGGATACAAGGGTGGCCATGCAGAAGCAGATTTCCATGCAGAAGGATATTTTTAATTAATTAAGTATTTATATTTTCAGTATTTTGATAATTCAATTATTGTAATAAGGCCCCTAAAAGTATTTAAAGTTTGTCTAAGTGTTTTTCATTAAGTTTAATATTTTGATTTATTATGGATTGACAATTGAAATATCATTTGCAAACGATTTTATTTAAATCTATATATATAATAAAGTTTTAATCCGGATATTTTTATAACAACTTAATTTTTACTTAGAATGTTTTAAAATACGAAATTGTTTTATTAAAGGCAACAAATTTTTTTAACGGTTTTTACTCTTAAGTTAGAATATTTTTCGAACGTGTTCCGCAGTGGCATTTCAAATTCGGTCGTAGTGAATGGGCCGGGTTTGGGGTGTTTCAGGAAATGTGATTGATTGCCTTAATAGCATGTGCATGCATTTATTATTATGCCACTATTACTTGTTGCATATGCATGGGTTGGGATATGAAAGAAGGTACGGGTGTACTTCGAGCACGTGGTTTGATGTTAGCCTTGACCTACATCGTGGATTGACGTTGACTGAGGTCACGTCGTGGATTTATTTGCGATTAAGTTCGCGTGGTTTGATGAGTAGCTCTGTGCCTCATCGTGGTTGATATAGGCTATGTGCCATATCGTGGTTGATGAGCGACTATGTGTCCTATCGTTGTTCTGGTGTTAGCTACGGCTACATCGTGGATTGGCACTAACTGAGGTCGCGTTGTGGATTATTGTGCTTAATTGCACGTGGACGGCATTGATTGCCTTTGGAGTGAAAAGGAGAGGGTGATTTGTTAGTCCCCTGGTGTGTGGTAGGCTGGATACGGGGGTGTGTAGAGGATGGACCCTAGGTTGGGTTGGGTGCACTTTGCATATTATATCTGATATGAATATTTAATGTGGAAATGGGCCAAGCCCAGTTGATATGTGGATTATTAAGAAAAGGGTCAAGCCCAGTATATAAATGTGGATCAGTGTGGAAATGGGCTAACCTAGTATGTGGAAATTATGTGGTTAACTACCCTATTATAAGAATGTGATATGGTTATGGCCCAAGCCCAATAAGTGAGCACATGTGAATAAGTTGCATTACTATTTGCTATATGGGTTATTATATGGTTTGATATGTATGGTATGCCTAAATCTATTTGAAATTAGTGTTGTGTACACATTGAGTCTGTTGACTCACCCCGTTGTGGGACTATTTTCAGGTGACGAGCAGTAATGGACCGGGTTCGGCAGAAGCTTAGGGATGGTCATGCACAGCAAGAAATCTATGATTTGGACTTTTATTTTCTTTAAGTACTTTGGTTTTAAATTTGGGTTATATTTGATGTAATAAGGCCTTAGTGAACTATTTTATTTCTGTCTTATTGTTTAATTATGTTTACAAATTTTTATTAAGTTAAAGATTAAGTAATTTATTTTTGAAAATACTCTATATGTTTTATCACTTAAAATTAAAAAGGGTTTTCAATATAAAATCGAATTCGTTTTCAACTCAAGCCCAACCCAAAACAATTTTTTTAAAAAAAGAAAAAAAATCGCACAAGTTTTTCCTAAGAAGCAAAAGAATTTGAACCGGTTTTCTTGAGGAACATACCAGATCTGGTCAAAGCTCGTGGGCCGGGTTTCGGGTGTTTCAATTTGGTATCAGAGCCCAATTTTAAACTCTCGACCTGTGGTTTAAGGCCCAAAACGTTTTCAAATAGAGCCCAAATGAGTTTTCATGAAAATAAGCAGGTTTTTCTGGCGTGGCACCTAAGTCTCCGACCCGAAGTCCACCAGGTAAGTACCCCTATCCATTTGTGTGAATTATAGTATGAATTGTAGAAGGGTAGAAATGGAATGGAACGTAGAATAGCATGATAAGTACTTTATGTAACATCCGGGTTCTAGGGGTTATGCATTTAGTGCCTAACTCAAGTGTTGGTAGGCTTATGGTGAGGTTGGATGAGTTTTAAGGGGTTTGGAGAACCCTAGAAGGTAAGAGAGGCCTTAGGAAATTTTTGGTTTTAGTGTTAAAAAGGGGAATCGGGCTAAGGAGGCCTTAAGAATAATTTTCGGCATTTTTGGACACAAGAAATGAATTGGCAAAGTGGCTTCCATATGTCACTTAAGGGGGCTGATTATAGCGCCAGCAAGGGAACTGGGTTCGAAGCTCGGCAGCAGCAAGTTGCGTTTTATTTTTGGGTGTTGGCGTTAAAAGGAAGGACCTGAGTTAAGGAAGGTTTAAAGGATGTTGTGGGCATTGGTGGACAAGCAAGACGGGTTGGTGGAGTGGCTTGGGGCGCCACTTGAGGGTCTTGGCAAAGGGGCTCAAGTTCGAGCCATGAGGGAAGCGCCTGGTGGTTTTTATTTTTGTTTTAGGCGTTGAGGCAAGGATGAACTAAGGAAGGAGGCTTTAAAAGAATATGGGGGGAGTTTAGGACACAAAGAGAACAGCAGCAGAGTGGCGTGGGAGGGCGCTACCTGCAGCAAGAATTCCAGCAGGTCGTGGGTTCGAGGCGCGAAGGCAGCATAAGGTGGTGTTATTTTTTTCGGCAGATTGGAAGGGTGGTGGACAGCATGTGGGCTTCTTTGGATGAAGATATATGATTGTTTAATTCTTTTAGAATTCGGCTGGAAGGAAAGGGATAAGGGTTAGTTTATTTTATTTATTTTAGATAAAGGTAGGTTTATTTTATTTAGTTCAAATGGGATTTTATTTTATCTTTTTTTTTAAAAGTGGAATAATGGGAAGATAAGGCTTGATTTTTGTTTTAGATTCGGCTGGAAGAGTGGATTGTTATTATTTTATTTTGTATTTTATTTGAAGAGGTGATATTGGATAAAAGGTGGTTTTTATTTTATTTATTTTGAATGTTGGATAAGAGATAAATTAGAGAAGAAAGTGGGATTTGATAAGAAGCATGGTGGTGGCCGAATGAGGGACACCTTGGGGGCTTGTAGTTTCGGTCATGAAGGTTGGGGGGAGTAGCCGAATATTATAAAAGGGTGGTGAGCTTTCTTTTGCCGAATTTTAGCCCTTTTCTTGTACACCTTCACTTTTTCTTCTCAAGCACTACTCACATCAAAAACGCATTTCTTCCTCTACTTGTTCTTTTGGCCGAATCTATCTCTCCTTTTCAAATTCTTTGCTTTTCTTTTCTTTTCCTAACAATAGCCGAAACTCTAGTAAGCCTCATCAAGCATCTTTTCTTTACCATTGTTGTTTTCAAGAGCCGAATATCTCATTACCTTTAAAGCCATTGCCGAATCTCCTAGGATGGTGTTGCCGATCTCTTGCTCTTAATTTCGTCTCAAGTGTAGTGGTAAGTAATTGTCACTTTAAACAATTGGTTTTGAGTTCTTATGTCAAAAACCAAGTGATTGGTCTTGGTTGTTATAGCATGATCGAATGTCATAGTGCCATTAAGTTTGTGCTGTTGTGTGTGTAGCCGAAAGAAGGAAGCGTTGAGGAAGTCTCTTGGATGCTATCATCTAAGATTTGTAGGATCAACCGGGATTCAAGTTTGTTTGGTAAGAATATTAGTAAGTTTCGATGTCTAGATTTATGACTTGGGTGATTAACCGTTGTTCTGATTAAGCGTTTTGATAGAGGCCAACACCAGTCAAGGAGGGCAAGGGAAAGTCCCTATCCCGAAGTTTAAGAAGAAAGCTGTCTCAGCGGTTCGAGATTGGCCACCAGGGTGTGGGCCAGCAGTAGGGGATAGCTATAGGCAGATAGCTGTAGTCTCGTTTAGCGATAGCGTTGGGATCGAGAGTTTAGAACTCCAAGTGATAAGGTGCGTAATCATCGCACTGTTTCCCTATTGATTGTATATTAATGTGTACTTGTGCATGATGTGTGGTAGCCGACAATAAAGGCTAAGGTGAGAGATACCCATGTTTGGGGTAATCGGTTAACAAGTTAGTGGCTCACGATATTTATTTATGATGTATGTGTAATATGATAGTGAGCATGTTGTGTATCTTTTATTAAATTATGTTTTATCATGATATATACCTGTGTGCATAGGGATTGGATTCGATGAAGGAAGAGGGTGTACATGTTTATGTACGTGGTCTAATGTTAGCCTCGTGCTACATTAGCGCTTGATGATCAGCTGTGTGCTACATCAAGGGAGATGTTGGCTAGGTGCCCATCTCGGCGGTTGATAGCTGAGTGCATCACCGTAGACGGATTAGTGTTGGGATCACGATGTGATCGGTGGCTCAGCCACGGCCTTGTGCAGCAGGTCTGCCGAGGTAAGATATGTGGGATCACTCGGTTGTGATCGGTGGATTAGCCACGGCCTTGAGCAGGGAGTCTGCTAAGGTTGGTGTATTGATGGACCTAGGTTGGGCTGTGATGCATGATTGCATGAATGGTTCGTGGATTGTATGGAGATGGGCCAAGCCCATACAAGTGGAAATATGTGTTATGATTATGCACTGAGTCTGTGGACTCACCCCATTATTTTTCTTAACCATTTCAGGTGGACCGGGTTTGGAGGGGATGCAAGGTGGCCCATGCCGGAGAAGATGTTTTGATTATTTTTAAGTGTTTTAATATTAAGTACTTTGTTTAAGTTTTGGGGTTGTAATAAGGGCCTTTTTATTTATTTTTGGAAATCATTTTATTATCATTTTAATTATGGTTTGATTAATTTGAATTCCTATGTGAAAATGATTTTACTTTAGCAACCTATTTATTCAATATATATAAGTTAATAAAGTTTGTAATTTGGACATCTTATAATAACAAAGTTTTACTTATAGTTTTAAAAGGGCATAGATTTTCAAAGGTTAACGAATGTTCATGTTTTAATTTCTAAGTCAAAAAGAATTTTCAACCGTCTTTCTGCAGTGACATAACCAGATCCGGTCAGGGCTCGTGGGCCGGGTTTGGGGATGTTACACTTGAACCCTAGGACTAGTTTACCCCAACAATCACATAAGACTTAAATGCCTAATTAAACAAACTTGTGTCTAAGTCGCCGAGTTAGGGTGTGGCAACCATTGTGCGCATGTCTAGGATTGGTATTCGGTGGGAGCTTGGTATTTAAGCAGTCCACGTGACTCACCTCCTCTTCGCAGGAATCCTACCTGGTGCGTAGCTTCGGTTCACCCTAACTAAGAGGACTCAGTCACAGGCTAAACCCAATAACTAAAACCTGAAAGGGATTAGCCACATTTTTATGGAAACCCTAGTCTTAAAATGACTAAATTACCCTTTTGATTTATACAAGCTATCCCATAAAATTTTTCTGAAATATTTCTTGATTTACAAAATTACTAAAATACCCCTAGTGGTAAAATTACAAAAATGCCCTTGGTTTATGAAATTTCCAAAATACCCACAGTTCTTATTCAAAAAAAAAATTTCATTACTTTATAACAAGTCCAAAAACCCTAATTTGCAAAATATCAAAATACTTTGATTTTGGAAAATTACGAAATTGCCCCTGACTTACAAAATTACCAAAATGACCCTGAATTTTAAAAATTTTGCAACATCACCGATTTGGAAAACAAATTCTCAAAAAGAACCATCAAGTTTTGCAAATTTTGGAAATACCCTTGATTTATTAAGCTTTACAAATTTACTCTGATTTATTACCAAAATACCCCCGAGTTTCAAAATTTACCGAAATACCCCCGTAATTTAAAATTTTCCGAAATACCCCCGGGATTTCAAAAAAATTACCAAAATACCCTTATTGACAAAATCACCAAGGAACCTTATTTTGACAAATTACGAAAATACCCCTATAGGGAAAATTACGAAAATACCCCTGGGTAGTGGAAAAACAACAACAATGAAAACTACAACATTTCTCTGAATGAACAAAAGTTCATAATTGATTGATGGTTGTATGAATGAAAAGACTGTATGCTTGTATGAATACGAAAGAACCACTTCTAAAATTCTTCTCATAAAACTTCTTCGCGAATAATCAGTGAAACAAGAACTAATGCATAAAATTTCTTAATCAGATTAAAGCGTAATCATTAGAAATGAGTTCTAGAGGATAGTGATGTGCCAACAGGTAAGTTTTTGTTTCTGGAATGCCATTATTGCCTTGGTCATTGTAAAATCAGTTCGTTATTAGGTGCTAGTAAGGTGTATGGAACCTTGATGGTGAACTAAGAGAATGTGCCTAGAAAGTATGATAGTTTCTTAAGATCAGAGTGCGCAGCAGTAGCGTAGTGTGGTGAGCTAGGATGTACGACTGTTCGTTAGTAAGTAATTTCGAGGACGAAATTATTTTTAAGGAGGGTAGAACTGTAACATCCTAGATTAGGGGTTATGCGTTCGTGCGTAATTCATGAGATAGTGGGCTCAGTGGGTGTGTTGGATGTGTTCTGAAGAGTTTTAGGAACCCTAAGATATGAGGAAATGTAAGGAAATGTATGGAAATGTATGGAAATGTAAGGAAATGTATGGAAATGTAAGGAAATGTAAGGAAATGTGAGGAAATGTGAGGAAATGTCCTGGAAATGTAAGGAAATGTCTTGTCTTGGAAATGTAGGGAAATGTCCTGGAAATGTAAGGAAATGATCTAGAAATGATTCAAAAGAGGAAAGTAAACATTTCGGGAAACTTGGAAATGTAAGGAAATGTTAAGTTTGAAGGAGGCAAACGAAAATTTTTGGAAACTTGGAAATGTAAGGAAATGATAAGTTTTAAAGTTTAAAAAGAGGAAATTAAGGCAAGGTGGCCTTAAGAAAATTTATGGAGGAAATATGACATGAAATTGGGCTTGTAAAAGTGGCCTGGAAATGCCACTTAAAGGCTTAGCATGTGACGCCACCTACATGTGCAATTGGGCCAGGGTTCGAATCACTTAGGAAGCAAAAGAAAGCTTTTATTTTTGCGGCAACAAGAGGAAGAGATGGACGGCTTGGGGAGTCTTTGGGAGGAGTTTAAGATGAGGTTTTATTCTTATTAAAATTCGGCTAAAAGGGGTGATAAATGTGGATATTATTTCTTTTATTTCGATAGATAAGGAAGAGATAAAAGAGGATTATTATTAGTATTATTTTTATTAGGAGATAAGAGATAAATATTGGATTAAGTTTTATCGATAATTAAAGTGATAAATCAAGGGATAAAGTTATCAAAATAGAAGAGTGGTGGCCAAGTAAGGGACTCTAGCCTAGTAATTTTGGCTATAAAAGGAAGAGTACGGCTATTCTTCATTCATTCTTTTCTCTTCAAGAAAACCTCCACTGAAATTCTCTAAAGTTTCTCCTCTTCTCTCTGCCGAATTCTCTCTGCCATTATTCTCTTTTTCTCTTTTATTTCTAATCCCTCCAAAAGCCGGAAGTAAGCCTTTTAAGGCCATAGCCGAATATCTTAAGTGGCTTCAAGCTTAGGTGCTGTCGATTTCTTCAAAGGTAAGAACAAGTTTGATTTCTATTCTTTTCTTTTAGATTTGTCGAAATCTAGGACTAATCCCATCAATATTCTTGTTACCGAAACCTTGAAGAGATCTTTCGGGATTTACTAAGTGTCAACTACAAGGAAGGAGAAGTTCTTTTCCCGAAGGTACACCATAGGCCGCGTGTTCCCTAGTTATTCGGTGAATTTCGGGATTTAAATTCCACAAGGTAAGTCATATTTAACATTCGGCTAAGGGTTATTTGTTATGAATAAATGTTAGATATTGATCTAACATGAAGTTATAGGGATTTCGACAGACATATAAGGCAAGGAATACTTTCGGGATTTGGAAATTGTAAGGTAAGTTTTAGTGTACTAATCCTACTAGGATTTGGATTTATGGCCGAATGGTTCTTTACTAAGTATTGAATGATTGATTAAATATAGAGATCTAAGATCTAAGGCATTAGATCAAGCTTTTCGGGATTTGGATTGGAAACCCTAAGCGAATCAGGTGTGTACCCCACACTAATTCTTAATAAGTTTATGACAATATTTAAATATGCATGTATGTTATAAGAATGTGAATATGGCTAAGTACCATGCTATGGTACAAAAGTACTCAGGTACGTTTCCTACTCCTACTAGGATTATGAAATATGTTATGTGCAACATGAGAATAATGATAAGAATGTGAAGGTGCCGATGTGAATGTGACTATGCCTGTGGAAATGTGATTGATTGCCTTAATAATATGTGCATGCATTTATTATTATGCCACTATTACTTGTTGCATATGCATGGGTTGGGATATGAAAAAAGGTACGGGTGTACTTCGAGTACGTGGTTTGATGTTAGCCTTGAGCTACATCGTGGATTGACGTTGACTGAGGTCACGTTGTGGATTTATTTGCGATTAAGTTCACGTGGTTTGATGAGTAGCTCTGTGCCTCATCGTGGTTGATATAGGCTATGTGCCATATCGTGGTTGATGAGTGACTATGTGTCCCATCGTTGTTCTGGTGTTAGCTACGGCTACATCGTGGATTGGCGCTGACTGAGGTCGCGTTGTGGATTATTGTGCTTAATTGCACGTGGACGGCATTGATTGCCTTTGGAGTGAAAAGGAGAGGGTGATTTGTTAATCCCCTGGTGTGTGGTAGGCTGGATACAGGGGTGTGTAGAGGATGGACCCTAGGTTGGGTTGGGTGCACTTTGCATATTATATCTGATATGAATATTTAATGTGGAAATGGGCCAAGCCCAGTTGATATGTGGATTATTAAGAAAAGGGCCAAGCCCAGTATATGAATGTGGATCAGTGTGGAAATGGGCTAAGCCCAGTATGTGGAAATTATGTGGTTAACTACCCTATTATAAGAATGTGATATGGTTATGGGCCAAGCCCAATAAGTGAGCACATGTGAATAAGTTGCATTACTATTTGCTATATGGGTTATTATATGGTTTGATATGTATGGTATGCCTAAATCTATTTGGACTTAGTGTTGTGTACACATTGAGTCTGTTGACTCACCCCGTTGTGGGACTATTTTCAGGTGACGAGCAGTAATGGACCGGGTTCGGCAGAAGCTTAGGGATGGTCATGCACAGCAAGAAATCTATGATTTGGACTTTTATTTTCTTTAAGTACTTTGGTTTAAATTTGGGTTATATTTGATGTAATAAGGCCTTAGTGAACTATTTTATTTCTGTCTTATTGTTTAATTATGTTTACAAATTTTTATTAAGTTAAAGATTAAGTAATTTATTTTTGAAAATACTCTATATGTTTTATCACTTAAAATTAAAAAGGGTTTTCAATATAAAATCGAATTCGTTTTCAACTCAAGCCCAACCCAAAACAATATTTTTTTAAAAAAAGAAAAAAAAATCGCACAAGTTTTTCCTAAGAAGCAAAAGAATTTGAACCGGTTTTCTTGAGGAACATACCAGATCTGGTCAAAGCTCGTGGGCCGGGTTTCGGGTGTTTCAAATAAAATTAGTAATAATAAAAAGAAAAAATTTGTTAGAAGAAAAACTTCTAATAGTACTAAAAAACAAATATGCAAATGTTTTATTTGAGATGAAGAAGGTCATATAGCAACAAATTGTCCTAACAAAGGAAAAAATGTTAGAAAAATGATTAAAAATCTTGAAGAACAAGATTTAGAAATATGTTTTAGTGAGGAAACAAATCCTACTGAAATAGTATATGAGTTATTATCAGAAACAGAGTCTGATACAGATTCTAATGAATATATTTTTATGTTAGGTAGTAGTTCTAATAATAAGTTAGAAGAAATTCCTAATTCTGAACAACAGAATATTAAATTAGGAAATTTAATCGGAGAAGAAATAGACTTTTCTGATGATATAGAAAAGATTAATAAAATCATATTTCTAAAGAAGAAATATATAAAATATCTAAATTTAAAATATGGTCACAAAGACACATAGAAAAAATTAGCGGTAACACAGTCGCTAAAGATACTAAAGGAGGATTAACAGAAATCCCATTATTTAATAAAGAAAAAATAAAACGAATAAGGAAAAAATATCCTCAAGTAAGATATATACATTTAGGAGTCATTATGATAACAATTAGAGCTTTATTTAGGAGAGGTCATGATGTTCCTATTTTAGCAGTATTATTAGATAAAAGATTTGAAAATCCAATAAAAGCACTTATTGGAGGAATTCAATCCAATTTACACACAGGTGTTATAGGATTTAAGGTAAAACCAAATTACTTTATTTCCATAACAGACCCTCTAATAGAAGAGTGTCTTTTCCTTAGAATTCAGACAAAAAATTCTGATATTAGTGATTTAGCAGAAGATTTAGCAATAAGCTGGACTTCTATTAATGAATATACTAATACAGCAGAAGTTGAAATAAAAGAAATAAATAATAAAATAATTGAGCTTTTTGAGCCTAATAAGTTTACTACAGAAATTCAACCAAAATTATTACATTTAAAAGATCTATCAATACCAAAAGACTGGATGATAGAAAAACTAATAATGCTAGTACTTCTAAACCAGTAAGTACTATTGAATATATGTCATCTGGAGATAAGTTATATTTTAGAAATAATCTTATAACAAATACAGATGATAATTTACTATCAATTTCTTCCATGTTTTTTATAATAAGATAATTATATAAGTACTTCTACACCAATAGGTATGAAAACAGTTCATATTCCTATTTTTCCTACTACAGCTAGTAGAAATTCTAGAAACACTAGAATGGAAGATATAAACTATTCAACAGAAAATATTACAAATTTCAATAAATATATTGAAATTACATTACATGGTAAAGATTATAAAAAATATTCTTTACAGGCTTTATTAGACACAGGTGCTACAACCAGTAGTTGTAAAAAGAATGTTCTTCCTGAATAATATTGGAAACCTGTAAGAAAAATAGTAAATATTAATGGAATAAATGGTAGCAAATCTAGTATTTATTATAAAGCAAAAAATATACCAATCTACATAAAAAATGTTAGATTTATAATTCCAAAAATATTTTGTTTACCTGATATGTATGGAGATATTTTATTAGGAAATAATTTTATAAATCAATATTTACCATTTACTGTTAATAAAAAATCGGTTAAGTTATCTATAGAAAACACTTCTATAGAAATACCATTAGTAGAAAGTCATAAATTTAAATTTACTAATGTTTACTGATTTTCTTAGCAGGCCTTATGGATAGAGGTAAACAACCTCTAAAAGAAAATGATGGATGGAGAACTATCCATAAAAAACCCAATAAAGGAAAACCAATGAGTCCTAAACAAGGATTTATTGCTACATCTACACAAGTACAATTTTATCCTAATCAGGGATATTATGTACCATATCCGATGGTAAACCAACCATTTGGAACACAATCACCAACCCCGGTGAGTTATTTTGAATTCTCACAAAATCCATATTAAGAATATCAAAAAAGCTATTCTGAAATTATAAAAAGTACAGAAGATTTGTTGAAAAAACAACAAAATCTTGCATTTCCTGAATTGAAGGATTTTTACAATCCAGGGCTACCATTAGAATATTACAATTTTATAAATAAAATATGGAAAACCCATATTTTGGAGCAAAGAGCAAATTTCAGAAAAGCCCTTACAAAGTTTTCGGAATTCTTAGTTGAAAAAACAACTAAAGAAAATAAATCCGAAGAATTATTACTAAAATCTATTTTATATCGAGATTGGGATGAAATCCTAATCGAATATATGGATATTAAGGAGATAAACAATCTTCTTGATATATTTCAATATTTTATTAATAACGGGAAAAACAGTCCTATTATTAATAAAATGTTTAGAATATGTCTATATAACTAATGTAGGCAAATTCTACCTCCTGATATTTTTTTCAAAAATAAATCGAGCTATTTGCAACCAACAAGCTCAATTTTCAGAAGCCTTTTCAAAATATTTTCTACAAGCTTATGTTTTTATAAATGATATAGGAGAAAAATTTCCTACTATCAAATTTCGACTTGATCATGATCCATTTGATATAACCAGTATTGAATGGGAATTTGTTAAAGAAATAACAGTCCAAAATCTTTCTTTTCATTTAATAAAAGATTTTCCAGCTATAGTAAAATCTAGATTAACAACCTTTGTTAATTTAGACGATTTTGTTTACTATTTTTACATAGAAATAAATAGCCTTATTGGTATCGCTGAAAAAGAAAAATTTTATCAGCCATATCAAATATGGACTATTCATAAAATGCTTGGAGGAAGATCCCTCTTGGCAGCCCAGGAAGATCAACAACATTTGTCAAAAACCATTGACGAGTGTTATAAAAATTTTTCCCATTATCAAATCCAAGCCAGAATTGATTTAATGGCAGAGGCCCAGTTTTTACTTCAACAAACCAGTTATAAGTTCTGGACATATGGAAGAAGAATATTGGCCTTTGATACTGGAAACAACCAGGAAGAAAGAAATGAAGAAGCCATTTCGTTATTAACAAAAATAGCTGAAATGGAAATTGAAGATTATCCGTTAGCAGCGGAAATCAGAGAAGTGTGGGAAAGCTGGAATACACCAGTACCTTCACCAGAATCACTACACCTGGATGAAATTGAAGAAATGAATCTCAGAAATATCCAGGAAGGATAAAGAAAAAAACACAACACGTGGAAAAATGATGTCCATAAACAAATGAGACAAACAAGGAAGCTACGTGGAAGCAACCATGATGGCAACCATCACATCAAGGAAGCTACGTGGAAACAACCATGATGGCTACCATCACATCAAGGAAGCTACGTGGAAACAACCATGATGCTGACATTTAAAGCATCCTTATCAGGATACTATTCGGAATTCAATTGTAAATAAATTAGAGTTAAGAATTTTTGTTATAAATAGGCATTGCTGTAACCTGAAGAAGGCATCGGGGTTTAGAAGATTTGATAAGAAGAATTTTGTATCGAGTTTTAGAATCACTTGAATAGAATTTGCAATATACAAATTCTCTTGTATACTTGCTCTCTTCAAGTAAACCCTTGTAAATCCTTTGTATATTATCTATTTTCTTCTTATTTAATAATAGCCTACGATATTATATAGCTTTCCGTTTATAATATCTATTTTCCGCTTGAAAATATCTATCGTTTGTCTTCGTTTGCCGTTGAGTCCGAGTGGGACGTTGTAGGCGTTTTTGGAGATGTTAAAGACACAGAAGGTTTTAGGTACCAGGGATAAAAAACATGGAAGAAATGGATTGTTTATATAAAGATAAAACTTGTAATCATACTATGCATATAGACTCTAAGAATGAAAATAATATTTCGGCTCTTAGTAAAGGTATCAATAGTTTAATAGATATGACGTCTATATATTTTAATAAACTATATACTAAGGTTAGTAAAGTAGAAGAAAAGGTAGATAATATGGGAGTAGTAACGGATTTAGATTTGAATACCAAGTCTAAAGAATTATTATCAGAAGTTAATAATAAATTAGATCAGGTTATTAATAATAATAATAATATAGAATCAGATTTAGATTTAGGTCCTTTATATTATGGTACTAGTAATGTTATTTTAGCTTTATCAGAAGAGGATGAGTCTTCGGATGAATCTTCAACTAATAATAATAATAATAAACAAAAAAGAAAAGAAAAAAGAGAAAATGATAAAAAACAAGAAAAATATGATTTTGACTCTTATAAAACTCTAATAGAACATTGGAAAACCCAATTTTCTAAAACAGAAGATAATTATGAAAGAGTTGAATATCTAAAGCTAATAGAAGAACTTTATGAAAAACATAAAGATTTATTTTCAAAGTATAATTATCACTATATGTTAAAATATGATACTACAGATAATAGTAATAGTAGTAATTCTGATAATTCTGATGTAGATATTAATGTTACTAGCCAAAATTCTGATGAAGAAAACACTTCAACAGAAGAAAATATAGATATTCCAGAACCTATGGATACTGAACAAATAGATCCATATGATTATATAATACCGAAACCTTGGGAAATCGATAAAAAAGATTCTCATGGTAAAAGAAAAATAGACTCAGATCTTCAAACAGATGATCATATGAGAGCTAGTAATAATAATTATGAAATTGTTGAAAACACAACATGTAACACCCCAAACCCGGCCCATGAGTCTTGACCAGATCTGGTATGTCACAGAGTAAAAATGTTTCGAAAGATTTTGATAAACTAGTAGAAATCTGAAAATTTGCTGAGGTTATAAAATGGTGTCTATTAAAAACCCAGGTGGAATTGATTTTATAAACATGGTTGAGTTGAAACCTTTGAAAACATTTGATCATTTAAATTTTTAGAACTGTCAGAGTTATTGTTAACTTGGTGAATTTTGCTACCCGATGGTAACATGCTTAAAAACTCGTAAAAATTTCCCGTTTTGAAAATGTCACTTTTAACCAATTCATTTAAACAATTTATAAATTCATTAGCAATATAGTAGAAGTGAAATAAAAACAATTACTTGAACATCCAAAATAATAACTAGCAGCCTTCTTACGACCCAAACCAAAATTTAATAAATAATAAACTTTAACTGTGCTAAATAAAATTTCAAATTCAAGGAACAAGCATGGCCGCCTCGAGTCCTCTCCGACTCCATCTCCGTGATCTACTCATCTGCAAAATGATATGGGAAGGGGTGAGTCACCAAGACTCAGTGTATGCATCCCCAACCCGGAAGTGCAAGCTCATACACAAAATATTAGTCATACATGCAAAACATGCAACCCAAAACCTAGCCATCCATACTCCTTTAACTACCCCGTGTGGTCAAAACCACTGGTGGTCAAAACCACTGGTGACCAGAGTCACAAATTAAGTGATGGGGTCAACCCATCGTGTGGTCAAAACCACTGATGACCATAGGTCACAATTATCAATATGTGGTCAAAACCACTGGTGGTACCAAACCACTGGGACTTAGTCACAATTTCTATCAACGGTGTGGTAAAAACCACTGGTGACCGAATTCACAATTAAACTGATGGGGCCAACCCATCTTGTGGTCAAAACCACTGGTGACAGTCCATAGAGAATATTCCCCCTCCTCTCTTCAATCCCATTATCAACATGCTCATAACATGCTTAACATATTATCATCAATCATGCATATAAGTCATGGCATAGCATCTTACCTATCATGTCATTCATATACATATTTAAAGTCGCAAACAACTTACCTGGTATCCATGCTCATGCCCACAAGGCAAATCACTATCACAATAATTAACTGTAACATAATAAGCAATGCCAACTAATAAAGTGTGTAAGAGTTTTACACACTTGCTTACTCGCGAGACCAGTAAATCCCGAACTATACTAGCGAAATCCCGTGAGATTGTTTCCCCCTACAATCGGCCAACACCCAACTTTTAGATCTAATAGCCATTCGGCTATACTAATAATCCCGAAGGATTAATCGCACCCATAACCAAAATATGACCCTAGGCCGAATCTTTATTATCACTTACCAAAGCAAATTGAAATCCCGGAAGCCTCTGTTTTCCTTTGTCGATTAGCCCCTAAAACCATAGTGCACACATGCGGTCACCACTTAAATACCATACATGGCCCATAGCCGAATATAAACAACCCCCTTACCTTGAAGAATCGAAACCCGCAAGACTCCTTCACAGCACCTTAGCGTCGGCTACACACAAAAGGTACAATATTAAAACCCCATACATATTCGGCCAACCTTACCAAGGCCTATTTTCAAACTTTCGGCACACTAAAAAGGAAGAGAAGAGAACCCGCTTGTTAGAAGGAATACTTACCTCTATTGTTTGAAGAGACTAAAAGTGAAAAGATTTTGGCTATGGCTCCCAAGTGTTGATGAAGGTATTCGGCTAACACAAGGTGGAAGATGGAGTTTTGAGTAGAAAGGGGGTGATAGGTTCGACCAAGTAGAACAAAAGAAGAGAGGGATTTGAAGAATTTTGGGCAATGAAGACTAGAGAGAATTCGACCAGTGGAACAAATTGGGAAGAAAAGAAAAACAAGTTAGATGAATTTCGGCACCCCCCTTACTATACTCAAACCGATTTTGAAAGTCCCTAAGGAGTCCAATAATCGACCACTGCTCCCTAAAGTGATAACTTTTATCTTTTAATTATCACTCATCTAAAATAAAATAAAAAACAATATTTATCTTCTATCCTATCTCTTACCCACCTCTTCAAATAAAATAAATAAAATAAAATAATAATAATAATAATACTCTTCCAGCCGAATTTAACAGCAAAACACCAATATTATCCTCATCCATTTGAGAATCCATGTGCAGACCACTAGCTCTTTCCCCTCACGCCAGCATGCAAAAATAAACCACCCATTTGTTGCCCACGCTACTCGAACATGGGACCTGCTGGAACAAGCTTACAGGTAACGCCCCAGGCCACTCTGCCAAGGCGTTTTTTTATGGTATAAACCCCCTACAATTCCTTTTAAGGGCTCCCTCCTAAGCTTCCCCTTGTCTTAACGCCAGAAACAAAAATAAAACATACCTTGCTTCCATCGTGACTCGAACTTGAGTCCCCCCTCCTGCTTGGAGCGGCATTCACCCAGGCCCTAAGTGGCGGCCCCAAGCCACTTTACCAATCCGACTTTCATGTCCGAAATCCTTACCATTTATTTTTAAGGCCTTCCTAGCCCAACTCCCCCAACATAACGCAAAAATAAAACTCCCAAGCGCAAACTCGGCAGCTCGAACCCTCCTTTTCCGCACCCTTCCTAGCTCCTTAGGAAGTGTCCCAAGCCACCCTATCACCTGTTTCCTTGTGTCATGCTTCGCACCAAAAATTTTTAAGGCCTCATCACTTAGTTTTCTTCTTCTCAAGTGCTACAAAACCTTTAACCTTAAGTCAGACCTAGCCCGGGGTTATGACTAGTCCCTAGAACATCTTAAGAAATCATAGCATACATTTTTTTTTCCAAGCAAGCACATGAAAATAATTAAATTGCAAACAACCCCTAATTCAGGATGTTACAGTTCTACCCCCTTAAAAATAATTTCGGCCTCGAAATTACCTGGATCAGAAGAGTTGGGGGTATTGCTGCCGCATCACATCCTTGGGTTCCCACGTGGCCTCCTCCGTACCATGGTTTCGCCATAGCACTTTTACCAAAGGTACCGACTTCTTCCTCAGAACTTTGACATCTCGATCTAAAATCTGTACCGGCTCCTCCTCGAAAGAAAAGTCTGCGTTCACTTCAATTTCCGCAATCGGCACGACGTGTGATGGATCTGATCGATATCGCCTAAGCATCGACACATGAAAGACGTCATGAATCTGACTTAATTCTGCCGGCAACTCGAGCTGGTAAGCTACCGGTCCCATACGTTTCAACACTGTGTACGGCCCGATGAACCTAGGGCTTAGCTTGCCCTTTCGGCCAAACCTCAGCACCTTCTTCCAAGGTGATACCTTCAGGAAGACCTTATCACCCACTGCATTTTCAACCTCTCTGCGTTTAAGATCAGCGTAGGATTTCTGCCTGTCCGACGCCTCCTTCAGACGAGCCCGAATTACTCTAACCTTATCTTCTGTTTCTGCCACTAACTCCGGACCCAGCATCCGTCGTTCACCCAGTTCTGTCCAACATGTAGGAGTACGACATTTCCGACCATACAGCGCCTCATACGGTGCCATTTGAATACTCGCTTGATAACTGTTGTTATAAGCGAATTCTGCCAAAGGTAGGTACTCCTCCCAACTACCGCGGAAATCCAAAACACAGCCCCTTAACATATCTTCCAACACTTGGATTACCCTCTCAGATTGTCCATCAGACTGCGGATGAAAAGCCGTGCTGAAATTCAACTTCGTACCCAACGCCTGATGTAAAGCCTTCTAGAATCTTGACGTGAACCGGGGATCTCTGTCTGAGATGATGGACACAGGCACTCCATGCAACCGCACTATCTCTGCTATATACAGCTTGGCTAACTGTTGAAGCGAGTAGTCAACCCTTACCGGTATGAAATGGGCCGACTTAGTTATCCGGTCCACTATCACCCATACTAAATCTTTCTTACTGGGCGTAAGGGGAAGCCCACTTACGAAATCCATCGTGATCCCCTCCCACTTCCACTGTGGGATCTTTACCAGCTGCAACAGCCCTGATGGCAATTGATGCTCAGCCTTAACTTGCTGGCATGTCAGACACCTGCCCACTAGCTCGGTTACTTCCCGCTTAAGACCCGGCCACCAAAACTGCTCCCTTAAATCCCGATACATCTTGCTACCTCTAGGATGCATAGCGTACGGGCTATTATGAGCTTCTTGAAGGATCCGTTACCTCAAATCATCATCCTTAAGCATGCACACTCTCCCTTGATAATACAACACTCCATCGCTACCCAAGCTGAACCCTTCGGCCTCACCATTTTGTACTTGCAACCTCCGAGTACTCAAAACTTCGTCGGCCAACTGCCTCTCTTTAACCTTATCGATCCAAGATGGCTTTACTTGCAGTTCTGCCAGAAGACTCCCATCCTCATAGAGACTTAGGTGAGCAAACATTGCTCGCAAATCCGCTACCACCTTACAGCTTAATGCATCAGCTACCACGTTAGCCTTACCCGAATGGTATTCGATTGAGCAGTCATAGTCCTTCAGCAACTCAATCCACCTTCGCTGCCTCAGATTTAAATCTTTTTGAGTCAAGAGGTACTTCAGGCTCTTGTGATCCGTGTATACTACCGACTTCTCCCCATATAGATAGTGCCTCCAAATCTTCAAGGCGAAAACCACAGCAGCCAATTCTAAATCATGTGTCGGATAGTTACCTTCGTGAGGCCTCAACTGCCGTGACGCATAAGCGACCACCTTCCTTTCTTGTATCAACACACACCCTAAACCAGTATGTGATGCATCACAATACACAGTGAATTCCTTTCCTGCCTCAGGTTGAATCAGGACCGGTGCTTCTGTCAAAATCTTCTTCATCTTGTCGAAACTCTCTTGCTGCTTTTCAGACCACACAAACGGAATTCCTTTTTTCAGCAACTTAGTCAACGGTGCTGCAATTAAGGAGAAATTTTCCACTAATCTCCTGTAATATCCTGCCAACCCCAGAAAACTACGAATTTCTGTAACTGACTTCGGTGGTTTCCACTCCAATACTGCCTCAATCTTACTAGGATCCACCCTGATTCCCTCAGCTGAAACAACATGCCCAAGGAAAGTTACCTCCTTAAGCCAGAACTCACACTTGCTGAATTTGGCGTACAACCGTTTCTCCCTTAGAACTTGCAGAACCACATGAAGATGTGCGTCATGCTCCTCTTCTGACTTCGAGTACACCAAAATATCATCTATAAACACTACGACGAACCGATCCAGGTAGGGTTGGAAGACCCGGTTCATCATGTCCATAAACGCGGCTGGTGCATTCGTCAAACCAAAAGGCATTACCAGAAACTCGTAGTGCCCATACCGAGTACGGAATGCCGTTTTATGGATATCAGCCTCTTTCACCGTAAGCTGATGATACCCCCTAAGGACCTAAGGCGATACACTCGGTCGGATGAACCCTCTATCCAACAACTCCCCAAGGCGATGGATCTGAGCCTTCAACTCTACTAATTCTTTCGGTGCCATCCGATATGGAGCTATAGATACTGGCGCGGTTCGGGTAACAAATCTATACCAAACTCAACCTCACGATCAGGAGGTAGACCCAGGAGTTCCTCAGGAAACACATCAACATATTCCCTTACAGTCCGGACATCCCTCACAGCTGCATCCTTAGCTTCCAAAGCACAAACATACACTACATATGCTTCACAACCTTTGACCATCTTTTCCGCCTTCAGAAACCAGATTAGATAGTAATCTCTCCTTTTACCTATCATTACCACCTCATCTCCTTCCATGGTCTTTAACACCATGCGCTTAGCGGTGCAATCCAGGCTAGCCTGATACTTTACTAGCCAATCCATCCCGAGGATCAGATCGAACTCCCCAAACGGTAGTTCCATCAAGTCATCAAAGAACATGACCCCTTGGAGTTCTATGGGTACATTCCTATAGAGTTTACTTACATCTACAGAGTGACCTAGAGGGCTTAACACAGTCATATTCCTAGAAGTAAGCTCAGAGTCTAAGTTCAGAGTTTTTACTACCCTACTTGCAATGTATGAGTGAGTTGAGCCAATATCAATTAAGGTGCTATAGGGTACTCCAAAGATCAAAAACATACCGGTTATGACGTCCGGTGCGTCGCCCTTCTCTTGACGCCTCGCAGCATAGACCAAACCAGGTTGTCTAGCCTCAGTACCACCGGTACCTCCACTCGGTGCCCCACGACCTCTGCCAGCACCATTACCTCCTCTTCCTGCACCACGACCTCTCGGTGGCTGTTGGTTATCCCTCCTATTCAACGCACGTTCCTGACCCTCAGACCTTAGCCTAGCTGCCTTTTTCGGACAATCCCTAACTCGATGCGCCATGGATCCACATTTAAAGCATCCCCGATTATCGTTCCAACACTCCCCCGTGTGAGACTTCCCACACCGAGCACACCGTGGCGGCCATTGAGTATTAGCTGTAGCAGCAGCAGCAGCAGGCCTCGCAGCTTGATCTGACCCCCATACCTTGTCCTCTTCTGCTGATTACCAGTAAACCTTGAAGATCCGGAACTCCTCTTATTCCAGCTCCTATCCTGATTCCGTCTAATAGACTGTCTTACCCCTTCAGCAACCTTAGCCTTCTCCACTAGAACAGGGAACTCCCGTTCCTGTTGTGGAGCTATCATCATCCTCAGCTCATCCCTCAGCCCATCCTCGAATCTGACAGAAACGTTCATGCTCAGTACCCACAATACCACGAGCATACCTACTCAGCCGGAGAAATTCAGCCTCACACTCCGCCACCGTCTTATTACCCTGAACCAGGTTCAAGAAAGCCTTCCGCTGCGCATCCACGTAGGTAGCTCCTACATATTTCCTTTGGTAGGCTGCCTTAAAGAATTCCCACGTGAGGTCCTCCGCTATCGCTCCATCTCTTACGGTGAGCCACCACTGGTATGACTCATCCCGTAGTAGAGAGATTATACCCTTCAGCTTTTCCTCAGCTGAGAAATCCAGGTCATCCATGATCCTCTCAGTTGATTCCAACCAATACTCCGCCGTACTGGGTGCCACACCTGATACACCCCGGAATACCTTAGCTCCATTCGGTCGGAGTCGCTCAGGTACAGATTTCTGAGCTCCCATACCTCCACCTGCTCCAGCCATCATCTCAAGAACTCGCAGCACAGCTTGCGATACTGCCTCACCCCCTGTCTGATCCTCACCAAAAGTTGGGGGTGGTGGTGGTGGTATCTCGTTATCCGACCCCTGACCCGACCTAACGGGTTCTGACACAGTCATCCTGCCTCTACCGCATCCACACCGGCCACGTCCTCTAGAACTCATCTCTTATCGTTGCGATCTGATTAAAAGGTTTTATGAATTAGTCATTGTTTCATTAATTACCCGCGAAGAAATTTTATGAACGGAGTTTAGAAGTTGTTCTTTCGATCAATCAAGTTTCAAGTCTTCTATCCTAATTCAAAGATACACATTCATTCAGCAGCGCCTACCACACACATTCACTTATTCCATCACCTTTTTGTCTTATTCCTATCCCGGGGGTATTTTCATCATTTCCCTACAGGGGCATTTTGGTAATAAATCAGAGAAATTTGAAGATTTTAATAAATCTGGGCACTTTAAATTTTTTTTTTAAACTAGAGGTTACTTCCAAAAAAACTTCTTCAAATTAGAGGTATGGCAGAATTTTTTTGGAAACCAGGGTTATTTTGGTAATTTTGTTAATCAGGGGTAAACTCGTAAATTTTCTAAATCGGGGTATTTTAATATTTAGTAAAATAGGATTTCTGAATACTCTCGTAATGTGAGAAAATTTTATTGCAATCGGGGTAGTACGGTGATTTTTAGAAACCAAGGGCATTTTTGTAATTTTGCCACTAGGGACATTTTGGTAATTTTGTAAATCTAAAATATTTGGAAATTTTCAAAAAAAAAATTTTTCATTTAAAAGGGTAATTTGGTGATTTTAACACTAGGGTTTTCATAAAAACATGGCTAATCCCTTTCGGGTTTTAGTTATTGAGTTTAGCCTGCGACCGAGTCCTCTTGGTTAGGGTGAACCGTAGCTACGCACCAGGTAGGATTCCTGTGAAGAGGAGGTGAGTCACTAGGACTGCTTAAGTACCAGGCTCTTCCGGATCCAATCCTAGACATGCGCACCATGGTTGCCACACCCTAACTCAGCGACTTAGCCACAAGTTTGTTTAGTTAGGCATTAAGTCTTATGTAAGTGTTGGGGAAAACTAATCCTAGGGTTCAAGTACCTATCATGCCAATATACGTTCCATACCATTTCTACCCTTAACAAATATTCACAGAACAGTCAGAGATACTTACCTGGGCGGATTGGTGCCAGAGACTCGATGCCATGCTGTTCAAAACAAAAACCATTTTCATAATGTTTCACAGAGACCTACCAAAAACATTTTGGGCCCTGGGCCCGACAGCCGAGTTTTGAACTGGGCTTTGATACCAAAAATGTAACACCCCAAACCCAGCCCATGAGCCTTGACCAGATCTGGTATGTCACAGAGTAAAAACGTTTCGAAAGATTTTGATAAACTAGTAGAAATTTCAAAATTTGCTGAGGTTATAAAACGGTGTCTATTAAAAACCCAGGTGGAATTGATTTTATAAACATGATTGAGTTGAAACCTTTGAAAACATTTGATCATTTAAATTTTTAGAACCGTCAGAGTTATTGTTAACTTGGTGAATTTTGCTACCCGATGGTAACATTCTTAAAAACTCGTAAAAATTTCCCGTTTTGAAAAGGTCACTTTTAACCAATTCATTTAAACAATTTATAAATTCATTAGCAATATAGTAGAAGTGAAATAAAAACAATTACTTGAACATCCAAAATAATAACAAGCGGCCTTATTTCAACTTAAACCAAAATTTAATAAATAATAAACTTTAACTGTGCTAAATAAAATTTCAAATTCAAGGAACAAGCATGGCCGCCTCGAGTCCTCTCCGGCTCCATCTTCGCGATCTACTCATCTGCAAAATGATATGGGAAGGGGTGAGTCACCAAGACTTAGTGTATACATCCCCAACCCGGAAGTGCAAGCTCATACACAAAATATTAGTCAGACATGCAAAACATGCAACCCAAAACCTAGCCATCCATACTCCTTTAACTACCCCGTGTGGTCAAAACCACTGGTGACTAGAGTCACAAATTAAGTGATGGGGCCAACCCATCGTGTGGTCAAAACCACTGATGACCATAGGTCACAATTATCAATATGTGGTCAAAACCACTGGTGGTACCAAACCACTGGGACTTAGTCACAATTTCTATCAACGGTGTGGTAAAAACCACTGGTGACCGAAGTCACAATTAAACTGATGGGGCCAACCCATCTTGTGGTCAAAACCACTGGTGACAGTCCATAGAGAATATTCCCCCTCCTCTCTTCAATCCCATTATCAACATGCTCATAACATGCTTAACATATTATCATCAATCATGCATATAAGTCATGGCATAGCATCTTACCCATCATGTCATTCATATACATATTTAAAGTCGCAAACAACTTACCCGGAATCCATGCTCATGCCCACAAGACAAATCACTATCACAATAATTAACTGTAACATAATAAGAAATGCCAACTAATAAAGTGTGTAAGAGTTTTACACACCTACTTACTCGCGAGACCAGCAAATCCCGAACTATACTAGCGAAATCCCGTGAGATTGTTTCCCCCTACAATCGGCCAACTCCCAACTTTTAGATCTAATAGCCATTCGGCTATACCAATAATCCCGAAGGATTAATCGCACCCATAACCAAAATATGACCCTAGGCCGAATCTTTATTATCACTTACCAAAGCAAATTGAAATCCCGGAGCCTCTGTTTTCCTTTGTCGATTAGCCCCTAAAACCATAGTGCACACATGCGGTCACCACTTAAATACCATACATGGCCCATAGCCGAATATAAACAACCCCTTACCTTGAAGAATCGAAACCCGTAAGACTCCTTCACAGCACCTTAGCGTCGGCTACACACAAAAGGTACAATATTAAAACCCCATACATATTCGGCCAACCTTACCAAGGCCTATTTTCAAACTTTCGGCACACTAAAAAGGAAGAGAAGAGAACCCGCTTGTTAGAAGGAATACTTACCTCTATTGTTTGAAGAGACTAAAAGTGCAAAGATTTTGGCTATGGCTCCCAAGTGTTGATGAAGGTATTCGGCTAACACAAGATGGAAGATGGAGTTTTGAGTAGAAAGGGGGTGATAGGTTCGGCCAAGTAGAACAAAAGAAGAGAGGGATTTGAAGAATTTTGGGCAATGAAGACTAGAGAGAATTCGGCCAGTGGAACAAATTGGGAAGAAAAGAAAAACAAGTTAGATGAATTTCGGCACCCCCTTACTATACTCAAACCGATTTTGAAAGTCCCTAAGGAGTCCAATAATCGGCCACTGCTCCCTAAAGTGATAACTTTTATCTTTTAATTATCACTCATCTAAAATAAAATAAAAAACAATATTTATCCTCTATCCTATCTCTTACCCACCTCTTCAAATAAAATAAATAAAATATAATAATAATAATAATACTCTTCTAGCCGAATTTAACAGCAAAACACCAATCTTATCCTTATCCATTTGAGAGTCCATGTGCAGACCACTAGCTCTTTCCCCTCACGCCAGCATGCAAAAATAAACCACCCATTTGCTGCTCACGCTACTCGAACATTGGACCTGCTGGAACAACCTTACAGGTAACGCCCCAGGCCACTCTGCCAAGGCGTTTTTTTATGGTATAAACCCCCTACAATTCCTTTTAAGGGCTCCCTCCTAAGCTCCCCCTTGTCTTAACGCCAGAAACAAAAATAAAACATACCTTGCTTCCATCGTGACTCGAACTTGAGTCCCCCTCCTGCTTGGAGCGGCATTCACCCAGGCCCTAAGTGGCGGCCCCAATCCACTTTACCAATCTGACTTTCATGTCCGAAATCCTTACCATTTGTTTTTAAGGCCTTCGTACCCCAACTCCCCCAACATAACGCAAAAATAAAACTCCCAAGCGCAAACTCAGCAGCTCGAACCCTCCTTTGCCGCACCCTTCCTAGCTCCTTAGGTAGTGTCCCAAGCCACCCTATCACCTGTTTCCTTGTGTCATGCTTCGCACCAAAAATTTTTAAGGCCTCATCACTTAGTTTTCTTCTTCTCAAGTGCTACAAAACCTTTAACCCTAAGTCAGACCTAGCCCGGGGTTATGACTAGTCCCTAGAACATCTCAAGAAATCATAGCATTTTTTTTCCAAGCAAGCACATGAAAATAATTAAATTGCAAACAACCCCTAATTCAGGATGTTACACAACAAGAATATTAGGTAATAAAATAGAAAATATAGCTACAAATGATATAAAACTGGAAATCCCAAGAGAAACCAGTCAACCTGCACCTATACCTTATAAGGTTGATGATTTAAATAAAAGAAATGTTGCTCAAGGAGGAATATATTTAGATTTAACTAATATTCCTTTATCAGAATTTGAAAAAACAATTGATGATTGGGCACAGTCTATGACTATTGTTGTAAACAACAACAGTACAGTCTGGTCAAAAGAAAAGTTTTTAAATTATTTTGTAGGAACTTTTCAGGGTGATGTTCTACAATTTCTCAGAAGATGGGAAGAATCTGAGAAAGGAAAAGAACAAAAAGGTCAACTTATTAATCAAATAGGTTCTCCTAAAGATTTATTAAAAGGATTAACTTTAATTCTAAAAACAGAATTTTGTGGTTATACTAATAAAAAAGACCAGGATAGCCAATCCAGCTATATCTTGTCAAAATTAAAATTATGTGATATTAGATATTTAGAAGAATTTTCTAAAAAATTTCTTCATGAATATCAGAAGTTAAAAAATGATAGTATAGATCATTGGAAAAACCAATATTTTCATAAATTACCACCACCATGGGATGAAATTTGCATAAATAAATATGCTTCTTTCATAATAAAACATAGTAATGATAATAGGATAGATGTAGCAAATATAGATACTATAGGTAATAGAATTAATTTTTCTAAAGAAAGAATTATATTACATTGCTTACAGAGCAAAGCGGCTAAACAAGTCAAAAATAAATTAAGTCATAAATATTGTACAAAGATGTTAGAAGGAGAATGGGAGTTTGGATGTAACTCTATACGTCCAAAAACCTATAAAAAGCATAAAAAAATACAGATTAGCTAGATGGAAACCTAGTAATAAAATTAGTAATAATAAAAAGAAAAAATTTGTTAGAAGAAAAACTTCTAATAGTACTAAAAAACAGACATGCAAATGTTTTATTTGCGATGAAGAAGGTCATATAGCAACACATTGTCCTAACAAAGGCAAAAATGCTAGAAAAATGATTAAAAATCTTTAAGAACAAGATTTAGAAATATGTTTTAGTGAGGAAACAAATCCTACTGAAATAGTATATGAGTTATTATCAGAAATAGAGTCTGATACAGATTCTGATGAATATATTTTTATGTTAGGTAGTAGTTCTAATAATAAGTTAGAAGAAATTCCTAATTCTGAACAACAGAATATTAAATTAGGAAATTTAATCGGAGAAGAAACAGACTTTTCTGATGATATAATAGAAAAGATTAATAAAAATCATATTTCTAAAGAAGAAATATATAAAATATCTAAATTTAAAATATGGTCACAAAGACACATAGAAAAAATTAGCGGTAACACAGTCGCTAAAGATACTAAAGGAGGATTAACAGAAATCCCATTATTTAATAAAGAAAAAATAAAACGAATAAGGAAAAAATATCCTCAAGTAAGATATATACATTTAGGAGTCATTATGATAACAATTAGAGCTTTATTTAGGAGAGGTCATGATGTTCCTATTTTAGCAGTATTATTAGATAAAAGATTTGAAAATCCAATAAAAGCACTTATTGGAGGAATTCAATCCAATTTACACACAGGTGTTATAGGATTTAAGGTAAAACCAAATTACTTTATTTCCATAAAAGACCCTCTAATAGAAGACTGTCTTTGCCTTAGAATTCAGACAAAAAATTCTGATATTAGTGATTTAGCAGAAGATTTAGCAATAAGCTGGACTTCTATTAATGAATATACTAATACAGCAGAAGTTGAAATAAAAGAAATAAATAATAAAATAATTGAGCTTTTTGAGCCTAATAAGTTTACTACAGAAATTCAACCAAAATTATTACATTTAAAAGATCTATCAATACCAAAAGACTGGATGATAGAAAAAACTAATAATGCTAATACTTCTAAACCATTAAGTACTATTGAATATATGTCATTTGGAGATAAGTTATATTTTAGAAATAATCTTATAACAAATACAGATGATAATTTACTATCAATTTCTTCCATGTTTTTTATAATAAGATAATTATATAAGTACTTCTACACCAATAGGTATGAAAACAGTTCATATTCCTATTTTTCCTACTACACCTAGTAGAAATTCTAGAAACACTAGAATGGAAGATATAAACTATTCAACAGAAAATATTACAAATTTCAATAAATATATTGAAATTACATTACATGGTAAAGATTATAAAAAATATTCTTTACAGGCTTTATTAGACACAGGTGCTACAACCAGTAGTTGTAAAAAGAATGTTCTTCCTGAAGAATATTGGAAACCTGTAAGAAAAATAGTAAATATTAATGGAATAAATGGTAGCAAATCTACTATTTATTATAAAGCAAAAAATATACCAATCTACATAAAAAATGTTAGATTTATAATTCCAAAAATATTATGTTTACCTGATATGTATGGAGATATTTTATTAGGAAATAATTTTATAAATCAATATTTACCATTTACTGTTAATAAAAAATCGGTTAAGTTATCTATAGAAAACACTTCTATAGAAATACCATTAGTAGAAAGTCATAAATTTAAATTTACTAATGTTTGCTGATTTTCTTAGCAGGCCTTATGGATAGAGGTAAACAACCTCTAAAAGAAAATGATGGATGGAGAACTATCCATAAAAAACCCAATAAAGGAAAACCAATGAGTCCTAAACAAGGATTTATTGCTGCACCTACACAAGTACAATTTTATCCTAATCAGGGATATTATGTACCATATCCGATGGTAAACCAACCATTTGGAACACAATCACTGTAACATCCTAGATTAGGGGTTATGCATTTGTGCGTAATTCATGAGATAGTGGGCTCAGTGGGTGTGTTGGATGTGATCTGAGGAGTTTTGGGAACCCTAAGATATGAGGAAATGTATGGAAATATAAGGAAATGTATGGAAATGTAAAGAAATGTATGGAAATGTATGGAAATGTATGGAAATGTAAGGAAATGTATGGAAATGTATGGAAATGTAAGGAAATGTATGGAAATGTAAGGGAATGTAAGGAAATGTAAGGAAATGTGAGGAAATGTGAGGAAATGTAAGGAAATGATCTAGAAATGATTCAAAAGAGGAAAGTAAACATTTCGTGAAACTTGGAAATGTAAGGAAATGTTAAGTTTAAAGGAGGCAAACGAAAATTTTTGGAAACTTGGAAATGTAAAGAAATGTCAAGTTTTAAGGTTTAAAAAGAGGAAATTAAGGCAAGGTGGCCTTAAGAAAATTAGTAGGAGGAATTTGTCACACAATCAGGCTTGGAAAAGTGGCCTGAAGATGTCACTTAAGGCCCAGGTGGGTGACGCCACAAGCAGGTATTTGGGTCAGGGTTCAAGTCACTTGGGGAGCAAATGAAGAAGTTTTATTTTTGCTTCCAGAAGCAGAGAGGTGGACGGCACAAGGCTTCTAAAAGAGGAGTTTTATTCTCTTTAAATTTCGTCTAAATAGGAGATAAATAATGGATTTATTTATCATTATTTTCAAGAGATAATGGTTGGATTAAATTCTTTTATTTTGTGATAATTAAAAGGATAAAGCTATCAAAATAGAAGTGTAACACCCTAAAATCCGAGTATCAATATATATTGCATGTTTTGGTGTTTAGTTTATGAAGGAAAATTTTCTTACTTCTTTTTCGTGTTTATTATAGCCCTGAGGAAGAGTATAGAATTATTTGGGTATAGAATAATTTTTAGTTTTGAGAATTTATTGAAGTGGATCAAGTGACATTAATACTTAAGTTAATTTAAGTGTCAAAGAGTAGCATAAGATGAGTAAATGGCAAGGTGGTGTTGGCGCATGAGTAAATGCATGAGGGGAGTGGTTCGAATCCCTTGGATAGCATCTAGATAACTTTTATTTTTGCACTTGTATGGCAAGTGTCGGCCAAGCAATAAATATGGTAAGGTTGGACTTTTCATTTTTGGTAAGTAGACTAAAGGAATAAGGTAATTGCTAACTTATGGTATGGAATCAAGAAATTTTGGTAAAATGAGGGGACATAAGGCATGTATCTAGGAAAAGGTTTTGGAAACTATTTCATGGTCATTTGACCATGAATTTGGACGGCATTGTGGACTAAGGGAGGGTTGGCCGAATATGTTAGTAGCTCGGCTAGGATTAGGAGTTAGCTTTTGGTCATTCCTAGCATTTTGTGCAAAGTTTTGCAATTCTTTTCTCAACCTTTCTCCCTTGGCCGAAATTGAGCTTTTGGTAAGCCTTATTCTTTTGACCATTTGGTCATTTTTGCCTATCACTTTAGTATTCTATTGTGTGCCTTTTTCATAGTGCCGAAATTACCAACACCAAAGGTTATTCTTTTTCTTTTCTTTTCCCCATTGCCGAATATACATTCCTCCTTAAACTCATCCCTTTCTTTCTCTTTTCTTCTCTTTGAAAACCGAAATATCATCATCATCTTTTTCTCTCATCTTTTAATTTCTTTTCAATCATACTTTCTCCATTATTTTCTCTCATGGCCGAATGTTAGTGTACCCATGGCCGAACCATTTTCTCTTTTCTATGGTCATTCATAGCCGAATCCTCCATCATATATATACGTTCTTCTCAATCATTTCTTTTCAACCGTGGACAATAGGTAAGAGTTCTTTTTAGTTTATTTTAGTTAATAGTTGTTTTGGCCAAATCTTGATGGTGGTATGAAGGAATCGAAATAATCGTTCATTCTATTAACGTTTTCATTGTTATACAATAGTGCGATAGTGGAAGACCGGAACTCAAGTGTTCGTGAGTATCATAGAACGTTGGAATCGATTTAAGGTGTTAAGAGAACATTTTGGTCGATTCTCATATTGTGGAACAAGGATATTTGTGGTAAGGAAATCTCACTCTTAAAACCTTTAGTCATATTTTCGATATATTATTAGGTTGGACTAATGATCTTTTGTCATTGAAGACAATCAAGATAGGGAAGAAAAGGGCTGTGAATAGTGTTCGGAAGAAGGGTGGTTCCGTAAATCCCCCTAAGTTTAGGCAAAGGGCTATTTCGAGAATTCGAGATTTTCCACCGGGTTGTGGACGCTCATCCGAGGAGAATCAATTGTTTGAAGTCGTTCGTACTCCCGAACCTTTGTTTGTTCGTGAATTTGCATCGGTTAACGAACCATCAATCGGGGAGAAACCGCAAGTAGAAGTAGTTCGAAATTCTGAGGGTAAAAGTTTAGACCGTTATTTCTAAGATTGGTTTTGTTAATAAAATATAGTGTTTTAATTTATTGTGATGCGTTTAGGTATCGACGAGCGGGAAAGTCTAGTTCTCACTATAACCAGGTGTGTAACTTCACACTTATCTCTCGGGTTAGATACCAAATCGTAAGTATTGTGATAAAATCGTAAAAATGGCAAAATCGGAAAAATACGTAGTAATGAATACTTTTGTGTAAAAGCATGAAAACGGTTAAAGACGGGAAAATTACGAAAAACTGCTAGATTGATAAATTGGGCCGAAAAACTGCTAGATTGATAAATTGGGTTGAAAAACTGCTAGATTGATAAATTGGGCCGGAAAACTGCTAGATTGATAAATTGGGCCGGAAAACTGCTAGATTGTTAAATTGGGTCGAAAAACTGCTAGATTGATAAATTGGGCCGAAAAACTGCTAGATTGTTAAATTGGGCCGAAAAACTGCTAGATTGATAAATTGGGCCGAAAAACTACTAGATTGATAAATTGGGCCAAAAATCTTCTAGTTCGATATATGGGCCAAAGTTCGCTAGATTGGTTTTGGAAACTATTTCATGGTCATTTGGCCATGAATTTGGACGGCATTGTGGACTAAGGGAGGGTTGGCCGAATATGTTAGTAGCTTGGCTAGGATGAGGAGTTAGCTTTTGGTCATTCCTAGCATTTTGTGCAAAGTTTTACAATTCTTTTCTCAACCTTTCTCCCTTGGCCGAAATTGAGCTTTTGGTAAGCCTTATTCTTTTGACCATTTGGTCATTCTTGCCTATCACTTTAGTATTCTATTGTGTGCCTTTTTCATAGTGCCGAAATTACCAACACCAAAGGTTATTCTTTTTCTTTTCTTTTCCCCATTGCCGAATATACATTCCTCCTTAAACTCATCTCTTTCTTTCTCTTTTATTCTCTTTGAAAACCGAAATATCATCATCATCTTTTTCTCTCATCTTTTAATTTCTTTTCAATCATACTTTCTCCATTATTTTCTCTCATGGCCGAATGTTAGTGTACCCATGGCCGAACCATTTTCTCTTTTCTATGGTCATTCATAGCCGAATCCTCCATCATATATATACGTTCTTCTCAATCATTTCTTTTCAACCGTGGACAATAGGTAAGAGTTCTTTTTAGTTTATTTTAGTTAATAGTTGTTTTGGCCAAATCTTGATGGTGGTATGAAGGAATCGAAATAATCGTTCATTCTATTAACGTTTTCATTGTTATACAATAGTGCGATAGTGGAAGACCGGAACTTAAGTGTTCGTGAGTATCATAGAACGTTGGAATCGATTTAAGGTGTTAAGAGAACATTTTGGTCGATTCTCATATTGTGGAACAAGAATATTTGTGGTAAGGAAATCTCACTCTTAAAACCTTTAGTCATATTTTCGATATATTATTAGGTTGGACTAATGATCTTTTGTCATTGAAGACAATCAAGATAGGGAAGAAAAGGGCTGTGAATAGTGTTCGGAAGAAGGGTGGTTCCGTAAATCCCCCTAAGTTTAGGCAAAGGGCTATTTCTGGAATCTGAGATTTTCCACCGGGTTGTGGACGCTCATCTGAGGAGAATCAATTGTTTGAAGTCGTTCGTACTCCCGAACCTTTGTTTGTTCGTGGATTTGCATCGGTTAACGAACCATCAATCGGGGAGAAACCGCAAGTAGAAGTAGTTCGAAATTCTGAGGGTAAAAGTTTAGACCGTTATTTCTAAGATTGGTTTTGTTAATAAAATATAGTGTTTTAATTTATTGTGATGCGTTTAGGTATCGACGAGCGGGAAAGTTTAGTTCTCACTATAACCAGGTGTGTAACTTCACACTTATCTCTCGGGTTAGATACCAAATCGTAAGTATTGTGATAAAATCGTAAAAATGGCAAAATCAAAAAAATACGTAGTAATGAATACTTTTGTGTAAAAGCATGAAAATGGTTAAAGACGGGAAAATTACGAAAAACGGCTAGATTGATAAATTGGGCCGAAAAATTGCTAGATTGATAAATTGGGCCGGAAAACTGCTAGATTGATAAATTGGGCCGGAAAACTGCTAGATTGATAAATTGGGCCGAAAAACTGCTAGATTGATAAATTGGGCCAAAAATCTTCTAGTTCGATATATGGGCCAAAGTTCGCTAGATTGCTAAATGGGCTAGATACTATTTTGTTTAATAGGCCCAAATGAAAAGTTTAATTATAGACCCATTTATAATATGGATTACTTGATAAACTATTAAATGACTCTAGTTTGTTATGCATACATGATTGCATGGGACGGGATATTGGATGAAGAGAAGAAAGGCCTGTGGCCAAAAATCTAGTTCGGTGGCTCTGCCACAAATTTTTATGGCTTAATGCCTCTAGTTCGGTGACTTTGTCACAATCTAGTTCGGTAGTGCACTACAATATTATTAAAATGGCTTAATGCCTACGATTGGTGTGTTTGGCGGGGTGGGTTGACTTGATCCCCACAGGTGTGTTGGTTGGTACGGGGGTGTGTAGCGGATGGAAATTAGGCTTGGTTGGGAAATTCATTTTTCACATGCATTTTATGTTATTCTATTTTATTTTATATTGTTAAATCTGCAATTGGGCTCAAGCCCAAATTAATGTCTCGATGATCTGGCCCTATAATGGTGGTAAGTGAGTTACACACTGAGTTCTAAGTAACTCACCCGTTTTATTATCCATCTCAGGTAATGGCAATTGATGTGGACTTGGGACGGGGATGACTTCGTGGAGGCCATACTACGAGCATGGGTTTTATAAACTATGAACTTTATTTAAGTTACTTATTTTAATTACTATTTTGGGTATGATGTAATAAGGCCTCTATTTATATTTTTATGGATTTTTATGTGTGCATGAATTTAATTTTCTTTTAAGACTTTTAATATGGGCTTATGTCAAATCTATAAGGTTTTCTTAAAAATATTGAGTTTTATAACAATTTGGTCACCTTAAATATTTTTTTAAAATTCTTCCGAGTTCTTTTAAAACTACTTTAAAGTTTTGACAATTATATTCTAAATGATAAGATTTCAAACAAGTATTTTCTTAATTTATAAATTTTAAATCATTGGTCTTTATTTTTATTAAACTTTATTCCAAAAGGTTTTGAAGTATTATTTTACTTTAATCATTAGAGAATTAAATGGATGTTTGATCGGTGTGACAAACCAAATCTCATCTTAACGCATAGACCTGGTTTGGGGTGTTACAAGAAGAGTGGTGGCCAAGTAAGGGACTCTAGCTTAGTAAATTCGGCTATAAAAGGAAAAGAGAGGCCATTCTTCATTCATTCTTTTCTCTTCAAGGAAACCTGTGCCGAAAATTCCCTAGCAAACTTTCTCCTTTCTTCATTGTTTTGCCAAGCCGAAAATACACCTTGTGTTCTAGTCGAATCCTCCATCTTTATTCTTCCTTCTCTTTTCTTTCTAATCCCTCCAAAAGCCGAAAGTTGTGAGAGCATCATTTAGCCATAGCTGAATCTCTGAAGGTTGAAGTGAAGGTGCAATCGATTTCTTCAAATAAGGGTAAGATCCAAGTTTGGTTTCCATTCTTTTATATTTTAGACTTATCGAAATTTAGGGACTAATTCCTATTATTGATCTTGGCCGAATCATGGAAGGAAAGTTTCAGGATTTACTAAGTATCGACTACAAGGAAGGAGAAGTTCTTTTCCCGAAGGTACACCATATGCCGCGTGTTCCCTAGTTATTCGGTGAGTTTCGGGATTTAAAATCCACAAGGTAAGTGTCTATAGCATTCGGCCAAGGCCTATTTTAGTAGTTAGATCTATTATTATGTGTTTTAAGCCGAAAACTAACAGATTCAGGGGATCTAGTGAGTAGCCGATTTCAAAGGAGAAGAATACAAGTTTTCGGGATTTGACTATAGTCAATTCGACCACAAGGTAGGTTTTAAGAGTACAAATCCTACTAGGATTTGGTTTTATAGGCTTTATGCTAACATACTAAGGTTACCAAATGTAGGAATTGAGGTCTAAAGCAATAGATCGGTTTTTTCGGGATTTCAAGGAATTCGTTAAGCGAATCAGGTGTGTACCCCACACTATCTTTTAATACGTTATATGGCAATATGTAATATATGTATGTATAAGAATGTGAATATGACTAAGTACCCTAATGTGGTACAAAGCACTCAGGTATGTTTCCTACTCCTACTAGGATTACGAAATATGTTATATTTAACATGTGAAAAGTAACAAGAATGTGAATTTAAGTATGATATGCATGATATGAATAACATGGGCATTCGGGTTATATGAGAAAGGGGAAGTGAATGTGATGACTTCGGTCTCACTATCTGAATGTGGTGACTTCGGTCACATTATCTGAATGTGGTAACTTCGGTTACATTATCTGAATGTGGTGTCTCATGACACAATTATCTGAATCTGGTGGCTATGCCACGAATCTTATATGGGCGATGAGCACGTCGACTGCAGCGACTGCCTTCGATGGTGTGTAGCGGAAGGAGGGTTGACTTAGTAGTCCCCACGGTGTGCAGGTTGGTACGGGGATGTGTAGCGGATGGCATCTAGGTTTGGGCATGGGTTGCATCATTATTTTATCTGTATATGAATGTGCATGTGATACGTTATGGTATGCCTGATCTATTAAATTTTAGTGTTGTGTACACATTGAGTCTGTTGACTCACCCCGTTGTTGGAACATTTTTCAGGTGATGAACAGTGATGGACCGGGACGGTAGAACTTGTGGTGGCCATGCTCAGCTTGAAGTTTTATTC